>CAKXYN010000292.1:0-607090 GCA_935064755.1 Tragelaphus eurycerus
TACATGAACAAATATATCTATAAAAATAAACATATATACTTTTATTTACACATATTTGTATATACTTCTGGGCTTCCACAATGGCTCAGTGGTAAAGAATCTGCCTGCAATACAGGAGACAGAGTGGATGTGGATTTGATCCTTGAGTCGGGAACATCCCCTGGAGGAGAAAATGGAAACCCTTTCTAGTATTCTTGCCTGGATAATCCCATGGACAGAGGAGCCGGGTGGATTACAGTCCACAGGATCATGAGGAGTATGACATGACTTAGCAACCGGCACACACACGTATTATCTTTTATATATGTGAACAAGTATATTGACGCAAACATGTATATATTACCATCCAAATATAAACCCCTCTGTCCATAGAATTCTCCAGGCAAGAATACTGGAGTGGGCTGTCATGCCTTCCTCCAGGGGATCTTCCCAACTCAGGGATTGAACCCATGTCTCTTACATCTCCTGCTTTGGTAGGTGGATTCTTTACCACTAGCACTACCGAAGAAGCCCATGTGTAATTTTGTCCCATATAAATTTTTAAATTTACTTTTTCCCCTAGAGGGTAAGCTCACTTAAAGTTTAAACAGATTCATCTTAATTATTTAGTTCATTGTTGTATCTTCCGGTCCAAGACATAAAAGGCATGAGTAGGTATTCAGTTTAGAAGATCCAAGATTTTATTCTGAGTTAATACATGTTCAACTAATATATATGGTGTGTGTGTAAGTCACTGCTGCTGCTAAGTCACTTCAGTTGTTTCTGACTCTGTGCGACCGCATAGATGGCAGCCCAACAGGCTCCAAAGTCCCTGGGATTCTCCAGGCAAGAACACTGGAGTAGGTTGCCTTATCCTTCTCCAATGCAGGAAAATGAAAAGTGAAAGTGAAGTCTCTCAGTCGTGTCTGACTATTCGCGACCCCATGGACTGCAGCCTACCAGGTTGCTCCGTCCATAGGGTTTTCCAGGCAAGAGTACTGGAGTGGGGTGCCATCGCCTTCTCCACTAGTCTTCCTCAAATTCGCTTAGATCTTATGACTAAGATCTTGCCAAAGAAGTATATACTAGTGTTTGTGCAGCATCCAGGCCAGTTGCCCAAAGAGAGTTGATTCAAGTAAGTAATATCAGGGCTTTGTCTTGTTGCCTGTTGCTCTTTTTCTCCTTTGCTTCATTTCACAGAGTAGAATGTTTGCATAATTAAACATCTCAGTCATCTTGAACATAGCTGACTTTGATAAGAGGAACCATATGCTAGGTTGGTAAAGGAAGAGGACGTCCCAAATGATTATCAGGTTCAGTTTATCACACAGGGCTACTCACTCTAGAAAATTTTTCTTCCTAAGACAGGAATAAATTCCTATCTTAAGACACAGTTATTATGTTATTCTTTGCTGAATAAAATTCTTAACTAGTATATTAAATTCTTATTATTATAACAATAAAAATCTAAGAAGATAGAAAGCATAGTTCCAATATATTTTTTAAATTAACAGATTTTATTTTTTAGAGCAATTTTGGATGTTAAAAAAGTCAGGGTGAGTTCCCAAACGTTCCCTCTCCTCTTCCTTCCTCCACAGTTTCTCTAATATTAACATCTTAACTTAGTATAGTATATTTGTTAAAGTTGATAAACCAATATTGACACATTATTAACTAAAGTCCACTGTTCACATTCAGTTCAGTTCAGTTCAGTCCAGTCGCTTAGTCGTGTCCGACTCTTCATGACCCCATCAACCGCAGCACGCCAGGCCTCCCTGTCCATCACCAACTCCTGGAGTCTACCCAGAACCATGTCCATCGAGTCGGTGATGCCATCCAACCATCTCTTCATCTGTCATCCCCTTCTCCTCCTGTCCTCAAGCTTTTGCAGCTTCAGTGTCTTTTCAAATGAATCAGCTCTTTTCATCAGGTGGCCAAAGTATTGGAGTTTCAGCTTCAGCATCAGTCCTTTCAATGAACACCCAGGACTGATCTCCTTTAGGATGGACTGGTTGGATCTCCTTGCAGTCCAAAGGACTCTCAAGAGTCTTCTCCAACACCACACTTCAAAAGCATCAATTCTTCTGTGCTCAGTTTTCTTTATAGTCCATGAAATACCCAGTTTGGCTCTTTGGGTGCTTGATGTTTAAGGAACTGAATGCTTCCATAGCATTGCATGACTGATGATATTAAATTCATATATGTATCTATACCTTATACTAAGAAAACAAGAGTCCAGGTGGTAAATGAATGTATGGATCAAGTTTTAATTAAGACAGAAAGCTTTGGACAGCTACATTTTAGTAATCAGACAATTTGGTGACCTATGTCATGGAGAATGTTTTCTGAAGATTAGATATTTAGATGAGAAAACCACTGTCTATTTAATCCCTTAATACAAAATGTAATACATACCAATTATGTCTGAGGTATAGAAAATGAGGAGGCAGGATTATTAGAATTTCACTGAGGTTCTACTCACATCATGAATTTATAGACATGATTCCATCAACCAAAAATTAATTATGAAAGTCAATAGCTCAGATTAAATCATAATCAAAAATCTCCTCAAAAAATGACTTTGGTTTCAGGCAAGAATAACTTTTGTGGCAAAGGTCAAACTTCTATATCCCAAGCCTATTTTTATAAATTTAATAAAATTATATTTCTCTTATTATAATTTTCTTATAGAGAAATCATCCACTTCCAGAGAATTTGTCTTTAAATTTGTTTAGTATTATAGTCCATTTCTGTGGAAGGAAATGGCAGCACACTCCATTCTTGCCTGGGAAATCCCATGGACAGAGGACCCTGGTTGGCTACAGTTCATGAGTCACAAAGAGTTGGACACAACTATAGCAACTGAGCACAAAGCATTATAGTATACATTTAAAATAATAAAGTGTCACATATCAGTATCTAGGGGCTTAATCATGTGTCTCTATTTCAAAAAGAAAGATTTACGATTTGTGGGTTGGACTAATCAGATTTCTGACACTGGAGACATTTATAGTATTGGTGAATTCAAAAACTGAATTCCACCCTCTTATCGTTACTGATAAACAAACTGAGATGAGACTCAAATTTTACAGATATGAATGCATGCAGGAATCCAGTGAAATAATTTTCCATGTAAAATCTATACCATACATTATCACACTTCTTTACTTTGTAGAAATTTGACATACCAATTTTTTGCTTTATATTTTGCCTTAGTTGGTTCACAAATTTGTTATGATGGCACTGTAAAAAGCTACTGGAGGTGATGGAATTCCAGTTGAGCTATTTCAAATCATAAAAGATGATGCTGTGAAAGTGATGCACTTAATATGTCAACAAATTTGGAAAATCCAGCAGTCGTCACAGGACTGGAAAATGCCAGTTTTCATTCCAATCCCTAAGAAAGGCGATGCCAAAGAATACTCAAACTACCACACAATTGCACTCATCTCACACACTAGTAAAGTAATGCTCAAAATTCTCCAAGCCAGGCTTCAGCAATATGTGAACCTTGAACTTCCTGATGTTCAACCTGGTTTTAGAAAAGGCAGAGGAACAAGAGATAAATTGCCAACATCCGCTGGATCATCAAAAAAAAAAAAGAGAGAGAGAGAGTTCCAGAAAATCTATTTCTGCTTTATTGACTGTGCCAAAGCCTTTGACTGTGTGGATCACAATAAACTGGAAAATTCTAAAAGAGATGGGAATACCAGACCACCTGAACTGCCTCTTGAGAAATCTGTATGTAGATCAGGAAGCAACAGTTAGAACTGGACATGGAACAACAGACTGGTTCCAAATAGGAAATGGAATACATCAAGGCTGTATATTGTCATCCTGCTTATTTAATTTCTATGCAGAGTACATCATGAGAATCGCTGGGCTGGAGGAATCACAAGCTAGAATCAAGATTGCTGGGATAAATCTCAATAACCTCAGATATGCTGATGACACTACCCTTATGGCAGAAAGTGAAGAAAAACTAAAGAGTCTCTCTTTTTTTTAAAATTTTATTTCTATTTTATTTAACTTTACAATATTGTATTGGTTTTGCCATGTATCAAAATGAATCTGCCACAGGTATACATGTGTTCCCCATCCTGAACCCTCCTCCCTCCTCCCTCCCCATACCATCCCTCTGGGTCGTCCCAGTGGACCAGCCCCAAGGCATCAGGTATCAGGCATCGAACCTGGCCTGGCAACTCGTTTCACAGATGATGTTATACTTATTTCAATGCCATTCTCCCAAATCATCCCACCCTTTTCCTCTCCCAGAGTTCAAAAGACTGTTCAATACATCAGTGTCTCTTTTGCTGTCTCGTATACAGGGTTATTGTTACCATCTTTCTAAATTCCATATATATGTGTTAGTATACTGTATTGATGTTTTTCTTTCTGGCTTACTTCACTCTGTATAATAGGCTCCAGTTTCATCCACGTCATTAGAACTGATTCAAATGTATTCTTTTTACACGTGTACTCCAATGTTCATCGCAGCACTGTTTATAATAGCCAGGACATGGAAGCAACCTAGATGTCCATCAGCAGATGAATGGATAAGAAAGCTGTGGTACATATACACAATGGAGTATTACTCAGCCACTAAAGAGTTTCTTGATGAAAGTGAAAGAGGAGAGTGAAAAAGCTGGCTTAAAACTCAACATTCTGAAAACTAAGATCATGGCATCTGGTCCTATCACTTCATGGGAAATAGATGGGGAAACAGTGGCTGACTTTTTTTTAGGGGGCTCTAAAATCACTGCAGATGGTGACTGCAGTCATGAAATTAAAAGATGCCTATTCCTTGGAAGGAAAGCTCTGACCAACCTAGACAGTATATTAAAAAGCAGAGACATTAGTTTGTCAACAAAGGTCTGTCTAGTCAAGGCTAGACAGATTTTTCCAGTGGTCATGTAGGGATGTGAGAGTTGGACTATAAGAAAAGCTGAGCACGTAAGAATTGATGCTTTTGAACTGTGGTGTTGGAGAAGACTCTTGAGAGTCCGTTGGACTGCAAGGAGATCCAAGCAGTCCGTCCTAAAGGAGATCAGTCCTGGGTGTTCATTGGAAGAACTGATTTTGAAGCTGAAACTCCAATACTTTGGCCACCTGATGTGAAGAGCTGACTCATTTGAAAAGACCCTGTTGCTGGGAAAGATTGAGGACAGGAGGAGAAGGGGACAACTTAGGATGAGATGATTGGATGGCATCACCAACTCAATGGACATGGGCTTGGGTGGACTCTGGGAGTTGGTGATGGACAGGGAGGCCTGATGTACTGCAGTTTATGGGGTCTCAAAGAGTCGGACATGACTGAGTGACTGAACTGAACTGAACAGGCATTAACAGATTCATACAGGGAAATACAGTATGTACATTTTTTTAAATGTCTGTATGTAAATATGCACAAAGATTATTCATCAGAGTATTTCAAGAATAATAGAAAAACAGTTGAAGTCTTAAAAAAAACACAATTATTTTTTAATAACCAAGAGTGGAACACTAGAGTCAGAATTCTTAAAAGTCTTTTAAAATATTGCTACTGATATTAAATAAATATTTGCAAAAAACTTTATAAACTTGGGCTATAAAAGTCACAAAAGTAAAACTCTTTCTTGAGTCAATTGTTCCTCTTTCTACTGAATAAATATTCAATTGCATTCTTTGAAGAACTAAATTCATTGTCATCTGTAGTCTGATATATAATAAGAGTAGGAGTCTTTCTTTGAAAAAAAAATTAGATTATTTACGAAATTTTTTTTTAGCATTTGACTTTTAATTTTTCTAGTTTTACAGTAATTTCTATTAAACCTGTATGACTTATGGTTCACCTTGAACACATTAATCAGAACTCTAATTTTTTCTATCTTCATTTCTGTGCTGCAGAAAACATATAAAACAGGAATTGAGGTTCAACCATAATCTCATCTTTCCCTCACATGATGAAAAGGGAAATATACATGAATCATGGTTTGAAGAGTAGGCCAAGAATAAGCATGTCAGTTTTTATGTAATTTAGAGTTCTATAGTCATAGCAGAGACTTACTGTCACAGTACTTTTTTTGTTAGTATACTTGACTATGTTTATATCCAAAAGGACAGGTTTTCTTGTAGGCCTCACTATATACATGGCATTAACAAAAGAGTTTCTCATGCATGCATTCTCTCATAAATATTACAAACAAATTTAATGAGAATTCACACAGCTGCCAATCTTAGGAAAGGGCAATTTTAAAACCGTATTTTGCAATCGGTATCTCTACTTGCAAAAATAGAAGGCCAAACAACTCGATGTTGACAATGAATTGCTTCATGATCAGATAGTTTAAAAGTTATTCCAATGCTAGAAACACACAGAATTCTGAGAAAGGAAATTAGGCAAGGAGAAGAATAGAAGTTATGATTGTGTAAACTCATATTATTGCTATTAGAATATCAGTAATTTGGGAAAGCTGTTTTTTCATTGTTTGTTTGTCTTTGTAAAAAGGTAGGTTTTCAATAATGCAGGTTCATAATGTGCATGCACACATAGAAACAGAAAGAGTACTTCCTCCTTTTTCTGAATTCTCACTTTGAAAGAAATCCCTCTGCCTACTTCAGAAACCAAATATTAGTTACTGGGCTTCTATTCTATATTAGCAACTTTACCACAGGATGGGTATAAAGGAAAAGTTTAAGAAGTAATAGACAACTAACTTTCCAGAGAGTGCAGCATAAAAGAGGCAATCTATAACATGACTGCTAAAATATACACTCCATTCTAAATTATTTGTTAAGAGTAGAAGTTCACCTTTATTTTCTTTGGGGGTGGGGGTCAAATGTCATGCTTAAATATTAGAAGTATACATTTCATCACTTATTTCTTCCTCACCATTTTAAAATTTTGAATGCTTAAACTTAATCTTACATTAGATTTAATTTTTGCTTAAGCTTAGCAAAATTGGCACAAGTGAGCCAAGGTAGCATGCTAAATATTAATAAAAAATCATGAATATATACACACATATATCACTCTGGGTTGTGGTTGTGGATATAGTGAATCAGATTAGATCAGATCAGATCAGTCGCTCAGTCGTGTTCAACTCTTTGCGACCCCATGAATCGCAGCATACCAGGCTTCCCTGTCCATCACCAACACCCGGAGTTCACTCAGACTCACATCCATCGAGCCAGTGATGCCATCCCACCATCTCATCCTCTGTCGTCCCCTTCTCCTCTTGCCCCCAATCCCTCCCAGCATCAGAGTCTTCTCCATTGAGTCTACTCTTCACATGAGGTGGCCAAAGTACTGGAGTTTCAGCTTTAGCATCATTCCTTCCAGAGAAATCTCAGGGCTGATCTCCTTCAGAATGGACTGGTTGGATCTCCTTGCAGTCCAAGGGACTCTCAAGAGTCTTCTCCAACACCACAGTTCAAAAGCATCAATTCTTCGGTGCTCAGCCTTCTTCACAGTCCAACTCTCACATCCATACGTGAACACTGGAAAAACCATAGCCTTGACTAGGTGAACCTTTGTTGGTAAAGTAATGTCTCTGCTTTTGAATATGCTATCTAGTTTGGTCATAACTTTCCTTCCAAGGAGTAAGCGTCTTTTAATTTCATGGCTGCAGTCACCATCCGTAATGATTTTGGAGCCCCCCAAAATAAAGTCTGACAGTGTTTCCACTGTTTCCCCATCTATTTCCCATGAAATGATGGGACCGGATGCCATGATCTTCGTTTTCTGAATGTTGAGCTTTAAGCCAACCTTTTCACTCTCCACTTTCACTTTCATCAAGAGGCTTTTTAGTTCCTCTTCACTTTCTGCCATAAAGGTGGTGTCATCTGCATATCTGAGGTTATTGATATTTCTCCCAACAATCTTGATTCCAACTTGTGTTTCTTCCCGTCCAGCGTTTCTCATGGTGTACTCTGCATATAAGTTAAATAAACAGGGTGACAATATACAGCCTTGACGAACTCCTTTTCCTATTTGAAATCAGTCTGTTGTTCCCTGTCCAGTTCTAACTGTTGCTTCCTGACCTGCATACAAATTTCTTAAGAGGCAGATCAGGTGGTCTGGTATCCCATCTCTTTCAGAATTTTCCACAGTTTATTGTAATCCACACAGTCGAATGGCTTTAAAATATTTAAGAAGTAAAAAAAAAAAAAAAAAAAAAACTTTAAAAATATTTAAGGAGAAAAATTTAAAAATTCTAGGCTTATTTGATATGAAGTTTCAGATAGAGGTGTGAAGGATCAAGTTCAGTCTGCCTAACTGGGTGAATGGTGGCTATTTTCTTTTAAATAGTAAACACTGGAAGACACTTTAAAGCAATTTAAATACAAGTGGTAAACTAAATGTCAGGCAAGGAAGTAGATTCTAAACAGTGATTCAAGAAGGAAAAGATAGCAGGACCCAGAATGGATTCTTGTAGAGAATTTAACACTTAATTTTAGAATAAGAGAGGATACTCTTTAAAAAGATAGTCCCAAACCTGCCAGAGAAGAGGGAGATCAAGAAACATCAAGGAAGGCAAAGAAGGAAGTTTCTCAAGGAGGGAGAGACTTTGTAAAAGAGTTCAGTGCTTTTAGGAGATCATTTAAAATTCAAGAAAAGGGACTTTGCTAGTGATGCAGTGGATAATAACGCAGGTTCAATCCCTGGTCCTGAAGGATTCTACATGCCACAGAGCAACTAAGCCCATGCACCACAACTACTGAGTGCATTCTAGAGCCTGCGAGCTGCAACTACTAAGCCTTCATCTCGCAACTACTGAACCCACATGTCGCAACTATTGAACTCACATTCTGCACCTACTAAAGCCCACATACCTAGAGCCTATGCTCCAGAACAAGAGAAACACTACAATGAGAAGCTTATACATCAACAAAGAGTAGCTTCCACTCACTGTAACTAGAGAAAGTTCATGCAAAGCATCAAAAATAAATAAAATAAAAATCAGAAAAGAAATAGGAAGTTCAATAGATGACAACCACTGATTCTCTAGCAGTAGAGCTGTGTTTTTAGAGGGATGGGACAATAAACATATCTATGTAGACTAAAGATTAAGTTGTGAGATTCAGTGAGTAATGAAAACTGTTTTGAGAACTTTCCTTTGTAACAGAAACTACATTTAATAATTAGAAAAAAATAAGAGATTATCAGGTCTCAGCTCCAAAATTGTTTTTCTATTATATTTTTCTGTTTATTCTTTCAAAATTAGATCAGTTCAGTTCAGTTCAGTTGCTCAGTCGTGTCTGACTCTTTGCGACCCCACAAACTGCAGCACGCCAGGCCTCCCTGTCCATCACCAACTCCTGGAGTTAACTCAAACTCATGTCCATCGAGTTGGTGATGACATCCAGCCATGTCATCCTCTGTCATCCCCTTCTCCTCCTGCCCCTAATCCATCCCAGCATCAGGGTCTTTTCCAATGAGTAACTCTTCGCATGAGGTGGCCAAAGTATTGGAGTTTCAGCTTCAGCATCAGTCCTTCCAATGAACACCCAGGGCTGATCTCCTTTAGAATGGACTGGTTGGATCTCTTTGCAGTCCAAGGGACGCTCAAGAGTCTTCTCTAACACCACAGTTCAAAAGCATCAATTCTTCTTGAACATATTTGATTTAGTTATTTATTGCTGCATAACCAGCCACCTCAAAATGAAGTAGCTTTAAGACAACAATAATTTATTTTTCATGTTTCTGTGGGTCTTAATTTGGGCAGGACTTGGCTGAATGATGTATGTGCTCCATGTGACATATGAGTGGGGTCATTCATAACTACACACAACTAGTGACAGAGCTAGCTGGAAGGTCCAGGAAGGCTTTATCTCCCGTGCCTGGTACCTCTGCTTCCCTCCTCATGACCTCTGTCTCAACATAGGGTTTAACAGGTTCTCTTACAGCTTAGCAGGTGGATTCCAAGAGGAAGTTTTCTAAAAGAAGAAGCTGTTACGTAAAAGTGCTTATCATGCTTCTGTTTGTCTCTTATTTGCCAATGAACCACTGGCCAAAGCAAATCACAAGCCCAATGTGGAATTGGTGAGAATGAGGACTATACAAGGGTGTGCTATGGGAAGACAGAGTCACTTGAAGGCCACTGACTTAATAGTCAACTTCAGTATTTCAAAACAAATACAAATGAAATGAGAGAAAGAGAACTGTCCATTTTTAAACATTCCAGGAAATATTTGAAGGTTTGGGTGAACTGGAATTAGATAGGAGGAGGAAGCAGCTTGCCATATCTGAAAGGATGGAGGTAAAAATGAATGGAGATACTGGTAGGCTTGTATCTTTAATTCTGGAAGACATTGTCATTAGTTGGTTTTAATTTTCTCTCCAAAGCAGGAGGCACAATTGTCAGCATGTGTGAGACAAAGCAAAAGAGGCTGAATATTTCAGAAAGAAAGAACTTAAAAGTTCAGAAAAACTAAGGGAGAGAGATAGAGTGAAAATTTTAGTTGGATAGTCAGGCAGTGTTTAAGAACCACAGGAGGTTGGTAATTATACATTTTAGCAGACATTGTCAGCCTTTTGTATGAGTTGGGATATTTTTCTGTCAAATTCTACCAGGAAGTTAGGATTAAAAGGAAATTAAGATAAAAATAATGAATTAATTAGGAAAATAAATGAGGAAACATTTGAAGAAATTATTATCCTTCAAACATATAAAACACCCTAAGATTTGTTTTAGGTAGTATAGTTTACACAGCTATCTCCCAGGAATTCAGTCAAAAAGTCACAAACTCTGATTTTCTTTACAGAATAGATACCATGTAGCTTGATGAATAAAGATTACTATGGTATGTAATGTGAGATTTTAATTTAATGAGAGAATATTATAAGGTATTTAGCTTAGTGCCTGAACACATAGTACAACAGTAAATAATATATTGTGGTGACTATTGTTAGCAATTGTATTCAGAACTAACACCAATTAAAAAGCATTCATCATTTTAAGAATAAAGTCCTGGAGAATACTAAAGAATAATATCTGTAGTTACAGCAATGATAAATTTTTCATAGTCATTTATAACTCAAAATTTATGTATTGTATAGCCCACTAAATATTAACAGTTGTTTTTTAAATCAGTGAAATGAGACTATATCATATATTTTGAGTCAACTTTGCTGGTTGTGGCTTTCCCTA
Organism: Tragelaphus eurycerus; assembly: GCA_935064755.1. Lineage (NCBI taxonomy): Eukaryota > Metazoa > Chordata > Mammalia > Artiodactyla > Bovidae > Tragelaphus > Tragelaphus eurycerus. The sequence goes on from CAKXYN010000292.1 coordinate 11,112, forward strand.
CCTCCCAGTATTTTCAGAAACTCAAAACTGATTTGATACAACTGAAGCACAAAATCATTAGGAAACAACGCAAATAAATCTAGTAAACAATTTTCCATTCAGACAGGCACAAATGGAAAACTTATCCACAAGTAATCAGCCCCTTGGTTCCTGAGCCTAGTAAAGACCATAGCTAACAGGAAAAATAATTAGAGACACCAAAATCCTCCAGGGCATTACGAAATGAAATCTCACTTAATTTGGAATTATTTAAAATTTTCTATTATCTATAAAACCTTCACTTTCTTTATGCATTCATGCTAAGTCACTTCAGTCATGTCCAACTCTGTGTGACCCCATGGACTGTAGCCCACCAGGCTTCTCTGTCCATGGGATTTTCCAGGCAAGACTATTGGCATGGGTTGCCATGCCTTCCTCCAGGGGAACTTCCTGATTCAGAGTTTGAACCCATGTCTCTGAAGTCTCCTACTTTAGCAGGCAGACTGTTTATCACTAGTGTCACTTTCTTTATATATACATATATGGCATATTGAACACAAAACTTGATTAATTGACTAGTTAGTATATATTTTACATGGCATTTAAGTTTATTCATATTACATATACTGACTTTACAATACTGACACTTTGAAATTAAAAATATATTTTGAATTCATAATAGCAAAGAAACATTCCTTCATTTACAGTATTTTGTTTCTCTTTTATTTCTTTCATTTTTTCCCCTGGTTGTTATATTAGAAAGCTACCACATTTGTGCACAGAGAAGATGTGATTCAACTTGGGGGTTGATTTTGGAAGATGTGTGAGAATTGGCTCAAAAATTGAAAAGAACAGCAAGTACAATGGTTACAAGAAAGTAAAGGATAGAATTTATTTAAATTGTGAGCCTTTCAGTTCAGTTCAGTTCAGTTCAGTCACTCAGTCGTGTCTGACTCTTTGTGACCCCATAAATCGCAGCACATCAGGCTTCCCTGTCCATCACCAACTCCCGGAGGTCACTCAGACTCATGTCCATCAAGTCAGTAATGCCATCCAGCCAACTCATCCTCTGTTGTCCCCTTCTCCTCCTGCCCCCAATCCCTCCCAGCATCAGAGTCTTCTCCAATGAGTCAACTCTTCGCATGAGGTGGCCAAAATACTGGAGTTTCAGCTTTAGCATCATTCCTTCCAAAGAAATCCCAGGGTGATCTCCTTCAGAATGGACTGGTTGGATCTCCTTGTAGTCCAAGGGACTCTCAAGAGTCTTCTCCAACACCACAGTTCAAAAGCATCAATTCTTCAGCGCTCAGCTTTCTTCACAGTCCAACTCTCACATCCATACATGACCACTGGAAAAACCATAGCCTTGACTAGACGAACCTTTGTTGGTAAAGTAATGTCTCTGCTTTTGAATATGTTATCTAGGTTGGTCATAACTTTTCTTCCAGGAGTAAGCGTCTTTTAATTTCATGTGAGCCTTTAGGCATACATAAATGTGCGGCTTAAAGTCATTACTTCTAAATAAGATTTTAGAGATTAGTAGTAACTGCATTTTGCATCTTGACATCTATCACTTAGATAACTGCCATGCCTTCTTAAGGATCAGTGTTTGTTATCCAGAACCTAATAAGAAGCCATTACAATTGATTTTAAAGGAAATCAGTAGTGATTAGTCATAATTTCTTGTGGCAAAATTTTAACTTGAGCAGATTTACACTAGGGAACTGTGATTTGTCATAACAAATGAATTGTAGTCACATGGAATTTCAAATTAATATTTAATTATGTAGTTTCTACAGTTGTTAAGAAAAGACATAATGATCATACCATAGCAGAGATAAATATGGAGAAAAACAACCTCATCTTATAATTTGCTTCTTATATTTTACAAAAATACCAAAGGAAAATATTAAAACTGATATAACATAGTGTTTATATAACAGTAAGGTAAATAAGCGGAGAAGGCAATGGCACCCCACTCCAGTACTATTGCCTGGAAAATCCCATGGATGGAGGAGCCTGGTGGGCTGCAGTCCATGGGGTCGCTAAGAGTCGGACACGACTGAGCGACTTCACTTTCACTTTTTCGCTTTCATGCATTGGAGAAGGAAATGGCAACCCACTCCAGTTTTCTTGCCTGGAGAATCCCAGGGGCAGGAGAGCCTGGTGGGCTGATGTCTATGGGGTCACACGGAGTCGGACACGACTGAAGTGACTTAGCAGTAGCAGCAAGGTAAATAAGAATGCATTGTGGAAAATACTTTGGGTGCCAGAGTAATTGCCAAGCAAGGCATTATTAGAAAGTATCTCAGCTTCACACCCCAAGGCACTTGCAAACTTTTCAGGATTACATGTTACAGTCACTTTGAGCCACTGTACTCTGGATCTCAGCTCCACCACGTGCAAGCTGCTTAGCTCTGGGCAAGTTACTTACTCTGTAATTTCAAATTTTCTTCTTTGAAAATTGAAAGAAAATAATATTATCTATGTTCATAGGATTATTATAAATAGTTCATAATATAAAATAGAGGCAGAGCAGGAAGTCGCTTAGTTGTATCCAACTCTTTGGCAACTCCATGGACTTTAACCCACCAGGATCCTCTGTCATCAGAATTCTCCAGGCAAGGATACTGGAGTGGGTAGCCAGTCTCTTCTTCAAGGAATCTTCCCAATCCAGGGATTGAACCTCAGTCTCCTGCATTGGATTGGATTGGAGTGTTAACCCTCTGAGCCACTTGGGAAAACTCCATAGTATAAAATAATTACCATTAAACACATTATATGCAAATTTGGAAATTAGGCACTACTTCAGAAACCTTATAGGAGAAGACAGTGACACCCCACCCCAGTACTCTTGCCTGGAAAATCCCATGGATGGAGGAGCCTGGTAGGCTTGTAGTCCATGGTGTCGCTGGTGTCTCTAAGAGTCGGACACAACTGAGTGACTTTACTTTCACTTTTCACTTTCATGCATTGGAGAAGGAAATGGCAACCCACTCCGGTGTTCTTGCCTGGAGAATCCCAGGGATGGGGAGCCTGGATGGCTGCTGTCTGTGGGGTCATTATACATATGATTTTACGTAATCCCTTGAACAATCACATGGTGGGTTAGGCATAATTATCAACACTTAAAAGAGGACGAGCTGGAGCCAAAAGACCATAAATAAATCAGCCAACAGGTAACACATAGGAATCATTTAGGAGAGCTCATGGTGCCCCTCCCATCTGACAGCAGCTTGTCATATTTCTTTCTGCATTTTCAGTGTCTGCTAAATTTCACTTGGGCCTCACTGGTGTCTTAGTGGTAAAGAATCTGCCTATCAAACAGGAGACATGGGTTTGATCCCTTGGAGAAAGAAATGGCAACCCACTCCAGCATTCTTGCCTGGAGAATCCTAAGGCAGAGGAGACTGGTGGGCCACAGTTCATGGGATTGCATAAACCATCGGACACAAATTAGTGACTTAACAACAACAACAAAAATTTCCTTTCGGGCATATCATCAGCAATAAACATCAAAATGACTTTCATATTTGTAGATAATTTTAATTTTTCCCTTGTTGCAGAAAATCTCTAGCCATTTCTCCCAACAAGGGAAATAAAGTGAGTCAGTTGTAAGAAATCAGATGATAGGAACTACAGCCTTCAGTTCAGTCCAGTTGCTCAGTTATGTCCCTCTTGGTGACCCCATGGACTGCAGCACACCAAGCTTCCATGTCCATCACCAACTTCCAGAGCTTGCTGAAACTTATGTCCATTGAGTTGGTGATGCCATCCAACCATTTCATCCTCTGTCCTCCCTTTCTTCTCCTGCCTTCAATCTTTCCCAGCACCATGGTCTTTTCAAATGAGTCAGTTCTTCGCATCAGGTGGCCAAAGTATTGGAGTTTCAGCTGCAACATCAGTCCTGCCAATGAATATTCAGGACTGATTTACTTTAGGAGAGACTGGTTGGATCTCCTTGCAGTCCAAGGGACTCTCAAGAATCTTTTCCAATATCACCATTCAAAAGCATGAATTCTTTGGTGCTTAACTTTCTTTATAGTCCAACTCTCACATCCATACATGACTACTAGAAAAACCACAGTTTTGACTAGACAGATCTTTGTTCGCAAAGTAATGTCTCTGTTTTTTCGTATGCTGTCTAGGTTGGTCGTAACTTTTCTTCGAAGGAGTAAGTGTCTTATAATTTCACGTCTGCAATCACCATCTGCAGTGATTTTGGAACCCAAGAAAATAAAGTCTGTCACTGTTTCTACTGTTTCTCCATCTATTTGCCATTAAGTGATGGGACTGCATGCCATGATCTTAGTTTTCTGAAGGGAGTTTTAAGTCAGCTTTTTCACTTTCCTCTTTCACTTTCATCAAGAGGCTCTTCAGTTCCTCTTCATTTTCTGTCGTAAGGGTGGTACCAGTGCATATCTGAGGTTATTGATATTTCTTCCATGCAGCCTGGCATTTTGCATGATGCACTCTGTATATAAGTTAAATAAACAAGGTGACAATATACAGCCTTAAAGAATTCCTTTCCCAATTTGGAAACTAAGTATTTTGTGTGGATCACAATAAACTGTAGAAAATTCTGAAAGAGATGAGAATACCAGACCACCTGACCTGCCTCTTGAGAAACCTATATGCAGGTCAGGAAGCAACAGTTAGAATCAGACATGGAACAACAGACTGGCTCCAAATTGGCAAAGGAATTCTTCAGGGCTGTATATTGTCACCTTGTTTATGCCATGGTATGGCATTCCCATATCATTAAGAATTTTGCACAGATTGTTGTGATTCACATAGTCAAAGTAACTTTAGCATTGTCAATGAAACAGAAGTAGATTTTTTTTTCTGTAATTTTCTTTCTTTTTTGATGATCCAATGGATGTTGGCAATTTGATCTCTGGTTCCTCTGCTTTTCCTAAATCCAGAATGAACATCTGGAAATTCATGATTCCCATACTGTTGAAGGCTGACTTGGAGAACTTTGAGTATTACTTTGCTAGCATGTGAGATAAGTGCAATTATGTGGTTGTTTGAACATTCTTTAGCATTGCTCTTCTTTGGGATTGAAATGAAAACTGACCTTTTCCAGTCCTGTGGGTACTGCTGAGTTGCCACAGTTTTCCAATATGGAAAATTGGAATTTTCCAAATTTGCTGGCATATTTAGTGCAGCACTTTCATAGCATCATCTTTTAGGATTTGAAATAGCTCTGCTGGAATTCCATCATCTCCACTAACATTGTTCGTAGTGATGCTTCCTAAGGCCCACTTGACTTCCCATTCCAGGATGCCCTGCTCTAGGTCAGTGATTACGCCATCATGGCTATCTGGGTCATGAAGATCTTTTTGTATAGTTTTTCTGTGTATTCTTACCACCTCCTCTTAATATCTTCTGCTTCTGTTAAGTCTATACCATTTCTGTATTTTATTGTGCCCATCATTGTATGAAATGACCTCATGGACTATACAGTCCACGGAATTCTCCAGACCAGAACACTGGAGTGGGTAGCCTTTCCTTTCTCCAGAGGATCTTCCCAATCCAGGGATTGAATGCAGGTCTCCCGCATTGCAGGCAGATTCTTTACTAGATGAGCCAAAATGGAAGCCCAGTAGAGCCTTAGTTATAGATAATTCAAAAATGCATTCAATAATTGTATTGGAATCTACCTAAATGACAATTAATTGTTAAAATCATTTAAACACCTGCATGCTTAATTTTTGAAGATCAGGATCAGATAAACTAGGTAGCAATTACCTCCTTAGAATCTTCTGCTTTGTGTCTATCATTCTGTGTGGAAAGTGAATATTTGGCCAGTAGAGAGAACTTCTGAGAAGGCAATGGCATCCCACTCCAGGACTCTTACCTGGAAAATCCCATGGACACAGGTGCCTGGTAGGCTGCAGTCCATGTGGTCCCTAAGACTCGGACATGACTGAGTGACTTCACTTTCACCTTCCACTTTCATGCATTGGAGAAGGAAATGGCAACCCACTCCAGTGTTCTTACTTGGAGAATCCCAGGGACGGGGGAGCCTGGTGGGCTGCCATCTATGGGGTCGCACAGAGTCAGACACAACTGAAGCAACTAAGCAGCAGCAGAGAGAACTTGGTGTATTTGTGCTTCATAGCACTGATTAGACAGATAATTCTTTGATATTTTTCTGCATAACTTATAGATAGCTAACTGTAGTCAGTGCTTCTGATAAGCTGTTGCTTCTAGATTTGACATCAGAAATTGCTGGTTTTAAATCTCTGTCTTTCTTTAAATATATAACATCCACCCCCTACTTCCAGGCTTTTGACTCAAAAAATGGTATTGACCATAAAGAATTACCTCCCAGTGAGAGTCAGCAGTAATAAGAAAATGCCTCCATTTGATATCAAGGCCTATACCATTTCAAGTCAGCATTTACTTTAGAAATCATAAACTCAAATGACCTTAGAAACTAGGAAAGTTACAAAAAGCCATAAATCAACCTGTATGTGACACAACAGACAACAGTTATTTATACTTAAAAAGTTGTGTAGTATTGGGTGCTATAGAAATGTTAGTTCAACTCCATATAACTCTAGGAGAGAGGAACTACTATTATTCCATCTAACAGAAAAACAAAATGAAGCATAGAAATAGTATTAATATATAACTTGTACCAGGCCACATGTCTAACAAGAAGTAGAACCAGGTTTTGAACCCAGGAAGTTGGGTTCTGTCTTCCCTAATCTTAATTGGAATTGTCCTCTGTCTATGTGCAGGGACTGTGACAAGCTAGTGACCACATATTTGCTTAAAATCACTCCTCTATCCTTATTTATTTCCTCATTTTTTTTAACTGTACTTGGAAAAAAATGTGTATATTTTTCTGAGCTGCCTCATTTCAATTCTCAATTTAATTAAACTTATATTTTGATGGTTAAAATAATACACAAAATCAGAACCTGTCTTCTTTCACCTGGAAGGAAAATAACTGGCTGGTTTGAATTATGTCTGGCTGGTGTATATATTCATGGAAAAGAGGCATTGTAAATAAGGGAATTTCTCAGGTTCTATAAAAGTTGGGTTTTCTTAAAACACAAAACAAAATATTTTGTCTTCAAAGCCTTCAGGATAAGGCAGAATGCTCCTATTTGAATCAAGCATTTCAATGGAATATCTTTTTCTGCAACATATGTGAAATACAGCATCAAAACCAATTAATCCCAGGTCATATTTCTTTTAATTCATTGCTAAAGTATAGAAGAAGGAGGAAGAAATATAGCAGGAAAGGTTTTCAATCTCAACCAAATTTGTCTGGCCTCCATACACCTCGTAAGATCTGCTCCTAGCCAAGCAAATGATCTAATATTAATATCTGTCATACAGAAAGGCAATCTTGTCTTTTAACGATGCCCTTTCTAACTCTAGAGTTCAATTCTTCCTTCACACATTAAGACAGTGTCAAAAAATTATAATGACTAATGCAAGGTTGAATTTTAGCACTCCTTGTTAAATCCAAGTTTCTGAAGCATGTAGTTTCATTTTCATTTTATAGCAGTTCCCTTTCAGTCACAGAGGAAAAAAGCGACCAGATTTTACTGTTTTAAAAAAATTAAACTTACCTGATATTCTCCTTGAAAACATATACTCAATTGTATAAAACATTATTCTTAATATATTACAACAGTTTCTAATAAAGAAAATCAGACATGTCATTTGTTCTGAGTGATGAATTACAAAAATCAACTTTTCTTTGCTATTTGCCAAATAAAAATCAATTTCATAAGACTGGCAGCTGGAGAGAAAAATAAAGACATTATCTCATCCAAAACTAGTGTTCTCTCTTCCCTCTTTAGAAGTCCAAAGAGAGCACTGGTTAAACATGGAGTCTGATTAAGACATAGCCCAGATGTGGCTTTCAGATTTCTTAAGCTAAATTATTTGCCCTATCTCTAACTACCATTGTTATTTGGCAAAAACAGAACTATGTTCAGCAATGTGGAACTGAACATTATTTTTCACATAAAGTTAAAAGCACAATGTATTTCCTTCCTGACAACTGGACCAGTCCCCGTCTCTTCAAGAGAGAAAAGCTTCATCTAAATTATTTCATTTGATTGATGACTATCATTTATAACTTTATTGCTACTTATTGCTTGGGTTTCTTTTGGAAAAGGTGTATGGACTCATTACATATTCTAATGTATTGTCTATAAATTATAAGATGAAGTCAAGTATGTATCTGCTGATACTTTTTAAGTTGACCTGTCTTTACATTTAGAAATGTCTCTTAATAGTAGGCTTCCCTGGTGGCTCAGATGGTAAAGACTCTCCTGCAATGCAGGATATCTGGGTCAGGAAGATCCCCTGGAGAAGGAAAAGGCAACCCACTTCTGTAATCTTACCTGGAGAATTCCATGGCCAGAAGAGCCAGGCAGGCTACAGTCCATGGGGTTGCAAAGAGTTAGGCATGACTGAGAAACTATCATTATCTCTAACTACCATATTGTGGTGCTTTAATGCTCTCTTTTCTGCCTGTGTGCTAAGCTGCTTCAGTCCTGTCCTGTCCTGCTCTTTGCAACATTATGGATTATAATTCTCCAGGCTTCTCTGTCCATGGAATTGTCCAGGCAAGAATACTGGAGTGGGTTGTCATGCCCTCCTCCAAGAGCTCCTCATGATCCTGGTCTCAAACCTGCATCTCCTGTTGCTCCCGTATTTCAGGTGGATTCTTTACCACTGAGCTATGGGGGAAGCCCATTCTCTTTTCTACCTGTTACTAAACTTAATATTTAGAGATGCTTTAATCGAATTAGAGAGATTTATAACTGAAAAGAGATTTATAGATGAAAAGAGATTTATGAAATGCTTCTCTTGTTCTAGCACCATCCTTACAATTTTATTGTAGTTGGAACTGAAATAATACTCAAGACTAGAGGGAACACACATTTTTGTTCCTAACTCATCATTAATGTAGTATGCTCTATCACATATCATATACAGATAATTTAGGAATGTAGAGCTTTCAGATCAGTCACTCAGTCGTGTTCAACTCTTTGCGACCCCATGAACTGCAGCACGCCAGGCCTCCCTGTCCATCACCAACTCCCGGAGGGCACTCAGACTCACATTCATTGAGTCAGAGATGCCATCCAACCAACTCATCCTCTGTCGTCCCCTTCTCCTCCTGCCCTCAATCCCTCCCAGCATCAGAGTCTTCTCCAATGAGTCAAATCTTCGCATGAGGTGGCCAAAATACTGGAGTTTCAGCTTTAGCATCATTCCTTCCAAAGAAATCCCAGGGCTGATCTCCTTCAGGATGGACTGCTTGGATCTCCTTGCAGTCCAAGGGACTCTCAAGAGTCTTCTCCAACACCACACTTCAAAAGCATCAATTCTTCAGCGCTCAGCCTTCTTCACAGTCCAGCTCTCACATCCATACATGACCACAGGAAAGACCATAGCCTTGACTAGGCGAACCTTTGTTGGCAAAGTGATGTCTCTGCTTTTGAATATGCTATCTAGGTTGGTCATAACTTTCCTTCCAAGGAGTAAGCGTCTTTTAATTTCATGACTGCAGTCACCATCTGCAGTGATTTTGGAGCCCAGAAAAATAAAGTCTGACACTGTTTCCACTGTTTCTCCATCTATTTCCCATGTAGTGATGGGACTGGATGTCATCATCTTCGTTTTCTGAATGTTGAGCTCTAAGCCAACCTTTTCACTCTCCACTTTCATTTTCATCAAGAGGCTTTTGAGTTCCTCTTCACTTTCTGCCATAAGGGTGGTATCATCTGCATATCTGAGGTTATTGATATTTCTCCAAGCAATCTTGATTCCAACTTGTGTTTCTTCCAGTCCAGCATTTCTCATGATGTACTCTGCATATAAGTTAAATAAACATGGTGACAATATACAGCCTTGATGTACTCCTTTTCCTATTTGGAACCAGTCTGTTGTTCCATGACCAGTTCTAACTGTTGCTTCCTGACCTGCATACAGATTTCTCAAGAGGCAGATCAGGTGGTCTGGTGTTCCCATCTCTTTCAGAATTTTCCACAGTTTATTGTGATCCACACAGTCAAAGGCTTTGGCATAGTCAATAAAGCAGAAATAGATGTTTTTCTGGAACTCTATTGCTTTTTCCATGATCCAGCAGATGTTGGCAATTTGATCTCTGGTTCCTCTGCCTTTTCTAAAACCAGCTTGGACATTAGGAAGTTCATGGTTCACATATTGCTGAAGCCTGGCTTGGAGAATTTTGAGCATTACTTTACTAGCGTGTGAGATGAGTGCAATTGTGCGGTAGTTCGAGCATTCTTTGGCATTGCCTTTCTTTGGGATTGGGATGAAAACTGACCTTTTCCAATCTTGTGGCCACTGCTGAGTTTTCCAAATTTGCTGGCATATTGAGTGTAGCACTTTGACAGCATCATCTTTCAGGATTTGGAATAGCTCCACTGGAATTCCATCACCTCCACTAGCTTTGTTTGTAGTGATGCGTACTAAGGCCCACTTGACTTCACATTCCAGGATGTCTGGCTCTAGGTCAGTGATCACACCATCATGATTATCTGGGTCTTGAAGCTCTTTTTTGTACAGTTCTTCTGTGTATTCTTGCCACCTCTTCTTATTATCTTCTGCTTCTGTTAGGTCCATACATTTCTGTCCTTTATCAAGCCCATCTTTGCATGAAATGTTCCTTTGGTATCTCTGATTTTCTTGAAGAGATCCCTAGTCTTTCCCATTATGTTGTTTTCCTCTATTTCTTTGCATTGATCGCTGAAGAAGACTTTCTTATCTCTTCTTGCTATTCTTTGGAACTTTGTATTCAGATGTTTATATCTTTCCTTTTCTCCTTTGCTTCTTGCTGCTGTTGCTGCTAAGTTGCTTCAGTCGTGTCCGACTCTGGTGGACCCCAGAGACGGAAGCTCACCAGGCTCCCCTGTCCCTGGGATTCTCCAGGCAAGAACACTGGAGTGGGTTGCCATTTCCTTCTCCAATGTATGAAAGTGAAAAGTGAAAATGAAGTCGCTCAGTGGTGTCTGACTCTTAGCGACCCCATGGACTGGAGCCTACTAGGATCTTCCGTCCATAGGATTTTCCAGGCAAAAGTACTGGGGTGGGGTGCCATTGCCTTCCCCGCTCCTTTGCTTAACGGCTCCTAAATTACACTAGTTATTAGTTTCCTACAACTATGAAAAAATAGAAGGTAGGTGGATATCATTGCTTTGAGTCTATTGGTCACAATAGACATATCTTTTAAAAAATGACATATATCCAAAATACCTAGCAAAGTGCACATTCTACAAGGTTGAAGGTCCTGTTCAGTCACTCAGTCGTGTCCAACTCTTGGCGACCCCATGGACTGCAGCATGCCAGGCCTCGCTGTCCATCACAAGCTCCCGGAGTTTACACAAACTCATGTCCACTGAGTCAGTGATTCCATTCAACCATCTCATTATCTGTCATCCACTTCTCCCACATTCAATCTTTCCTAGCATAAGGGTCTTTTCAAATGAGTCAGTTGTTCATATCAGGTGGCGAAAGTATTGTAGTTTCAGCTTCAACATCAGCCCTTCCAGTGAACACTCAGAACTGATCTCCTTTAGAATGGACTGGTTGGATCTTCTTGCAGTCCAAGGGACTCTCAAGAGTCTTCTCCAACACCACAGTTCAAAAACATCAATTGTTTGGTGCTCAGCTTTCTTTATAGTCCAACTCTCACATCCATACATGAATACTGGAAAAACCGTAGCCTTGACTAGATGTACCTCTGTTGGCAAAGTAATGTCTCTGCTTTTCAATATACTGTCTAGGTTGATCATAACTTTCCTCCCAAGAACTAAGAGTCTTTTAATTTCATCACTGCAGTCACATTTTCCAGTGACTTTAGAGCCCCCAAAAATAGTCTGTCACTGTTTCCCCATCTATTTCCCATGAAGTGATGGGACCAGATGCCATAATCTTCATTTTCTGAATGTTTAGCTTTAAGCCAACTTTTTCACTCTCCTCTTTCACATTCATCAAGAGGCCTTTTTCTTCCTCTTCACTTTCTGCCATAAGGGTGGTGTCATCTGCATATCTGAGGTTATTGATATTTCTCTCAGCAATCTTGATTCTAGCCTGTGCTTATCCAACCCAGAGTTTCTCATGATGTACACTGAATATAAGTTAAATAAGCAGGGTGACAATATACACCCTGCTTGATGTATTCCTTTTCCTATTTGGAACCACTCTGTTGTTCCATGTCCAGTTCTAACTGTGCTTCCTGACCTGCATACAGATTTTTCTAGAGGCAGGTCAAGTGACCTGGTATTCCCATCTCTTTCAGAATTTTCCAGTTTATTGTGATCCACACAGTCAAAGGCTTTGGTATAGTCAATAAAGTGAAAAAACATGTTTTTCTGGAACTCTTGTTTTTTTGATGATCCAGCAGATGTTGGCAATTTAGTTTTTGGTTCCTCTATTTCTAAAACCAGCTTGAACATCTGGAATTCCATGGTTCCATATTGTTGAAGCTTGTCTTGGAGAATTTTGAGCATTAGTTTACTAGCATGTGAGATGAGTTTAATTGTCCAGTAGTTTGAGCATTCTTTGGCAGTGTCTTTCTTAGGGATTGGAATGAAAACTAACATTTTCCAGTCCTGTGGACAATGCTGAGTTTTCCAGATTTGCTGGCATATTGAGTGCAGCACTTTCACAGCTTCATCTTTTATGATTTGAAATAGCTAACTGAAATTCTATCATCTCCACTAGCTTTGTTTGTAGTGATGCTTTCTAAGGTCCATTTGACTTCATATTGCAGGATCTCTGGCTCTAGGTGAGTGATCACACCTTTGTGATTATCTGGGTGAGGAAGATCACTTTTGTACAGTTCTGTGTATTCTTGCCACCTCTTCTTAATATCTTCTGCTTCTGTTAGGTTCATAACATTTCTGTCCTTTATTCAGCCCATCTTTGCATGAAATTTTCCCTTGGTATCTTTGATTTTCTTGAAGAGATCTCTAGCCTTCCCCATTCCATTGTTTTCTTCTATCTTTGCACTAATCACTGAGGAAGGCTTTCTTATCTCTCCTTGCTATTCTTTGGAACTCCGCATTCAAATGCATATATCTTTCCTTTTCTCCTTTGCTTATCACTTCTTTTCTGATGCTGGGACGGATTGGGGGCAGGAGGAGAAGGGGACGACTGAGGATGAGATGGCTGGATGGCATCACTGACTCGATGGATGTGAGTCTGAGTGACCTCCGGGAGTTGGTGATGGACAGGGAGGCCTGGCGTGCTGCAGTTCATGGGGTTGCAAAGAGTCGGACACGACTGAGCGACTGATCTGACCTGATCTCTGATCTCTTCTTTCACAGCTATTTTTAAGGCCTCCTCAACAACCATTTTGCTTTTTGCATTTCTTTTTCTTGGGGATGGTCTTGATCCCTGTCTTCTGTACAACGTCATAACCTCCATCCATAGTGCCATTAGGCACTCTATCAGATCTAGTCCCTTGAATCTATTTCTCACTTCCATTGTATAATCATAATGCATTTAATTTGTGTCATACCTTAATGATCTAGTGGCTTTCCCTTCTTTAGTCAATTTAATCTGAATTTGGCAATAAGGAGGTCATGATCTGAGCCACAGTGACCTCCTGATCTTGTTTTTGCTTACTGTATAAAGCTTCTCCACCTTTGACCACAAAGAATATAATCAATCTGATTTCAATGTTGACCATCTGATGAGGCCCATGTGTAGAATCTTCTCTTGTGTTGTTGGAAGAGGGTGTTTGGATGACCAGTGCGTTCTCTTGGCAAAACTCTATTAGCCTTTGCTCTGTACTGAAGTCTAAATTAGAATATGGGTGTTTGATCTCTTGTGACTATGAATAACAATGTATGTGGATATCACTGCTTTGAGTCCACTGGTCACAAAGGCCACAAAGGTAAAAAATGGTATATATTCAAAATATTTAGCAAAGTGAATATTCTACTAGGTTGGAGGTACAGAAAGCATAGGTTTCTTGTCTTTTATAGACCTATGGGCTGCTGCAGGTGTAGGACTAGGATTTACAGCTGGCATCCATACCTATAAATACCTATATTTATAAAAAGAAAAATTTAGCCATGCTTCAATAACTTATTTCAGAGTTTTTTCTTAATTGAAATCAGACCAGGACATGGCTTTTCATATATCTTTATGTGTGAAAAACATAAGATAAACTGAAAAGGCCATATATTTCTAAAACCTGAAAAAAAATACATTTTTTGTAGAAAAATAATTTTGATTGTGATTAATATTCAAGATATTTCTCTATGGCTGGTATCATAGAGATATATGAATATATATACTGGAAAACAATAATTATTTGAAAGAATTATGTTAATGAAAAGAAAGCATGTATAAAAAATAAGAAACTATAGTTTTAAAATTCCAACAGTATTTGTTTTCATGAAGTGATATCATTGCTATCAGTAATAGCACTAAAGTACTAATTGAAAAACTACATATATTGAGCTAATAAACACTGAGCTTTGAAAGCTTTCAATTTCCTCATCTTTGTCAGGCATCATCATGATCTTTCACTTGCAAGCATCTCTGCCAAACACATGCAAGGCAATTTAATAGTGGGAAAGAAGGACAGGCAGACTCAGGGGAAAAGACTGATAGGAAAAGCATTTCTGGAATAATTAATATTAATATATGAAATACTTTTATTTTCTAAAGAAATTTAAACATTAGTATCATCCATAAGAGATTTAAAAAAAAAAATTTCTTGTAAGAGTCCAATTTCACCAATTTCAAGTCTTTCCTTCAGCTTCCCAAGAAGATGACAACAGTTAACCACATCATATAAGGTTCCCAGATTGGGGGAGAGGGGTATATGATAAAACTATAAAATACTGAGTAAAACAATTTCCATAAGAAATATGGAATAAAAGGCACCTGTCTTTAAAATTAGGCATTGGAAATCTAAAGTAATACTTTCCTGCTGTTCACGACACCAGGTTTTGTTGTGTATTACTGAAGTAGCCCTATTAGGAGATTCTCACAATGAGACCTCTGCGAGCCTCTCTCCCCTATAGATCCACTGTGTGTCCGTCTGTGGAGTTAAATATTAATAGAATTCCACTGACTTCTCACTGCAGAGAATTCTTACAGTCAGGGATACCTCTCTCCCATAGGTTCGCCCTTCTATAGGAGTACAGAGACCCCTCCATAGAATAAGACATATCATTACTTATTTTGCATACTGGCTAACGATATCTTTGGGTTTCTTGCTAGCAGCTGAAGAGGGAACATTTTGAGGCATTTTATTGAATCTTCTTGGATTATTCAAGAGCAATCATTTGGAGATGTGGCTCAGCTATTTGAAAAGTGAAATGGTATAAGTATCCCCAAAAAAAAGAACATCACACTGATTTCTGCCACATAATGGGGCAAATATATTGTTCTCATACATTTCACATATACAGATTTGACATTTGAGGGATATTATTGGTGAATATGTACTTTCTTTAAGTAAATTATTCCTAGGAAATCATATATTTCCTTGGCTGCCACTAAACTCAGATTTTTTTTTTATTAATGACTAATGAGCAAACACTTTTTTCTATGTCCAATTGCTAAATGAATATGTTAGGAAATCACTGAATGCTTGATTTCACAATACATGCACTTCTGACATAAAAGGAGTGAAAAGAAAATACAGGTCAAATTCATGAGAAGAAAGATTCATCTTCTGTCCCCAGAGAATAAAAGTGAAGACATGCATAAGGACATCTGACCATGTGTGGGAAAGTAAGCAATTTATTTCCAGCAATGAAGAGAAATTTTCATAACTATCATCCTTATGCTTTTAAAAATGCTTAAGTAGATATTCTAGATGCGAAGGTGTATAAAGTTGTTAAACATTAGGTTGCTGCTGCTACTACTGCTAAGTCGCTTCAGTCGTGTCCCACTCGCAGCCCCATAGATGGCAGCCCACCAGGCTCCCCGTCCCTGGGATTCTCCAGGCAAGAACACTGGAGTGGGTTGCCATCTCCTTCTCCAATGCATGAAAGTGAAAAGTGAAAGTGAAGTCACCAACTCTTAGCGACCCCATGGACAGCGGCCCACCAGGGACCTCTGTCCATGGGATTTTCGAGGCAAGAGTACTGGGGTAGGGTGCCATTGGGTTAAATGTATCTAAACAGTGCTACTAAATTATACCTGAAACAATTCATTGCATTAAGTTTATCCTACCATATTTCATCTCAAATATGTATTATCATTTTAGCAAAATTGTTTAATGTGTCCAGAATTACTAATGTGCATAATGAAATACTTTAGCCAGATCTAGAATACATTTCAGAGAATGTTTAAAATTGTGAAGTTTTTCATTTCTGTTTATAATCTATACATGATCACAAATGCATTGTCTTAAAACACTGCCTCCCTCTTGCAGGCATCTCTGTGCTTTTAGGGGAGATTTTAGTATTCAGATGCTAAAATAATTCACTTGCCAAGTACAACAAAGTGGACCAGAAATCCATGACCCAAACCCACACACAAACCCCTGACTGAAAGTCTCTGAGTAACAACCTATGATGATTTAAAACACAATTTTTACTTTTATTATCATCTATCATTGCTAAATAAAAAATGCTGGCTTCTATTAGGCCTGCTGCTGAAGCTTTTATTTCTGCTCTCTGACTCATAATAACAGCAGATGCTGCTGAGATGTTCTACAGCATCTTTATGTGATTGTCCATACTGCAAAGCATTACATGTGACTTTATTAGAGGGAGTGGATCAAGAGCCAAGTGAGATAAATTAATCAGTTATCAACAAATGCATGAAACACCTTAAAATTTTATAACTTGCCCTGTTGTATGGCAATACCCATCTCCAGGACAACTACTCACTTAGAAAAAGCATTACAGGCAAGGGCTAATTTTGCAATTTAAAAAAATGCAGGTTATTATTATTACTCTTTGTATTTACAACATGATAATGTAAGGAAGTAAAAAAAAAAAAAAAGGGTGATGCTTAGTTTGCATATTCAGCAATTTTTAAATTTCCTTATTATTATGTTGCCTAGTACTGGAAGAAACAGAAGTTGGAATCAAGATTGCTGGGAGAAATATCAATAACCTCAGACATGCAGATGACACCACCCTTATGGCAGAAAGTGAAGAGGAACTCAAAAGCCTCTTGATGAAAGTGAAAGTGGAGAGTGAAAAGGTTGGCTTAAAGCTCAACATTCAGAAAACGAACATCATGGCATCTGGTCCCATCACTACATGGGAAATAGATGGAGAAACAGTCGAAACAGTGTCAGACTTTCTTTTTCTGGGCTCCAAAATCACTGTAGATGGTGACTGCAGCCATGAAATTAAAAGACGCTTACTCCTTGGAAGGAAAGTTATGGTCAACCTAGATAGCATATTCAAAAGTAGAGACATCACTTTGCCAACAAAGGTTCGCCTAGTCAAGGCTATGGTTTTTCCAGTGGTCATGTATGGATGTGAGAGCTGGACTGTGAAGAAGGCTGAGCGCCGAAGAATTGATGCTTTTGAAGTGTGGTGTTGGAGAAGACTCTTGAGAGTCCCTTGGACTGCAAGGAGATCCAACCGGTCCATTCTGAAGGAGATCAGCCCTGGGATTTCTTTGGAAGGAATGATGCTAAAGCTGAAACTCCAGTATTTTGGCCACCTCATGCAAAGTGTTGACTCATTGGGGAAGACTCTGATGCTGGGAGGGATTGGGGGCAGGAGGAGAAGGGGACGACAGAGGATGAGATGGCTGGATGGCATCACTGACTTGATGGATGTGAGTCTGAGTGACCTCCGGGAGTTGGTAATGGACAGGGAGGCCTGGCGTGCTGCAGTTCATGGGGTCGCAAAGAGTCGGACATGACTGAGCGACTGATCGGATTAATATTAATACTAGGGTTTGGCTGCCCTTTTAACCTCACTAAATAGTTTAAAAATATTTTACTTGCTTAGAGTCTTTCAAAGACATGAGAAAAGATGAATATATCCATTTTATAAAATCAAACACTGATTTCCCGAGAGTTTATATATTTAAGTTCAGAAGTTAATCATAGCCTTTTTGCTTATATTCTCTGTACATACTTCCAAATTTTACAAGAAACCCAAAACTAATTTTACAGACTTATCTTCCATGAACCACTGTGTTTTACGTTCAATAATACTACACTAAGCTAAAAAGTAATGTCATATGATCTCTGAATAAACTATAGGTTTCTCTCATTCTAGAAACAAAAATTCTAAACTTATATATTACATTCTGGTTCATCTTAGTTACTCATAAAATAAAAGTATTCTATGTTAATAATTCCTGAAAAGCTAGTGCAATAATATATATTTTAAATTTAAATATTCTTTTCACACCTATAAATGGAAGTGAAATGTATATATATGCATATGTACTCCTTTTAATAGCCAAATTTGTACACAATCTTACATTCACAGCTATCTAAAAATAATTCTGAATAGAAAAAAAATACTAAAATCGAATAAATTTATGATTCACTATATGCATTTTTTTCTTCAAGTTTCTTTTTAGTTGAAATGCAATCATTATAGGTTTAGAGTAACACCAGTTGTTGTTCAGTCACTCAGTCATGTTTGACTCTTTGCAACTCCATGGACTGCAACACACCAGGCTTCCCTGTCCTTCACTACCTCCCAGAGAATGCTCAAACTCATGTCCATTGAGTTGATGATGCCATCCAGGTATCTTGTCCTCTGTCTCTCCCTTCTCTTGTAGTCCTCCATCTTTCCCAGCATGGGGTCTTTTTCAATAAGTCGACTCTTTATATCAGGTGGCCAAAGTATTGGAACTTCAGCTGCAGCAACAGTCCTTGCAAAAAATATTCAGGGTTGATCTCCTGGCAATGGCACCCCACCCCAGAATTTTGCCCAGAAAATCCCATGGATGGAGGAGCCTGGTAGGCTCTAGTCCATGGGGTCGCTAAGAGTCGAACACGACTGAGCGACTTCACTTTCACTTTTCACTTTCATGCATTGGAGAAGGAAATGGCAACCCACTCCAGTATTCTTGCCTGGAGAATCCCAGGGACAGGGGAGCCTGGTGAGCTTCCGTCTATGGGGTCGCACAGAGTCGGACACGACTGAAGCGACTTAGCAGCAGCAGCAGGATTGACCTGTGTGATGTCCTTGCTGTCTAAGGGACTCTCAAGTCTTCTCTAGCAGCACAGTCTCAAAGCATCGATTCTTTGGTGCTCAGCCTTTTTTATGGTCCAACTCTCACATCTGTACATGACTATAGAAAAAAAAATCATTGGATGACTATTTGGACCTTTGTTGGTGAAATGATGTCTCTACTTTTTAATATGCTGTCTAGGTTTCTCATAGCTTTCCTTACAAGGAGAAAACATCCTTTAATTTCATGGCTGCAGTTACCAATCACAGAGATTCTGGAGCAGAAGAAAATTAAGTCTGTTACTGTTTCCATTGTTTCCCCATCTATTTGTCATGAGATGTAGGGGCCAGATGGCATGATCTTAGTTTTTTGAATGTTGAATTTAAGCCAGCATTTTCACTGTTCCCTTTCACCTTCATCAAGAGGCTCTTTAGTTCTTCTTTACTTTCTGCCATAAGGGTGGTGTCATTTGCATATCTGAGGTTATTTATATTTCCCTTGATTCCAGTTTTTGCTTCATCCAGCCCGGCATTTTGCATGATGTACTCTGCATATAAGTTAAATAGACAAGGTGACAATATAAAGCCTTGATGTACTCCTTTCCCAATTTGAAACCAGCTCATTGTTCCATGTCCAGTTCTAATTGTTGTTTCTTGGCCTGCATACAGGTTTCTCAGGAGGCAGGAAAGGTGGTCTAGTATTCCCACCTCATTAAGAATTTTCCACAGGTAGTTGTGATCTAAACAGTCAAAGTAGCTTTAACATTGTCAATGAAGCAGAAGTAGGTGTTTTTCTGGAATTGCTTGCTTTTTCAATGATCCAACAAATGTTGGCAATTTGATCTCTGGTTCCTCTGCCTTTTCTAAATCCAGCTTGAACATCTGGAAGTTCTCAGTTCACATACTGTTGAAACATAGCTTGGTGAATTTTGAGCATTACTTGGCTAGCGTGTGAAATGAGTCCAATTTTGTGGTAGTTTGAACATATTTTGGCATTGCCTTTCTTTGGGATTGGAATGAAAACTGACCTTTTCCAGTCCTGTGGCCACTGCTGAGTTTTCCAAATTTGCTGGCATATGGAGTGCAGCACTTTCATAGCATCATCTTTCAGGATTTGAAATAGCTCAACTGGAATTCCATCACCTCCACTAGCTTTGTTCATAGTGATGCTTTCTAAGGCCCACTTGACTTCGCCTTCCAGGATGTCTGGCTCTGGGTGAGGGAATACACCATTGTGGTTATCTAGGTCACCTTTGTGTATGGTTCTTATGGGTATTCTTGCAACCTCTTCTTAATCTCTTCTGCTTCTATTAGGTCTGTACTGTTTCTGTACTTTTTTGTGCTGATCTTTGCATGAAATATTCCCTCAGTATCTCTAATTTTCTTGAAGAGATATCTAGTTGTTCACATTCAATTGTTTTCCTCTATTTTTCTGCATTGTTCACTTAAAGCTTTTTATCTCTCCTTGCTATTCTTTGCAATTCTGTACTCATATGTATATATTGTTCCTTCTCTCCTTTGTCTTTTGTTTCTATTCTTTTCTCATCTATTTGTAAGCCCTCCTCAGTCAACCATTTTTCCTTTCCCCATTTCTTTTCCTTGAGGATGGTTTTGATCACCACCTCCTGTACAATGTTAAAAACATCAGTCTACAGTTCTTCAGGCACTCTGTTTATCAGATCTAATCCCTTGAATCTGTTTGTCACTTCTGTTGTTTAATCATAAAGGATTTTATTTAGGTCATACCTGAATAGCTTAGTGGTTTCCCTACTTTATTTCTTTTCTTTTTTTTTTAAAGTCTGGCTGCAAAGAATATAGCCAATCTGATTTCGGTATTGCCCATCTGGTGATGTCCATGTGTATTGAGTTATCATTTGTGTTGTTGGAAGAGGGTGTTTGCTAAGACCAATGCATTTCCTTGGCAAAACTCTTTTAGACTTTGCCCTGCTTCATTTTGTATTCCAGGGCCAAACTTTCCTGTTACTCCAGATATCTCTTGACTTCCTAGTTTTGCATTCCAGTGCCCTATGATCAAAAGGACATCTTTTTTTTTTTTTTTTTGGTGTTAGTTCTAGAAGGTCTTGTAGGTCTTCATAAAACCATTCAACTTCAGCTTCTTTGGCATTAGTGGTTGAAGCATAGACTTGGATTACTGTGATACTGAATGGTTTGCCTTTTAAATGAACAGAGATCATTCCGTCACTTTTGAGACTGCACCCAAGTACTGAATGTTGGATTCTTATTGTCTATGATTCAGACTAATTTACTTTCTTATATATGCTGGTTTTGGTATAAAAGTTTCCTTAACAAGTTTTCTTTTTTAAAAAATTATGTTGATATTGATAACCACTGTTGAAAATGAAAATCTTATGAATCATTTATGATTTGTCATTTTATATCAATACTTTATATGCCTGGGCTTATTTAATCATCAAAGCAACCATACAAGGTAAGTATTATTTGTATCTCCCTAGGTAAATGGAGAAATAGAGACAAAAACTGTTAGATAAAATCTCTCTGTTTCAACTCTAGTGGGTAAAAATAGAGACAGGAGCAAAACGAGGTTTGTTCTTTTTTTTTTTTTTTTAATTAGAAACACACATCTTAAACAATATGAAATTCTGCATCCAGATTTTAATTCACCCAATAATTCCCTTGAATAAAGCAGAATAATATTTACACATACAATCAATAGATATAGTTGTCTCCTCCATTATCAGGAGGGAAGTACATAAAATTTAACAATGGTTGTGTGCTGATTGATGTAAATAGGGCTAAGAGTTCCTAAATTTATTAAATACATTTAATGGATGGCATTTACATAGCTTTAAAGAATTATTTGATTTGACTGATTTCCACAATAGTTCTGTAAAGAAGGCAAAATATTCTGTAGCCACATTGTACAGATGATAATATGAGGAGCAAACATTAAATGCCATCCCCAAGGTATAATAATAGTAAAATTCAGAGCACATCATTTTAAACATCTAATTTCTCTATGGATAGAGTTTTTGTTGTAATAAAAGTAAATGATTAATATTAATAACAGCCTGAAAATAAATGCAAATAAGTGCAAATTCTTTTTCTTAAACTTTGTATATATAACAGCCACTACTTTTAAGTAAAAATAAAACAAAATTGATGATACAAAGGGAAAAATGAATCAAATAACATCTTCTATCACTTATGCGAAGTCACTTCAGTCGCGTCTGACTCTGTGTGACCCCATAGACGGCAGCCCACCAGGCTTCCCCGTCCCTGGGATTCTCCAGGCAAGAACACTGGAGTGGTTGCCATTTCCTTCTCCACTTCTATCACCTAGTTTTTACTTTTTTAAGAAAAAATGTTTTCTTGTATCATTTCCATTTTAAATATTAAACATCAGTACAAATTCTAATTGTCACACAGAGTAAGAGAATTGAAATATCATATATATATATTTTACTTCATGCACACATCCTCTGCATTTATTTCAAGACTAATAAAGCACCATAAAGTTTGGAAACATGACGGGTACTCAACATGAATTTGAATGTTCTAAATCATTACAGACTTACTCTTGAATTAAATGTCTGTAGCTGACTCTTGGTGTATTAGGATGACTACATAATTGGAATTCTACAAATTAACTACTCTCTAGAATGCAAAGTTTATTTAAGGACAATAAACATTACTAATTTGAGATTATAAAAATAATATTAAAATTCAACAGTAACTACAGCATTTACCTGCAACGTAAATAATTAGAAAACTTTCCCATGGAGGAGAATTCTATCATCAAAGTTGCTTAGAGCTACTTATGTAATATGGTTATAACAAGTTAGTTTTATGATTATTTTTAAGCTATATGCAGATTCTGTTCCCACTTATAATCTGCACTTAGGAAGATGGTTCCTATTTCCCTACTCTTGGGAGGTTCATGCTTGCACATAAATGTAATGACTCGAAAGTATTTAATGAATATCTATGTGTCAGGCAATGATATGAAATCTGGGGACATGGTGATCAAACAATTATAAGTACTATGGAAAATTCTGAAAGAGATGGGAATACCAGACCACCTGATCTGCCTCTTAAGAAATCTGTATGCAGATCAGGAAGCAACAGTTAGAACTGGTCATGGAACAACAGACAGGTTCCAAATAGGAAAAGGAGTACGTCAAGGCTGCATATTGTCACCATGTTTATTTAACTTATATGCAGAGTACATCATGAGAAATGCTGGACTGGAAGAAACACAAGTTGGAATCAAGATTGCCGGGAGAAATATCAATAACCTCAGATATGCAGATGACACCATCCTTATGGCAGAAAGTGAAGAGGGGCTAAAAAGCCTCTTGATGAAAGTGAAAGTGGAGAGTGAAAGGGTTGGCTTAAAGCTCAACATTCAGAAAACGAAGATCATGGCATCTGGTCCCATCACTGCATGGGAAATAGATGGGGAAACAGTGGAAACAGTGTCAGACTTTGTTTTTCTGGGCTCCAAAATCACTGCAGATGGTGACTGCAACCATGAAATTAAAAGACGCTTACTCCTTGGAAGGAAAGTTATGACCAACCTAGATAGCATATTCAAAAGCAGAGACATTACTTTACCAACAAAGGTTCGCTTAGTCAAGGCTATGGTCTTTCCTGTGGTCATGTATGGATATGAGAGCTGGACTGTGAGGAAGGCTGAACACCGAAGAATTGATGCTTTTGAACTGTGGTGTTGGAGAAGACTCTTGAGAGTCCCTTGGACTGCAAGAAGATCCAACCAGTCCATTCTGAAGGAGATCAATCCTGGAATTTCTTTGGAAGGAATGATGCTAAAGCTGAAACTCCAGTATTTTGGCCACCTCATGCGAAGAGTTGACTCATTGGAGAAGACTCTGATGCTGGGAGGGATTGAGGGCAGGAGGAGAAGGGGACGACAGAGGATGAGATGGCTGGATGGCATCACTGACTGGATGGATGCGAGTCTGAGTGACCTCCGGGAGCTGGTGATGGACAGGGAGGCCTGGCGTGCTGCAGTTCATGGGGTCGCAAAGAGTCGGACACGACTGAGCAACTGATCTGATCTGATCTGATCTGATGACATACTTTGTGAGGAAGTGTTTTTTAAATTTAGATCTGAATAATGGAAACATAGATTTGAAAAGAGAGGGAAAAAGTTACGAGTAAACCACAGATGTAAAAGCTCTGAGCTTGGAATATCTAGAATTTTTTCTAAAGGCCTATCTGACAAACTTTAGAATTTTTGTTAAAGTATAAAGAGAAGATATTAAAGAGTTTTTTATTTTTAAAAGTATAAAACTCTGATATTATTTAAATTTCTAACTTATTTGGAGAAGGAAATTGTGTGGAACAAATTGGACAGCAGATCTGGGGAGTCAAGTCTTAAGAGTTTTTTTTACTTTAAATATATTTCTAAATTTTGTACATGGAATGGAAATGGGATGAAAATTAAATGTGATAATAAAACAGAATTCTAAATATTCAACAAATATCAAATGACTCTTGAGTTTAATAAAAGAAACAATACTATGTGTGTGTGTGTGTGTACATATATATATATATATATATATATAAAAGGGATTTTCAGTTCAGTCGCTCAGTCATGTCTGACTTTTTGTGACCCCATGAATCGCAGCACACCAAGCATCCCTGTCCATCACCAACTCCCAGAGTTCACTCAAACTCACATCCATCGAGTTGGTGATGCCATCCAGCCATCTTATCCTCTGTCGTCCCCTTTTCCTCCTGCCTCCAATCCCTCCCAGCATCAGAGTCTTTTCCAATGAGTCAGCTTTTCACATTAGGTGGCAAAAGTACTGGAGTTTCAGCTTTAGCATCATTCCTTCCAAGGAACACCCAGGGCTGATTTCCTTTAGAATGGACTGGTTGGATCTCCTTGCAGTCCAAGGGACTCTCAATAGTTTTCTCCAACACCACAGTTCAAAAGCATCAATTCTTTGGTGCTCAGCTTTCTTCACAGTCTAACGCTCACATCCATACATGACCACAGGAAAAACCATAGCCATGACTCGACGGACCTTTGTTGGCAAAGCAATGTCTCTGCTTTTCAATATGCTATCTAGGTTGGTCATAACTTTTCTTCCAAGGAGTAAGCGTCTTTTAATTTCATGGCTGCAATCACCATCTGCATTGATTTTGGATTTGCTGCTAAGTCACTTAAGTCGTGTTCAACTCTGTGTGACACCATAGACGGCAGCCCACCAGGCTCCCTCGTCCCTGGGATTCTCCAGGCAAGAACACTGGAGTGGGTTGCCATTTCCTTCTCCAATGCATGAAAGTGAAAAGTGAAAGTAAAGTCACTCAGTCGTGTCTGACCCTCAGCGACCCCATGGACTGCAGCCTTCCAGGCTCCTCCATACATGCGATTTTCCAGGCAAGAGTACTAGAGTAGGGTGCCATTGCCTTCTCTGATTTTGAATTTACTCAGCCATAAAAAAGGAAATATTGTCATTTGCAGCAGTATGGATGGACTTAGAGACTATCACCTTCATTGAAGGAAGTTAGAGAGAGAAAGACAAACATATAATATTGTACATATGTGGAATCTAAAAATAATACAAATGAATCTATACACAGAACCAAAATCATATCACAAACATAGAAACCAGTTACCAAAGGGGAAAGGGAAGAAG
Organism: Tragelaphus eurycerus; assembly: GCA_935064755.1. Lineage (NCBI taxonomy): Eukaryota > Metazoa > Chordata > Mammalia > Artiodactyla > Bovidae > Tragelaphus > Tragelaphus eurycerus. The sequence goes on from CAKXYN010000292.1 coordinate 36,877, forward strand.
AGGGATAAATGAGGAATATGAGCTTAATAAGTCATTATGCATAAAATGGGGCTTCCCAGGTGACTCAGTGGTAAAGAATCCATTTGCTAATTCAGGAGATGCAGGTTCTATTCCTGTGTTGTGAAGATCCCCTAGAATAGGAAATGGCAACCCGCTTCAGTATTCTTGTCTGGAAAATTCCAAGGACAGAGGTCCCAGGTGGTCTACAGTCCATGGGGGTGGCACAGAGTTGGACACTACAGAGTGACTGGGCACTCACACACGCATACATAAAATAGGCAAGCAACAAAGATTTACCACCTTTCCAAGCAGAGGAGTCTATCTATATTACCTTCCTCAAGGTCATTAGAAATGTTAATCAGAAGCACATCAGTTTATCCTATTTGATAGGGAGTTTGGAGCTGAGAAATCTGGGTAATAATAAGGTAAACAGAAAATTACTAGTTGTAAAAATCCAAGAAGACAATGATATTTAATCAATGTCAAATGGACTCAAAGACTCTGAATAATTTATGAAACTTGAACAACTGTTGTGTTGTAATTGTATTTCAGTCATGTTCATAATCTACACTTCTTACTCTGTATCCACATGAAGAAACAGATTTGGACCTCATGAGTAGGTGAGGCTTCTCAGGTGGCACTAGTGGTAAAGAACCTGCCTGCCAAACCAGGAGATATAAGAAATATGGGTTTGATCCCTGGATCAAGAAGATTGCCTGGAGAAGGGCATGGCAATCCATTCCAGTATTCTTGCCTGGAGAATCCCATGGACAAAGGCGCCTGGTAGGCTACAGTCCACAGGGTTGTTAAGAGTTCAACGGGACTGAAGTGACTTAGAACACACACCCATAAGTACGTGAATTACTGTAGAATCTGGGTGAGCCATTTTGATGACTAAGCCACTGTCCGTGTGAAATATATTTTTCTCTAATCAAGTATACTCCAACACTAACATTTTCCTTTTCTCAACTACATAAAACTTGGCGTAAGATGCTCACAGTTTTTATAAAAATAAAAGAAAAATATACTCTAATTAGTGGGGTAAATTAAAGTCCCACTTTTACTAAACATCAAGTATTTGATTTTCATAATTATTCTTAACCTGAGAAGATGCATAAAGTTACCCACTGGAAAGTGTATGTGTTAAACTGACTGCTGCTGCTGCTGCTAAGTCGCTTCAGTCGTGTCCAACTCTGTGCGACCCCATAGAAGGAAGCCCACCAGGATCCCCCGTCCCTGGGATTCTCCAGGCAAGAACAGTGGAGTGGGTTGCCATTTCCTTCCCCAATGCATGAAAGTGAAAAATGAAAGTGAAGTCGCTCAGTCGTGTCCGACTCTTAGTGACCCCATGGACTGGAGCCTACCAGGATCCTCCATCCATGGGATTTTCCAGGCAAAAGTACTGGGGTGGGGTGCCATCGCCTTCAAACTGACTACTTTGTATTAAAAGTTAAGGGAAAAAGAAAGTCAATCACATGTGACATTGAAAGTCAAAGAGTTTCCTTGAAATTTCTAAGCACACATCTTTTCTTTTAAGTAAAATATAACCAGAAGAAGACTGTATGTTTAAAGAATACACAGAATTTTTCTAGAAAATGATAAATTTTTGGTTAAAGATTTTGTAATACCAGACTATTATAAATTATTCTAAATAATGTTGGCAAGAATATTGCAGGATATAAAATTCCCTATCTAATGATATTATGGAAAAAATAAGTTATCTGTTGGTTTTCAAAAGATAGAAAGCTGCAGCATAAAAAGGGATTTATTAGTGTTTCATAAATCAAGTTATTTATCTATGGAACTGAATTTCACTTTAAAGGTATTAGCTACTCAGTTGTGTCCAGCTCTTTGTGACAATATGGACTGTAGCCCACCAGGCTCCTCTGTCCATGAAATTATCCAGGCAAGAATACTGGAGTGGGGTGCCATTCCCTTTTTGAGGGTATCTTCCCGAACTAGGTATTGAACCCAGGTCTCATACATTACAGGCAGATTCTTTACTATCTGAGCCACCAGGGAAGCCCTCACATTTAAGGGAAAAAAGCAAATCTTAAATATTCTCCGTGCTATTCCTGAGATAAGTTCCATACCTATGAATTACTTTTTGGAAATTTGACTTTGCTTCAATCATCTTTCCATACATTCATTTATTCTCATATTTATTCATTCTGCAAATATTAACTGAAAATTGCTCCATGAATGGATAAAGAAAAAATATAATATACTTGTGATCTTTCTTGTTAATTTCTATATAACCCCACTTATACAGTTAAATGTAAATAAGATACAATCAGTCAAGAATCTGTGGAATGCCTGAACTTGAAGTTACAGAATCATTTAAAAAAAAAAAAGAAAACTTAGGAAAAAAAGATATGTCCTCACTTAAAATTTGGAAACAATCATCAAGAAATATAGGTGGGAGGTTTATTTATTTATTTTTTTAAGCAAGAAAATACTAAAAGTTCAAGACTGGTTCAGTATACATAGGATTGCAGATAAAAAATAGTATTACTAGTTAAAAAACTATTTACTTACAGACAATCGAATGTTATTATATGATTAAGCTGCAGACATTGTAGTAAGATAGTAATAAATATAATACAGTCTTATCACAGTATTTGAAAGCCTAGTGGATATTTTCTTAAGCAATAAGCAAGAAAACAAGTCCTGGAAATTGTGTTACTGGAAACCAGACCTTGAAATGAAATTTCACTTATATAAATCAGTGACTCTCAATCTTCTCAAAATTTTAACATGTATATGCACAATTCTGTGATATTTGTATTTTTGAAACTCACCTATTAGTTGACTTATTTTCAAATAAAGAATTTTACAATAACCCTGAAAATCTGAAATTAATTACCATTGACTTGAAGCCAGGTAAACATGGCTTCACTAGGAGGATTATATTTCCTCATTCATTCACATATTTTCAAATACTTAATTGAGGTTTTTCCATCTGTTAATCAGAATACAGAAGATGGAAGATTACTACAGCAAGCACAGTATGTTCTTGATTACATAAAGCTTAGATTTAACTTTCAGAAGCAGTATAAATAGTATAAATACTTTAACAGAATCATGGGCTTCCCAAGTGGCTCAGTGGTGTAGGAGATGCAGGAGACAGGGGTTTGATCTCTGGGTCAGGAAGATCTCCTGGAGGAGGAAATGACAACCCATTCCAGTATTGCCTGGAAAATTCCAAGGACAGAGGAGCCTGGGGGGGCCTACAGTCCATGGAGTCACAAAGAGTCGGACACAACTGAGTGCTGAGCATGCATGGGAATAAATCATAGGAAACATGGGAAGAATAAACCAGGCAGAAGAAGAATGGGCAAAGGACAGTAACAAGAAATATGACAGCATTTAATAAAAGTGATGGAAGTAAGTATGGAGGAAGTCCAGAGTTCCTAGGGGGAGTATTATTATATCACAGAGCCTGGGACACTAACAGAGACAAGATCAAGAAAGACCTAGGCCAGGTTTAGTAGCTTGTGTTTTATTTTCATAGCAATGAGGAGCTATTGGAATATTTTAAAACAGACTTTCAACACACTGAATTGAATTTTAGAAAATTTTTAGAAAAATCATTCTGAAGGCAGTTCTAGTTTGTGGAATAGATTAGAATAAGAGAAATCAGAACATTAATACATCAGTTGGGAGGTTTTTCTGATAATCCAGGATAAATCTTTTTATTTTGACTTGTATAAAATTTAACTTTAGCATAAAAAGACTTATGAGAAGAGAGTCATAAGGTATCAAAGATGTAAGACTCAAAGCAATAATATTATCAGTTCTTGAAACTGGATTAGACATGGAGAATAAGAAAATTGAGTAGTCAAGGATGGCTCCCAGTTCTCTGGCTTTGCAATATAGTGATTGATCGACTTTCTTTGAAACAAGGCACACCAAGGAAATTCAAGATTTATACATATTGAGTAGCTCCTTTTTATTTTTTAAGTGTAAATACCAAGTAGGCATTGTAGAATATGTGTAATTAGATGAAGGTAAGCTTATTTTTTTCTTCATCCTAGCTGTGTTCACCAAGGTTCACATTTTTATTTCATCCTTTAGAATAGTGCCAAACTATATTTTCTACCCTTCTGTGGTTAAAATAAGCATGTTTTGCTACTTCTCAAACTATCACCGCCCCCCCCCCCCCCCCCCGCCCTCCTGTCAAAAAAGGACTGGTCTTAGTGATGTGCTTGACAAATAGTGTCAGAAATGAATCTGTAATTCTGAGACTGTATTAATTAGTACCTTGTAACTTCTACATTAGTATCTCGAAACAGTTTTCCTGGAAATCAGCCACCATCTTCAGAGGGAACCCAAGAGGAACCATTGAAAGGACCAAATAGAGAAGGAATGGGGTCTCCATCCAACTGTCCTACTGACCTACCAGGAGACTGCCAGGACCAATTTATCAGCTATTGGTTGAGCTATTAGGGAGGGTGAGCCCCTATATCACCTGATACTGTGTGGAACACAAATAGAGAGACACATAACCCCTGCCCAGATTTTTGATCCACAAAATTGTGAGTAAAACAAAATTACTTCTAATTACTAATTTTAGGGTAGTTTGTTGAAAGCAATAGGTAACAAGACTACCCCTGCAGTTAGGTATGAACTTGTGGCTAAGTTCTGGTCAATGGTGTAGACATGCTACTTCTATGATTGGATTATGCAATGTAAATCCCTAACTATCACTATGACTCCTCCATACATTAGCTTAATGGAGAGGATTCTAAGGAGGAACAAGATAGAAGAAGCCTGAATTCTGTATAACTGCATTAAGCAGTAGCATCCCCCACACCATCAGCTAAACGATACTGCACTTTAATATTGTTCAGTTGCCCAGTAGTTTTTGACTCTTTACAACCCCACGGACTGCAGCACGCCAGGCCTCTCTGTCCCTCACCATTTCCAAAGTTTGCCAAAGTTCATGTCCATTCCATCAGTGATGCTATCCAGCAATCTCATCCTCCAATCCCCTCTTCTCCTTCTGCCCTCAATATTTCCCATCATTAGGGACTTTTCCAATGAGAGAGCTGTTCCTATCAGATGACCCAAAATACTGGAGCTTTAGCATCAGTCCCTTTAAAGAGTATTCAGGGTTGATTTCCCTTAAGATTGGCTGGTTTGATCTCCTTGCTGTCCAAGGGACTCTCAGAAGTCTTCTGTAGCACCACAGTTCGAAGGCATCAATTCTTTGGTGCTCTGCGTTATTTATAGTCCAGCTCTCACTACCGTATGTGACCACTGAGAAGACCATAGCCTTGACTATTAGAATCTTTGTTGGTAGAGTGATATCTCAGCTTTTCAACACACTGTCTAGGTTTGTCATAGCTTTCCTGCCAAGAAGCAATTGTCTTCTGATTTCACAGCTTCAATCACCATCTGCAGTGATTTTAGAGCCCAAGAAGAGGAAATTTGTCACTACACCCACCTGTTCCCCTTGTATTTGCCATGAAGTAATGGGGTTAGCAAAAGTCGGACATGACTGAGCAACTGAACTGAACTGAATGGGGTCAGATGACATGATCTTGGTTTTTTTAATATTTAGTCTTAAGCTGGCTCTTTCAATCTCCTCCTTTAGCCTCATCAAGAGTCTCTTTAGTTCATCTTTGCCTTCTGCTATTAGAGTGATATCATCTGCCTAAATGGGGTTGCTGATGCTTCTCCTGTCTATCTTGATTCCAGCTTGTAAATCATCCAGTTTAATATGAGCAAATAAAAAAAAAAAAAAAAAACTTTTATGTTATTACATTATTCAAGATATGAAAATAAATTGTTTCAGCCCTAATCCTATTCTGAATAATATAGAAATTATATGGTGAATGAAATTATTTCATAGAAAAGTAGAAGAAAGAAAGGAGGATATTCAAGAAAAGAAAGAAGAAATAAAGAATAGGAAAGAAAGAAAGAGGAAAAGAGGAAGCAAGAGTAACTGGGTTAATATTTAATTAAAGATAACAAAGAAACAGAAAAGTCTTTTTATTTAATAGTCAAATATTCAGCAACAATGTCCCATGAGAACATTTAGGGAATTAAAAAGTGAGATAATTGTGATAATTTCTTATTATTAGTCATATAAAATAAAGTATAATCAGAAAGTGATTTGTTTAGACAAAAGTTGACTGGTTTGCAATCATTAATAGAAATGGAAAGCCATAAGATTTAAGTAAATGATGAAGAAAAATAATTATTTTTTTTAAGAATCTGAAAATTATTTTTTTACTGAGGCTATGGAAGTTCCTGAAATCATCTAGAAAGAGTATGATGAGAGAGTTGAAAAGAAGATTTTAGATAGGGAGGCCGAGATGGCTGAGAAAACCCTGAAGTTTGATTCAGTAGCAATCATGTGTCCAGAACTCATAATCAATTTTGGCTTGAGTTGGTTCATGTTGAGGACAGAGCCTAAAATGAAAGTTTACTTCCCTTCAAATGAATGCCAGTCTTAGGGAAATGACTTTAGGGTTTTGAGGACAACATGCATTTATTCTCTGACATGACTCATAAATGTGAGTCCTATGGAGAAAAAGAGATAGAAACTAAAGTGATTATCATTTACATAATGAGATAAGATGAGCTCCCCCTCATGGATCACAGCTTTGTTATGGCAAAGGGGCTTGAATAACTCAATGAATGTATGGGCCTCACACTGCACAGGGCCACCAAAGATGGATGGGTTATAGTGAAGACACAACACCAGAAGATGAGCCCCCGAGGTTGGAAGGTATCCAATTTGCTACTGGGGAAAAACAGAGGGAAATTACAAATAGCTCTACAAAGAATGGGAGAAGGCAATAGCAACCCACTCCAGTGTTCTTGCGTGGAGAATCCCAGGGACAGGGGAGCCTGGTGGGCTGCCGTCTCTGGGATCACACAGAGTCGGACATGACTGAAGCGACTTAGCAGCAGCAATAGCAGCTACAAAGAATGAAGTGCTACAAATAGCATTGAAAAGTGGCTGGGTGAAAGCAGAAATGATGCTCAGTTGTGGATGCGTGGGGTGATGAAAGTAAAGTCCAATGCTGTAAAGAACAATATTACATAGGAAAATAAAATGTTAGGTCCAGAATCAAGGTAAATTCGATGTGGTCAAGTAGGAGAGGGCAAGAGTGAACACTGACATTTTAGAAATTAGTAAACTAAAACAAATGAGAATGGGCAAATTTAATACAGATGACCGTTATATCTACTACTTTGGGCAAAACTCCCTTAGAATAAATGGAGTAGCCCTCATACTTAACAAGAGTCTGAAATGCAGCACTTGTGTGCAGTTTCAAAAATGACAGAATTATCTCGGTTTGATTCCAAGGCAAATCACTCAGCATCACAGTAATCCCAGTCTATGCCCCAATCCGCATTGAGAGCTCCCGGCCTCCCCGCGAGCGGCGCACGGAGAGCCCCTCGCCGGCTGCGCGGCGCACGGAGAGCCCCTCGCCGGCTGCGCGGCGCACGGAGAGCCCCTCGCCGGCTGCGCGGCGCACGGAGAGCCCCTCGCCGGCTGCGCGGCGCACGGAGAGCCCCTCGCCGGCTGCGCGGCGCACGGAGAGCCCCTCGCCGGCTGCGCGGCGCACGGAGAGCCCCTCGCCGGCTGCGCGGCGCACGGAGAGCCCCTCGCCGGCTGCGCGGCGCACGGAGAGCCCCTCGCCGGCTGCGCGGCGCACGGAGAGCCCCTCGCCGGCTGCGCGGCGCACGGAGAGCCCCTCGCCGGCTGCGCGGCGCACGGAGAGCCCCTCGCCGGCTGCGCGGCGCACGGAGAGCCCCTCGCCGGCTGCGCGGCGCACGGAGAGCCCCTCGCCGGCTGCGCGGCGCACGGAGCACGCCCGAGAGGAACTACCCCAGGACCGAGGTCAGGAAGGGCAGCGGTGAGGAGAGACCCCTCATCCAAGGTAAGGTGCGATGGATGTGCTTTGCTGGAGCAGCCGGGAAGAGATACCCCACGCCCAAGGTAAGAGAAACCCAAGTAAGACGGTAGGTCTTGCAAGAGGGCATCAGAGGGCAAATACACTGAAACCATACTCACAGAAAACTAGTCAACCTAATCACACCAGGACCACAGCCTTGTCAAACTCAATGAAATTAAGCCATGCCCGTGGAGCAACCCAGGATGGGCGGGTCATGGTGGAAAGATCTGACAGGGTGTGGTCCGCTGGAGAAGGGAATGGCAAACCACTTCAGTATTCCTGCCTTGAGAACCCCATGAACAGTATGAAAAGGCAAAATGATAGGATACTGAAAGAGAAACTCCCCAGGTCAGTAGGGGCCCAATATGCTACTGGAGATCAGTGGAGAAATAACTCCAGAAAGAATGAAGGGATGGAACCAAAGCAGAAAGAATACCCAGCTGTAGATGTGTCTGGTGATAGAAGTAAAGTCCAATGCTGTAAAGAACAATATTGCATAGGAATCTGGAATGCAGGTCCATGAATCAAGGCAAATTGGAAGTGGTCAAACGAGAGATGGCTAGAGTGAATGTTGACATTCTAGGAATTAGCGAACTAAAATGGACTGGAATGGGTGAATTTAACTCAGAGGACCATTATATCTACTACTGTGGTCAGAAATCCCTCAGAAGAAATGGAGTGGCCATCATGGTCAACAAAAGAGTCCGAAATGCAGTACTTGGATGCAATCTCAAAAACGACAGAATGATCTCTGTTCGTTTCCAAGGCAAACCATTCAATGTCACAGTAGTCCAAGTCTATACCCCAACCAGTAACGCTGAAGAAGCTGAAGTTGAACGGTTCTATGAAGACCTACAAGACCTTTTAGAACTAACACCCTAAAAAGATGTCCTTTTCATTATAGGGGACTGGAATGCAAAAGTAGGAAGTCAAGAAACACCTGGAGTAACAGGCAAATTTGGCCTTGGAATACAGAATGAAGCAGGGCAAAGACTAACAGAGTTTTGCCAAGAAAATGCACTGGTCATAGCAAATACCCTCTTCCAACAACACAAGAGAAGACTCTATACATGGACATGACCAGATGGTCAACACCGAAATCAGATCGATTATATTCTTTGCAGCCAAAGATGGAGAAGCTCTATACAATCAGCAAAAACAAGACCAGGAGTTGACTGTGGCTCAGACAATGAACTCCTTATTGCCAAATTCAGACTTAAGTTGAAGAAAGTAGGGAAAACCACTAGACCATTCAGGTATGACCTAAATCAAATCCCTTATGATTATACAGTGGAAGTGAGAAATAGATTTAAGGGCCTAAATCTGATAGATAGAGTGCCCGATGAACTATGGAATGAGGTTCGTGACATTGTACAGGAGACAGGGATCAAGATCATCCCCATGGAAAAGAAATGCAAAAAAGAAAAATGGCTGTCTGGGGAGGCCTTGCAAATAGCTGCAAAAAGAAGAGAAGTGAAAAGCAAAGGAGAAAAGGAAAGATATAAACATCTGAATGCAGAGTTCCAAAGAATAGCAAGAAGAGATAAGAAAGCCTTCTTCAGCGATCAATGCAAAGAAATAGAGGAAAACAACAGAATGGGAAAGACTAAGGATCTCTTCAAGAAAATCCGAGATACCAAAGGAACATTTCATGCAAAAATGGGCTCGATAAAGGACAGAAATGGTATGGACCTAATGGAAGCAGAAGATATTAAGAAGAGGTGGCAAGAATACACAGAAGAACTGTACAAAAAAGATCTTCACGACCCAGATAATCATGATGGTGTGATCACTGACCTAGAGCCAGACATCCTGGAATGTGAAGTCAAGTGGGCCTTAGAAAGCATCACTAGGAACAAAGCTAGTGGAGGTGATGGAATTCCAGTGGAACTATTCCAAACCCTGAAAGATGATGCTGAGAAAGTGCTGCACTCAATATGCCAGCAAATTCGGAAAACTCAGCAGTGGCCACAAGATTTGAAAAGGTCAGTTTTCATCCCAATCCCAAAGAAAGGCAATGCCAAAGAGTGCTCAAACTACCGCACAATTGCACTCATCTCACATGCTAGTAAAGTAATGCTCAAAATTCTCCAAGCCAGGCTTCAGCAATATGTGAACCGTGAACTTCCTGATGTTCAAGCTGGATTTAGAAAAGGCAGAGGAACCAGAGATCAAATTGCCAACATCCGCTGGATCATGGAAAAAGCAAGAGAGTTCCAGAAAAACATCTATTTCTGCTTTATTGACTATGCCAAAGCCTTTGACTGTGTAGATCACAATAAACTGTGGAAAATTCTGAGAGTGATGGGAATACCAGACCACCTGATCTGCCTCTTGAGAAATCTGTATGCAGGTCAGGAAGCAACAGTTAGAACTGGTCATGGAACAATAGACTGGTTCCAAATAGGAAAAGGAGTACGTCAAGGCTGCATATTGTCACCATGTTTATTTAACTTGTATGCAGAGTACATCATGAGAAATGCTGGACTGGAAGAAACACAAGCTGGAATCAAGATTGCTGGGAGAAATATCAATCACCTCAGATATGCAGATGATACCACCCTTATGGCAGAAAGTGAAGAGGAACTCAAAAGCCTCTTGATGAAAGTGAAAGTGGAGAGTGAAAAGTTTGGCTTAAAGCTCAACATTCAGAAAACGAAGATCATGGCATCTGGTCCCATCACTACATGGGAAATAGATGGAGAAACAGTCGAAACAGTGTCAGACTTTATTTTTCTGGGCTCCAAAATCACTGCAGATGGTGACTGCAGCCGTGAAATTAAAAGATGCTTACTCCTTGGAAGGAAAGTTATGACCAACCTAGATAGCATATTCAAAAGCAGAGACATCACTTTGCCAACAAAGGTTCGCCTAGTCAAGGCTATGGTCTTTCCTGTGGTCATGTATGGATGTGAGAGTTGGACTGTGAAGAAGACTGAGCGCCGAAGAATTGATGCTTTTGAACTGTGGTGTTGGAGAAGACTCTTGAGAGTCCCTTGGACTGCAAGGAGATCCAACCGGTCCATTCTGAAGGAGATCAGCCCTGGGATTTCTTTGGAAGGAATGATGCTAAAGCTGAAACTCTAGTATTTTGGCCACCTCATGTGAAGAGTTGACTCATTGGAGAAGACTCTGATTCTGGGAGGGATTGAGGGCAGGAAGAGAAGGGGACGACAGAGGATGAGATGGCTGGATGGCATCACTGACTCGATGAATGTGAGTCTGAGTGACCTCCGAGAGCTGGTGATGGATAGGGAGGCCTGGCGTGCTACAGTTCATGGGGTCGCTAAGAATCGGACACGACTGAGCGACTGATCTGATCTGATCTGATCTGATGCCCCAATCATTGATGCTGAATAAGCATCACTGCTTCTGTGAAGACTGAACCAACCATACCTTCTAGAACTAACACCAAAAAAGATGTCCCTTTCATCATAGGGGATTGGAATGCAAAGTTAGGAAGTCAAGAGGAATGTGGAATAACAGGCAATTTTGGCCTAGTAGTACAAAATGGAGCAGGGCAATAACCAACAGAGTGGTGTCCTGGTCTTAGCAAACATCCTTTTCCAACAACCAAAGAGATGACTCTACACATGGACATCACCAGATTGTTTATATTCTTTGCAGCCAAAGATGGAGAAGCACTATGCAGTCAGCAAAAATAAAAACTGGAGCTAACTGTGGCTAGGATCATGAATTCCTTACTGCAAAATTCAGGCTTAAATTGAAGCAAGGAGGGAAAACCAGTAGACCATTCTGGTATTACCTAAATCAAATCCCTCATGATTTGATTTTGATTTGATTTTGAGATGACAAATAGACATAAGGAATGAGATCTGATAGACAGCGTGCCTAAAGAACAATGAATGGAAGTTCCTAACATTGTACAGGAAACAGCGACCAAAACCATTGCAAAGAAAAAGAAATGCAAGAAGGCAAAGTGGTTGACTTAAGAGACTTTACAAATAGCTGTGGAAAAAAGAAACAAAAAGCAAGAAAGATATTCCAAACTGAATACAGAGTTTTAGAGAATAGGAAGGAGAGCTAAGAAGGCCTTCTTAAATGAACAATGCAAATAGAGGGAAGAATATAGAACAGAAGAGACTAGAGATCTCTTCAAGAAATCAGAGGTGTCAAGGGAACATTTCATGCAAGGATGGGCCTACTACAAGACAAAAATGATAAGGTTCTAAGTGAAGCAGAAGAGATTAAAAAAAAAAAAAAAAGGTGGCATGAATACACAGAACTATACAAAAAAGTCTTAATAACTGGGATAACCACAATGGTGTGGTCAGTCATCTAGAGTCAGACAACCTGGAATATGAAGTCACCCGGGCCTTAGGAAACACTATTATGAACAAAGCTAGTGGAAGTGATGGAATTCCAGCTGAGCTATTTCAAATCCTAAGAAATGATGCTGTGAAAGTGTTGCACTCAGTATGCTAACAAATTTGGAAAACTCAGAAGCAGCCTTAGGACTGGAAAAGGTTAGTTTTCATTCCAACCCCAAATACCAGAATACCAAAAAATGTTTAAACTACTATACAATTGTGTTCATTTCACATGCTAGCAAGGTTATGCTCAAAATCCTTCAAGCTAGGCTTCAGCAGTGTGTGAATCAAAAACTTCCAGATGTATAAGCTGAGTTTTGAAGAGGCAGAAGAACCAGAGATCAAATTGTCAACATTTGCAGTATCATGGAAAAAGCACGGGAGTTCCAGAAAAATATCCACTTAGGCCTCACTGATTAAACTAAAGCCTTTGACTGTGTGGATCACAACAAACTATGGAAAACTCTAAAGAGATGGGAATACCAGACTACCCAACCTGTCTCATGGGAAACTTGTTTTGCAGGTTAAGAAGCAACAGTTAAAACTAGACATGGAACAAATGACTGGTTCAAAATTGGTAAAGCAATATGGTAAGTCTGTATTTTATCACTTTGCTTATTTAACTTCTATGCAGAGTACATCATGCAAAATCCTGGCTGGATAAATTACAAACTGGAATCAAGATTGCAGGGAGAAATACCAAAAATCTCAGATATACAGATGATACCACTCTAATGGCAGAAGTGAAGAGGAACTAAAGAGCCTCTTGATGTTGGTGAATGATGAGAATGAAAAAGTTGGCTTGAAATTCAATATTCAGAAAACTATGATTGGCCACTTTGAGGGTCGGCCTGTCCTTGTGTTTTGGGAGCCGGATGCCTGCTGCCTACTGCCTGCTTCCTGCTTGATCTGTAACTAGTTTGTCATTACAAAAGCAGCCTGCTGCCTGCTTAATAAAAGACTACCTGTTTGAGCTACAAAAAATACATAATTAAATAAAAAATTAAGATCATGGTATCCAGTTTCATCACTTTATGCAAATAGAAGGGGAAAATGTAGAAAACAGTGGCAGATTTTATTTTCTTGGGCTCCAAAATTACTTCAGATGGTGACTGTGGCCATGAAATTAAAAGCAATTTACTCAGTGAAAGAAAAGCTATGACAAACCTACACAGCATATTAAAAAGCAGAAACATCACTTTGTTGACAAATATCCACGTAGTCAAAACTATGATTTTTTCAGCAGTCATGTATGGATGTGAGAGCTGGATCATAATTAAGGCTGAGAGCTGAAAAATTGATGCTTTCAAACAGCAAGGTGATCAAACAGGACAATCCTAAGGGAAATCAGCCTTGAATATTCATTGCAAGGACTTATGCTGAAGCTGAAGCTCCTATACTTTGGCCACCTGATGTAAAGAATTGACTCATTGGAAAAGACCCTGATGCTGGGAAAGATTAAAGGCTAAATGCAAAGGGGATGGCAGAGAATATCATGGTTAGATAGCGTCACTGACTCAGTGAACATGAATTTGAGCAAACTCCAGGAGATAGTGGAGGATAGAAGAGCCTGGCATGCTTCAGTCTGTGATTTAGAGACTGAATGACAAAAACAAAAATAAAGACATGCTCTCCTTCAAGTTCCAAATGAGAAAGTATAACAGAGATCTTGGAAAATAAGGACCTATAGCCTTTTTGATGAAATACAGAATAACTTGAGCTCAATGAATTTGTTGAGCATTATTTTGTCATAAGTGTTTGCAGCATTAGGAGAATTTTGAAACTAATCCCATACAGATGCAGTGTTGCCTAATAACAACAGAATGAAAAGGTCTTGAGAAGTACCACTCTTAAATGATTCTAAGGACATAGTTGGTATGGAACTTCTTTTAGTCTTTTCTGGCCGGAATCCTAGACCATTTGATGTAGAAACAAAAGTTATCTTTTCCTTTCTGCTAAGTCACTTCAGTCGTGTCCAACTCTGTGCAAACCCATAGACGGCAGCCCACCAGGCTTCCCCGTCCCTGGGATTCTCCAGGCAAGAACACTGCAGTGGGTTGCCATTTCCTTCTCCAATATCTTTTCCTTTAGGAACCGTCTTTTTCTCCCTCCCTCATCCTTCCTTGAATGACAGGTATTCAAGGAACACTATGTTTTCCATCAGAAATGGCGGTGGGATAAACAGAATATCTTTTCCTGAGAGACAACTGTTGATTCAGAATAAATATAAGAAATAATTTACATCCTGAGAAAGATAATTTATTTCCTTCTAGTGTTATCACCAGCACTCCCTAAGAGCTTTCTTTTTATACAAACATGCTTTAAATCTTCTCGTCTATAGAACTAATCATTAACTGACCAATACATAAGATTTTCCCATTTATTGATTGACTGTTGTCTCTTCTTACTAGAATTTAAGCTCTTTTTTTTAATGTTACACTTGATACTCCCTAAGAGCATTCCCTACTCTACAGAGTATTTGATAATGTGCCATATTTATCATCATATGAGATGCTACACATTATACACAAATATTTATTTAGTGTTTGTCTTACTTCCCTGGGAACTTCAGCTCCTTTTGGTCATGAATTTGTACCTTTCTGTTCTCTGCCTAACCCACAGTGCCTAATCAGCTGCCAATTTGCATTACCCAAGGGTCAACATTTCCTTCTTATGCTCTGCCTGAAAGTGTATGGCATGGAACGATTGCTCATCTTAGTTACCAGGTACAGAAAAGCTATCTGAAAATAAAGCCAACACATTTGTTGTAAAACTGAGTTCTGAGAGACAGAATGAATGAGAGAGATTTCCAGAAAAACAGTGGAAAGAGCAGAACCACTTCAATTTCATGCTGTTCAATTCAGGATGAAAGTACAATTGCAATTTGGGGCTAAAGAAAGTTGGTCATGAGTTTTTGTCGTTTGCACATGAAGAAATCACAATCAGTAGAAAAATTATGAAGCACTGGAGGTATTGTTTGGCTTCCCTGGTAGCTCAGAGGATAAAGAGTCTGCCTGCAATGCAGAAGACCTGGGTTCGATCCTTGGGTTGGGAAGATCCCCTGGAGAAGGAAATGGCAACCCACTCCAGTATTCTTGCCTGGAGAATCCCATGGACAGAGGAGCCTGGCGTGCTACAGTCCATGGGGTCACAAAGAGTTGGACACAACTGAGTGACTTCACATACACACAGGATTGATTGAGTCAAGGTAGGACAACAATGTAGGGACTATAATCTATTCCTTAGCTTGGAACCTGTCAATCTCTATTTTGGGGTGGCACACACCTTGTTTAGAGGGTACTTTATATTTAGGGACTAAAACAATGAGCACATGGAGATTGATAAAAATTTTAAGGATGCTGGATTTTGTTGGCTCCCTCTTGTGGCCATCCAACAGATGTTGTATTAATTAAGTCTCAATCCAAAAAGTGCAGCCTTCCTAGGCTACACCCGCTATTAGCAGGAAATATATAGTATACTTGGCAGGAGTCATCAGACAGTCATGAACTTTGAGAGTATATAAAAGCCATATTCTCTGCTCAAATACAATCTGAGCATAAGCAGGGAGGCAGGAGATCTAGCTGGACAAGAAATTAGACACTTCAGTACAGTTCAGTTGCTCAGTCGTGTCTGACTTTTTGCAACCCCATGAACTGCAACATGCCAGGCCTCCCTGTCCATCACCAACTCCCGGAGTCCACCCAAACCCATTTCCATTGAGTTGGTGATGCCATCCAACCATCTCATCCCCTATCATACCCTTCTCCTCCTACCCTCAATCTTTCCCAGCATCAGGGTCTTTTCAAATGAGTCAGCGCTTAGCATCAGGTGGCCAAAGTATTGGAGTTTCAGCTTCAAAATCAGTCCTACCAATGAACACCCAGGACTGATCTCCTTTAGGGTGGACTGCTTGGATCTCCCTGCAGTCCAAGGGACTCTCAAGAGTCTTCTCCAACACCACAGTTCAAAAGCATCAATTCTTTGGTGCTCAGCTTTCCTTATAGTCCAGCTCTCACATCCATACATGACCACTGGGAAAACCATAGCCTTAACTAGAAAGACCTTTGTCAGCAAAGTAATGTCTCTGCTTTTGAATATGCTTTTTAGGTTGGTCATAACTTTCCTCCCAGGGAGTAAGCGTCTTTTAATTTCATGGCTTCAATCAGCATCTGTGATGATTTTGGAGCCCAGAAAAATAAAGTCTAACACTGTTTCCACTGTTTCCCCATCTATTTCCTGTGAAGTGATGGGACCAGATGCCATGATCTTCGTTTTCTGAATGTTGAGCTTTAAGCCAACTTTTTTTTTTTAATTTAATTTAATTTAATTTTTTAACTTTACTTTTTCACTCTCCCCTTTCACTTTCATCAAGAGGTTCTTTAGTTCTTCTTCACTTTCTGCCATAAGGATGATGTCATCTGCATATGTGAGGTTAATGATATTTCTCCCAGTAATCTTGATTCCAGCTTGTGCTTCCTCCAGCCCAGCATTTCTCAAGATGTTCTCTGCATATAAGTTAAATAAACAGGGTGACAATATACAACCTTGATGTACTCCTTTTCTTATTTGGAACCAGTCTGTTGTTCCAGGTCCAGTTTAGACACTTACCTCTGTCAAAATTGATTATCAAGCCCCAGGGAACTAGCCTGGGGCAGTAGGATGCTCCACACCATCATCTTAAATCTCCCTCTAGCCCTGAAGCCTGCTACCCAGACACAGACTTCAAGTGCAAGGCCTAATTTTAAGAGGCATGATATGAAAATATGTATTTAGTGTTCCTAACTCAAAGAAATGCTAGTTGACCACAGCTTAACTTGAAAATGCTATACACCTACAAACTGATGAATTAAGGTCAACCTTTGAAAGTATTTGAGGCAATTCACAGGTTAAAGAAAATTCTCTTCAAGAGTCATCATACAAATTGGCATTGGCAAAAAATAATCTCCCAGAAACAAAGCTGAGAGCAGACAGATTGCCTTACTGACTGATTGCACTGTCAAACTTAGGATTTCCTGATTTCTTTTTTTGAAAATGGGATTTATTTCTCCATCTGTGAAAATGATTTGGGTAATTTTCAAATAATTATACCTCTTATACAATTATAGAATGTTGCTTATGTCATATAATTTACCACTTTGAGTAAGTAGCAGAATAACAAGAAAGTATATCCAGAGCTTGGAGAAGGCGATGGCACCCCACTCCAGTACTCTTGCCTGGAAAGTCCCATGGATGGAGGAGCCTGGTGGGCTGCAGTCCATGGGGTCGCTAAGAGTTGGACACGACTGAACGACTTCACTTTTCACTTTCATGCATTGGAGAAGGAAATGGCAACCCACTCCAGTGTTCTTGCCTGGAGAATCCCAGGGACGGGGGAGCCTGGTGGGCTGCCGTCTATGGGGTCGCATAGAGTCGGACACAATTGAAGCGACTTAGCAGCATATCCAGAGCTGATAAATAGGAATGCACAACATTCAGAAATCTTGTGATTGGAGCTTGGTATAGTGATTAGACAAGTTTTGGGTTGTCCCCCATGGTATAATAAAAGAACATATTTGGTTTCATCTGGGATAGTGATACTTTGCTAAGTAGAATTTTAAAGCGTTACAATAAAGCTATGGATAAATGTTTAGCATTCAAGAGGCTGAATGTATTTTAGAACTATTCTCTTAACTGGTAAGAGTTCCAACTCTCTTCCCTTTCTATCTACTGAGGTCTCTCTCAATCTTATTTTTATTTTTTTTTAATTTTTACTTTTTTTTTTCTCTTCTGAATTTTTAAAAATAATTGATTAAGTGCCAGAAATTATAGGACCTCATAAGCTTGGAGTAATAGTAGCCATCTTCCTATCAAGAGGAATACCCTGAGGATAAAGATAACACACAAGAAAGGAAAAACTAAAAGATGGACAAGAATGGAGCCTAAATGACAATATCCTGATGGCATTCAGCTATCAAGATCCAACTGAATCTGTTACTGGTGTCACAGTCAGGCATTTCTTTCACATAAGCCAATTTATCCCTTTTCTCCTTGCATGAACTAGCTTAAACTAGAGTCTCTTAAACAATTAGTATGGTTTGTAAGCCAGTGATATTCGAGTCTCACTATTGCTGTTATTTCATTTTTACCTACGTACTGTTGTGGTCTGGGAATACTTGCCAACATTGGAAATAGGAAGAAACAGAGAAGCTTACACAAGAAGGGAAGAGTTGTCCATGTTTGTAAATGTTGCAGAGGCTCTAATACGATTAAAAAACATATAAAATTAGGAGTTCTTAGTAATGAGCTTGTTGAGAGAACCGTTTTCATGGAATTAGCATATGAACCATGCTAGCTGTATCTAGATTAAGCTATACACTTATTTCACACATACTCCATAAATTTTCAGAATTGCAAACTGAAGCGTCAGTGAATTTAATTCATTTCATCTATACTGTTTAACCTGCCTATTTTTCAGGCTGAAAATGATCATACTGGTAGTATATTTGACAGTCAATAGCTAACATAAAGCTCTTAATTAACAAATGAATTTGGAATTTGTGAAGAACATCAAAAAATTTAGTGTGAATGTATCTAATGAGAAAGAGGGACAATTGTAGGAATAAAGTGGAAAGATGACATCATTTGATCATGTAATGTTTTGTAGACCATTAGGCAGGGGTTGGGATTCCCAGGTGGCTCAGAGGTTAAAGCATCTGCCTGCAATGTGGGAGACCTGGGTTCGATCCCTGGGTCAGGAAGATCCCCTGGAGAAGGAAATGGCAACCCACTCCAGTATTCTTGCCTGGAGAGTCCCATGGGTGGAGGAGCCTGGTGAGTTACAGTCCATGGGGACTGTAAGAGTCGGACACGACTGAACGACTTCACTCACTCAGGCAGGGGTAGGGGTTGACTTTAAGAATAATGTGCATCTGTTGAAATATCATGTTTTCTTTAATTCTTTCATTCTTAGTATTTACAGAGACATCTCCTGGGCGCTAAGCAAATTGCCAGTCATATGGTATACAATTAAATAGCAATTGTGTGATATGTCTTTATATATTTATTGTATTTCTGTATGCTTAAAATTAAGAAACTATTGATTTATGGAAGTGTTTTAAGTAATATTAGATTATTATAGCATGTGTCTATATAGAAATGTCTTGGAGATAGACAAGAAAGTAAAATATGTATATTTCATTCTTTGTACTCATGAATAATTGCATGTATTAAAATGAACTCAGATATCTGAACTGTAGTCTATCAATTAATAAGTACATAATATTTGTTGCAGGAGTCTATTAATCACATGCAGATTTGAATGTATTACTTAGAAGTTACCTAAGTTTACATCTTTTATATTTACACTATGAGTTGAAGGATTAAATTTTATATAAATATCAAATTGAATGTGTAGTTTTCCAGTTCACATTTCAGGGTAGATATAGGTTTGCTGACATTTCCTTAAATTGCAGCAGTGGAGAGATGACCAGTATTTTATTACTGACAAATAATGACTGATATATGAAAAGTAATGTGATGTGAAAATTTTCTTTTCACATTTTACCTAAACAGGTATTTCAGAATTATAAGCAAATATGGAAATTTAATTTCTGATGCTCAATGTGCTTTTTCCTAAACATTTTTTCCCTTATCAGTCCTGAAAAGACAATATTCTGCTGTTTACCTTTTTCTAACTTTTCCACAAATCAGCAAAGGTAAGAAAATATTGGATATGAAATGACTCTAGTTGGTTTGTAATTCTGGAAAAAAATAAATGAACTAATTTTAAGAGTTACAATTTTCCATATTAGTTTTTGATAGATGAGGTCCTCTGTAAGTTTTCCAAAACATATGTGCCAGTCAAATTCATTCCTGACCTACAACACATTTTGCCAGGACCCAGACTGTCAATCATAGTAAATGGCTGCGAATAAAACCTTGTCTCTTCCCTGTATTATAAATATTTTGAGTGTTGTCTTATATGTTATGCTGTATATTTATTGCTAGCTATTTAACATAAGTGAATATAATGGACACTTGAAAAGTGAACACTACCCAATATAAACTTATATTTTCTCTGTACAAAGGTGAAATTGTTAAAATATTAATTTTCTATCAAATGCCTGCTCCAATATTTTTTTTTTTTCAGAAAAACAATTAAATTCTATAATAGCCAAGGCTTTAGTGGATTAGATGAAACAGATCAAAATGTCATGGCTACCTGCTGCTGCTGCTGCTAAGTCTCTTCAGTCGTGTCCGACTCTGTGCGACCCCATAGATGGAAGCTCACCAGGCTCCCGTGTCCCTGGGATTCTCCAGGCAAGAACACTGGAGTGGGTTGCCATTTCCTTCTCCAATGCATGAAAGTGAAAAGTGAAAGTGAAGTCGCTCAGTCGTGTCCGACTCCCAGCGACCCCATGGACTGGAGCCTACCAGGATCCTCCGTCCATGGGATTTTCCAGGCAAAAGTACTGGGGTGGGGTGCCATTGCCTCCCCCATGGCTACCTGCTAGTCCACTATTTATGAAATGCTGTTTTCACTCTCATAGAGGCTTCCTGGTCCTGTCACTATGTAAAGTATGGCTAACAGTATTTGGAAAGTTTATTTTCCTGAAGATTCATTTGCTGTTAGTTGAGTCTTGATGAGAGAATAAATTGATGTTATATTATATGACAGGAAGAAAGTGACTGGTCATTTTTATGGATTACTTAATAATCATTGGTAAATAGAAAACAAATACAAATGATAGAAATTATAATTTGTGCCTACACATGACATACAAATGTTCCTTGAGGTAATCTTATGACTCTCTTGTGAAACACATTAATCATATTTTTCTATTGCTCATTTGTAAGAGTCTCCAATGTGACGTAAAAAATAAAATGTGGCTGTGGTGCTCTTGAGCCGAGAATTAATATTTTATTCTTACTCATTTATGAGAAAAGAAAATAATTAAACAATATTTCCTCTGCAAAATTACAATAGTTCTGTGTGATATGAAGCACATTAGATTGAAATGATATTTCTACATTAAATGGATGTCCAAAAAGTCAAACAAAAATACACAGTATTTTATCAAAAGCAATTAATCTTTCTTCATCCAGAGTATGACATTTCACTATGTAATTGCACAGGAAATTAAAACTCCTTTCATATATTTAATAATGGATGAGATACGGGTTTTGAGATAATTGTTTGTATTGAGCTTTGTCATTCTAAGGCATGATATGCAAGCTGGGACTTGTAACTCGCACCTCTGTCAGCGCCAGAATGAATTAGAGGAAAACAATAAGGGGCTCCATTTGGAGCCCGCCAGGACACAAGCAGGTGCTAAAAATTCAAGCAAATGTCTAACATTTTTATTTTTACTTTCAAATCAATTTCTCTACTTGGCATATTACACTATTCTGCTCTAACACCACACATAACAAGGTTCCACACTGACATTCCTTCATAAACATGTATATCATGTATGATTAGCTATCACTTTTTACAAACAAATCTCTGCACTATTTGGGTGTTTAAATGTATCTAAAATTGTGGATTTCAATGTTGACATGATGAAATATAAAGCAATATTAGAATACCATCAAATAGTAAAATGGTGCTTTTATAAATGAATACAAGTGCCAAAGATTTACACATTATATAGCTAAAGGTTAAATTTGATAGATAGATAGATAAATTGGTAGATGATAGACAGATAAAGAGTAGATAGATTCATGTCATATATGTGCGTGTATGTATGATTTGAAAAAAAAAACATAAAATCTGTATTTTTATTAATTTTGAAATAAACATCTGTTTCTCATCCTAAGTACTTTTTACTTGTAAGTCTGTTATAAAGGAAGAAGTATTTATGAACTGATACTCGGAAAAAGAATTCCATTTTCATCTTCAGAAAAATATAACTTAGCAAAATGGTGAGAGAGAAGACAGCAACATTCAGTTTCAAAGCTGAATACTCAGCTAAAACTTACATGTTCTCTTAATAAGGAAATAAAGATTGCTTGTAAGTTCAATCAATTTGGTTTAAATATGACAGTGTTTAAAATCAATCTTAAAATTATGTATTCCAACTGTAACAGTTTTTTCATAAGTTGAAGCTGTTCAGTTAATATTTCTGAATTGAATTAAAGTCATGATTTTCTCTTAGAACACTAGTTTGTATATTTCCTACTAAACATATTGAAATACATACTTAATTTGGAAACTTCTCAGGTGCATGTTGGAAGCTGATAAAAAGAAGTTTTCTCTGGAGTATACCTGGGAAGAAAATTCATTTGTTTACACCGTCATGTTGCCCATTCATGAGATAAAAGAGCCAAAATATTAATTTTTCTGTCCCCAGTCAATGACACAGCTTCATTCTATGGTATGTTTTTTTTTTTTTTAATTTAATTTAATTTTTAACTTTACAATATTGTATTGGCTTTGCCATATATCAAAATGAATCTGCCACAGGTATACATGTGTTCCCCATCCTGAACCCTCCTCCCTCCTCCCTCCCCATACCATCCCTCTGTGTCCTCCCAGTGCACTAGCTCCAAGCATCCAGTATTGTGCATGGAACCTGGACTGGCGACTTGTTTCATATATGATATTATACATGTTTCAATGCCATTCTCCCAAATCATCCCACCCTCTCCCTCTCCCACAGAGTCCAAAAGACTAACGCACATATATGAAATTTAGAAAGATGGTAACAATAACCCTGTATACGAGACAGCAAAAGAGACACTGATGTGTACAACAGTCTAATGGTATGTTTTTTAAAATTCTCAATATTTCTGTATGTGAATGGTGTTTAGAAAATGCATTGTGCAGAATCTCCTGCAGCTACTAATTCCAAGAGATGGATGGAAAGAATCTCAAGAGAGAAAAGAAGAGAAAGCTTTAGAAGGAGGATAAAATAATAAGATGGAGGAGATTAAAGAAATTAAATGCCAGGAGAAAGAGAAGAAGAGGAGGAGAAGAAAAACAAGATGGGAAACTAATGTAAACAAGGAAAAGAAAGAGAAGAGGAATAGGGGGAGAGTTTCACAGACTGATGAAAGTCAGTCATTTTTAAAATGATATGTATTTAAATATTGATTCAGAAGGCAAACAGAAGCCAGTTGAGAAGATACCAATGACCTACTTAAAATTGCTAGTAAAATTTATACAGGAAGAAGTAATACAACATTAACACTGAAACCAGGGATTTTATAGTTTTAATTCTACGGACTTTGGGTAAGATTTTAATTTCTGTCTTAATAATTGGGATAATGACATTTGCACTGCATTACAGTAAAAAGAAAATGACAAAATTTACCATTTAGTACGGCAATCAATACACAATAAGTGTTTTTTCTTTAGATAAGAAGAAGACAAAACCAATAAGAAAATATCAATAATTATATGTGTTTTAAAATGAGGTATTATATAGAAAGGAAAAAAAAAAGCAACTGGAAGTTGAAAAAGTAATTTTAACACCTACTCTGGTACAACCTCAGTGTTTTCCTTTAGGCTTTTTACTGAATCTTTGAGAAATTGATTTCCATATGAAGAAATGGATGGAATGTTTTTATAATATAAAATCATTATTTTAATTCTTATCTCATAATGAAGTATGTGTATTTACCAACAATGTAAAAATATATGTTTGTATTATTATCTCTAATTTAAAATTAATATAGTAATTATCTATTTTATAGTCTGTGAATTTTGTCATTCTCAATTTATACTATTATTCCATAATTACATTGAATTAGATGAACTCTAAAGCCACATATTATATTAAATTTTGTTTTTGATTTATTGTGTAATTTGGGACATATTAACATTCTGTGTCTCAATTTTTTTTTTTTATTTCTAAAATGATGATACAATAGTATCTCCCTCAGAATATCAAAATCATATGCATTGGAATTAGAACAGTGGTAGACTATAGTAACCACTTGGTGAACATCTGACTTTATATTTGGTTGTTTTTTGTTGCTGTTGACATCTGTACTTGTGTTGTTGGAGGAGGGTGTTTGTTATGACCAGTGCATTCTCTTGGCAAAACTCTATTAGCCTTTGCCCTTCCTCATTCTGTACTCCAAGGCCAAATTTGCCTGTTACCCCAGGTATTTCTTGACTTCCTACTTCTGCATTCCAGTCCTCTATAAAGAAAAAGACATCTTTTCTGGATGCTAGTTCTAGAAGGTCTTGTAGCTCTTCATAGAGCAGTTCAACTTCAGCATTATTGGTCAGAGCATAAACTTGGATGACTGTAATATTGAATGGTTTGTCTTGGAAACAAACAAACAAAGATCATTCTGTTGTTTTTGAGATTGCATCCAAATACTGCATTTCAGATTCTTTTGTTGACTATGATGGATACTCCATTTCTTCTTCTTTATTTTTTTTTGACATTATGATCTTCTTTTTATTGTTGAATATACAGTTATATAAAAGACGCAGACTCTGCTGTTATTCCTGTAAGTAATGTACAAACCCTGATATGCACTTATAAATTGGCACAAACTAAATACACTGTAAATAAAATGAAACTAGAAATAAACAAATTTTTCAAAGTTCAGCCTTTGGTATAGATATTTAATTATATTATTTTGATAGTTTAGAAACAAAAATCAGTCCAGGAAGGCATAGGTAGTTCAACAGCTCAAAACATGGTAGTGACCAGCAAAATTTAAAAAAAGAATAAATAGTACTTATTAAATAATACAGTTTTATAAGGAGTCTAACCAGCCTTTCCTATAACTGCTTTGCAATTTTATAATCATGGTCATTATCTCTGCTGATGATGCCATGCTTAATCATCAGGATATAAAAAAATACAACATAATAGAGGAATACATAATACAATAGAGGAATTACCAAGTTATGATGTCAACAAATGTATCTGAAGGTAAAGATAATATGACAATAAGATATAATAGCTATCTTAGGAAAACTTACTCCTATTTAAGGCTAATGAACTATATATGGAAAAGTTTTTCTCTCTGGTAAGTGAGAATGAAAGTAAATACTCCATTTCTTCTAAGGGATTCCTCCCCACTATAGTAGATATAATGGTCATCTGAGTTAAATTCACCCATTCCAGTCCATTTTAGTTGGCTGATTCCTAAAATGTAAATGTTCACTCTTGCCATCTCCTGTTTGACCACTTTCAATTTGCCTTGATTCATGGACCTAACATTCCAGATTCCTATGTAATATTGCTCTTTACAGCATTTGGACTTTATTTTGATCACCAGCCACATCCACAACTGGGTTTTGTTTTTGCTTTGACTCCTTTCTGGGTGCACACAGGGTTTTGTTTGTGCCCTCCAGGAGTCTGTTTCTCAATTCTGTATAAGTTCTGGTGGCTCTATGATGGGGTTAATGGTGACCTCCTCCAAGAAGACTTATGCTATCAGATCAGATCAGTCGCTCAGTCGTGTCCAACTCTTTGCGACCCCATGAACTGCAGCACGCCAGGCCTCCCTATCCATCACCAGCTCTCGGAGGTCACTCAGACTCACATTCATCGAGTCAGTGATGTCACCCAGCCATCTCATCCTTTGTCGTCCCCTTCTCCTCCTGCCCTCAATCCCTCCCAGCATTAGAGTCTTCTCCAATGAGTCAGCTCTTCACATGAGGTGGCCAAAATACTGGAGTTTCAGCTTGAGCATCATTCCTTCCAAAGAAATCCCAGGGCTGATCTCCTTCAGAATGGACTGGTTGAATCTCCTTGCAGTCCAAGGGACTCTCAAGAGTCTTCCCCAACACCACAGTTCAAAAGCATCAATTCTTCGGCGCTCAGCCTTCTTCACAGTCCAGCTCTCACATCCATACATGACCACAGGAAACACCATAGCCTTGACTTATGCTATACTGAGGTCTATACTGCACCCAGACCCCGTGCCCCTGCAGCAGTCCACTGCTGACCCATACCTCCATAGGAGAACTCAAACATAGTTCTGTGTCAGTTCATGTGGGGTCTCTGGGTCCTGGTGAACACAGGTATGTTTGAGCCCTCTGAGCACCTGTGGTGGGTATGGGGTTTGATTCTAAATGCACTTTCACCACTCCTAGTGTCTTGATGGGGCTTCTTCTTTGCCCTTGGATATGGGGTATCTCCTCACATGGACATCACCAAGTGATCAACACTGAAATCAAATTGACTATATTCTTTGCAGTCAAAGACAGAAAGTTCTATGCAGTTAGAAAAAACAAATCCAGGAGCTGAACTATGGCTCAGATCATGAACTCCTTATTGACAAAAATAGACTTAATTGAAGAAAGTAGGGAAAATCACTAGACCATTCAGGTATGACCTAAATCTAATCCCTTATGATAATACAGTGGAAGTGAGAAATAGATTCAGTGGATTAGATCTGATAGAATGCCTGAAGAACAATGGACAGAGCTTCACGACATTGTACTCAGGAGGCAGTGATCAAGACCACTCCCAAGAAAAAGAAATGCAAAAGGGCAAAAAGGTTGTCTCAGGAGGCCTTACAAATAGCTGTGAAAAGAAGAGAAGTGAAAAGCAAAAGAAAAAAGGGAAAATATACCCATTTGAATGCAGAGTTCCAAAGAATAGCAAGGAGAGATAAGAAAGTCTTCCTCAATGATCAATGCAAAGAAATAGAGGGAAAAAATGAATGAGAAAGACGAGATCTCTTCAAGAAATTTAGAGATACCAAGGGAACATTTCATGCAAAGATGGGCTTAATAAAGGACAGAAATTGTATGGAGGTAACAGAAGCAGATATTAAGAAGAGGTGGCAAGAATACACAGAAGAATTATGCAAAAAAGATCCTCATGACTCAGATAACCACAATGATGTGATCACTCACCTACAGTCAGACATCCTGCAATGTGAAGTCATGTGGGCCTTAAGAAGCATCACTACTAACAAAGCTAGTGGAGGTGATGGAATTCCAGTTGAGCTATTTCAAATCCTGAAAGATGATGCTGTGAAAGTGCTGCACTCAATATGCCAGCAAATTTGGAAAACTCAGCAGTGGCCACAGGACTGGAAAAGGTCAGTTTTCTTTCCAATCCCAAAAAGAGGCAATGCTAAAGAATGCTCAGACTACCACACAATTGCACTCATCTCATACGCTAGTAAAGTAATGCTCAAAATTCTCCAAGCCAAGCTTCAACAGTATGTGAACTCTGAACTTCCAGATATTCAAGCTGGATTTAGAAAAGGCAGAGGAAACAGAGATCAAATTGCCAACATCCATCGGCTCATCAAAAAAAAAAAGAGAGTTAAAGAAAAACATCTTCAGTTTTATTGACTATGCCAAAGCCTTGACTGTGTGGATCACAACAAACTGTGGAAAATTCTGAAAGAGATGGGAATACCAGACCACCTGACTAAGCTCTAGAGAAATCTGTATGCAGGTCAGGAAGCAACAGTTAGGACTGGACATGGAACAACAGATATGGCTGTATATTGTCACCCTGTTTATTTAATTTATATGCAGAGTACATCATGAGAAATGCTGTGCTGGATGAAGAAAAGCTGGAATCAAGTTTGCTGGGAGAAACATCAATAACCTCAGATATGCAGATGACACCACTCCTATGGCAGACAACAAAGAAGAACTAAAGAGCCTCTTGATAAACGTGAAAGAGAAGAGGAAAAAGCTGGCTTAAAACTCCACGTTCAGAAAACTAAGATCATGGCATTCAGTCCCATCACTTCATGGCAAATAAATGGGGAAACAGTGAAAACAGTGATAGACACTATCTTTTGGCACTCCAAAATCACTTCAGATTGTGACTGCAGCTGTGAAATTAAAAGACACTTGCTCCTTGAAGAAAAATTATGCCCAACCTAGACAGCATATTCAAAAGCAGAGACCTTACTTTGCCAACAATGTTCCGTCTAGTCAAAGCTATGGTTTGTCTAGTAGTCACGTATAGATGTGATAGTTTGACTGTAAAAAAAGCTGAGCATCAAAGAACTGATGCTTTTGAACTGTGGTGTTGGAGAAGAGTCTTGAGAGTCCCTTGAACTGCAAGGAGATTGAACCAGTCCATCCTAAAGGAAATCAGTCTTGGATATTCATTGGAAGGACTGATGCTAAAGCTGAAACTCCAATTTTGATCACCTGATGCAAAGAACTGACTCATTTGAAAAGACCCTGATGCTGGGAAAGATTGAAGGTGAGAGGAGAAGGGGACGACAGAATATGAGATGATTGGATGGCATTACCAACTCAATGGGCATGAATTTGAGTAAAGTCCAGGAGGTGGTGATGGACAGGAAAACCTGGCCTGCTGCAGTCCATGGGGTTGCTAAGAGCCAGACAGGATTGAGTGACTGAGCTGAACTTAACTGACATCTGTACTGCTGCTCACCAGTGAAGATGATGTAAACAGTTGAGTAGAGTTAGAGAAGCTGATATTTTCAAATATTGCTTAAAATGTAAGCAAGCTTATTTTGTGATTCTGCGGTAGAGTTCAGAACAGTGAATGCCAAAGAAATAACTAATAAAAAACACACATATTTTGGAACCAGTCACATCTGGATTCTGATCCTGACTCTACCACTTCTAAACTTGTTTTGGATTTTACTTAACTTTTCTGAACCTCATGTTCCACTGAAGTAAAATGAGAATTGTCCTATCTCATAGACATCTTAAAATTAATGAATTATTTGACACCCAAGACACATTGATATTAGAAACTATGACACATTTCTGGATAAAATATAAAATATAATTATTTTAAGGGCATATAATTTGAATTTGAGAGCAAAACTTATTCAGCTTACTATCACTATTTTGATTAAAGTATTGTTTCTTTTGATAAAGTCATATTATTTATTTATTTATTTTTAATATCCAAATCATATATGACACCCATATTCCTGGCTTTGCTGATGAAATGTGGATTTTTTTCCAGCAGGCTCCATTACTTCATAAATAAGTCACAATATGTAGGAGAAGGTTACCTATATACACCAGCAAGATGTTTCTTTAATATAAAGACTTCATCAAAATTTTCCTTAATAAGTTTTATATAATGCTAATTACAGAAAATAATAAGTAGATCTATAACTGTCAAGATACATTAATATATGTGTCAAAAATAAAATTTTAACTTTGTACATACAGTACTCATATCATTCTAATTTTATTTTTAAAGCAATTTGAAATATATTTCTGATTTAATTGATTTAAAAATAAATTAGTTTTAGTGTTATATTTTAAAATTTAGTCTGATAAATAATGATATTTTCTGTATTCAGAGATAGATTAAGGCATTTTCTTTAAATATGTTCATATTATCCTACAAAATTAAGAATTATAAATGTCAAAAATATTTTAATGGCCAAATTTTATTCAAGATTAATCATTGGAGCTTCTGCTAAATCATTTTACCAATTTAAAATTTTATGTGAGTATATTTTTATTCACTAATAGCTAATCATAAAATAAAGGAAATTATGGTCAAATTTGTTTAACAAGCAAAGTAATGATAGTTGGAAGAAATGCAAGCAGTTATCCTACACTTCTTTATTGACTGTATGATTTATGATTTAGTCATAAAATATAGATTTTAAAACAATTATGAAACTGAGCTTCTAACTGCAGAATCATTTCTGTGGTTCGAGTAGTCATCCAGCTGATAGTTGAGGCTTATTTTCACCCATAAAATGTAACTGCTTATACTAGTTAAATGATTCACAATACATAAATATTAAAAGTTGAAGCAATTTGCAAACCAAAATAGAAACTTACCCATATATGTGTGTACACAGGAGTGTAATATTAGATGCATAAAACCCTACAAAATCTGGGTTATGATTTATTTTAAATGTACATGAAGAAACATATTTGATCATAAATTTAGCACACTACCAAACATTCATATATCCTAAAGGATCAGCGAGCAGTAAAATAATGCCATATCAATGTTTTCTAAAAGGGTTTATAGAAATATTTCCCCTTAGGAAAAAAAGGTTGATCCCAAATCTTAATAGAAATATAGAAACTGAAATTATAAATTTTTTTGCTAAGTATTCTTAAAACATGTGCATGCCTTAGTTATATAAGCAAAGACATTAACTTTGCCAACAAAAGTCTGTCTACTGAAGGCTATGGTTTTTCCAGTGGTCATTATGGATGTGAGAGTTGGACTTTGAAGGAAGCTGAGTGCCGAAGAATTGATGCTTTTGAACTGTGGTGTTGGAGAAGACTCTTGAGAGTCCCTTGGACTGCAAGGAGATCCAACCAGTCCATTCTGAAGGAGATCGGCCGTGGATGTTCTTTGGAAGGAATGATGCTAAAGCTGAAACTCCAGTACTTTGGCCACCTCATGCGAAGAGTTGACTCATTGGAAAAGACTGATGCTGGGAGGGATTGGGGGCAGGAGGAAAAGGGGATGACAGAGGATGAGATGGCTGTATGACATCACTGACTCGATGGACATGAGTTTGAGTGAACTCCGGGAGCTGGTGATGGACAGGGAGGCCTGGAGTGCTGCAATTCACGGGGTCACAAAGAGTCGGACACGACTGAGTGACTGAACTGAACTGAACTAGTTATATAAGGTATATCATTTTTATTAATGAAATGGATTTTTAAAGCTACCTCATATAATTTGTAGTAATTTTAGAAATATATGTTATTTAAGTGGCTTTGTTTCATTTATTTCTAAAGTAAGATGACCCCACAATCACATATGTCATTACAACTCATAAGAAACTACATATCAGTTTTATATCTAGAAATTTGAGAGAATTCAGATTTATTTTGCTGTTCAGGACAGTGAGAGGATTGGGCTAAATAAAATAAAATTTAAATAAATATTTCTTCATAGTCACTGAAACTACAAGAAATATGTCTATGTTCAAAGTAAGTAAAAATAAATATAAATGTAAAAGTCTTGCTAGATTCTAATAAATTTGACAAAAATTAAAAATATGTTTAAGACACTAACAGCTGTGCTACAGAATGCAAAGTATTTCATCAACATCATGAAAGTATATGGCAGGAAACAGTTATAAAATATAAGAGAGAAACAAGTGGAAGTTTATTAGTAAATAATCCAAAGCCATAATTCCTAAGTGCCAGACCTATGCTTAACCTAATTATTTATTTATTTAACTTTGATA
The DNA here is from genome assembly GCA_935064755.1 of Tragelaphus eurycerus. Lineage (NCBI taxonomy): Eukaryota > Metazoa > Chordata > Mammalia > Artiodactyla > Bovidae > Tragelaphus > Tragelaphus eurycerus. The sequence goes on from CAKXYN010000292.1 coordinate 68,213, forward strand.
GTTCTCATTTAATAAAAGATTCATTTCTTAATAAGAAGACAGAGATTTCAGGTATTTGGAAATCAAAACAATTTTAACTCTGAAGAGGCAGAGAGAGAGAGAGAGATGAAACTTTGAGCAACGTGGGAATTAACTGCAGCATAACTGCAATTTATACAAGGAACTATACAGATAATTTGTTTTGCTTGATTAGCAATGACTATAAAGGTCAAGCTTCTTCCCAATTTATTAGAGAATTAATCTAAGATGTAATAAAACTGTCTGTGGTGTTAGAGACACAGAAAGTTAACAAGTAAGATTTCCTAAGTATTGAAGTCTAGGTCAGGTAATATTTATTTGCACACATATGCTAAGTCACTCCATTCGTGTCTGACTTTGCAACTGTATAGACTTTAGCCCCAGCATGTATCAAACAAAATATCCTGGACTGTAAGATTGTTTGAAATTCAGAAAGTACATGTGAAAATAAAAAAGTTAAAAGAAAGGGGGCTTGTTCTCTATCTACACCAGAACAACACATTGATGTTAAAAGGACAGAGGACATTGGGAAGGTCATATGTGCTGTTTAAAATGGATAACCAACAAAGACCTATTGTATAGCACATGGAACTCTGCTCAGTGCAATGGGCCAGCCTGGATGGGAGAGCGTTTGGGGGAGAATTGATTCATGTATAGGTATGGCTGAGTCCCTTTGGTGTTCACCTGAAACTACTATAATATTGTTAAGCAGCTATGTGTGTATGTTAGTTATATCTGACTTTTTGTGACCCCCAATACAAAATGTTTATGGTATTAAAAAAAAAAGACAGAGGACATAGTGGGGAACTGTAGAAAGGGGAAATGTTGATGGGAAGATCCCCTGGAGAAGGAAATGGCAATCCACCCCAGTATCCTTGCCTGGAAAATCTCATGGACATAGGAGCCTGGTGGGCTGCAGTCCATGGGGTTGCAAAGAGTAGGGCACGACTGAGTGACTAACACTTATGATATTTATAAGTATTGTGCTAATGTTGCTCTTTGATTTTCAAGCAGATTAACTGGTGTGTAAAATTTTCTAAGAATATATTGATATCTGCCTTTTCTTCTTGGCCAACATCATCTTTACTTATACACTGAACTATATTTAAGCATTTTATAGAATTTTATATTCATTGCAGATATATTACTATTCTCTTCAACAAGCTAGATAATTCAAGTATTATAAAATAATACAATTAAATATCTGATTTTAAGGAAGTTCTTAATTATCTGGATAATTTTCCAAGATTTGCTCATTCAAATGGTTAATAGACAAAGCATGGTGTCTGAATCAGGGTGCAAATCTAGAGTTATGTGGAAGGGAAAGAAAAACTGACATGTTTTAACTGAAGAAAAAAGCCACTGTGGATATAGAGAACACAGGAGTATGGAGCCAAATAAAGTCATGGAGGTGAGCTGACTCCAATTCATTTATGATTTTTTCAGGCCAAATTGCAAGTTTATGTTTCTACTTACCATGGAAAATCATTGATTGGTTTCAAGCAGAATATATTTTAAAATGCATTCTGGACACCTTAAGAAGTGTAAACTATAAGGGCCAGGAAAGAAAGCACAGAGACTTGTCAGTCTGATATAATATTTGATGTAAATTGTGCAGGCAGGAATCCCTCAGAAGAAATGGAGTGGCCATCAGGGTCAACAAGAGTCCGAAATGCAGTACTTGGATGCAATCTCAAAAACGACAGAATCATCTGTTCTTTTCCAAGGCAAACCATTCAATGTCACAGTAATCCAAGTCTATGCCCCAACCAGTAACGCTGAAGAAGCTGAAGTTGAATGGTTCTATGAAGACCTACAAGACCTTTTAGAACTAACACCCTAAAAAGATGTCCTTTTCATTATAGGGGACTGGAATTTAAAAGTAGGAAGTCAAGAAACACCTGGAGTAACAGGCAAATTTGGCCTTGGAAAACGGAATGAAGCAGGGCAAAGACTAACAGAGTTTTGCCAAGAAAATGCACTGGTCATAGCAAATAACCTCTTCCAACAACACAAGAGAAGACGCTATATATGGACATGACCAGCTGGTCAACACCGAAATCAGATCGATTATATTCTTTGCAGCCAAAGATGAAGAGGCTCTATACAATCAGCAAAAACAAGACCAGGAGCTGACTGTGGCTCGGATCATGAACTCCTTATTGCCAAATTCAGACTTAAATTGAAGAAAGTAGGGAAAACCACTAGACCATTTAGGTATGGCCTAAATCAAATCCCTTATGATTATACAGTGGAAGTGAGAAATAGATTTAAGGACCTAGATCTGATACATAGAGTGCCTGATGAACTATGGAATGAGGTTCGTGACATTGTACAGGAGACAGGGATCAAGATCCCTGGAAAAGAAATGCAAAAAAGCAAAATGGCTGTCTGGGGAGGCCTTGCAAATAGCTGCGAAAAGAAGAGAAGTGAAAAGCAAAGGAGAAAAGGAAAGATATAAACATCTGAATGCAGAGTTCTAAAGAATAGCAAGAAGAGATAAGAAAGCCTTCTTCAGCGATCAATGCAAAGAAATAGAGGAAAACAACAGAATGGGAAAGACTAAGGATCTCTTCAAGAAAATCAGAGATACCAAAGGAACATTTCATGCAAAGATGGGCTCGATAAAGGACAGAAATGGTATGGACCTAACGGAAGCAGAAGATATTAAGAAGAGTTGGCAAGAATACACAGAAGAACTGTACAAAAAAGAGCTTCACGACCCAGATAATCATGATGGTGTGATCACTGACCTAGAGACAGACATCCTGGAATGTGAAGTCAAGTGGGCCTTAGAAAGCATCACTAGGAACAAAGCTAGTGGAGGTGACGGAATTCCAGTGGAACTATTCCAAATCCTGAACGATGATGCTGTGAAAGTGCTTCATTCAATATGCCAGCAAATTTGGAAAACTCAGCAGTGGCCACAAGATTGGAAAAGGTCAGTTTTCATCCCAATCCCAAAGAAAGGCAATGCCAAAGAGTGCTGAAACTACCGCACAATTGCACTCATCTCACACGCTAGTAAAGTAATGCTGAAAATTCTCCAAGCCAGGCTTCAGCAATATGTGAACCGTGAACTTCCTGATGTTCAAGCTGGATTTAGAAAAGGCAGAGGAACCAGAGATCAAATCACCAACATCCGCTGGATCATGGAAAAAGCAAGAAAGTTCCAGAAAAACATCTGTTTCTGCTTTATTGACTATGCCAAAGCCTTTGACTGTGTAGATCACAATAAACTATGGAAAATTCTGAGAGAGATAGGAATCCCAGACCACCTGATCTGCCTCTTGAGAAATCTGTATGCAGGTCAGGAAGCAACAGTTAGAACTGGTCATGGAACAACAGACTGGTTCCAAATAGGAAAAGGAGTACATCAAGGCTGTATATTGTCACCATGTTTATTTAACTTATATGCAGAGTACATCATGAGAAATGCTGGACTGGAGGAAACACAAGCTGGAATTAAGATTGCCGGGAGAAATATCAATAACCTCAGATATGCAGATGATACCACTCTTATGGCAGAAAGTGAAGAGGAACTAAAAAGCCTCTTGATGAAGGTGAAAGTGGAAAGTGAAAAGGTTGGCTTAAAGCTCAACATTCAGAAAACGAAGATCATGGCATCTGGTCCCATCACTACATGGGAAATAGATGGGGCAACAGTGGAAACAGTGTCAGACTTTGTTTTTCTGGGCTCCAAAATCACTGCAGATGGTGACTGCAGCCATGAAATTAAAAGACGCTTACTCCTTGGAAGGAAAGTTATGACCAACCTAGATAGCATATTCAAAAGCAGAGACATCACTTTGCCAACAAAGGTTCGCCTAGTCAAGGCTAAGGTCTTTCCTGTGGTCATGTATGGATGTGAGAGCTGGACTGTGAAGAAGGCTGAGCGCCGAAGAATTGATGCTTTTGAACTGTGGTGTTGGAGAAGACTCTTGAGAGTCCCTTGGACTGCAAGGAGATCCAACCGGTCCATTCTGAAGGAGATCAGCCCTGGGATTTCTTTGGAAGGAATGATGCTAAAGCTGAAACTCCAGTATTTTGGCCACCTCATGCGAAGAGTTGACTCATTGGAGAAGACTCTGATGCTGGGAGGGATTGAGGGCAGGAGGAGAAGGGGACGACAGAGGATGAGATGGCTGGATGGCATCACTGACTCGATTAATGTGGGTCTGAGTGACCTCCGAGAGCTGGTGATGGATAGGGAGGCCTGGCGTGCTGCAGTTCATGGGGTTGCAAAAAGTCGGACATGACTGAGCGACTGATCTGATCTGATCTGATCTGAGTGGAAATAAACAATGGACACATTTGACATGTATTTAGAAACAGGGCCAAAATATAGAACAGATGAATTAAGGGCAAAAGATGTAGGATACTGTGAACAGTTTAGTATATGATGGTTTCAATTACTCATATGGAGATTAACTAAAGGATAATACCTTGTCAGGAGAAATCAGGAGTTATCTTTCATCCTGTTAAGTTTTAAAAGTCTTTTAAATGTCTAGATAAAGATATTAAGTGCTCAGTTAAGTTTATAACTTGAGAATTCAGTGAGTAAAACAGTGCTAGAAAAATCTCTCCTCGAAGGCCCTGGACCCCTTCCTCCTACCTAATAATTAGCTCTCTTAGAATCTCTCCTAATAATTGAAGTGAGGAAAGTCCACGGGTACAGGAGGGCTTAGAGGAGCTACTGCACATTCAAGATCAGGAGGGGCTGCCATGAGGAAATACACCTTGTCCAAGATAAGGAGCAGCGGCTATGCTTTGCTGAAGCAGCCATGAAGAGATACCTCACATCCAATGTAAGAGAAACCCAAGTAATATGGTAGGTGTTGTGAGAGGGCATAAGAGGGCAGAAACACTGAAACCATAATCATAGCCAATCGGATCACATGGACCACAGCCTTGTCTAACTCAATCAAACTAAGCAATGCTGGTTGGGGCCACCAAGGACTGGTGGGTCATGGTGGAGAGGTCTGACAGAATGTGGTCCACTGGAGAAGGGAATGGCAAACCACTTCAGTATTTTTGTCTTGAGAAATCCATAAACAGTATGAAAAGGCAAAATGATAGGATACTGAAAGAGAAACTCCCTGGGTTGGTAGGTGCCCAATATGCTACTGGAGATCAGTGGAGAAATAACTCCAGAAATAATGAAGGGATGGAGCCAAAGCAAAAAGAATACCCAGCTGTGGATGTGACTGGTGATAGAAGCAAGGTCTGATGCTGTAAAGAGCAATATTGCACAGGAACCTGGAATGCCAGGTCCATGAATTGGAAGTGGTCAAACAGGAGATGGCAAGAGTGAACATTGACATTCTAGCAATCAGTGACTTAAAATGGACTGGAATGGGTGAATTTAACTCAGATGACCATTATATCTACTACTGTGGGCAGGAATCCCTTAGAAGAAATGGAGTTGCCATCATGGTCAACAAGAGTCTGAAATGCAGTACTTGGATGCAATCTCAAAAATGATAGAATGATCTCTGTTCGTTTCCAAGGCAAACCATTCAATATCATGGGAATCCAAGCCTATGCCCCAACCAATAACACTGAAGAAGCTGAACTTGAACCATTCTATGAAGACCTACAAGATGTTTTAGAACTAACACCCCCAAAAATGTCCTTTTCATTATAGGGGACTGGAATGCAAAAGTAGGAAGTCAAGAAACACCTGGAGTAACAGGCAAATTTGGCCTTGGAATACGGAATGAAGCAGGGCAAAGGCTAATAGAGTTTTGCCATGAGAACACACTGGTCATAGCAAGCACCCTCTTCCAACAACACAAGAGAAGACTCTATACATGGACATCACCAGATGGTCAACACCAAAATCAGATTCATTATAATCTTTGCAGCCAAATATGGAGAAGCTCTATACAATCAGCAAAAACAAGACCAGGAGCTGACTGTGGCTCAGACCATGAACTCCTTATTTCCAAATTCAGATTTAAATTGAAGAAAGTAGGAAAAACCACTAAACCATTCAGGTATGACCTAAATCAAATCCCCTATGATTATACAGTGGAAGTGAGAAATATATTTAAGGGCCTAGATCTGATAGATAGAGTGCCTGATGAACTATGGAATGAGGTTCATGACATTGTATAGGAGACAGGGACCAAGACCATCCCCATGGAAAAGAAATGCAAGAAAGCAAAATGGCTGTCTGAGGAGGCTTTTCAAATAGCTGTGAAAAGAAGAGAAGTGAAAAGCAAAGGAGAAAAGGAATGATATAAGCATCTGAATGCAGAGTTCCAAAAAATAGCAAGGAGAGATAAGAAAGCCTTCCTCAGTGATCAGTGCAAAGAAATAGAGGAAAACCACAGAATGGGAAAGACTAGAGATCTCTTCAAGAAAATTAGAGATACCAAGGGAACATTTCATGCAAAGATGGGCTCAATAAAGGACAGAAATTGTATGGACCTAACAGAAACAGAAGATATTAAGAAGAGGTGGCAAGAATACACAGAACTGTACAAAAAGATCTTCACAACCCACATAATCACAATGGTGTGATCACTCACCCAAAGCCTGCAATGTGAAGTCAAATGGGCCTTGGAAAGCATCACTATGAACAAAGCTAGTGGAGGTGATGGAATTCCAGTGGAGCTATTTCAAATCCTGAAAGATGATGCTGTGAAAGTGCTGCATTCAATAAGCCAGCAAATTTGGAAAACTCAGCAGTGGGCACAAGACTGGAAAAGGTCAGTTTTCTTTCCAGTCCCAAAGAAAGGCAATGCCAAAGAATGCTCAAACTACTGCACAATTGCACTCCTCTCACATACTAGTAAAGTAATGCTCAAAATTCTCCAAGCCAGGCTTCAGCAATATGTGAACCGTGAACTTCCTGATGTTCAAGCTGGTTTTAGAAAAGGCAGAAGAAGCAGAGATCAAATTGCCAACATCTGCTGGATCATCAAAAAACTAAGAGTTCCAGAAAAACATCTATTTCTGCTTTATTGACTATGCCAAAGCCTTTGACTGTGTGGATCACAAGAAACTGTGGAAAATTCTGAAAGAGATGGGAATACCAGACCACCTGTCCTGCCTCTTGAGAAACTTACATGCATGTCAGGAAGCAACAGGTGGAACTGGACATGGAACAACAGACTGATTCCAAATAGGAAAATGAGTACATCAAGGCTGTATATTGTCACCCTGCTTATTTAACTTATGTGCAGAGTACATCATGAGAAACACTGGGCTGGAAGAAGCACAAGCTGGAATCAAGATTGCCAGGAGAAATATCAAACACCTCAGATATGCAGATGACACCACCCTTATGGCAGAAATTGAAGAGAAACTCAAAAGCCTCTTGAAAGTGAAAGAGGAGAGTGAAAAAGTTTGCTTAAAGCTCAACATTCAGAACACGAAGATCATGGCATCTGGTCCCATGGGAAATGGATGGGGAAACAGTGGAAACAGTGTCAGACTTTATTTTCTTGGGCTCCAAAATCACTGCTAATGATGATTACAGCCATGAAATTAAAAGACGCTTACTCCTTGGAAGAAAAGTTATGCTGCTGCTGCTACTGCTGCTATGTCACTTTAGTTGTGCCCGACTCTGAGCGACCCCATAGACGGCAGCCCACCGGGGCCGCCCTGTCCATGGGATTCTCCAGGCAAGAACACTTGAGTGGGTTGCCATTTCCTTTTCCAATGCATGAAAGTGAAAAGCGAAAATGAAGTCACTCAGTCATGTTTGACTCTTAGTGACTTCATGGACTGCAGCCCACCAGGCTCCTCTGTCCATGTGATTTTCCAGGCAAGAGTACTGGAGTGGGGTGCCATTGCCTTCTCCAGAAAGGTATGATCAACCTGGATAGCATATTAAAAAGCAGAGACATTACTTTGCCAACAAAGGTCCATCTAGTCAAGGCTATGGTTTTTCCAGTGGTCATGTATGGATGTGAGAGTTGGACTGTGAAGAAAGCTGGGCACTGAAGAATTGATGCTTCTGCACTGTGGTGTTGGAGAAGGCTCTTGAGAGTCCTTTGGACTGCAAGGAGATTCAACTAGTACTTCCTAAAGGGATCAGGTCTGGATGTTCATTGGAAGGACTGATGGTAAAGCTGAAACTTTAATAATTTGGCCACTTCATGTGAAGAGTTGAGTCATTGGAAAAGTCTCTGACGCTGGGAGAGATTGGGAGCAGGAAGGGAAAGGGACATCAGAGGATAAGATGGTTCGATGGCATCACTAACTCGATGGACATGAGTTTGTGTAAACTCCGGGAGTTGGTTATGGACAGGGAGGCCTGATGTGCTGCGATTCATAGGGTTGCAAAGAGTCGGACACGACTGATCTGAACTGAACTGAGAAAAGCTTTTAGTATTGCGTTTGGATGTGGGATTAGAGAGAAATCTGTTTTTGCAAAGAAATATTTCCAAAGGATAAGAAGGTAGAAGTTTGCATTTGATCTTTTTTTAAATGAAGAAGGCATCAATAAATAGAACAGCTGTAAATCATTTGGAAGATGCATACACACACACACACACACACACATATATATATATATATCTGACTTCCCTGGTGGCGCAGGTGGTAACACATCTGCCTACAATGTGAGAGACCCGGGTTCGATCCCTGGGTGAGGAAGATCCCCTGGAGAAGGAAATGGCAACCCACTCCAGTGCTCTTGCCTGGAAAATTCCATGGACAGAGGAGCATGGTAGACTACCATCCATGGGATCACAAAAGTTGGACATGACTGAGGGACTTCACTTCACTTCACTTCATATATATATCCACATATAAAATACCATGGAGACATTTGAGGAAGAGATGGTAATTTATCATTATTGTGATTATATACATTTGAATCAGAAGTTTAAAATATCTTCATGTTTAGTTACTTTCCCAACATTTACATTTCTCTACATAAGCACATTGTTTAATTGCATTTGTAAAATTATCAATACCTGTTTATATATTTATACATAGTAAACAGACTAAGATAATTTTAAATGTAGTTTTATGTTTTCTATTGAGTGGCTGCACATGAATATCTTATAGAAATAAATAGATATGGTATTTCATTGAATCTGTTTATTACTAGTTTGATGTAAAGTATTAGTCCTAAAAGAGGTTATGTATTTATATAAAGAATGAATTTTTTTTTTCCTAATTTAAAGTATCTTCTGGCTATGAGCATTGGAAACTTTAAAATATAATTCTTCATCACAAAAACACCCAAGTATATAATATGAGTTAGGCAAGTAAAAACCATTTCAGTAGCATTAGCAGACACTTTAAACACTAACATTGTTTTCTGTGATACCCTCTAGATTGCAATTAGCACAGATCTAGAAAAAAGATCAAAAATTTATTCTCAAAGAAAGGTTCAAACTGAAGTAGAAACCTCTACCTTCCCCACCATGTCAGCTCCATGAATTCAGTTAGTGACAAAATGAGAAGTCTTCAAAGAACTACAAAAGGTTGGGTTACAAAAGAGGGTTTACAGATATGAAGGGAAAAATGGCACAAGGACTCCAGAGGTGACTCACATTAGCCATAGACTGTGCCATAGAAAGAGCATTTAATCGATCAAGGGTGGAGAGTAGAACTGGAACAATGCAAAGAAAATACCTGCTGACTAAGAAAACTAGGGAGAAAAGCAAAGGAAACATCTCAGGAAAGGCTCTGCCACTATTAGCTGACAAAGTAAATTGAGAGTGCTTTTTTATATTGCTTATGATCATAATGAAGAGAAGAGAAAAGAAAAGTGGTATAATAGGCAAGGTTAACAGCTATATAGTCCAAAAAGAGACAATAATGAGACAACAAAAGAAATAGTGATTTAATTTTTTTTCATACCTTTTAAATTTATTTTTTAAATTTTAATAGTTCTGCATTTTCTGGCAGTAACTATGATGACTGAGGACATCAAATAATTATGACCTGATTAGAAAGCATAACAAACAAAATAAATTCACAATGGGAGTTAAAGAATACTGTTGCTGCTGCTGCTAAGTCACTTCAGTCATGTCCGACTCTGTGTGACCCCAGAGACAGCAGCCCACCAGGCTCCCCCATCCCTGGGATTCTCCAGGCAAGAATACTGGGGAATTTTTGTATTCTCCATTGAGAATACAATGGGTTGCCATTTTCTTCTCCAGTGCATGAAAGTGAAAACTGAAAGTGAAGTCGCTCAGTTGTGTCCAACTCATAGTGACCCCATGGACTGCAGCCTACCAGGCTCCTCTGTCCATGGGATTTTCCAGGCAAGAGTATTATTAGGGTCCAATTCCTTTCAATTTATTACAGGAGAATTAATGCTGTTGTTCATAATTCCTTTACCAAATCTAGAAAAAAGAAACTTTGTGCTCAAGCAGATAAACCGCCCACCCAGGCAAAGGACTATTTTATTTTATTTTATTTTTTTACACTGGTAAAGAGGCATCACCTCTCAAATTTACTCTCAAATGATTCAGAAAAATTATTCAGGGAGAAAAATATGGCAACATATTGACATTTGGAAAGCCTGGATGAAAGGTACATAAACTTTGTATTATTTTTACAACTTTTCTCTAAGTCTAAAATTTTACAAAAGACCGTTTCATGTTTGCTACTCTTGTTAAGGATATGCAATCAAAAAAGGTTTTTAACTCTAAGTCACCTAAAGTTCCATAACGTTGACCCTATTTCTTTGATGACAGGACACGCTCAAATTTTGCTAAATGTTTTAAAAGATACACAGACTATATTAATCAAAGTTTTAAAAGTAAGATACACGGACTATATTAATATATAACAGTTTTTTCTTAATAAAAGACTGATTATAAGGCGTTCTTCTCAGGAAAAAGTAGTTGCTGTTTTGTGTCATTAGACAGATTTTATTTTCTGGGAAAAGTAAAATTCCTCACTGGTGTTTTTGCTTGTTCCTTGAAAGAAAAAATAATCAAGTAGGAACATGTTTTCTCAGTTTACTCAGTTTTTTTTAGATTACCTGCCAGATTATTCAATTATTATCCAATCACCTGTTCAGTTTTTTTCAGTGCCTTCCTTATTTTTTTTTTTTTCATTTTGGTTTCTATTCTTTCACCTTCTTAGTCGTATCAAAACCCGTTTTTCCCGTTTCTTTCAGATGGCTCTTTCACTCAAGCTCTTAGGAGGGCTAATTCCTCCATTCTTTTGCAGTCTCACCCTTGTCACTTTTCACTGAGCTGAGACTGTTTTAAAAGTGCAGGTGAACACCTAATGGCACATCTTGTTAGTTCCTTTCCTTCGCGGTGCACCGATGGAGGGATGGATGGGCAGCTTCATTCTCCATATCCTCACCTGGCGGCCAGCTGCACTGGCTCCAACGGGGTTGCATCAGGTGGGGGCAGCTCTCATAGGGCGAGAACCAAAGAAAATGAGCGTTGGTCTCCTCTGACCATGACAGATGTTGTAAGCCAACTTTCCAAGCCATCCGTTGATTCTTTGGAGATCAGTCACAGATTACATCTTGAGCTCTCTCACCATCAGCTGCTGCCGCTCTGCCCTTCAGGGGATTCCGGCCAGGCAACCCTTTTAGACCAAGTTCCTGGTCTTGATCCTGGCCTCCTGGAAGCATGTCCACGTTCTTTGTCTTCAGAAACCCTTACCGGCTCAGTCGTTCTTCGGCCAAATCTCTGGTTCTTGCTTGCTTCCTGCTCTTTCACGAATGAAGACTATCTCATCAGGAAAATATTTATCCATTTCCTTTCAATGAATGTTTGGATCGTCTGCAGGTTTTTTCCAATAGTTTAGCTCTGAATATTCTATTTCAGTTTCTCGGGGCACACATGCAAGTATTTTTAAGAGATGTGTTCAAGAGAGAGAATTGCTTGGCTGTAGGGATATTAAACTTTACAAGATAATGCCAAACTGTTGTCCAAAGGGATGTAATTTAAACTCCAATCAACACCGTATGTGACATCTCCATCCACATCATCTCCAATGTCTGGTATGGCCAGGCTTTCAAACGCTATCAATCAAATGGAGTAAAATGGTAGTTAATTTAAATTGTGGTCTTAATTTGCATTTCTGTTAAGCTTCTTTTCATGTATTTAATGATCAGATATTTTCTTCTATAAAAATGCCTCTTCTGAATCTTTGTCCATTTTCCTATTTTTATTATAATTCTTTACATATTTATACTCGCTTTTTGTCCACTGTCTCTCCTCAGTTGTTCCCTTCCACTTCCAGGTATAAAAATATTCTATAGTTGAATTTATATTAAGGTTCATATATTGACTGTGCTTTAATGTTTCTAGTTTTCTGAGTCCACCTTTACTAGACTTTTGTTTACAGACTTCAAGGTCAGCAAGTTACTCAAACATCTTATGACCATTCCAAAGTTTGCTTTTAAATCTTTCATTCTTCTGGTTTGATTTTTGCTTCCTGGCTTGCGCGATCTTAGCCAACAAGTGGCTGAACCTGAAGCCTCTGCAGTCAAAGTGTGAAGTCCTGAGCACTGGACCACCAGGGTACTCCTTGATTTGATTTTTGTGCATGACAGGAGTTAAGAAAACCAGTAGAACTTGCGTTCATTAAAACAAAACATCAAATTATGTGTTACCTCTCTCGACAGTTTTAACCTACCTGCTCCCAAACTAATTCACAATCAGTAAGGTGAAAAACCTGTTGTGACAGGTAAAACATCATTAATCTCTGCTTAGGAAACATGATCTGCTAAGCAGATCCAGACTTTTGTTTTGCAGATTGAAGCTTTTATTTTTGGGGGGAGGGGGGCAGCAGTTGTTGAAATGTTTTAATACCCTTGTTTTCTCAAATACCCAAACATTACATATTCCCTCTCCACCTGCTGCTGCTGCTGCTGCTAAGTCGCTTCAGTTGTGTCCGACTCTGTGCGACCCCATAGACGGAAGCTCACCAGGCTCCCCTGTCCCTGGGATTCTCCAGGCAAGAACACTGGACTGGGCTGCCATTTCCTTCTCCAATGCATGAAAGTGAAAAATGAAAGTGAAGTCGCTCAGTCGTGTCCGACTCTTAGCGACCCCATGGACTGGAGCCTACCAGGCTCCTCTGTCCATGGGATTTTCCAGGCAAAAGTACTGGGGTGGGGTGCCATTGCCTTCCCCTGCAAAGGACTATTTTAAAAAGAGGCAGCCAAGTCTATAAAAATACAAGATATCCTCCTGATGTCTTTAGTGCTTTAAAAAAATCACCTAGAAAGTTTGATAACAGATCAAATGTCACGTGTCTGTAGTAAAAAAGTAGGGAAAACAAGATAAACACTAAGGAACCTTCATAAAGTGAGGACTCTGCTTTGGTGAACAAATCATGAATAGATCAGCAAAGAGGTGTTGTTTTTGTTTTTGTTTTTTATAGATAAGATATAGTGAATATAATGTAAAGCAATGCATTTCAAATATCTTTAAAAGGAAAATATCTTAATATTACAAAAGAATTATGATAATGAGATTCTTATGTATATTTGGTCTCTGAGTTTGTTATTGATGACCAGCAAAATATGTACTTTGGGTCAGTGCTTTATGGCTGTCTTGGGGTCGCTAAGAGTCAGACATGACTGAGCAACTTCCTTTTCATTTTTCACTGTCATGCATTGGAGAAGGAAATGGCAACCCACTCCAGTGTTCTTACCTGGAGAATCCCAGGGATGGGGGAGCCTGGTGGGCTGCCGTCTATGGGGTCACACAGAGTCAGACACAACTGAAGTGACTTAGCAGCAGCAGCAGTGATTATTCTGGTATTGATATTTACAATTCTAGGAAATATTGACAGTACTGTCAGTGAACTACATTTGAGAAGAGTGCTGACTAGGAAATAAAATTCAAGGTAATAAATTTGAGCTTAATAATTTGTGTTAATTTACATCTCCAACATTGAGCAAAATACTGCCTCAATGTGGACATTAGTAAATATTTTAAATGATTTAGAGAATGGAATAAATTATGTCACTATTTCCACATTTGAATCCTGAAGAGACATTTATAGATATAAACAATTAATATGCATAATGAACTGCATTATGCTTTTATGTGCTGTTGCTCAGTCATGTCTGACTACTTGCAACTCCCATGGGCTGTAGCCTGCCAGGCTCCTATCTCCATGGAGTTCTCCAGGCAAGAATACTGGAATGGATGACATTCCCTTCTCCATGGGATCTTCTCAACCCAGGGACTGAACCTGGATCTCCTGCATTGCAGGCAGATTCTTCACTATCTGAGCCACAAAGGAAGCCCCTCTTACATGCTATCAGTAATTAAAAGAATTTGAGTTCACTAGTCTGTATGTTTTGTACTGCAGAGGTTCACCTCTTAACCACCACCTCTTCAGTTCAGTTCAGTTCAGTTGTTCAGTCATGTCCAAATGTTTGTGACCCCATGGATTGCAGCAGTCCAGACTTCCCTATCCATCACCAACTCCTGGAGCCTACTCAAACTCATGTCCATTGCATCAGTGATGCCATCCAGCCATCTCATCCTCTGTTGTCCCCTTCTCCTCCTGTCCCCAATCCGTCCCAGCATCAGGGTCTTTTCCAGTGAGTCAACTCTTCACATGAGGTGGCCAAAGTATTGGCATTTCAGCTTCAGCATCAATCCTTCCAATGAACACCCAGGACTGATCTCCTTTAGGATGGACTGGTTGGATCTCCTTGCAGTCCAAGGGACTCTCCAGAGTCTTCTCCAACACCACAGTTCAAAAGCATCGATTCTTTGGCACTCAGCTTTCTTCACAGTCCAACTCTCACATACATACATGACAACTGGAAAAACCATAGCCTTGACTAGACGGACCTTTGTTGGCAAAGTAATGTCTCTGCTTTTGAATATGCTATCTAGGTTGGTCATGACTTTCCTTCCAAGGAGTAAGCGTCTTTAATTTCATGGTTGCAATCACCATCTGTGGTAATTTTGGAACTCCAAAAATAAAGTCTTACTTCTTAGCCTCGTCTAATTTTCTTATGACATTAATTAGATATGTAAAAGTAACCCAAATAAATGCTGCTGCTGCTAAGTCGCGTCTGTCGTGTCCGACTCTGTGTGACTCCATAGACGGCAGCCCACCAGGCTCCCCCGTCCCTGGAACTCTCCAGGCAAGAACACTGGAGTGGGTTGCCATCTCCTTCTCCAATGCATGAAAGTGAAAAGTGAAAGTGAAGTCGCTCAGTCGTGTCCAACTCTCAGCAACCCCATGGACTGCAGCCCACCAGGCTCCTTCGTCCATGGGATTTTCCAGGCAAGAGTACTGGAGTGGGGTGTCATTGCCTTCTCCGAAATAAATGCTAGTATTCCTAAAAGATCTTTTCTGTAATACTGGTAATCTGAGAATAAAATGTCAATGAACCAATTACAACTTTGGGGTATATATGCAAAAAAAAAAAAAAGAAAAGAAACAGATCTTTAGCTTTTTTTTTTTTTCCAAACTCTTTTTATCATATCTTTAACTTTATGAAGCTTTTTCATCCCCATTCACTCCAGTGTGTTGTAAATAAGCATTGAAATGTATTTTGTGAGCAATGAATTCCATGGGCATGAGTACACTGCTATCCCTCTTCTGCTATGATTTTTTTTTTTTTCACATAAGAAGTTAAATATGTTATTATTAAACTCAATTTTCCTGTAAGGGTGTTGCTTTACTGTATAAAAATAGCACCAGCAAACACTGTATATTGCAAAATTAACATAGTAATGTTCTTCATCAGACACTATACAGCTAACAAACCATTCTCCATTGTCAGTGGGAAAATCGTCCAGTATTTTGACCCAAGCTCAGGGATAGCTGTAAGGAAGTTACAATATTATATAGGGCTTAAGATAACAATGTGATCCTTGAATTAACATAATTTTTATAACTAGTTTTACCATAGGTCATTTCAGGAATTCTGAATGTTAAAACTGGAGCCTAGTCCAAAAATCACAGGGTGCTGTGAAAAAGATGCATAGTGTTTTGAAATCTCTTTGTTTGGAAACATGTACAGAAAATCACAACAATATACAAAACATTCAATAAAGCTTATATGGAAATGCTGACAGTATCATTGGCATCAGGGCATGAAAATACTTACTAAAATAGATGCCTATACTAGACAGGAAAAGTGATTGCTTCTTGCATGATGGAAAACACCCAATAGGAAGAGTTCAGCATAATCAACTTGCCACCAGGTGGATGAATGATCTTCAGAAAAATGGTGCTATAGTAGATCATAGATCTGTCTTCTGCGTTTAGCAAGTTTGGCATTCTGCCAGGGCAGTAAAGCAGATATTGATGTGGGCAACTCTTGTTGGTTGAACTCACGTCTAATCAAACTCTGCTACCATTGTACCTGGATTCATTGGATAAGCACCAAGAACGCTGATGATAAAAGCTGGCTAATATCCAAAATAAGTCAACCATGTTGCCCACCTGGCAACTTATGGATGCCTCTGCAATGGAGAAATGTATATGAACTTTCACAAGGGCCACAAACCTCTTCACACTTGGTGCTCAGTCTGAAAAACCCAACCACAGAGCCCTTCATCTCATCCTTTTATCAAGCTTACAATAATCTTCTTTCAAGTCCCTTACCAGTAAAACTAGCCAAGTCACTAGGCATTGCACATTATTTAGTATAAATTTTAAAGTCTAATCATTTCTCCTTCCTCATGAAATGTACAACTCAATAGTCTGCTAAAATTATGCCTACAGAAGTATTTTCCCTTATCATTATCCTTCAAGGCCAGACATGAGAGGGGCTGAAGGATAGAAACAGCCCATTTATGTCCAATTCCAAGATTTTATACTGAGGCATGACATATTTCGCTTCTCTCAACTGTTTATAGTGAACAGTTTATGAGGTAGTAAGTAGTGTGGGAAAAGACAAGGGCAGCTCGGCACCAGCAGGTGTTGTTGTGAGAGTCTGAGTCATCTGCTCAAAATTTATTTAAACCCTGTTTGTGTACAACCTCACCTGCATCTCAGAATGTAAAGCGGTTATTCATATCCAGGTTTGTGGAAGAAAATGGAGGCAGCTCATTAGAAACTGCTTTGATCAAATATCATTTGGAGTCCCAAATAAATCCTAAAATCATTAATAAGGCCCCAGGATGATGCCAAAGGAGATTATTTATCAAGGGAACAAATTACATAAAAACTCCTGTGTTGTGTGCTGTGATTCTCCTCTTAGGAGTTGATTGCTACTTTGTACTCTCCAGAGACATGCAGGATATCACTGGCTATGCTGTACTTAGGGTCTACATGACAGGAAACTTGCACTGCAGCCTGGATTTGGTACACAGCTTCTTTGATTTTTGACAATCATAGGAACCTTTCAAGTTACTGGGTGAATTGCTTGAAGAAGCCCACCTAGATATGATACATTTTGCTTTCAAAATCTTGAAAGCCTTCTTTAACTAACCTTGTACTTATAGTTGGTAACTAGTGCAAGATGCAGCCAAATACTTTCAAATTTAGAATGTAGCCCTTTCCTCCTAAAAGTATGGTTCACCAAATGCAGCACCAGCATGCCCTAGAAGTTTGTGAATAATGCAATATTTCAGGCACTTGTTGTTTAGTCACTCAGTTATGTCTGATGCTTCTGGACCCCATGGACTGTAGTCTGCCATGCTGCTCTGTCCACGGGATTTCCTAGACAAGAATACTGGCATGGGTTGCCATTCCCTCCTCCAGGGGATCTTCCCCATCCAAGAATCGAACCCCATGTCTCTTTCATGGCAGGCAGATTGTTTACCACTGAACCACCTGGAAAGCCATCTCAAGCCCGACTGCAAACCTATTGAGTCACAAGATGCCTGTTAACAAAATCTTCAGATGAGTTGTGTGCATGTACCTTTGGGATTAAGAAGCACTGTACTCAGTCATTAAATGGAATTCACTATTGTAAAAAACCCTTAAATTGTGAGGTTTTAAGTTTAACCCTTAGCATTTACACATTTCTCTAAAATATCTCAGTTACTTACTTCCTCTACAACTACTTACCACATGAAAATATCATGCCATCACTAATGAAATTGGCAGGAGTATTGTTTACCAGTTTGTCTAGGTAATCGCTAACGTCATGCATCATATTTGAAGACTAGGACAGTTGACATAGTCCTAAATTATTATGATCTACTGCTCTGCCTTTCAGTGAATATAAGCCACTTCTGAAAGTTCTTGGTAATATATACAGAAAGTGATATAATTGCCAAATCAATAGCCCATATTCATTTGCTCCAAGGTAGCAAAATTGGAATAGTAGCTGCAACTGGATTTATCATTTCATTAACTTTAAGATGATCCACAGCCATCTTCCAGCTAACCTTCAATGCAGTAAATAACATCACTCTCAAATACTGAACATAGTATTGCTTTACTTTGTTTCGCTTTTAGGAAGGGTCAGGACCAGGGGTTTTCAAATGACTCTTCCTAACGATAATGAAGACAAAACACTCAGTGTTGAGGATTATACTCATTGTATATAATCCCTCTTTGGAACTAGGGGAAAAGCAAAAGGTTGATGAATGAATCTAATGTACCTACCCTAAACACAAAAAACTCTAAATCTTCATGGATCATCAGATGGTCATTGGACCAAATGCTGAGGTACGGACTGTTCGTGTCAACATAGAAAGCCAGGTCTAATAATCTCCCTAAAATATGGATATTACATTTCCCTAGTGTAAAGTCAACTGATATCTGCTCAGGCCCTCTGAGGAAGACTTAAAGAAAGATTTACAGTATATATTAATGTTTATATATACTTAAAGTCAGATTCTTCTTTAACTGGAACTCGGATTTCTTTCAAAGAGGTTTGGGCCTATGAATTTTGAAACTTTTGCAAGGCTTTAATATTCAATTTAATTTTAATTTCATTTGCAATCATTCAAATGTGATACCTACTCATCAACTTATATTGGTGAGCTATTGGCCATTTTGTTTTACTACACTGAACAACTGTTTCTCTACATCCTTGCATGATACAAACTAAAATCATGGAACACATTTATTTTATTTACTATTTTCCCTAGACAGAACATGTAATTCTTTTCTTACCTCCACTCATACAGGTGTCTGACCTGTGCTTACAAGCCTGGAGGCAATGAGATGAAGTGAGTACTGGGGAAGATGGGTGATCCATTGGAAGGCAATAGTCTTAGGAGAGGTGCTCCAGAGTTTTCAAGCAGGGAAAGGCTAGTTTCCTTAGAAGTGGGGCCAGAGAGAAGAAAAGAAGCAAAATTCACTACTTTCACTGTGATGGCACTGAGTAATAATATTAGACTAATTTAATTACAGCTTAAATGATTTTCTGGAATGAATAAGAATGTGGCAGAGAAATATATTTGTTTGTTTTGTCTTTGGGAAGAGATCAAAATTCAGAGGGAATTTTTATATATTCTTATCACTTTCAAAATTTCTGTTTACAATAAAGATTAATATGTCTGCAGAGGACTTCCCTGATGGTCCAGTGGCTAAGAATCTGCCTGCCAATCCAGGGGACACAAGATTGATTCCTGGTCCAAGAAAATTTCATATACCACAGAGCAGCTAAGCCCACGCACTACAACTACTAACCCCATGCTCTAGAGCCTGAGAGTAGGCTTCTGAGCCTGTGCACCCTAGAGTCTTCCCTCTGCAACAAGAAGCCAACACGATGAGAAGCCTGCACAGTGCGACTAGAGAGTAGCTCTCACTTGCTGCAACTAGAAAAAGCCTGTACATAGTAGTGAGGACCAAGCACAGCCAAGTATAAACAAATAAATAAATAAAAATTATTTTTAAAATGTATCTGCAGAAATAATAAATAGACTTGACTGATATATTGCTATGGTATGATCACTCACCTAGAGCCAGACATCCTGGAATGTGAAGTCAAGTGGGCCTTAGAGAGCATTACTATGAACAAAGCTAGTGGAGGTAATGGCATTCCAGTGGAGCTATTTCAAATCCTGAAAGATGATGCTGTGAAAGTGTTGCACTCAATATGCCAGCAAATTTGGAGAACTCAGCAGTGGCCACAAGACTGGAAAAAGTCAGTTTTCATTCCAATCCCAAAGAAAGGCAATGCCAAAGAATGCTCAAACTACCACACAATTGCCCTCATCTCCAATGCTAGTTAAGTAATGCTCAAAATTCTCCAAGCCAGGTTTCAGCAATACGTGAACCATGAATTTCCTGATGTTCAAGCTGGTTTTAGAAAAGGCAGAGGAACCAGAGATCAAATTGCCAACATCCGCTGGATCATGGAAAAAGCAAGAAAGTTCCAGAAAAACATCCATTTCTGCTTTATTGACTATGCCAAAACCTTTGACTGTGTGGATAACTATAAACTGTGGACAATTCTGAAAGAGATGGAAATACCAGACCACCTGACCTGCCTCTTGAGAAATTTCCATGCAGGTCAGGAAGTAACAGTTAGAACTGGAAATGGAACAACAGACTGGTTCCAAAGAGGAAAAGGAGTACGTCAAGGCTGTATATTTTCTCACTGCTTATTTAACTTATATGCAGAGTATAACATGAAAAACACCAGACTGGAAGAAGCACAAGCTGGAATCAAGATTGCCGGAAGAAATATCAATCACCTCAGATATGCAGATGACACCACCCTTATGGCAGAAAGTGAAGAGGAACTAAAAAGCCTCTTGATGAAAGTGAAAGTGGAGAGTGAAAAAGTTGGCTTAAATCTCAACATTCAGAAAATGAAGATCACGGCATCTGGCCCCATCACTTCATGGGAAATAGATGGGGAAACAGTGGAAACAGTGTCAGACTTTATTTTCTTGGCTGCAAAGTCACTGCTGATGGTGACTGCAGCCATGAAATTAAAAGATGCTTGCTCCTTGGAAGGAAAATCATGACCAACCTAGATAGCATATTGAAAAGCAGAGACATTACTTTGCCAACAAAGGTCCGTCTGGTCAAGGCTATGGTTTTTCCAGTGGTCATGTATGGATGTGAGAGTTGGACTGTGAAGGAAGCTGAGCGCTGAAGAATTGAAGCTTTTAAACTGTGGTGTTGGAGAAGACTCTTGAGAGTCCCTTGGACTGCAAGGAGATCCAACCAGTCCATTCTAAAGGAGATCAGCCCTGGGATTTCTTTGGAAGGAATGATGCTAAAGCTGAAACTCCAGTACTTTGGCCACCTCATGTGAAGAGTTGACTCATTGGAAAAGACTCTGATGCTGGCAGGGATTGTGGACAGAGGAGAAGGGGACAACAGAGGATGAGATGGCTGGATGGCATCACTGACTTGATGGACGTAAGTCTGGGTGAACTCCGGGAGTTGGTGATGGACAGGGAGGCCTGGCGTGCTGCCATCATGGGGTCACAAAGAGTCGGACATGACTGAGCAAGTGAACTGAACTGATATTAGCTATACTTACTAAGAAGACAGAAGCTATATTGAAACTTTTCTCTTACAAATGTGCTTCATTTTATTTTCAGAAATAAGTAAGATGTTTAATTTCTTTATCAAATAAGTAAATTATAATTGGCCCATTATCTGAAATGGCCATAAGACTAAACTTACATATGTTAAAATAATTATTTTCTCACTAAGATGCCTCTACATAAGATAGAGTTGAAAATTATGGACAATCTTATACTGATACTCAAATTTATCAATATTATTAACATTTAACATGGAAATTTCTGTAAAATAATGTAGCATCTTACATGTCTAATTTCCACATCTTTTCTGACAATTATGCAGATAAGCAAAATAAGAAAATAAGTACAGCAAATAAGGCTATGTAATACCACTGGCTACAGCATAAAAAGTAATAAAACAAGCTTAAAACTCTCAATTTACATATAAAGTTTGCAAGTAAATACCTGAAACCAGCAGCATTGGTTGGAAGTTCAATGGAAGTTGAGTGAAAACCAGGATTGGGTACAAAGTTAAGAAACACAAAATAATTGCCAGAAAGCAAGGCACTCAACTAACAAGAAAGTCTCATTTGAGCACTGCCATGACAGAAATCAAATGGAAAGAGTTATATATTTTTTTAATTTTATTTATTTATTTTTGATGTAGGTATCACACAGTACAATATTGTAAAGTAATTAGCTTTCAAATAAAATAAACAAATTTAAATTGGAAAGAGTTTTAAAATGTACAGAAGCAGAGGAAGAGCCTTGGGAAGGCACTGTTTTGGAGGCAGGAAGAAAGATAGCAGGGCATAACTGTTAAAAGAATGAAACACCCAGTGATGCCATCCAGCCATCTCATCCTCTGTCCCCAATCCCTCCCAGAATCAGAGTCTTTTCCAATGAGTCAACTCTTCCCATGAGGTGGCCACAGTACTGAAGTTTCAGCTTTAGGATCATTCCTTCAAAAGAACACCCAGGGTTGATCTCCTTCAGAATGGACTGGTTGGATCTCCATATAGTCCAAGGGACTCTGAAGAGTCTTCTACACCACAGTTCAAAAGCATCAATTCTTCGGTGCTCAGTTTTCTTCACAGTCCAATTCTCACATCCATACATGACCACTGGAAAAACCATAGCCTTGACTAGACGGACCTTTATTGACAAAATAATGTCTCTGTTTTTCAATATGCTATCTAGATTGGTCAGGGCTTCCCAGGTGGCTCAGAGGTTAAAGCATCTGCCTGCAATGCAGGAGACTTGGGTTCGATAACTTTTCTTCCAAGAAGCAAGCGTCTTTTAATTTCATGGCTGTAGTCACCATCTGCAGTGATTTTGGAGCCCCCCAAAATAAAGTCTGAGTTAATGAAGTAATCCTCCTCAAAAACCTAATATAATAATGAGTTAAATGTTACTAAAAATTAGCATTTGTAGGTAGAGAATAATTCTAATTTGAAATTCAAATTTATAGACAAATGAACAAAAACTTGGGATTGATGAATAAATTTATTAAATATAAGAACTGAAGAAGAAGACAAAAGTTCTCTCAGAAATTAAAACTAAGTACAACAGGAGGGTAGGATGAATTGAGAGACTGATATATATACACACACATAAATACATGTAAAATGGGTGTCCCTGGTGGCTCAGATGGTAAAGGATCTATCTGCAATTTGGGATACCTAGGTTCAATTCCTGTGTCAGGAAGATTACCTTGAGAAAGAAATGGCTACCCATTCCAATAGTCTTGCCTGGAGAATTCCATGGACAAAGGAGCCTGGTGGGCTAAAGTCCTTGGGGTCGCAGAGTCAGATACGACTTAGTAACTAACACTTTTATATGTATAAAATAGATACCTAGTGAGAAGGTAAGTTTAGCACTGAGAACTCTAATCTGTGATCTGTGGTGATCTAAATGGGAAGGAAATCTTAAAAAGAGTGGATATATGCGTACATATAACCAATTTACTTTCCTGTACAGCAGAAACTGACATAACATTATAAAGCAACTATACTACAATAAAAAATTTAAAAAAATTAATACAAGAAGTTCAAGATAATTAGATATAACTGCAAATATACCCTCATAGCTCAGTTTGTAAAGAGTCTGACTGCAATGCAGGAGACCTGGGTTTGATCCTTGGATCGGGATGATCCCCTAGAGAAGTAAATGGCAACCCACTCCAATATTCTTGTCTGGAGAATCCCATAGACAGAGGAACCCGGCAGGCTACAGTCTATGGGGTTGCAAGAGTCAGACACTACTGAGATGGTAGGCACATTAAGCACACAGCAAATATACAAACAGTAGAGAGTTTTACAAAAACAAAATAAATAGGTAAAGGTTATCTGTGAGAAAGTCACTGAGAAGGCAGATATTCATCATGTATATAATTGGCATTCCTAAAAAGAAAATGAAATAATGTTTGAAAACTGTCTATTTTTTTCTCTCTCTTGATAAGAGCGTATATTGAGAGATTTATTTTTTCTTTTCAATATAAAGATATATATGTTTCCTTTTCCAAACACCCAGGCAAATTAATAGAGTTCACTTAAAATTTAAATCACATCCCTTATGATTATACAGTGGAAGTGAGAAATAGATTTAAGGGCCTAGATCTGATAGATAGAGTGCCTGATGAACTATGGAATGAGGTTCGTGACATTGTACAGGAGACAGGGATCAAGATTATTCCCAATGGAAAAGAAATGCAAAAAAGCAAAATGGCTGCCTGGGGAGGCCTTACAAATAGCTGTGAAAAGAAGAGAAGTGAAAAGCAAAGAAGAAAAGGAAAGATATAAGCATCTGAATGAAGAGTTTCAAAGAATAGCAAGAAGAGATAAGAAAGCCTTCTTCAGCAATCAATGCAAAGAAATACAATAAAACAACAGAATGGGAAAGACTAGAGATCTCTTCAAGAAAATTAGAGATACCAAAGGAACATTTCATGCAAAGATGGGCTTGATAGAGGACAGAAAGGGTATGGACCTAACAGAAGCAGAAGATATTAAGAAGAGGTGGCAAGAATACACAGAAGAACTGTACAAAAAAGATCTTCACGACCCAGATAATCATGATGGTGTGATCATTGACCTAGAGCCAGACATCCTGGAATGTGAAATCAAGTGGGCCTTAGGAAGCATCACTATGAACAAAGCTAGTGGTGGTGATAGAATTCCAGTTGAGCTATTCCAAATCCTGAAAGATGATGCTGAGAAAGTGCTGCACTCAATATGCCAGCAAATTTGGAAAACTCAGCAGTGGCCACAGGACTCGAAAAGTCCATTTTCATTCCAGTCCCAAAGAAAGACAATGCCAAAGAATGCTCAAACTACCGCACAATTGCACTCATCTCACACGCTAGTAAAGTAATGCTCAAAATTCTCCAAGCCAGGCTTCAGCAATATGTGAACTGTGAACTTCCTGATGTTCAAGCTGGTTTTAGAAAAGGCAGAGGAACCAGAGATCAAATTGCCAACATCCACTGGATCATGGAAAAAGCAAGAGAGTTCCAGAAAAACATCCATTTCTGCTTTATTGACTATGCCAAAGCCTTTGACTGTGTGGATCACAATAAATTGAGGAAAATTCTGAAAAAGATGGGAATACCAGACCACCTGATCTTACTCTTGAGAAATTTGTATGCAAGTCAGGAAGCAACAGTTAGAACTGGAAATGGAACAACAGACTGGTTCCAAGTAGGAAAAGGAGTTCGTCAAGACTGTATATTGTCGCCCTATTTATTTAACTCATACGCAGAGTACATCATGAGAAATGCTGGACTGGAGGAAACACAAGCTGGAATCAAGATTGCCGGGAGAAATATCAATCACCTCAGATATGCAGATGACACCACCCTTATGGCAGAAAGTGAAGAGGAACTAAAAAGCCTCTTGATGAAAGTGAAAGTGGAGAGTGAAAAGGTTGGCTTAAAGCTCAACATTCAGAAAACGAAGATCATGGCATCTGGTCCCATCACTGCATGGGAAATAGATGGGGAAACAGTGGAAACAGTGTCAGACTTTATTTTTCTGGGCTCCAAAATCACTGCAGATGGTGACTGCAGCCATGAAATTAAAAGACACTTACTCCTTGGAAGGAAAGTTATGACCAACTTAGACAGCATATTCAAAAGCAGAGACATTACTTTGCCAACAAAGCTTCACCTAGTCAAGGCTATGGTTTTTCCTGTGGTCATGTATGGATGTGAGAGTTGGACTGTGAAGAAGGTTGAGGGCCGAAGAATTGATGCTTTTGAACTGTGGTGTTGGAGAAGACTCTTGAGAGTTCCTTGGACTGCAAGGAGATCCAACCAGTCCATTCTGAAGATCAGCCCTGGGATTTCTTTGGAAAGAATGATGCTAAAGCTGAAGCTCCAGTACTTTGGCTACCTCATGCTAAGAGTTGTCTCACTGGAAAAAACTCTGATGCTGGGAGGGATTGGGGGCAAAAGGAGAAGGGGACGACAGAGGATGAGATGGCTGGATGGCATCACTGAGTCGATGGACGTGAGTCTGAGTGAACTCGAGAGTTGATGATGGACAGGGAGGCCTGGCATGCTTTGATTCATGGGGTCGCAAAGAGTCGGACACTACTGCATGACTGAGTGACTAATTTGATCTGATCTCATAATTTAAACAATATTAATCTGAGATAAACATTTTCATAAAGAACGGATAGTAACAACGATTAAACAATACTTTCAAGAGAGTGACGAGAAGATAGTGTGAGCTGTGATTTATATTCAGTCAAGGGGCTTTTCAAAATTCAATACTAAATACAAAAATCATTATTTAATCTTGGGACATCTCACAAGTAACAAACGAGCAATTCCTGGGGAGTCTATGAGAGAATAAGCTTTATCCAAGCAAGAGCGGACAAAGAATTTTCGGCAAATAAGTTGTGATAAATTTTGAATACATAATCTTTCAAATGTAAGAGTAAAGCAAAGTTTGGGACAAGTAATAATAACGTAGTGAACTACATATGTTCCGAAGTATCAAATAACACAACTAACACAAATAGAAGGAGAAAGTGGAAAGGAAAAACACTCCAACTCACTAACTGATACACAAGTAATAAATGGACATAGATGATTACATTTTAAATGAGAAAAACTTTTATGTTGAAATAAATTCACAGGTGGATGCAAGAGAGGCTTTCCTCTTGTGAAGAGAGGTGTCAATTGAAGCTCCTCTCTCATTTGCATGTGTATAAACGAGAATTATTTTGTATTGCTCTTGGCTATCTACAACTCACATCATTGTAAAATAGCTCAAAGGCAACTGACTAATTAGATAGCTCCAAACCCCCCCCCCCACCGCTCCCGCAACTTTTTTGTTTATTCTGTCTTAACAGTATTTCCTCTTTTTTTAAAACCAAAATAATTCTAAACAAATATTATTCTTAACTGCAAAATAAATAAGGCTTTATTATGCATGTACTGCATATTTAAATAGATGTAGCAAGAGCATTAATTTACCTGTGTGCCTTATATTTGCTATATTGAATGTTTTCGTAAGGGCTCTCATGTTTGACTTTTAAAAACCTCTATTTGCTTTCACAAAACTAGGAAGCCAAGCTCAATAGACTTCAGATTTCACTTGCAGAGTTTATAATTTGTGTAAATCTCTCCTTTCTTCTAATCTCAAAAATGTTCTTAAGATCCTTACTTGCCAGGAAGCAATCTCTCTGACTATCTACAAGGCTGAGAATCTTTAATTTGCATATGACTGATGATATATAATGTGGAACATCTATTCATTTATTTATTTTCCATCTGTGTATCCATTTGATAAAGTATGTGTTCAAATTTTGGGCACTTTATTTATTTATTTTTAGTTATTTGTCTTCTTTTTGCTGGATTTTAAGAGTTACTTTGAATAACAGTCTTTTATGGTGACTGCAGCCATGAAATTAAAAGACGCTTACTCCTTGGAAGGAAAGTTATGACCAACCTAGATAGCATATTCAAAAGCAGAGACATTACTTTGCCAACAAAGATCCGTCTAGTCAAGGCTATGATCTTTCCTGTGGTCATGTATGGATGTGAGAGCTGGACTGTGAAGAAGGCTGAGCGCCGAAGAATGGATGCTTTTGAACTGTGGTGTTGGAGAAGTCCCTTGAGAGTCCCTTGGACTGCAAGGAGATCCAACCAGTCCATTCTGAAGGAGATCAGCCCTGGGATTTCTTTGGAAGGAATGATGCTAAAGCTGAAACTCCAGTACTTTGGCCACCTCATGCAAAGAGTTGACTCATTGGAAAAGACTCTGATGCTGGGAGGGATTGGGGGCAGGAGGAGAAGGGGACGACAGAGGATGAGATGGCTGGATGGCATCACTAACTCGATGGATGTGAGTCTGAGTGACCTCCGGGAGTTGGTGATGGACAGGGAGGCCTGGCATGCTTTGATTCATGGGGTTGCAAAGAGTCAGACACGACTGAGTGACTGATCTGATCTGATCTGATTGGATAGTGAAAGTTGCTCAGCCATCTGACTCTTTGCCACCCCATGGTCTGTCTGTGGGATTCTCCAGACAAGAATACTGAAGTGGGTTGCCATTCTTTTCTTCAGGCGATCTTCCTGACCCAGGTCTCCTGCATTGAAGGCACATCCTTTACCATTTGAGCTACCAGGGAAGCCTTTTACTGGATGTGTCTCTTGCAAATATTTTCTCCCAGTGTGGCTTGTCTCATGCTCTTGACAATGTCTTTGCAGGAAAAAAAAAATAAGAAATTAATTTTGATGATATCCACCTTATCAATTGGTGAAGGAAATTGGCCACCCACTCCCGTATTCTTGCCTAAAAAATTCCATGGACAGAGGAACCTGGTGTGTGGGCTATAGTTCACAGGGTCACAAAAGAGTCATACATGACTTAGTGATTAAACAATAACAACAGACAAGAAAAACCGACAGACCCTTGAATAAACTTTCATGTTTGCCTCCATAGTTATCAAGGTCCTTGTATGAAGATCTCAACCTATGAATGTACCTAATTTGTACATATTGTTGAAATCCCATATGACCTCCAATGGCTTCTCTCTATACTTTTTTTTAGGATGTGGGAGTACCAATCCTTGCTAAACATAATCTCTATGCACCCCATTTAATGGGTTTCCCAGGTTGCTGAGTGGGTCAATCCTGGGTTGGGAAAATCTGCTGGAGGAGAATATGGCAACCCACTCCAGTATTCTTGTCTTGGAAATCCCATGAACAGAGCAGCCTGATGGGCTGTAGTCCCTGGGGTAACAAAGAATCAGATACTACTGAGCAGCAGCAGCTTATTAATTATTTTACTTCTTGATTTACATTTTTGGTAAAAAGGATCACCATACCCAGATTATCTAGGTTTTCTCTTAACTTCTAGGAGTTTTGTAGTTTTCCATTTACATTTAGATCTATGATCCAACTTGAATTAATTTGGGGGAAGGATGCAAGGTCTGTGCCTAGATTTATTATTATTATTTTTGGCCTGTTGATGTCCATTTGTTTTAGCACCATTTGTGCAAGAGATTTTCTTCCACTGTATTGCCTTTGCTCCTTGTCAAAGATCGGCTGACAATATTTTTGGCATATTTTTGCTTTCTCTCTTCTGTTCCATATCTATTTGTCTTTCTTTTCATCAGTAACAAACTATTTTGATTATTTAAGCTTTATTTTAAGTCTTGAAGTCAAGCAGTTTCTGTCCTCCAACTTTGTTATTCTCCTTCAATACTGTGTTGGTCTTTCTGGGTCTTCCTCTTCTCTCTATAAAATTTAGAATCGGTTTATCAATATTGGTAAATTAACCTTCTGGGATCTTGTTAAGGATTTCATTAAATTTATAGATAAAATTGGGAAAAAATGGACATTTTGACAATACTTAGTCTTTCTGTCCATGCACATAGAGTATCTATTTGTTTTTAAATTTTGTTCATCAGAATTCTGCAGTTTTTTCCACTACAGATTTTTAACATATTTTGTTAGATGTATATCTAATTATTTATTCTTTTATTTTTGGTGCTAGAGAAGGCAATGGCACCTCACTCCAGTACACTTGCCTGGAGAATCCCAGGGATGGGGGAGCCTGGTGGGCTGCCATCTATGGGGTCGCACAGAGTTGGACACGACTGAAGCGACTTAGCCCCAGCAGCAGCAGCATAAATGACACTGTGTTATTTTAATTCCAGATTCCACTTGCTCATTTCTGTTATACATGGAAAACAACTTACTTTTGTATATTAACTTTGTATCCTGCAGCCTTGCTACAATTGCTTAACGGTGATTTTTTTTTTTTTTAACAATTCTTTTGGATATTCTATATAGATGATCTTGCCACCTATGAACAGAAAACAGTTTCATTTCTCCTTTCCCACTGTGTGTACCTTTTGTTTCTCTTCCTTGAATTATTGCATTTGCAGAGACAACACCTAGCATGATGTTCATCTAGGAATGAAAGGAGACATCCTTGTCTTAAACCTATCTTAGTGGAAAGCTTCAAGTTTCTCACCATTAAACATGATGCTAGCTGTAGGGTTTGTCTGCTGCTGCTGCTGCTAAGTTGCTTCAGTCGTGTCCGACTCTGTGCGACCCCATAGACGGCAGCCCACCAGGCTCCGCTGTCCCTGGGATTCTCCAGGCAAGAACACTGGAGTGGGTTGCCATTTCCTTCTCCAATGCATGAAAGTGAAAAGTGAAAGTAAGTGTCCAACTCTTCGTGACCCCATGGATTGCAGCCTACTACTACTACTACTACTACTAAGTCGCTTCAGTCGTGCCCGACTCTGTGCAATCCCATAGACGGCAGCCCACTAGGCTCTGTCCCTGGGATTCTCCAGGCAAGAATACTGGAGTGGGTTGCCATTTCCTTCTCCAATGCATGAAAGTGAAAAGTGAAAGTGAAGTCGCTCAGTCGTGTCTGACTCTTAGCGACCTCATGGACTGGAGCCTACCAGGCTCCTCTGTCCATGGGATTTTCCAGGCAAAAGTACTGGGGTGGGGTGCCATTGCCTTCCCCAGGATTGCAGCCTAGTCACATATAAATTGTAAACGTTTAATTTCAGTTTTCAAAAGCAAGATTATTAAATAGTGATGGGTTGGAGATAGCTTAAAAAGAAAGAGAAAGAACTTTCTTATATATTCAAAATATAGAACATTAAAACAATGCCAAAACTATTCCAAATAAATTACATAATCAAATTGCCTTCCTCAGTTCATTAGACTATGTGACTGATTCTTGAATCTTGGGTTAACACTAACTCTAATGAGAGTTGGAAATCCTGACAGCATAGTGGCATGATCTGAATGCTGTCTAAGCAGTAACACATCAGGAGTGTGTATCCAGAATCTATTCTTTGAAATGTCTTGGTTTAAGGTACCTGATAGGGTCC
The DNA here is from genome assembly GCA_935064755.1 of Tragelaphus eurycerus. Taxonomy (NCBI): domain Eukaryota; kingdom Metazoa; phylum Chordata; class Mammalia; order Artiodactyla; family Bovidae; genus Tragelaphus; species Tragelaphus eurycerus. The sequence goes on from CAKXYN010000292.1 coordinate 98,914, forward strand.
TTTTCACAGGGCTTTGACATGGTCTTTCTTTGATGAAGAAAGAAACTCTGATCTGTAGTTGATTACAGGGCCTTTAGTTAGCATCAGAGTAAGATAAAATCCATATGTAAATGGCAGATGTTAAACAGTCATTGCTAATTAATCAATGATAATTTTTTTGTGAACACTATGAAAAATCTTCACAACAAAAATAATGTAAATGACAAGGAAATGGATGTTTCTGTAGCATGCAAAATAAGGTAAAATAGTGATTTCCTCAAAATTTGACAAGATATCATTAAGGGCAGTGATTAAATGTATTTTCAAAGTCAATGAATATTTCAATGGAGAGGAAAATCATTGACATATAATGTAAAATAATCCTGAAGCATAAAATATCAAGAACATAACCAAAAAAGAAAGAATACACCAAGAAAATATCAAAAGTGATTCAGTAAATCTAAGGACCCAAAGATCTGAATTTTTATAAAATATTATAGATAATTTAGACCTGCATTCCTAATGAGAAAGAACTAGCTTAGAAAAGGCTAAATTTAAATTAAAAAATAAGGTTGAGATCAAGATATCATTTTTAACAACAATCGATATTATGTCTGGTAGCATTTGACTTATTCTCTAAAATCAAGCAACCAATCACCAAGACTACTAAACAGAAAGATTATGAACACTGATGGTTTCTGAGAAATTCCCTGTTTTGTTAATAATAGTGAAGGGTGTGATATGTTATCCTACTTGCACAGCTATGGCTGGAGAAAAAAGTTATTTATTGATTCAAGCAGATCAACAGCCTAGTGACACCTTGGCCTCAGTCCCCCGACCCCTTAGTTTCAAAGGTCATGTATGAGAGGATTACAGGATGAAGATGAGGGATGGAAAACCTTCTCTCTATTTTTATACAGAAGAGAGATTTCTGCCCATCCAGGGAACAGTGATAAAGAGTCTACTTGCCAATGCAGGAGACACAGGGGACAGGGATTCCATTCCTGGGTGGGGAAGATCCCCTGGAGGGGAAAGTGGCAACTCACTCCAGTATTCTTGGTGGGATAATCCCATGGACAGAGGAACCTGGCAGGCTACAGTCCATGAAGTTGCAAAGAGCCAGACACAACTCAGGACTAGGACAAGCACTACTTCCAAATGGAGATGGAGAAAACCAAACCAAACCAAAGGCAAACAAACAAACAAAAAAACCCAGAGCTATTACTGTTTGATGCTTGAAGGAAAGGATTTTCACCTTAATCTTTTTAAGATATGTAAATAAATCTAAGATCCAGATAAATAGGACTATAACAAGATTTTCCAAGTTACAGATTGCTAATTCTGAGCTTCATCCCTTCTGAGATGTAAGTATGTCTGTGTTTCAGTCCTTCTTGGGCCTTAACTTAAGACCTAGTACAAGCTGTCATCACAGGACTGTCTAGGGGATATAACAGAAGTTTATTATCCTTTCCTATCAGAGCATAGGCAGATCATAAATGACAGATCATAGACAGAGCATAAAAGACAAATCAGAGATTAATGACCAAAGATCTTATCTCTCATGGTATATGAACATGAAAATATTTCCGGGAGAAGTGAAAGCAAGCATTCTCTAGCTTCATATCATACAAATTTCATGTTTCAGGAGTCTAGTACACTTTTAGGAGCACCAAGAAGTACAGGGAAATGGAATTCCCCCACATTCTCGTAAAAGGCAGTTTATAAGAATAATGTTACTTATTTAATCAGTAAACCTGTATACATTTAGTAAAACCACATCCAACTAGAATAATCATATTAAGTAGAATAAAAAGTGTTTTTACCTTAATTAATTATAGAAGGCATAGTTATTTTTATTAAGCCAGAGTTAGTAAATTTTTGGTCAGTTTTATCCAATTTGGGGCCTTCCTGGTAGTTCAGCTGGTAAAGAATCTGCCTGCAGTGCAGAACACCCTGGTTTGAGTCCTGGGTTGGGAAGATGAATTTGCAGTCCTTAAGGTTTCTGGGTTAGTTTATATAAAAATTCTTTCTTTATCTTTTAATTATAGTATATTTTTATACTATAGAAGTAGAATTTCATTATCTGCGAATTTAGAAGTGTAATCCTTATATGAGTGCTTATTTTTCTTTGTAAATCCATTAGGACAGCTCTCCTTTACTTTAAGAGAACATATAGGCTAGCTACTTAATACTTTCCAGGCATAAGAAAGTATTACATATTTACACTATGAGATGCTAAAATCTTTCTGAATTACAGAAATGCTTACAGACAAAAAGATAAACATATAGTTGTAATTTTATACTTTCAGCTTTGAGTCAATAGCAAACACAAAAACACAGATGTTCACCAATTAAGATATGAAAAAAATGTTCATTTTTATTTTTTTTTTTTGTTTAGTTGCTAAGTCATGTCTGACTCTTTTGCAACCCCATGGACTATAGCCCACAGTAATCAAAATTTTTGACAGATTTGAACTCAAACTAGACATGTTTGAGTCTATTAGCCCAACAAAAAGGGCTAATAAGCCAATTCTCTCCCACTTCTATTAAGCATGTAATAGATCTCTATAAACCATTAACACATTTTTACAGAAATCATAAAATGAGAAAGCTATAGACCCAGATTCCTAATCATTGCTTGTGACTTACTGACAATAAAAAAGAGAAAGAGAGAGAGAGAGAGAGAGAGAAATACATGGTAAAGAAAACGGAAATTGGAGAAACAACAAAATTCTGTCACTATTTGTATTCACCTCAAGGAGTCAAGGTGTCTCAGCTTAGTAGCCCATAGGAGGCAATCTATTTCTAGCAGGTGAATTAATCCACTTGGCATCTCAGTGGCAGATTTCTAAAATTTTTTAAAAATATATTTCCAAAAAAATAAAATAAAATTATGACTCTCATACAGATATAGATTATGAACTCTTATTAAAAATTTATTTAACTCAGTATTAAAGAAGCAGCCAGGGAGCTTTTGCAGTCAGTTAAAAAGAGAATTCAAAGAAACATAACTTTATTTTGAGTAAAGAATATTCAAAAGAATTTACAAATGGACTAAAATCTTGCTTTTTTCAAGAGTAGCAGGGAAGGAGGTAGAGAAAATCAATTGAATCTCCACTGAACAAAACTCATTTGCATTTTCAAAGATCAGAATTATTTTGCATAACTTTCATTTACCTACAGATTACAAGTTGTAAATTAAAGGCAATCAAAGTCTAGAATCAGTTAATCAAAAAGGATGGCCTTGAATCAGTTCATAGTATTCTATTGGAGACACCTAGCAATCGTTTTTGCCAATGTCTTTACGGGGTACATAACTAAATGAAAAATTGTGCTCTTGTATGCATCTAGCAATACTGTTGAACAGCTTAATATCTATTTGATTCTTAACAATTTTAAATGATACACTTTTGTTTCTAGGGATTTTACTCTTTTATTTTGTGTTATTAATATTTTAAGGAGTGCACTCCTTGTATTTGTTGTTCTTAGAGTTCATTACAGTGGGTCTAGCTGTAAGGTTTTGCTTCTCTCTCAGCTATTTCTGGCTGGTATGAACAGCTAAAAGATACTACTACATTTAGCCCACATGTTCTCACAGACTAACTTTTACTTCCTAAAATCCATGCACCCCAGCAATTCTACAGTTTCCCTATGGTAACTAGGGGCAAGAAAGCAGTGTCCTTCAAGTACTGACACTACCAACACTAACTAGAAAGCTGGAAATTAAGCTTGTTATTCAAGGGGACAAATGTGCAGGAGTTTGTGAAATGAAATCAGTCATTGACTACATATATATATATGAAAGTCTTTTGCACTTAATGGAAAATAGCTTCTGTGATAAATCTCATTTTCTGTTTAAGATTCATCGTACCAAATAGTAGAAATCATTATGTATGATACTGAAGGTAAATATTTTAAATCTATTTTGGCATTGACTTTCAATAATAATACTTGAGAGCCTTCTATAAAGGGAAGTAATTTTCTCTTAAGGCATAGACATAATGATGCTGAAATGTCACATGTAAAATAAAAAGTTAATATTACCTGAGTCATTCATAATATTAATATTCAAATACACCACAAACTGCAAGATCTGAGCTGAAGTGTAAAACTTGTTATTACAAAATGCCTTACTTTAGTGTTCCTAAAGCATCTATATTATAAGGTTTTGACAGCAGACTGCCTGTCTTGAACCTTTGAAAACATATAAATTGGGTGAACTTAATGAATTACATAAGCTTCGTTTCTCTGTTTATTATTGTTGTTTAGTTGTTATGTTGTGTCCCCTCTTTTGGGGCACCATGGGCTGTAGCTCACCAGGCTCCTCTGTCCATGGGATTTCCCAGTCAAGAATACTGGAGTGTGTTGCCATTTCCTTCCCCAGGGGATCTTCCTGACCCTGACGATGAACCTGAGTCTCCTGCATTGCAGTTGGATTCTTTACCACTGTGCCACCAGAGAAGCCCATTCCTCTGTTTATTTACTATAAATTAAATGTGAAATGAATAGGACCTAATTCATAAAGTGGTGGTGAGGGTTAAATGATTTCACATATGCAAAAACTGTTTCCAAAAGATCTAGCACGTAATAGAATGTTATAAACATGTGACTACTGTATTCTTATTATTCTATGACTCCAGTGCACAGCATAATTATATGTTCAAATATGCAATTTTTATGTAATTAGGCATTATAGAGCAAAAACAATAAATTTAGGGAAAGTTTATGGGTATAGCATTGAATATCTGCTCCTAGATGTACACATTTCCAACACAGAAAATCTTGGAAATAAAGAATTGTAAGACAATACTGTTCACAGAACTGATGGATGTTAGTTATCTGGGAGGAGGAAGTTATATTATTCAATATATTTTAAATAGAAGTCATAAAAGAGAATAAAACAGTCATTATAACTGTGTTCTAATATTGGCATATTTTGTTTAAGTTGAAATAAAAGCTATTTAAAACTTTAAAAGTGTGAAATTACCCTTGCCCTTTGAAGTGGTAGTTTAATGTAAATGTAAGAATTAAAAGGTGACTAACCATGTATTACTTTTTCATATTTGTCAGCTTAATCCAGTTGGGTAGGTTAGAAATTCTGTCACAGATGTCTGAAATTGTTAAAATTAGCATGTTTTATCTGCAGAATGCAGAATGTTCATTTACATAAAATTGGTTCATTTCTAACACAATGTAGCTATAAAAGTATGTTTTTATAAAATATATTTAAAGTAGTTGAAACACTTTCTGGGGAAATTATTTGAGAGGAAAATGCATAGAATTTCTGATATATTCACTATGATTTATCCCAGCAGGGCCAGATTCACACTCTTACTAGTTTATGATAGTTATTGAACCCTGTTTTAAAGGAAAGATTACTATTATCATGAAAACAGGGTAAAGTATTAAGATTTATCAGCAGTGTAAGTAATTGGGTTAGGCTGCCTTTTATGAATACTTCTCTATCTATCCATTTTCTAGAATATCCATTTCAAAAAGCATCATGAACTGTTATTTTGTGAAACTACTTTTAAGTATTTTGAGCAATGAGGCATTCAGTCCTATGAAAAGTAAGTAAGTAATTTTGTAAACTTATCTCTTTTTAGTAAAAAAGAAATTAAAATAAAACTGATCAAGAAGTAGGAATATGTAATAAATTCACACCAATCAGAGAGAGAGAGAGAGAAAGGGAGGGAGAGATTGGGGGAAAAAAAGAGAAAAAGCTAAAAGAAAGGTGAAATTAATTTCAGCTTAAACAATTTCTAAGTGGAAATGTTTTAACAATCTAGATTGAGTTTATCCAGGAAAATCTTCAGATATTATGTTCACAATTGGTTTGATTTTACTTCGAAAACCCAAAAATTAGCACCAGAGTAAGATAAATATGTAAATATATCTCTATATTTATGCTGATTTATATTCCAAGCATAAGATTTTCTGTTTTCAATCCATTTTCTTTTAAGACTCTCTTTGAGTATCAAACTGCCATATAGACCCTGCAGTAATCCATGCCATATAGTCATGCCATGTAGTAATCCTATTTGCCTGTGAGCCTGTTGAGGCACAGTCTTATTAATAATAAATAAATTGTACATGTGCCACAGCCACATTTGATTAGCTCGTAGAAGGACACTTGACCCAAGGGCAGCCACTCCATAAAGCATGAAATCATCACTAAAGAGAAATCTGGTTTGAATAGCTTTGAAAAAACAGTGAGCAGCAAGGCCATTTTGAATATTACACTTAAAAATTTGAATGGGTACTATTGCAGATTTCTCAGTGAAGATTAAACTGCCAAAGTCATGAAGTAGAAAACACATGAGGAACAGGTAGTATCCAAAATACTGACTAAATCAGATTTCAAGAAGCAGAAGCAATTATGTAAAGAAAACACACAGCAGAGGGTGACCAGTTTAGTAGTCAGAAAATAAGTGCACAGAGATAAGCTATATATGAGAAGTGGTGAAGTAATGCTAACATTAGAAACTATTGCAGAAAATCATAAACTTAGTGTCTGAAGCCTCTGCTTGCTTGTTATTCTCCAGTCCTGCTTTGTCTTCTTTCAGCACACCTACCTTCATTAAAATGCAATGTATTTTACTAACATGTATATTCTTTAATCCTTATATTGGAATATAAGTCCCATGAAGGCAAATTTGTGGGCTGGTTGTTTTCACAAATTCCAGAATATGTCTAGGATATAGTAAATGCTCAATAAATAATATAAATATATAAAGTAGAGGAATAAATAACATTCTGATGTTAATAGTTCTAAATCTAACTTGGTTTGCATTTGTTTTTATTTGTAGGGGTTATGTTTTTAAGGATGTTTCTAAATCACATTAAATAATTCTGTGTGACTTCTTAATTACACACACACTACTGTCTGGACTATTTCCACTTCCCCAGGGGATATTATTTCAAAAATTATTTTATGATATTTCTTGTTTATCCTCACTTACCTAAATAATACTAAATGGCAGTTTTAGATCCTTCTTTTTTTGGCTTTGCAACTTTAGATATTATTTACTGACTTTAACTGTGGACACTGTTTTTATCACTACCTTTTTATTTAGTTTGCTTCTTTCTCTGGCATAAATAATTATATCTTTCAATTTAAATTTCTACTAAACTTTTAATAAATATCTGATGCAATTTTCCCCCAGGAGATGTTTTTATTCTCTGAATATTTCTTTAAAAATCATCTTGTTCAAACTATGGAGAAATAATAAGCAGATTATGAATAAAAGTTAAATAACTACAAACCACCGGTTTTCAAGCTGTATCCTGGCTCTGATGGGAATAGGAATCTGGTATTCTCTTTCTCGGGGAAGGCAATGGCACCCCACCCCAGTACTTTTGCCTGGAAAATCCCATGGACGGAGGAGCCTGGTGGGCTCCAGTCCATGGGGTCGCTAAGAGTTGGACACGACTGAGTGGCTTCACTTTCACTTTTCGCTTTCATGCATTGGAGAAGGAAATGGCAACCCACTCCAGTGTTCTTGCCTGGAGAATCCCAGGGACAAGGGAGCCTGGTGAGCTTCCATCTATGGGGTTGCACAGAGTTGGACATGACTGAAACGACTTAGCAGCAGCATTCTCTTTCTCATACTTGCCTCCTCCATCAGCATTCCATGATGCTTTCGAGGTCTCTAGGTGACCTTCCTTGGGTTTCAAAAGAAAAGATTCTGATAAATGATATAAACATATTCAAATAACTTTTTGTAAGATATTTAAAGAAAACACATTTCTTAAGAAATAAACATAATGTTCTTTTGGAAAGTTAATATAGCTACCAAAACAAATAAGATTTAAGAATGTGGCTTTATTTTTTGAAGTGAAAGCAAGTCACTCAGTCATGTTTGACTTTTTATGACCCTGTGCTGTATAATCCATGGAATTCTCCAGGCCAAAATACTGGACTGGGTAGCCTTTTCCTTCTCCAGTGGATCTTCCCAACCCAGGAATCAAACTGGGGTCTCCTGCATTGCCGGTAGATTCTTTACCAATTGATCCAAAATGAAAGCCCAAGAATACTGGAGTTGGTAGCCTGTCCCTTCTCCAGTGGATCTTCCCAACCCAGGAATCGAACCCAGGTCCGCTTCAGTACACGTGAATTCTTTACCAACTGAGCTATCAGGGAAGCCCCCAAACATACAATTAAAAGAAATGCATGGCAGTAATACTGTGATTAAAATTAATTTTGTAAGGATAGTAAAATTGCAATAAAATGACAAAGTTTTTAGATTTGTTTCTAAGAAAGCTATTGGATTTCTGTAATTTTTCATGGCTTCTCACATGCAAGCATCTTCACACTCATGATTTTTTTTTTTTTTCCCCACTATTTTCTCCGAAGTTTCAAATCCCAGCTTGCAAGTCCTGACCTTTTGTAGTAGAAAAGAAGATTGAGGAAAGATTTGAATTTATGTATGTGGAAATAATAAAAGAATACTTTCATGTAAATGGAAAGATTTCAGTTTCAAGCCCTATAAACTCATCCCATTTATCCAAACATATTTCCTGAATTATCCCTTGTCATAAACCATTAATAAAAGATCTGGAGGAAGATGCTTCTCTTACATTCTTTTAAAAGGCATTCTTGGGCAGAGGTTTTTAATCTGCTTCCCAATAGGCCCTTTTCTGTGATTTGTTTGACCCTTATTTGTTGGCCATGTTGATGGTTAGATGGCATCATTGACACAATATACATGAATTTGAGCAGACTCCAAGAAATGATGAAAGACAGGGAAGCCTGGCATGCTGCAGTACATGGGGTCACAAACCGTTGGACTGAACAATAACTTCTGTTTTTTGATACAGTGTTTAATAATTTAGGCATTATGTTTAATGGCAATTTCTAGATTATCTCCTAAAATCAGAGATTCTGGCTACATAGAACATGCATTTCCATAAGTGAGTGACTGACAAGGGCCTGAGTGCCAGCTTCCTCCTTTACCTCAGGAAAAGGCGTACTCTGTACAGTCTGTACCACTAACAACACAGGCATAACGTGGTGGCTTCACTCTAAAGACCTCTTGGCTGCACCTGTAGGCGTTGTGGCATGCTTGCAAATCTTAGTCTACAACTTTGATTTTAAAATATTTGTAAATTGAGGTCTAGGAGAGCTAAATAACTTTGTGTCCATTTTTAGAGAGCTAGGCAATGAGAAACTAGAATTAGAGCTTCTGTGCCCCAAACTTTAATATTTATTGGATAAAATTTCACCTTGTTGAATATAATAATTGCATTTTATTAAATTATTACTTTACTTGAATCTTTACACTTGATGATGTTTTAATATTACTACAAATTCACTCAAAGTGTACCTGGAGACAACGTACCTTTGTGCAAGCATCATGATCTCTCAAAATTTTCTTCTTTAGACCACTAAGTGGAATTTACTACTTTTTACACATACAATAATTCTCTGCTAAATTTTGTACATTTCCCCACTGTATTCAGAGTTACCTAGAATAAAAAGTCAATAAAATAAACCAAATATGTATATTGGGTATGATTTAAGTCCAAAAATACACTTTATTATCAATATATGTTAAATGTAATATATAAGAAAATATTGATGAAAATGACATTTTTTGGTTCCATAATGCTGCTCAACTTCAGTTACATACTGAATCAGCTAACTTTGATTCTTCTATTTTTCTTTCCATCAAAAGTTTCCTGATATTTTCCAATAGGAAAATCTACTGTCTATTTAGAATCATGATTATCCCGCTATGTTCTTTGAAATGTTTTCATATACTTCCTCATTCTACTTCAATAAAGTGTAAAACGTGAACCAAAATCAGTGAAACGGTGATATAAATTTTGAGACAATGTTAGTTAAGGGTGATGAAAGCCTGTTGTGTTTTTTTGTTTTTTAATCTATACAACTGAACATTGGATAGGGCAATTTGCATTTTAAAGTGAAAGTTTTGGAGAAAACCTTATGGAATGTTGTTTATAAATACCTTTAGGTAATTACTTTGCGCATACAAAGTTTTCCAAAGATCTTTAAAGTTTACTCAAAGAATTTTTTTCATTTAGCCAATTTTTAAATAGAGTTTATATAGTACTGGTGGTTTTAATGATCTCAAGAGAAGTTAGGATAAATACTAACTTAAAGGCACCAATTAAAAAAGAATCTGTCAATAGAAATTGTGATTATTATTAGTTGTATATTTTGCAGCTGACATTATAGGAGATTGCTGGCAAATATGCTTGGCATCTTTTCCACACTTTAGTTTTTTTTTAAATATCCTACAAAACTCTCTTATAGAAGTCAAAGATAGTTAATAATCCATATTGAACAAGGATGTAAAATTGTACTTAATGGATATAAACTAAAACATTACTCTGTGCCATTTTGAACAGGTTTTGAAATGAAGACATTTGCATTTTTAGTATTCAAATACACTTTATCTTTTCAAATATACCGAAATACTATTAGCATGAAATAAGAAGATATTTTAAGAAGGCATAGAAGTAATTGACTTGCATTTTAGTAACATGAGAGAGTTTAAAAGATTGTATTTTCCTTCTATACTAAAAACACAATTTCATACAAACAGTAAAAAAGAGATTTTTTCCTAACAATCACACTGAATTGTTTGAAAACTTTATTGTTATGAAAATTAGTTGTACATTTTGTAAAAGGCTTTTGAATGTCTGTTTTTCATGAATGTATACTTATCTGGAAGTTAGATAACATCTATACAAGTAAAACAAACAAACAAAAAAAAAACAGCATTGTGTTTTTGGGCATCAGCATTTACATACATTCAGCAAACTACAGGGCACTGGTTTGGTAATACACATTGCTTTATATTTTGTGTTCAAAACTTCAAGATTGAGTCTGATGCCTACTGTTATACTGTAGAAGTGTCTCTAGTATTGGGTGAGATGACTTTGGATAATTTTATTATATAAAACTCAGTGTAAGTAAGATGCAGTTGTTGGTGTTACCTCCAAGTTATCATTCTGTTTTCTACATCATAGAATCTATTTTGGGGAGAGGGTCACCCATGAATAACAAGGTTTTATATTCTTATGTGATATCCTTTGTGCTAAAGATATTGTTTCAAATTTCACCAGTCACTTGCTAGCCTTTCGACTGTTCTCTAGAATCTCTGAAAATGGTTTCTCTCATTTGTATAACTGGAATAATAATATCTACTTCTCAACTTACTTGAGGATTAAAAGTATTTTTAATAAGAGTATTAAAATGGAACGGACACACAATAAATAATATCTTAAGAGAATAATTTTCACATCCTTCCCTGTTAATTCATATTTTAAAGAATTGCTTTTGAATCCATGTACTTGTTCTTTAATGATTATAAGACAGGTATTATATTACAATTGCAAAGAAATTTTTGACATAAACATTTCTTTCTCAATGTATGATATATAACGAGATTGTTTACCTTTAGGCCACATTCTTTCATCAGCTGGGCCATATCTTGCATTTTTAAAAACTTATATTCCTTTCACATATTTCTTTTATGAATCTGAGTATATATTACAATTATTTTCAATTGGGGTCATGAGACAAAAGGGAAAGAAATTTTCCTTATTTAATGAGATAGAAATTAATAAAAGATATACATTGAACAATTCCATCTTGTTTTCCTTTTTGCAAACCTATACACCGAATTCAGCTGTGGATGGGCACATATACTATGCAATTGTAATCAAAGATCATTCTTGAGCAGTTCGACTAGAGGACATTTTCAATGCACCAGATTGATCAAAGCAGTTATTTATCCTGGATTTTAACACAAAGCAACATCAAATAACTTTGCTTTCCTGGTTTGGTTTTCTTGCATGCTTTGAACTAGAAGTATAGTATACTGAGTGAGGCTTTGTGTCCTCAAGTAAAATTATGGGTCTTTCCTCCAGAATCCACTTGAAGAAACTCATGAATAGTTGAAGAAAACATAGATGAAAGTATTTTTCTTGCTTCTCTACTTAGTGACATTTTTGTAATTTTGAAGTTTTATAGCTTCAGCCAGATGATCAAAATATCTCTGGCCTATCAGTATGGCTAGGCTATCATTTATATATTTATTCAAACAATGTGAGTTTCACATAAAATAAACTTAAATGCTCTGTTATGTAGTCTATTATGGCAAAAGGCTCCACAATAAAGAGAATATAGACTTTAAAACACATTAGAAATATTTCAGAATCATCTGAAATTTTCACTTAACTGTTTATATGTAGAGGCATATTTTCTTAGTATTTTATTTTTCCTTGTGGAAAATATTGCCAGTTATCAGGTTTAGTTTAAGAAATGTTATGACTAGGACCAATTATTACTAAATTTATTTATAGTAATGGACTTGTGATCACTTTAAATAGTTATATTATTCTTTATAGTCATACTATTTAATTCATTTATTTTAATATTAATACTATCATTATTTATAGTATTAAAATAGCCATTTTTATGAAAGAGATAAAATAATTTTATGTCTTTAGTAACAATGACTTGGGAAAGTGTTATAGGCTCATGGGACTGAATATTATTATTTTCCACACCAATTTTAAATAATGAGACAACAAAAAATTAGCAACTAAATTTGCTTCTTCACTTATGACTTTTTAAAATATAGTCTGGATCTCTGTCTTTTTATACTGATTGCGGGATTTGTACGTGTTGAATTCTAGGCAACAAGTTGCATGGGGAAAACAGGAGACATAGAAGTGTGTGTATTTATCTACTACTCAACTGCAGTCACTTATTTAGGGGTTGCTCAGTGACAATAGTGAAGTAAAGTGAAAGTTGCCCTGGCACTATAGTCCATGGTATTCTCCAGGCCAGAATACTGGAGTGGAGAGCCCTTCCCTTCTCCAGGGGATCTTCCCAACCCAGGGATTGAACTCAGGTCTCCTGCATTGCAGGCAGATTCTTTACCAGCTGAGCCACCAGGGAAGCCCCTGGTGACAGGAGCTAAAATGATGTTTTGGAAGAGTGCTAACTTGGGAAAATCAGGACCTTGTCCTCCTGTATGGAGTTGTGACAAGCCTGTTTTTTTGCTAGAACATATGCCCAGCCATCTTTCTTCAAATTTATTTAGAGACCAAAAAAAAAAAAAATCTATATATCTCAAGAACATATAATATCATCATTTATATATTACCTCTTGGAAGAAAAATTAACTGTCTTTTTGCATGATAAATCTGATAATGACTAGGCTAAATAAAATGATCAGGATCTCTCAGGGAGTCAGTAATTAGATAAAAATATGAATTAATTTTCAAACTGAAAATCTATATCATTAAATAGCACTGACTAAGGCCCTGTAACTCAGATGAAAATCACAGCTTGTAATGAATTTTGTTATAAGATTGTATTGAATTTCCATGCATTTTTCATTTATAAAATATTGCCTTGTCTTTTTTTTTTATTTTGCATAAAAAATCACCTATATTTCTAAGTAATTTACTAATGCTTAAAAATAGTTGACCAATAAAATATACATTTAAATTATTACAATGATGCAATTTTTCAGTTCTTTTTTGGGAAAAGATAGTACTGTAAATTTAAACTTTTATTTATTATTTCTGACAGATTAAAATGCAGATAATGAAAAAGAAAATGATAGAGCAACCTACTTATTCCTACACTACTCATTCCACAATGAAGTGGCTATATTAAATATCCAGAAAGAACAATGAATAGAACAGTCAAAAATTCAACCCAATTTAAAAATTGAATTTTAGAATGAGGAAACAGATAATCAAAAAGAAAGTGAGTAATTATACATTAAATAAACAATAATAAGGGTTTTGGAGGTAAAGGATTTGGAGACCTCCTGGAAAAGGAGGTAGGAGTTATTACTGTTTTCTAATGATCATTGAAAGCAAAGTATTTGAGGAGAGAATTTTCAAAAGTGAGGGTGTTATCCATAAAGGTAGCCATAGTAAAGAGATTATAGAAGATAAAGCAGACTCAAAGTCTTAGGTCAAAAGTAGTAAAAGAGTAAAGAACCCAGTGCTTAGAGCAAAGCATGCTTAGGCAATAATGGTAGGTGATGGCAGTAGTGGGCAAATCCTCTGGAGTTTAACTGCCATTGTAAGAACTTTTTTTTTTTTTTAATGTGAAGCTAGTGGTGAGTTTTTAGTTCTTGAATAACAAGATCTTGTTATATTTTTAAAATATCACCTATCTGCTGTATTGTAACTGGCAAGGCAGAGTTAGAAGCAGGAAGATCAGCTTTTTAAAAAATTCTGGCAAGATATGATGGTACCTAGGAGTGTGAAAAAGGTGGCTTATGGCTGTGTGTGTAGGGTTTGATGTATGTAAGATGTGGAGATGTAGAAGAAACACTGAAGTCAAGAGTAACTCCGAGATTTGGGCAGAGCAACTATAAAATAAGAGAGTGGTTGATTTCAGCTTTTAAAGAGGAGAAACCAGCAGTTTGATTTTAGACATATGGAGTGTGGATGCTCATTATATATTTCATAAGTAGAGCCTCAAGTCTTCATCTGAGATTCAGTCTAAGAGGAAATATATAATCTGAGGACGGAATTTAGTTTTCATCAATGCACATATGCTATTCAAAGTATGTGACTAAACGAGATCATCTGGACAGTTGATGGAACTAAAAAAGAAAAGAGATCCAACCAAGCACTCATTTGAGATCAAGAAAATGATGGATAATGCTAGCCATATACTTGTAACTGCAACAAATACAGAGACTGAGAATTATTGTGTAGCTAGCAGGATAATCTCAGATGGTAAAGCGTCTGCCTGCAGTGCGGGAGACCAGGGTTCGATCCCTGGGTTGGGAAGATCCTTTGGAGAAGGAAATGGCAACCCACTCCAGTACTCTTGCCTGGAAAATTCCATGAACTGAGGAGCCTGGTAGGCTACAGTCTATGGGGTCACAAAGAGTCGGATACGACTGAGGACTTCACTTTCACTTTCAGCAGGATAATCAGAATGAATCTAGGTAAATGAGCCACATTTTACATTAATAGAAAGATTAATTCCCCTGAGTAATAATTTCTTTCCATATTAAAGCAGCTGATCTTAAAATACAATCTGAGAGCGTACTGTGAAAACCAGTGTTACCATGAAAATGAGGTTCTTTGGCCTTTGTTAGAATACATACATATTGTCTCATTTCAAATAATTATTTTTTGAGGAAAAATCCCTAAAGATATTCTTCAATAATGTTAAGTACTGAACTTACTCAAAAGGAAAAATAAAAAACAAAACAAAACAAAAAACGGTAACCATGGGCTTCCCTGGTGGCTCAGACATTAAAGAATATGCCTGCAATGCTGGGGACTTGGGTTCAGTCCCTGGGTTGGGAAGATCCCCTGGAGAAGGGAACGGCTACCCACTCCAGTATTCTAGCCTGGAAAATTCCATGGACAGAGGAGGCTGGTAGGTACAGTCCATGGGATTGCAAACAGTCAGACACAACTAAGGCACTATGCACAGCACAGTGGATACTTAGCAACTCACAGGGTATAAAGGAAGGCTTAAAAACTGAACTACTTAAAAACAGGAGAAATACTTAATTAGCTTTCTTTAAATCATATATCTAACGCCACCTGAGTTGGAGGGGCCTGTCATCGTGATTAACAATTACAGTAGACTCTTCCAAAGGGAAATAAGGTCACCATGACCAAAAAAATATGAATTGGGAATTTAGATTATTCTTAATTATATCCTAGATAACTTCCCCCATCTGTTGTCTTTTTCCTCTACTACTAACACTTCTATAAAATGAAAATGAGCACCTCCTCGGCTAGAACCCAATTTTTCTCAAATGGTTTTCATCTCAATGATATTTTGCCTCTACAATAAAAAGGTAATCATTTTTATCTTCCTCTAAAATCCTAAATCTATAGTCAAATCCATTTATTAATATAATAGTTTAAATTTCAATAAAAATAGTAAATTTTCTGATTATTTAATTCTCATAGTAAATCTGTTCTGTATTTTGAACTGAAATTTCCTTTGCAAATGCTCTCAGTGTAACAAAAGAATGTTTCTACACTGTCAGATTTTTCTTCTCATTAGTTTTTGTCTTTAATGCCATTATCTCTTTAATGTTACTATTCTCAAATATCTCATGATCCTTGATTGTTTGATCACAATTCTAAATGTAAGACTAGTTGGAAGCATTAATTATATGTTTCTTCTAAATTTGTGTAATTTTCATTACACACTTTTCTTGAATGTAGAGATCTGAGTATATTTGCATATTAGTTTCCATTCATATGTGGGTAAGGTGTGCTGTGCTTAGTCACTCAGAGTCGTGTCCAGACTCTTTGCGACCCCATGCACTGTAACCCGGAGAAGGCAATGGCACCCCACTCCAGGACTCTTGCCTAGAAAATCCCATGGATGGAGGAGCCTGGTAGGCCGCAGTCCATGGGGTCGCTAAGAGTCAGGCACAACTGAGCGACTTCATTTTCACCTTTCACTTTCATACATTGGAGAAGCAAATGGCAACCCACTCCAGTGTTCTTGCCTGGAGAGCCCCAGGGACGAGGGAGCCTGGTGGCCTGCTGTCTCTGGGGTCGCACAGAGTCAGAGAGACTGAAGCTACGCAGCAGCAGCAGCAGCAGCAGCAGCAGCAGCAGCAGCAGCAGCAGCAGCAGAACTGTAACCAGCCAGGGGATTCTCCGGGCAAGAATACTGGAGCGGGTTGCCATGCCATCCTCCAAGGGATCTTACCAACCCAGGGATCGAAACCAGATCTCCATCTTGCAGGCAGATTCTTCACCATCTGAGCCACCAGGGAAGCCCAAGAATATTGGAGTGGGTAGCCTATCCCTTCTCCAGCGGATCTTCCAGACCTAGGAATCAAACCTGGGTCTCCTGCATTGCAGGCGGGTTCTTTACTAACAGCTACCAGGGAAGCCCAGGATCAAAGAGCAGAGGAGGGACTCAAATAGTCCAATCATTTGTAAATATCTGTTTCTAAGCTATACTATTTCTGATATTTATCAACCATTTCCCATTCATATTTACATGAACATTTTATTAAGCTAAATATTAAATACATACAAAACCACAAAATTTCTATATAATGCTTTTAATATATAAGTAAGATGCATACCTATGTACTGAAAAGGAACATTTCTAGTGCTGCTAAATGTTCTGGGTGCCACCTCTAAAGGCAATTGCATTTTTCTCTTCGGATGTACGCTTTGTTTTAAATTTTGTTTATCATCTATATGCCTTTTTAAAAGAGATCTGTGTCTATGGAATCCTAGGAAATAATTTATTTAGTTTTACCTACTTATCAGCTTTAAATATTATTGTATTTATTCTTATACTATGCAATATTTACAGTATACATTGTATACAATATATGGAATATATTACAACATTTATTCTGACATCATTGACTTGCTTTGTTGGTCTCTCAGATACATTTCTGGGATTTTGGAATTCACTTTCTTATCTTTTATATCTTTAGTTCAGGACTCAGCAAACTATGGCCAATGGAATAAATCTGGTACCTGCTTTTTTTTTTTTTTTTTTAGCCCATAAGCTATAAACCTTTTTGTCTTTTAATATATTTTAAGGGCTTCACAGGTGGTGCAAAAGGATTTATTGAAAAAAGTATATGCAGCAGAAAACATGTTCTCAAAACTAAAATTCTTGCTTTTGGGTCCTTTACAGAGAAAGTTTGCTAACACCTGCTCTAGCTTATTCATTTTTGATAGTTGTGTAAGAATTCATTTTATAATTTATGACATTTGTGGGCATTTAATTCTTTACAGTATTTTTCCAAATTTTGCTTTTATTGTTGTTTTGCTATTTTCACATTATACATTTTTAATATACATGCAAATTATATTTTAAAATATGGTGTATTTATTTAACATGTGTTTCCATTTTTACTAGATTCCAATCGGTCCCCAGGTTGGTAGATGCCCCATGTGCTACTGGAGATCAGTGGAGATATAACTCCAGAAAGAATGGAGACAGAGCCAAAGCAAAAACATCACCCAATTGTGGATGTGACTGGTGATGGAGGGAAGGTTCAATGCTGTAAAGAGCAATATTGCAAAGGAACCTGGAATGTTAGGTCCAGGAATGTTAGGTCATCTTACATTGTCCTATCTTTTTTGCCTTTTCATACTCTTCATGGCATTCTCAAGGCAATACTGAAGTGGTTTGCATTCCATTCTCCAGTGGAATACATTTTGTCAGAACTCTCCACCATGGCCCATCCATCTTGGGTGGCCCTACATGGCATAGCTCATAGTTTCATTGAGTTTGACAAGGCTGTGGTCCATGTGATTAGATTGGTTAGTTTTCTGTGATTGTGGTTTTCATTCTGTCTGCCCTCTGATGGAGAAAGATAAGATGCTTATGGAAACCTCCTGATGGAAGACACTGATTGAGGGGGAAACTGGGTCTTGTTCTGATGGGTGGGGCCATGCTCAGTAAATCTTTAATCTAATTTTCTGTTGGTAGGAGGAGCTGTGTTACCTCCCTGCTGTTTACCTTGTGCCAAGGTATGGTGGAGGGAATGAAGATAATGGTGACCTCCTTCAAAAGATCTCATGCAAGTGCTGGTACATTCAGTGCCCCCAACCCTGCACCAGGCCACCACCGATTCATGCCTCCACTGGAGACTCCTGAACACTCACAGGCAAGTCTGGATCAGTTTCTTGTGGGGTCATTGCTCTTTTCTCTGGGATCTTGGTGCACACAAGGTTTGGTCTGGGCCCTCCAAGAGTCTATTTCACAGTCCCGTGTATGTTCTGGCAGCTCTCTGGTGGGGGTTAATGGCAACCTCCTCTAAGAGAGCATATGCCATAACCAAGTCTGCTGCACCCAGAGTCCCTGTCCCTGTGACAGTTCACTGATGACTTGTACCTCCACAGGAGATGCTCAAAAACAGTTTTGTCTTAGTCTCTGTGGGGTCCCTGGGTTCTGGTGTGCACAAAGTTTGTTTGAGCCCTCTGAGTGTCTCTGACTGGTATGGGGTTTGATTCTAAACACGAATTTGCCCATCCTACCATCTTGCTGGAGCTTCTCCTTTGTCCTTTGGCATGGAGTATCTTCTCATAGTCGTTCCAGCACCTACCATCTTACTGGGGTTTCTCTGAGCTTGAACTTGGGATATCTCCTCACCACCGAGGATGGAGAAGCTCTATACAGTCAGCAAAAACAAGACCAGAAGATGACTGTGGCTCAGATCATGAACTCCTTATTGCCAAATTCAGATTAAGTTGAAGAAAGTAGGGAAAATGACTAGACCATTCAGGTAAGACCCAAATCAAATCCCTTACGATTATACAATGGAAGTGAGAAATAGATTTAAAAGACTACATATGATAGACAGAGTACCTGATGAACTATGGACAGAGGTTCATGACATTGTACAGGTGATAGGGATCAAGACCATCGCCAAGAAAAAGAAATGCCTAAAAGCAAAATGGCTGTCTAAGGAGGCCTTGAAAATAGCTGTGAGAAGAAGAGAAGTGAAAAGCAAAGGAGAAAAGGGAAAATATGCCCATTTGAATACAGAGTTCCAAAGAATAGCAAGGAGAGATAAGAAAGCCTTCCTCGATTATCAGTGCAGAGAAAAATAATAGAATAGGAAAGACTAAAGTTTTCTTCAAGAAAATTAGAGATACCAAGGGAATATTTCATGCAAAGATGGACTGAATAAAGGACAGAAATTATATGAACATAACAGAAGCAGAAGATATTAAGAAGAGGTGGCAAGAATACACAGAAGAACTATACAAAAAAGATCTTCATGACACAGATAACCACAATGATGTGATCACTCACCTAGAGCCAGACATCCTGGAATGTGAAGTCAAGTGGGCCTCAGGAAGCATCACTAGGAACACAGCTAGTGGAGGTGATGGAATTCCAGTTGAGCTATTTCAAATCTTAAAAGATGATACTGTGAAAGTTTTGAGGTCCTTTAATGGACTGGAACCTGGTGGTACGGAGTTGATGATAAAAAGTAAAGGAGAGAGAAAGAGGCTAATATTCCTTGGTTTACGCAGGAAAACAATAAACTCCCTGACAGGGGGCTTGCTCTGTTCACGAAGGCCTCAGGCGCCCTCTCGATGGGGTGAAGGTGCAGAGCGCCTTCGGGAGAGGGTCTTAGAAGCCTGGGCAGGAAAGTGAACCCAGAGCTTCTCTGAGCTCCAAAGAAATAGCCTGAGAGAGAGAAAGAGAGAGAGAGAGAGAGAGAGAGGACAAGGGAACCAAAGCTCTGATGGAGCACAGGTGTTTTAATCAACATGGTGCAGGCGTATATACTGTCTTACAAGGTAGTTATTCTCAGCAAAAATAAAGATTAAAATGCCAGACTTACAAACATAGGCGATCCATATTAAAGAGAGAGAGAGTTGTAAACAATCACTTTTACCGTAAGGTTCACAAGAAGGAAGAGGATACTTATCATGGTATTGAAAAACTAAAGAAGGAAATGCATGGATTCCTCAGCCCCTGGAGAGGCTTGCTTCTCCTCTTAATTCCTGAATATTCAGGAATTAATAAGGAACAGAGGATTCCTGACAGATCCAAAACAGCACACAGGAAGCCTCCTGTTAAATGTTTCCTAACATGAAAGTGATACACTCAATAAGCCAGCGAATTTGGAAAACTCAGCAGTGGTCACAAGACTAGAAAAGGTCAGTTTTCATTCCAATCCCAAAGAAAGGTAATGCCAAAGAATGCTCAAACTAACGCACAATTGCACTCATCTCATACACTAGTAGAGTAATGCTCAAAATTTTCCAAGCCAGGCTTCAACAGTATGTGAACCATGTGAACCATGAAATTCCAGATGTTCAAGCTGGATTCAGAAAAGGCAGAGGAACCAGAGATCAAATTGCCAACATAATTTGGATCATTGAAAAAAAAAAAAAAGAGAGTTCCAGAAAATCATCTATTTCTGCTTAATTGACTATGGCAAAGCCTTTAACTGTGTGAATCACAACAAACTGTGGAAAATTCTGAAAGAGATAGGAATACTAGACCACCTGACCTGCCCCTAAGAAATCTGTATGCAGGTCAGGAAGCAACAGTTAGAATCGGACATGGAACAACAGATTGGTTCCAAATAGGAAAAGGAGTATGTCAAGGCTATATGTCGTGACCCTGTTTATTTAACTTATATGCAGAGTACATCATGAGAAATGCTGGGCTGGATGAAGCACAAGTTGGAATCAAGATCTCCTAGAGAAATATCAATAATCTCAGATATGCATATGACACCATCCTTTGGCATAAAGTGAAGAAGAACTAAAGAGCCTCTTGATGAAAATGAAAGAGGAGAGTGAAAAAGTTGGCTTAAAGCTCAACATTCAGAAAACTAAAATCATGGTATTCTGGCCCATCATTTCATGGCAAATAAATGGGGAAACAGTGTCTTATTTTATTTTTATGGGCTCTGAAATCACTGCAGATGGTGATTGCAGCCATGAAATTAAAAGATGATTACTCCTTGGAAGGAAAGTTATAACCAACCTAGACAACTTATTAAAAAGCAGAGACATTACTTCGCCAACAAAGGTTCATCTAGTCAAGGCTATAGTTTTCCTAGTAGTCATGTATGGATGTGAGAGCTGGACTATAAAGAAGGCTGAGCACCAAAGAATTGATGCTTTCGAATTGTGGTGTTGAAGAAGACTCTTGAGAGTCCCCTGGACTGCAAGGAGATCCAATCAGTCCATCCTAAAGGAAATCAGTCCTGAATATTCATTTGAAGGACTGATGTTGAAGCTGAAACTCCAATATTTTGACCGCCTGATTTGAAAAGCCCCTGATGCTGGGAAAGATTGAGGGCAGGAGAAGAAGGGGACGACAGAGGATAAGATGGTTGGATGGCATTACCGACTCAATAGATTTGAGTTTGAATCAACTCTGGTGATGGAGAGGGAGGCCTGGCATGCATGGGATTTCAAAGAATTGGACACAGCTGAGCGACTGAACTGAACTGAACTGAATCAGATGAAATATCTTTTAATATATCTACTGGCTTGTCATGCTGTCATGGCTCAATCACCTGTTCATTTCTCTTGACCATGATTCTATTATATTAAAGTTTTTGTCTTCTCTTTTATTTGTTGTTCTTTATATAAATTGAATATTAATTCTATGTGAATTATTTTATTTCAGATATCTTTTTTATTTTTTGACTTGTCTGAGGATTTTATTATATTTTCTTGATAAGCATATATTTTAAATTTGAATGTAGTGGAATTCATCATTTCTTTTATGGTTTTTTTTTTTTTTTTTTGCATCTTAATTTAAAATAAAACATTTCCTAACCTAAGTAAAGATATATTTACCTAGTTTGATTTTCTCATTTGAATTTTAATTGAGCTTTGCATCTGGTACAAAGGAAGAATACAATTTAGTTTGTTTTTCTATAAATCATTCCCACAGACCATCTATCAGTTGTTACTGAATTCCCTACTTAGATTAGATACCAATTCTATCTCAAAATTCCCAATAGTCATGTATATTTGTTATGTTAGTATATGTTATATTCATGTACTAATACCCCTTCCTATTAATTTCTATAATTTTACTTTATGTCTTGATATCTTACAGTGTATTTCACCATTTATCTAACTTTTCAAATATGGTGACTTTCATTCTCTTCTTTCCTTCCATATAACTTTTAGAATCAGGCTGTCTTGTTTCTTCTAGAACTTAACATTTTTATGTTTCATTAACGTATTTACTTTTCGTATCTGCAACATGTCTCTTAATTTTATATAAATTTGTATACTTATGTTTTTTATTTATCACCAAACATTCAATAGACAATATTTTGCACATCCATGTTGTTTTTCAAAATAAAACACATCTCTGCTTTTCAAAATAATCTCTTCTTCAATTGCCAGCATATCCAAATGGTCAGGACTTAAGCTGATATAACTTCAAAATTTCTGCAAAATTTGACTACTTTTCATAACCTTTTTTAATACCATAAATCACACTAAACTGGATTGTTGTGAATAGCCTTTTAAGTGGTCTCTTTGCTTTTCCTCTTTCTTTACATTTAAATATAATTTAGATCATGCCACTCCATTGTTATAAATCCTTTAACTACTTCCTTTCACATGTAAAACTTGAAGCTGTTCTGTGTAACTCTGGCTTTCCTGGGTAATTCTGCCTCAGGACCTTTACAGAAAGAAGTCTCTCTGCCTTGGATGTTTTTACGCCTACAATCTCCAGTTCTTATTGATATTTCAACCTTATCCATGAGGTCTTCACTGATCTCCCCATTTAATTTACAAAGCTGTCACAAATGCTATTTTTTGCTGCTCATCTATCTTTTACCACAGTACTTATTAATATTTAATATTCTGTATATTTTATTGAGTCTTTTTTTGAGTGATTATAAACTTTATAAGGCCTGAAATTTGTGTCAATTACTTTTACTGCTATACCAGTAACCCTGGTACTAATCTCAGTATAATCCCAAGCACATTGTATGAATCATATGAATATTTGTTGAAAGAATAAATAAATGAACTCAAACATTCACAAATAAATACATAAATAAATGAATATTCTAGGTATCTCTGCTGCTGCTGCTAAGTCGCTTCAGTCGTGTCCAACTCTGTGCGACCCCATAGATGGCAGCCCACCAAGCTCCCCCATCTCTGGGATTCTCCAGGCAAGAACACTGGAGTAGGTTTCCATTTCCTTCTCCAGTGCATGAAAGTGAAAAATGAAAGTGAAGTCGCTCAGTCACTGTCCGACTCTGTATCCCATCAAAAAGTCATTATCTTGGCAAGTAGCTTAACTGTGGCATTTTCTTTTTTTTTTTTCTTTCTTTTTTTTTTTTTTGGCATTTTATTTTTCATCCACACTTTTACATAGTGTCAATAAATAATATATTTTCAATGAACAGCAAAGCTTTTGTAGAACTTAGTAAATTGTACTCAAGAAGATGTTATGTAGTAACAATGTGTCCTCTTCTATTTTTTTAATCTGTGCCTTCACTTAGTCTACTAGAATTACTATATTTCTTGTGACAAAAATATTTTCCTGTTTCTACACAGCTTCACCTTTATTTTTGTAGTTTCTTTTTCTTTGACTCATCTCGCTCCTTTGAAAAATTCCACTTTGCCTATTTACCTTATAGTGTAAAGCCATGACTTCCATTAATTAAAAATGTCTTTATTATGCCAATTAATACAAACTTAATCTGTCTTTTTGTCTTTCTAAATGTAATATTTTCACCAATAGTTATCTCAATGCATTCATTTTTTTTTACAAAATATTTAAACACTGAAAGTTTCATTTAACATAAAGCTATCTCAAAAAGCCTCTTGATGAAAGTGGAGAGTGAAAAGGTTGGCTTAAAGCTCAACATTCAGAAAACAAAGATCATGGCATCTGGTCCCATCACTACATGGGAAATAGATGGAGAAACCGTGGAAACAGTGTCAGACTTTATTTTTCTGGGCTCCAAAAATCACTGCAGATGGTGACTGCAGCCATGAAATTAAAAGACGCTTACTCCTTGGAAGGAAAGTTATGACCAACCTAGATAGCATATTCAAAAGCAGAGACATCACTTTGCCAACAAAGGTTCGCCTAGTCAAGGCTATGGTCTTTCCTGTGGTCATGTATGGATGTGAGAGCTGGACTGTGAAGAAGGCTGAACGCCGAAGAATTGATGCTTTTGAACTGTGGTGTTGGAGAAAACTCTTGAGAGTCCCTTGGACTGCAAGGAGATCCAACCGATCTGAAGGAGATCAGCCCTAAGATTTCTTTGGAGGGAATGATGCTAAAGCTGAAACTCCAGTATTTTGGCCACCTCATGCGAAGAGTTGACTCATTGGAGAAGACTCTGATGCTGGGAGGGATTGAGGGCAGGAGGAGAAGGGGACGACAGAGGATGAGATGGCTGGATGGCATCACTGACTCGATGAATGTGAGTCTGAGTGACCTCCGAGAGCTGGTGATGGATAGGGAGGCCTTGGCGTGCTGCGGTTCATGGGGTCACAAAGAGTCGGACACGACTGAGCGACTGATCTGATCTGATCTGATCTCAGGTTACCCTTATGGTAAAGAAGCAACTAAATAAACAGGAATGATTCTAAAGACCCAAAAATAGTAGATGCACTGACTTGGCACAGTCAATGAGGATTTCAGCCTGTACCATATCAGAAATCTTTATGAAACAAAGCAGGGAAAAGGCACTGTATGGGCCCAGTCTCTTTTCCAAGATGTACAGTTGTCAATTTTCATTTCTCAGAAGCTTTGTAAGAAGAGAAGGCACACCTTCAGGGCTAACATTGCAAAAACCTGTGTAAAATTAGACAATAGCTAGAAGATGAATATGAGTGTGTTAGTCCCTCAGTCGTGGCTGACTCTTTGTGACCCCATGGATTGGGGCCCACCAAGCTCCTCTATCCATGGGATTTTCCAGGCAAGAACACTGGAGTAGGTTACCATTCCCTTCTCCAGGGAGAAGGTTACCATTCCCTTCTCCAGCTAGCTAGAATATAGCTAGCTCTATATTTTGAAATATGGTAAAACTGAAAATTTCTGTTTCTTTGTATCAAAGTTTGCATAATAACAATGACTATAATCTCAAGATGATTAAATTTTGTGATGTTTCCTATTTTAGAAATTTCATAAAGATGTGTGAGTGGTTTAGCAATAAGAATGGCATCCATTACAGAGTGTCAATTATGTGCTACACAAGTTTTCATGGATAAAGAGGGCAGACTAAACCAGGGGAGTTACTAGTAAATTTAACATTAAAAAATATGTTCTAAACAAAACACACACATCTTTTTTGGTATTACTTTTCTTAATATGAGGATTTGTGATTTTAACTACACATTGGAAGATGAGCAGTCAATACTCATTATCCTTTTATTTAATTCAAAAGTTGATGTTTATTGTTTTATTGTTCCCAGAATCTATTACTTACTTCTATTTGTTCAAACTCTGTACCTGCAACTAGAAGTACAGTGAAAGTTGATAAACTTTCACTCTCATTCTGCTAAAAGGTGAAAAAAAAAATCAAAGCTAAGAAATTATAGTCTTTCTCTTGCACTTTTAAAATTGTTTTTGGGAAAAAAAAAAAAAAAAAAAAAACAAGTTGTCCCTCTATTTCCTTTTGCTAAGCATGCAAATGGCTTCCCCAGTGTCTCAGCAGTCAAGATTCCACCTGCAAAGCAGGAGATGCAGTATCCATGTGTTGGATCCCTGGGTCAGGAAGATCCCCTGTAGTGGAAATGGCAACCCACTCCAGTATTCTTGCCTGGGAAATCTCATGGACAGAGGAGCCTGGTAGACTACAGTGCATAGAGTCACAAAGAGTCAGACATGAGAGCGACTGAGCAAACACAAGCATGCAAATTAATGATGCTAATCAACTGGGAAGAAAATTGGGGAAGGTGAAAGAAGCTTCCCACATGGTGAAAAGGAATAATCAGGAATGAAGAGAGACTTATAAGTAATACTCGTTTCTGGGAATCTTTGCCTTTCATGATGCTCTGATTTTCATGGTGCTTTGGGGCTATGAAATATGCAGCTCTGGGTTTATAAATCCCATGTTTCGAATTTAGCTTTCATAAGTACTGTTTTTCATCCTATCTTGATTCTATCCATTAACTCAAATGTAACAGTTTCGACTTATCATAGCTATGTAAATCTCCCTTACAGCTACGTGAAAATTACGCCAGCAAAGAAGGGTAAATCACCAATGCAAAGAAAAATAATTTCGTCATTTTTCTGTTATTTTTAATTTCCATGTGTGTACATGTATTTTGTGAGGTTTTGCAAATTAGGAAACATATTGTAAAATCACAGAATAAAAGAATATTTAAACCAAAAGCAACATATTGTAGCATTCATGTAGATAATTTTAACCGGATGATAAAGATAAAATATTTGAACATGATTTTCTAAGCTATATCTGATGAAGCAACAGAGAAAAGAGGCAGAATATAATAGCATAAAAAATTTAACCTCTGAAATAATGAAAAAATTAGCAAATTAAGATTTGGGAGAGTTAACGATGAATGAGGTACAAATGGTACCTTATGGATATAAAAACATATTGAAAAAATATGTTCATTTATCTACATTATGTTTTTACTTGACAAGTATAAGTGATTTCTTAGCATCACAAGTATTCAAAATTTATCTTGCATTTTCTTTCACTCGACGTTTTCTGTAAGTATGATTCAGTATTTCTATCATTATTTTTAAAAATAAGGAAGACTCTATAAGTCACACTATGAATTGCTAACTCTTGGGGAAAAGTTTATGTATTGATCTTTGGGTTTTTGACACTTCCTCTAAGTGAAAATTTATCATTTCTTTAAAATAGCTTTTCTTAATATGAATATATCTTGGCCTATAGCATTTTACAAACAAACATGCTATATTTTTTAATGTTTTAATAACCTTGGAATTCTTTAGAAAATAAGAGAAATAATGTTTCATATTGAAAGCTGACAATAGACATTTTTAAATCTCTGGAATATCAGGTCAAATGTGTCTAACTTTCAGTGATAAAAATTGAATTTTTAAATAAATTTTAAATGAAGGAGCAGATCATTCTGCTCTGCTTTCCCAACATCTTCAACAGGCTGTTGTTGTATCTATGTTCAGAAAACATATTAAAATGGGTAATACATCACATTATTATTTCTATGTATATATCATAAAATCTGCTTCTAAAGTAGTTTAAATGTTGGCAATTGGCATTATTATTTCTGCTTCTTGATCATTTATTTACTGATTACACGGCTATTATGTGTCTAACACTATGCTAACAGGATGAAATGGAAGTATGCTGCTGCTTCTGCTGCTGCTGCTATGTCGCTTCAGTCGTGTCTGACTCTGTGCAACCCAATAGACAGCAGCCCACTAGGCTCCTCTGCCCCTGGGATTCTCCAGGCAAGAATACTGGAGTGGGTTGCCATTTCCCTCTCCAGTGCATGCATGCATGCTAAGTCGCTTCAGTCGTGTCCGACTCTGCGCTACCCTATGGACAGCAGCCCACCAGGCTTCTCCCTCCGCAGGATTCTCTAGGCAAGAATACTTGAGTGGGTTGCCATTTCTTTCTCCAAAATGGAAGTTTATTATCCATTAATGTGTTAGTTTCTCAGTGGTGTCTGACTCTTTGCAACCCCATGGACTGTATAGTCCACCAGGCTCCTCTGTTCATGGAATTCTTGAGGCAAGAATACTGGAGTGGGTAGTCATTCCTATCTTCAGGGTATCTTTCAACCCAGAGATCGAACTCGGGTTTCCTGCATTGCAGGCATCTGAGCCACCAGAGAAGTCCATATTATCCACTGTGAGTGTGCCAAAAGTGGTAGCTAAGACTGGTCTAGAATGGGTCCCTCAACCCTGTCCATACAAATAATGTCTAAGAAGAATTATAGGAAAGTAGATGGACAAACAAGAGAGGAGGAGGGGAATTACCAGAAGATTTAGGAGGTAACATTATTCCAGTAGGAATCATACCATGTTCAAAGATGAAGATATGAGAAATAATTTGGTTCATCTGAAAAAAACTGTAAGAATATGAACTAATGAGAGCTGAGAAAGAAAGGGAAGATTTGGAGGGAAAAATGACCTGATGTGTAACATTATCAAGGACTGTATTCTAAACATTTTATAAACAACGATACAAACAATCCCATCTAGAGTTTTAACATGATGAGCTGTATATTCTGAAGAAATAAGCAAGATACATCTTAAATTATTCACAATCCATACAACAGCTCCCTCATTTCTAAAAAGTCATTTGTTTCTGTGGCAGTTCATCAGTTATGTTTGTGTCTAGCACATTTTGCATATTTGTTTTGCGTCTATTAGTTTTATCTAAATCCTATTGAAAACATTTTGTTAAAAAAATTAGGAAGCAGTTCAGCTGGAAGTTGCAATGGGCCTTCTGTAGGCTGTGGTTCTAATATTAATGCAGATTTCAAACTTCCCCATGCTATTTATATCTGCCCCTGCCACACGCATTTTCTATCACAGTATGTCTTTTTCTTATTGACTTATAGGATTTTTATATATGCTTGATATATTTTGCAAATATCTTCTACACTCTGGGCTTGTTTTTAATCTCTTAATTAACACATACTTTTAAAATAGCCCTTTTATCAATATAGTTTGTGACCTGTGTTGTTTGGCCATGTTTAAGAAAACTTTTTAATAAAGAGTTCAGTTCAGTTCAGTTTGCTCAGTCATGTCCGACTCTTTGCGACCCCATGAACCACAGCACGCCAGGCCTCCCTGTCCATCACCAACTCCCTGAGTTCACTCAAACCCATGTCCATTGAGTCGGTGATGCCATCCAACCATCTCATCCTCTTTCATCTCCTTCTCCTCCTGCCCTCAATCTTTCCCAGCATCAGGGTCTTTTCAAATGAGTCAGCTCTTCTCATCAGGTGGCTAAAGTATTGGAGTTTCAGCTTCAACATCTCTAAAATTATACAGTTAATATCCTACTTAATGGTGATAAACTAGATACCTTTTCTCAAGATGCCTTAATTACAAACACTGAAAGTTTTAAATTAGTAATCTGAAAATGAATCTTTGTGTGTGAAATGATCCGTATAACAACTTGTAAGAACATTTACATACATATGTTTGATAAATAAAGACCTAATCAACAAAGTGATTCTAAAGTTTATTGGGAAAGAAAAAAGACCTAGAGTAGCCATTACAAGGAAGAATAAAAGGTGGAAGGCTCAATCCATCTAATTTCAGAATTTACTATAAAGTAATTATGACACCAAGGTATTAAAAAAAATAGGCACATAGATCAATGGAACGTGGTAGACAGCCCAGAAGTAGATCCATACAAATATAATCAAAAATACTTTGTCAAAGACACAAAGGTAATTTTATGGACATAAAGTCTTTTTAACAAATGGTGCTTCAAAAAGAAATAAATCTAAATATAGAATTCACAATTTTTACAAAATTAACTCTAAATGGTTCATAAAGCTGGGTATCAATACAAAACTTTGAACTATATATAAGACAACATAGAACAGATCTTTGTGTCCTTAGGATTAATGATTTTTCTGTTATATCAGAAATATCCATGAAATAAAAACCTGCTACATTGGACTTTATTAAAATTAAAGTGTTTTCCCTGTGAAAGAAGAATGGAAAGACAAGATGCAGGCTGGCAAAAAAAGAAGTATTCGCAAAAATTTTGATAAAGGACTTGGATCCAAAATTTAAACAAGAATGCTTAAAACTCAACATTAAGTAAATAAACAACCCAAATAAAAAATAGGCAAAAGATCTGAACAAATTGCTCACCCAAGAGTATGTAGCATGATAACAAAGGATATGAAAATATGTTCAACTTTATTTATCATTAGCAAAGCAGATGGATCCTGCAGGTCACAGGAAGGTTGTTGAATTATATTCCAAGTGTTATTTCATTCCTAGTTATTGGAGATTATTGATCAGAGAAATAATGTGATGTGATTTATATTTCAGATGATTGTTTCAGTTTCTGAAAGGAGGTTAGATTTGTCAAGGTAAAGAGCAAAAGTAGAGAGGTTATTTAGGAGGCTTGGGAAATATTCAAGAGAGTGATGATGATGATGCTTAATAACGGTGAATATGACTAAATGTTAATAAATGTAGAATATATATGAACATATATTTTTCTAAGATGGATGTTGCTGGTGAGAATAAAAGAGGCAAAATATAAAGGAGAATGACTCCAGATGGCAAATGGTAATGATATTTCCTGAAGTAGAGACCATGTGGGAGGCAGAAGAATCAGGGATGCATAGTTGTTTAGATAAATTTGAGATGCCTACCAAACATCCAGAACTTTGGCCACCTTATGTGAAGAGTTGACACACTGAAAAAGACTCTGATGCTGGGAGGGATTGTGGGCAGGAGGAGAAGGGAACGACAGAGGATGAGATGGCTGGATGGCATCACCGACTCGATGAACATGAGTTTGAGTGAACTCCGGGAGTTGGTGATGGACAAGGAGGCTTGGCGTGCTGTGATTCATGGGGTCTCAAAGAGTTGGACATGACTGAGAATGAACTGAACTGAACTGAACCAAACATCCAAGGAGATGTCAAACAGACATTGGGATAAGCAAGTCTGGCACTTGGAGGAGAGTTTGAA
Source organism: Tragelaphus eurycerus (assembly GCA_935064755.1). Classification (NCBI taxonomy): domain Eukaryota; kingdom Metazoa; phylum Chordata; class Mammalia; order Artiodactyla; family Bovidae; genus Tragelaphus; species Tragelaphus eurycerus. Next base: position 130,016 of record CAKXYN010000292.1, read on the forward strand.
GCTTAAATTATACATTTGGCATGCAGATGGAATTTTAAGCCATAGGACTGGAATATATATAAATGTTTATATCAATATCTATATCAATAGACTTCCTAGGATGCTATCAAAATAACATGCTATCTTTGAATACTTAATTTTACTAAATTTCAAAGAGTAAATTCATGAGACAGGTTTTTGTTTTTAAGGTTTTACTTTTTTTTTTTTTTTTTTGCATTTATTAAGTTGGCAATCTTTTTTCCCCTCTGAACATAAAAAGCTAAACCATTGCTCATTTGTGTAATCTGACATTTCTATATTCAGAACATCTAAGTCAAGCTTTTCATTTTTAATTCTCTTCTTAAATCACTAGTTTAACCATGACTGGGGATACATTTTGTCAGTATTTGAATTATTGCACACATTGAAGAATGTTTATTGGATGGTTGGTTTATCAGGTAAAGCAAGATAAAGAAAACTGCAACAATATCAACTACCTTAATTAGAAAGTCATTTGACATTGATAATTTGGTACATACCAATTTATTACAAGGGCTTGGAGACTGCTGTTTAGAATGGGCCCAAGGGAGAAGCATGTATAACTCTGATTTCAAGGATATACAGCAGAAGTTGTGATTCAAGAATTAAGAAGCTGTTTCTGTTAGACTTATCACAAATTCTTGATAGGAAGACAATTAAAATTGGGAAAACTGCTTGCTGGATCAGGCCTCAGCAGAACAACTCTTGGTCACTCAGGAAGCTCACGAGCGGACACTGCTTTCAAACATGCAAGGACTCTGTAACAGTTTTGCTAGTGGTGCCAGCAGAAGGAGCAGGAAAAAGCCCTCACTTTCTGTGTCTGGATTTTCTACAAGTGCATCAATATGGGAAGCCTAATTACATCCAAAATCCTAGCTACACTTGCGTCTGAGAAAAAAAAAAAAAAAACAGTTTTTTTCCCCCAAACTTTCCTTATTTAATATATAAGTATATACTTGTAGAGAAGTGGAACCCTTTTTGGGGGGGGCGGGCGGGGGGAGTGACTTCACTTTCACTTTTCACTTTCCTGCATTGGGGAAGGAAATGGCAATCCACTCCGGTATTCTTGCCTGGAGAATCTCAGGGACCCGGGAGCCTGGTGGGCTGCCATCTACAGGGTCGCACAGAGTCAGACACTACTGAAGCGACTTAGCAGCAGCAGCATATACATTTATGTATGCTTTGTTGTTTTGTTATTACCTGTTCAGATTTTACTAACAAGGAGATACAGTAGAAGAGAGGTGCTGGGTGAGCCATTTCAGAATAATACTTTTATTTTTATCATTTGCTTATAGGATCCATGACAAATCGGGTTATATTGTAGTAAAGGACTAATAAGAATAAGCATTCCAGTCACATTTTGACTTGAAAGTAAGCCGTCATGTGTTATCCTCGGTCACAAATTTGTGTGTGTGCACATGAGTGTTATAACTATGGTATGGAAAATTACCATAATATTGAAAATTCTGGAGGCTTTTTACAAACATATCTTAGATATTTTACATATATATATATAATTTATCTATGAATATATTGTTTTTGTTGTTCAGTCACTAAGTCATGTCCAACTCTTTGTACCCCATGAACTACAGCATACCAGGCTTTTCTGTCTAGCACTATCTCCCTGAATTTGTTCAAACTCATGTCCATTGAGTCTGTGATGCCAAAGAAGCATCTCATCCTTAGTTTCCCTCATCTCCTCTTGCTCTCAATTTGTCTTTTCCAGTGAGTTAGCTTTTCGCATCAGGTGATCAAAATACTAGAGCTTCAGCTTCAGCATCAGTCCTTCCAATGAATATTCAGGGTTGACTTCCTTTATAATTGACTTTTTTGAACTCCTTGCTGTCCAAGGGACTCTCAAGAGTCTTCAACACCACAGTTTGAAAGCATCAATTATTTGGTGCTCAGCCTGCTTTATGGTCTAACTCTCATGTCCATACATGATTACTGGAAAAACCATAGCTTTGACTATACAGACCTTTGTTGGCAAAGTAATATTATCTGCTTTTTAAAACACTGTCTAGGTTTAACATAGCTATTCTTCCAAGGAGCAAGTGTCTTAATTTCATGGCTGCAGTCACCATTAGTCTGCCTTGATTTTGGAGCCCAAAAAAATGAAATCTAACACTGTTTCTACATTTTACCCTTTTATTTGCCATGAAGTGATAGGACCAAATGCCATGATCTTAGTTTTTTGAATCCTGAGTTTTAAGCCAGTTTTTTCATTCTCCTCTTTCACATTCATCAAGAGGCTCTTTAATTTCTCTTCACTTTCTGCCATTAAAGAGGTATTATCTGCCTACCTGAGGTTGGGATTTCTCCCAGCAATCTTGATTGCAATTTGTATTATATACACATATTTGTAATTGTTTATTTTTTTTCTCAGCATAGAGTAAAGAATCTGATAGCAGATGCTGAATATATATGTGTGGGATACATTCAGAACCATATGGATTTCTCTAACAAATTGGTCTATCATTGTGTTTATTGTAAATTTAGTTTTTCTTTTATAACCTCTTTAGATCTAAACAATTAATACCACTGCTCTCTGAAAGTGATGTTAAGACATATGCTTAATCAAATAAATTTGGTTCATCCCGCACAAACATTCCAATGCAACCTGTATTTCTCTATTTCATTTCTTTATTTTAAAATATTTTCCATTTACAATGTTTCATACCAAAACTTACTAATAATATAAGACTGACAATTGAGAATTTTTCTTAAAGACAGAATCCCACTCCTTTTTGTCACCTTGAGGGGTTGCCAAGAGAAATCTATCTCAAGAGACTATCAAGAGGAAGTACTTGAGATATCTTCTCTCTCCTAGATTTGTGTGGATTGTTATTTATATCTGGTGGTAAAGAAGAAAATTAGACTAATTCTTCCCTCAAGGCTCTGATATTAAAATCTCCTGAAATGAGTATTTGTTGTGATGATTGACAGCATGATTATACAAGATCTTAAGTAGCCATGATTACATTGTGAATTCTCATGTTTAAATTTTTTCAAGTGTTTTAAGTGCCGACAGCCTGCAAAATTAGCGAACACTTCCCAAAAAAGGCATTAGAATAAATTTATAAGATAGAAAGCCTCTCCAGACTTTTTTTTCTGAAATGTATCCTAGTACATTGAATTATTTGATTATACTTAACTACTGAAGAACTTCTAGAAATGTCTATTATTTTATAGCAGTTCCTCATACAAAGAAGTAAGTTGTGATATCTTTAAACATCTCTGATAGTCTTAAAAACAACATAAAATATTAAATGGCTTATAGAATATATTTTAAAGAGTCTTTCAAGTAACTATACTATTATTATTTTCAAAATTTCATGTATTTTTAAAAATTATTTAGGAATTTTTTTCCTGGTCACAAGCAAAACAATATTAGTTTACCTTGCCATAATTAAGATGTATTCACATGTAAAAGATATTTTAAAAAATCGAATTAAAAATGTGTATGCATATATAATATGTAGCTTTATTTTAGTATAATTATATATATTATCAGTTCAGTTCAGTTCAGTCACTCAGTCATGTCCGACTCTTTGTGACCCCATGAATCCCAGCACACCAGGCCCCCTGTCCATTACCAATTCTCAGAGCTTAATCAAACTCATGTCCATCAAGTCGGTGATGCCATCCAACCATCTCATCCTCTGTCATCTCCTTCTCCTCCTTCCCTCAATCTTTCCCAGCATCAGAGTATTTTCTAATGAGTCAACTCTTCGCATGAGGTGGCCAAGTATTGGAGTTTCAGCTTCAGCATCAGTCCTTCCAATGAACACCCAGGCCTGATCTCTTTTAGGATGGACTGGTTGGATCTCCTTACAGTCCAAGGGAATCTCAAGAGTCTCCAACACCACAGTTCAAAAACATCAATTCTTCGGTGCTCAGCTTTCTTCACAGTTCAACTCTCACATCCATATATGACCATCAGAAAAACCATAGCCTTGACTAGACAGATCTGTGTTGGCAAAGTAATATCTCTGCTTTTTAATATGTTATCTAGGTTAGTCATAACTGTCCTTCCAAAGAGTAAGCCTCTATTAATTTCATGGCTAAAATTACCATCTGCAGTGATTTTTGGAGCCGAAAAAAATAAAGTCTGACACTGTTTCCACTGTTTCCCCATATATTTCCCTTGTAGTGATGGGACCAGATGCCATGATCTTCATTTTCTGAATGTTGAGCTTTAAGCCAACCTTTTCACCCTCCTCTTTCACTTTCATCAACAAGCTTTTGAGTTCCTCTTCACTTTCTGCCATAAAGGTGGTGTCATCGCATATCTGAGGTTATTGATATTTCTCCCAGCAATCTTGATTCCAGCTTATGCTTCTTCCAGCCCAGTGTTTCTCATGATGTACTCTGCATATAAGTTAAATATGCAGGGTGACAATATACAGCCTTGACGTACTCCTTTTCCTATTTGGAACCAGTCTGTTTTTCCATGCCCAGTTCTAACTGTTGCTTCCTGACCTGCATAGAGGTTTCTTAAGTGGCAGGTCAGGTGGTCTGGTATTCCCATCTCTTTCAGAATTTTCCACAGTTAATTGTGATCCACACAGTCAAAAACTTTGACATAGTCCATAAAACAGAAATAGATGTTTTTCTGGAACTCTCTTGCTTTTTCCATGATCCAGCGGATGTTGGCAATTTGATCTCTGGTTCCTCTGCCTTTTTTAAAACCAGCTTGAACATCTGGAAGTTCACGGTTCATGTACTGCTGAAGCCTGGCTTGGAGAATTTTCAGCATTACTTTACTAGCCTGTGAGATGAGTGCAATTGTATGGTAGTTTGAGCATTCTTTGGCATTGCCTTTCTTTGGGATTGGAATAGATACATCTAATATATATATATATATATATATGTGTGTGTGTGTGTGTGTGTGTGTGTGTGTGTGTGTGTGTGTGTGTGTGTGTGTGTGTGTATACACACACATACATATGTCTCAGCAGTTTTCCAGAGCTACTAATGTCTGTTGCAGAAATTCAGAAAACCATTTCATCTCGGCCAAAATAAGTGGCTTACTGTACTAAGGATCAACTTTAAGATATCCTGATATCCTGGTCCCACTAACATGCAAAACCTGACAACAGTGACTCAGTTTTTCCTACAAAAATGAATTAACTATGATTTTGGTTAGACTGTGTGGTTTGTATTAGATTTTTAATCTTTTTAAAGTTTCTTTGAATTTTTATCATTGTGTTTTCCTAACAATCCAAACACCATCTCCTTCTTTCCTCTGTTCCCTCCTTTATTTTTACTCTCAAAAATGTAAGCACTTAATGCAGTTCTGTATTTTTTTTTCTTATTAAGATCCTTTACAAGTCAAATAAGCAAAATAGCTAGATGTTTCTAATACTCTTCCATCTATTCAGACTGAATGTTTTAATTTTGTGTATCTATTGATTTGATTTTTATTTCGTATTTATTGAAGCAATTCTGTAAAACTCAGAGTGAAGGACAGAATTATTGAAAACATTAAATATATGTATAGTGTTCTCTCTGTTTTTGTTATATTCCTCTTATTAACAGCTATAATTTTTTTCAGTGATTTCTTGAAGAATTTCTTCACAATACTCTGCATGCAATTATATTTTTCTCTTACTAATTTAATTTTATCACATCATATGCTGGTTTTGAGAATCTGGTATAAGGCAGTATTTGAGTGCTGTGTGTAAAGTTAAGCTCTATTTAGCTATGCAGAGGTGAAATAAGGAGAGAATTTCAAATAGCGGGGAAAAAAAAAGCTAAAACATGGAGAAATACTCAGGTCTTAGAACATAAAAAAGTACTAAACATTTTGTGGATGTTGTTGAATAGATATGGTTAGATTAGATATCTTCAATGATATTTTAAATATTTCATTCACCCTGTATCTAACTTTTAGCATGTCAAGATTTTTTTGAGCATGAGAAGCATAAAATTCTTTAAATTATTAATATATTAATAAATATGGACCACATCATTCCATACTATGGGAAGAATCAAAGCAAACAGGTTAGAGAAGTAATGAAATGTTTTTGAGTTAGATTAAGAAGGCCTGGAATGAGGATAGTAGAGAGAATAAGATGAGAAGGTGATTCTGAAGTGTCAGGTCTAGATTATTTTAAGAAAACAAAAATTAAAAAACATTTCTCTAGAATGTATTCTTTTATAATTAATTATAAACACACTAATTTTCAAATTCAGCATGATAGAGAAATATAGTTGTGATACAGAACTAGAGCTAAGAAGACAGGAGCGATTAGGAAAACCATTATTTTAAAACAAAAATCATTTATTTTCAGTTAACAACTTTTAATGACTGCCTTTTGTACTGTATAATGTAGGCACTATGCCAGAGATGGACTAGAGACAAAGCCTGTCTTGCAGTGCCCAATGCAGTGTGATCATGTTAGGTGAAACCAAAGTAATCTCAAGGGAAATAATAAATTTGGTGTTTTTTACCTAGGATGGCTGACCTTATAGGCATTAATATATAGACCAATTCTATCCATGGGTTCCAGAACCAATATATAACATTTATATAAATAATCAGAGGTACATTATTCTAATGAAGGGATCAATATTTTTTTGTCAGCTAATGATATTGGGGCTTTCCTGGTGGCTCAGAGGTTAAAGTGTCTGCCTGCAATGAGGGAGACCTGGGTTCGATCCCTGGGTTGGGAAGATCCCCTGGAGAGGGAAATGGCAACCCACTCCAGTATTCTTGCCTGGAGAATCTCAAGGATGGAGGAGCCTGGTGGGCTACAGTCCATGGGGTCGCAGAGTCGAACATGACTGAGTGACTTCACTTTCAATGATATTATTATGCTGTACTTTCCACAAAGATAAATTAATGAAATTTTTGAAAAGAAAAGTTGTGTCAAATATGGAGTGAGAAAAAGAGAATGGAGAAAGTATCATCGTAAAGGCAAACAAATTCACAGAATTCATTAACAATGAATTCAATGGGAGGAGATTTTCAAGAAGGAAAAGAATTAATATTGATAACTGTTGCAGACAAGTTCAGGAGGTTGTAGATGACCAACTGCAATTAGCAAAAACCTGTATCTTCTGTAGAGGTATAAAGAAATGATAAATCAAACTAAGAAAAATATTCAAAATGTCTTTATTTGTTAAGTTTTTGACCTCCATTCTCTGTCACTACCAAGTTATACATTATACGTGTTTTCTTTTAAATTCTATCTTGAGATATTTCCTTTAATTTTGTTGTATCGGAAGATTGTAGTCATATAAAAATAAATGTCATATAAACAATAAGTTCACTGATTTATAATATATATTTGGGGTTTTATTATTATATTTCTCTTTATTGGAAGAATAGAACTTATTTTTCTGTGCAGATAACCTAGCTTCTGGATAAACAATAGTGGTTAAAGGCTTGATCTCTGCATTCTGAAAAACAATTTGGCTTCAAAACTCAAATTTGTTATGATCTGTTCATATGACCTTAGGGATATTATTTAACTACCCTAAACCGTTTTTCAAATATGTCAAAAGAAGGTCAGATCAGGTCAGATCAGTCACTCAGTCGTGTCCGACTCTTTGCAACCCCATGAATCACAGCATGCCAGGCCTCCCTGTCCATCACCAACTCCCGGAGGTCACTCAGACTCACATCCATCGAGTCAGTGATGCCATCCAGCCATCTCATCCTCTGTCGTCCCCTTCTCCTCCTGCCCCCAATCCCTCCCAGCATCAGAGTCTTCTCCAATGAGTCAACTCTTCGCATGAGGTGGCCAAAATACTGGAGTTTCAGCTTTAGCATCATTCCTTCCAAAGAAATCCCAGGGCTGATCTCCTTCAGAATGGACTGGTTGGATCTTCTTGCAGTCCAAGGGACTCTCAAGAGTCTTCTCCAGCATCACAGTTCAAAAGCATCAATTCTTCCATGCTCAGCCTTCTTCACAGTCCAGCTCTCACATCCATACATGACCACAGGAAAGAACATAGCCTTGACTAGGCGAAACTTTGTTGGCAAAGTGATGTCTCTGCTTTTGAATATGCTATCTAGGTTGGTCATAACTTTCCTTCCAAGGAGTAAGCGTCTTTTAATTTCATGGCTGCAGTCACCATCTGCAGTGATTTTGGAGCCCAGAAAAAGAAAGTCTGACACTGTTTCCACTGTTTCCCCATCTATTTCCCATGTAGTGATGGGACCAGATGCCATGATCTTCGTTTTCTGAATGTTGAGCTTTAAGCCAACCTTTTCACTCTCCACTTTCACTTTCATCAAGAGGCTTTTGAGTTCCTCTTCACTTTCTGCCATAAGGGTGGTGTCATCTGCATATCTGAGGTTATTGATATTTCTTCCAGCAATCTTGATTCCAACTTGTGCTTCTTCCAACCCAGCATTTCTCATGATGTACTCTGCATATAAGGTAAATAAACATGGTGACAATATACAGCCTTGACGTACTCCTTTTCCTGTTTGGAACCAGTGTGTTGTTCCATGTCCAGTTCCAACTGTTGCTTCCTGACCTGCATACAGATTTCTCAAGAGGCAGATCAGGTGGTCTGATATTCCCATCTCTTTAAGAATTTTCCACAGTTTATTGTGATCTACACAGTCAAAGGCTTTGGCATAGTCAATAAAGCAGAAATATATGTTTTTCTGGAACTCTCTTGCTTTTTCCATGATCCAGCGGATGTTGGCAATTTGATCTCTGGTTCCTCTGCCTTTTCTAAAACCAGTTTGAACATCAGGAAGTTCACGGTTCACATATTGCTGAAGCCTGGCTTGGAGAATTTTGAGCATTACTTTACTAGCGTGTGAGATGAGTGCAATTGTGCAGTAGTTTGAGCACTCTTTGGCATTGCCTTTCTTTGGGATTGGGATGAAAACTGACCTTTTCCAATCTTGTGGCCACTACTGAGTTTTCCAAATTTGCTGGCATATTGAGTGAGGCACTTTCACAGCATCATCTTTCAGGATTTGGAATAGCTCCACTGGAATTCCATCACCTCCACTAGCTTTGTTCATAGTGATGCTTTCTAAGGCCCACTTGACTTCACATTCCAGGATGTCTGTCCCTAGGTCAGTGATCACACCATCATGATTATCTGGGTCCTGAGGCTCTTTTTTGTACAGTTCTTCTGTGTATTCTTGCCACCTCTTCTTAATATCTTCTGCTTCTGTTAGGTCCATCCCATTTCTGTCCTTTATCGATCCCATCTTTGCATGAAATGTTCCTTTGGGATCTCTGATTTTCTTAAAGAGATCCTTAGTCTTTCCCATTCTGTTGTTTTCCTCTATTTATTTGCATTGATCACTGAGGAAGGCTTTCTTATCTCTTCTTGCTATTCTTTGGAACTCTGCATTCAGATGTTTATATCTTTCCTTTTCTCCTTTGCTTTTTGCTTCTCTTCTTTTCACAGCTATTTGCAAGGCCTCCCCAGACAGCCATTTTGCTTTTTTGCATTTCTGTTTCATGGGGATGGTCTTGATCCCTGTCTCTTGTACAATGTCACAAACCTTGTTCCATAGTTCATCAGGCACTCTATCTATCAGATCTAGACCCTTAAATCTATTTCTCACTTCCACTGTATTATCATAAGGGATTTGATTTAGCTCATACCTTAATGGTCTAGGGGTTTTCCTAGTTTCTTCAATTTCAGTCTGAATTTGGCAATAAGGAGTTCATGGTCTGAGCCACAGTCAGCTCCTGGTCTTGTTTTTGCTGATTGTATAGAGCTTCTCTATCTTTGGCTGCAAAGAATATAATCGATCTGATTTCGGTGTTGACCATCTGGTAATGTCCATGTATAGAGTCTTATTTTGTGTTGTATGAAGAGGGTATTTGCTATGACCAGTGCATTTTCTTGGCAAAACTCTATTAGTCTTTGCCCTGCTTCATTCTGTATTCCAAGGCCAAATTTGCCTGTTACTCCAGGTGTTTCTTGACTTCCTACTTTTGCATTCCAGTCCCCTATAATGAAAAGGACATCTGTTTTGGGTGTTAGTTCTAAAAAGTCTTGTAGGTCTGTATATAACCGTTCAACTTCAGCTTCTTCAGCGTTACTGGTTGGGCATAGACTTAATCCACAGTAATCCATTGTGACATTGAATGGTTTGCCTTGGAAACGAACAGAGATCATTCTGTCATTTATTACATTTGTTTTCCATCAGGATAGAAAGTAATAATGCTTGCATTGTTCAGTATATAATTGCTTTCTTTTTACCACTTTGTGAGTGTACTCAGTCACTCATTCATATCTGACTGTAGTCTGCCAGGCTCCACTGTCCATGGAATTTTCCAGGCAACTATACTGGAGCAGGTGGCCATTTTCTACTTCAGGGGATCTTCCCAACCCAGGGATTGAACCCATGTCTCTTGTGCCTCCTCTACTGGCAGGTGGATTTTTTATTACTAGCACCACTGGGGAAGTCCTCCTTCTTCATTAAGACATCACAACAGCTTGCTTAGTCTTTTCTTCCATGTTACAAGAGAATTATGAATTATTGTGGTTGTTTAAGATGTGAGATTTTGTAGTTTGGGAACAATTTTAAAAGCCACTACAATATCTGAGTGTCTCAGGAGGACGGAGGAGCATCCTGCAGGAAGTGTAGCTCCACGTGCTTGGTGACTAGGGTGTTGTTTGGATCCCTCTGTGTATCTTGATGTCACATGGAACAATCACAGAATTTGTAACTGGGAAGAAGACTGTGGCAAGTGTGAAGTCTCACTGAAATTAAGGGATTGAAAGTGGGTAGGGAATATGAATGAAAAGGGTTGTAAAGACATATAGGCAATACCTTCAATTTCTAAGAAATTGTTTCAGAGTCACAAAAGGGTGGAAGAGCAGGGATCTAAAAGTCAGTGTGAGCAAGAACTTGAAGTATGTGTATGCAGATGCTACATGAGGATCTGCAACATATTGATTTCTATCTGCATTTTAATTGTTAACAGTTAACAGCTTCTTATCTGTTTTAGAATAAAGTGCAATAACTCTTGTTTTAAATCGTTAAATACACTAAACTAATTGGAATGCCTCATTGGAAGGCATTTTCATAGGTTTTCTACACTTACCCCTCTTTTCCACATCTTTTGTCCAATGTATCTTTAATATCTCACCTTAAACATTTACTTTTGTCAGGAGGCCTTCCTTGACTTAACAAGATGAGGTCCTCATGCTGTATGCCACAAAGATGCATGTACTTTCCTCATCCTGATATGCATCACACTTTCTGACTATTACAGCTTAATATTATGTCTTTTATAAAGAACTCAAAGCTTCTGAGAGCAGAGATCAGGTGAGTCTTGCTCAATCTGTATTCTCACCACTTAGCACAAGAACTGGTGCAGAGAAAAAGTTCAATAAATATTTATGAAATAATAAATGAATTACTCATGCTAATTTAAGGCATATTGGAAGATTAAAGTGCTTTATGTTGGGAGGAGCTAAGATGGCGGATGAAAAGGACAGGGAGAATACTTTCTCCTCCACAAATTCGTTAAAAGAACATTTGAACACTGAGTAAATTCTATAAAACAACTTCTGAATGCCGGCAGAGGACATCAGGCACTTAGCAAGACAATTCATTGTCTTCAAAAGGAGATTACAATCCCTGCAGTAACTCCTTTTGTGGAGAATTGGCACAGACACCAGCATTTGCTATTAGCAAGCGGGGTCTGGGCTAGGAGGAGCGAGGCGACCTGCATCGCTTTGAGTAAGGATTTGGTCTCTACTTGAGCGAAGTAACCAGACTGTTGGATATCTACTATGTCAAAAGCCAGTCCTAACCTAAGGCACCACCAGGACTACGTACAGAACAAGGGACTGCACAGAGATAGCCGTCTGCAGACCATCCGACTCCGGTGATAGGCAGCCAGAGCCAGAAGCAGGCAATCACAGCCCTAGAGAGACATTGTTTACAAAACTGTGAGCAGGTTTCTGTGTTACCTAACACTTCTTGGGGCTCTGGATGGTCAACATCCACCTGAGAAGGTGCGCCAGTTGTATACCCAGAAAACTGAGCAGCGGGGAGGCAATAAGTTGCAGCAGCTGCGCTCGCTAAACACTGCATCACCTGCACTACTTGGACCTGGGAAGGGCACAAAATACAGACTCAACCGAGTCTATGCTTCTGAGGACTATCCAAGTGCCTGAACCTGGCCGGCCTAGATTTGGGTGTTCATCTCCGCCCCCTCTGTAACAGGGCAGAGATCAGATATTGAAAAGACTAATAAACTGCCTCAATAAAGAGAATTCAACAAACTACCAGAATATAGTAAGGACACTCCAAACTTGGCAATTTTAGCAAGATGAGGAGACAGAGGAATACCCAGCAGCTAAAGGAACAGGATAAATGCCCACCAAACCAAACCAAAGAGGAAGAGATAGGGAATCTACCTAATAAAGAATTTCAAATAATGATAGTGAAATTAATCCAAAATCTTGAAATCAAAATGGAATCACAGTTAAATAGTCTGGAGACAAGGATTGAGAAGATGCAAGAAAGGTTTAATAAGGACATAAAGAAATAAAAAAGAGTCAGCACATAATGAATAATGCAATAAATGAGATCCAAAACACTCTGGAGGCAACAAATAGTAGAATAACAGAGGCAGAAGATAGGATTAGTGAATTAGAAGATAGAATCCTAGAAATAAATGAATCAGAGGAGAAAAAAGGAAAATGAATCAAAAGAAATGAGGACAATCTCAGAGACCTCCAGGATAACATTAAACACTACAACATTTGAATCATAGGAGTTCCAGAAGAAGATAAAAAGAAAGACCATGAGAAAATACTTGAGGAGATAATTGTTGAAAACTTTCCTAAAATGGAGAAGGAAATAACCACTCAAATTCAAGAAATCCAGAGAGTCCCTAACAGGATAAACCCAAGGCGAAACACCCCAAGACACATATTAATCAAATTAACAAAGATTAAATATAAAGAACAAATATTAAAAGCAGCTAGGGAAAAACATCAAATAACTCACAAGGGAATTCCCATAAGGGTAACAGCTGATCTTTCAATAGAAACTCTCCAAGCCAGGAGGGAATGGCAAGACATAATTAAAGTGATGAAAGAAAATAACTTACAGCCTAGATTATTGTATCCAGCAAGGATCTCATTCAAATATGAAGGAGAAATCAAAAGCTTCACAGATAAGCAAAAGTTGAGGGAATTTTGCACCACTAAACCATTTCTCCAACAAAAATTAAAGGACATTCTCTAGATAGGAATCACTAAAAAGGTGTATAAATTCGAACCCAAAACAATAAAGTAAATCTTACTTACCAATAATTAAACACTAATGGGCTGAATGCCCTAATCAACAGACAAAGACTGTCTGAATCAATACAAAAACAAGACCTCTACATACTTTGTCTACAAGAGATAATCAAAAGATTAAAACGGGTCAAATGGATACAAAAACTAGACCCCTATATATGTTGTCTACAAGAGAACCACCTTAAAATAGGGGATATACACTGACTAAAAATGAAGGGCTGGAAAAAGATTTTCTATGCAAATATGGACCAAAAGAAAACAGGAGTAGCAATACTCATATCAGATAAAATTGACTTTAAAATAATGGTCCTGAAAAGGAGACAATGAAGGTTATACATAACGACTTAAAGGAACAATCCAAAATGAAGTTATAACAATTATAAATATATATGCACCCAACATTGGAGCATTGATATATCTAAGACAAACACTAATTAGTATGATAGAAGAAATATACAACAACACAATAATAGTGGGAGACTTTAATACCTCACTCATATTTATACAATCAAGCTGTAATAGACAAAGTAAAGAGGAAAACATATTCACTTATGAGCCTCAAAAAATTCAGTTCACTCAGGAGAGTTTAAAAAAAATAAAAAAAAATAGACTTATTTGTTCATTCTGTAATAGTTTACTGACTATGTTATGGGTCTGGTACCACTTTGGGTATTAGGGAGGAAGAAGTGATAAATGTGATCCTGTCCTAAATAATATATTGCTGAAAAGATAGACCTACTAATACAAAATACCAGATGTGCCTAAGATGAGGACACCCACACTGGACTTTTAGTTTCCTGAGCTTTTCATTTCCAGATCAAACCTCCTAATATAAGATGAATTTAACATGATTTTTTAAAATGTTCTTTGTGATTAAAAACAGGTATCCATTAGTTAAGAAATTATTTATACTCCTCCCCACCATCACACCCCTTCTTCCTTCCCATTTCCCTCCCACCCTTATTGATCCTCTTCTTTGTCCATTTTCCCCTGCAAAAAAAAAAAAAAAAAAAAAGCATTAAAGTTAAAAAAAAAAAATAAATTGCTTTATGTTGAACAGAGGAAATGTTAAAGTGTGAAAATAGGAAAACAGAGTAACATTAAAGAGTGGCAAGGCAGGGGGAAATAAAGGACTGAATACTAACAGTCCTCAAAAACGGTGACTCAGATTACCAAAAGGAAAAGAGAGTCAAATGCCTATACTGAAATGGTTCATAAAGTTGCATAAGTTTCTTTTTGTTCAGAGAATAAACAGCAACAACAAATAGAGAGTCCCAATCTAAACCCATTCAAAAACAATTGTTTGCAAGTCCTCATATTCCTTGCCTTTGATTTAACAGTGACTGAACATTTTCTGTAATCAAAGTACAGATTTAATTTTATATTCGCTGTTTCTTATTTGAATACACATTTTTTCACATTGTCATTCTCTTCTGATACAAGTACGGATCACGAAGACAGATACCCACTTGCCTTGTTTACAGTAATTGTGGTTTAGGTCCTGGTCATCACAGTAGCACCCAAATTACCTCAAGGACAATACAGATTCTAGGTACTGACACCACAGTTTTTTTCTCTTCCTTAACCAAGCCCTCCTCTATCTTTTCTCACAATATAGCACATTATCCTAAAGTATCATATATTTTGAAAACTGCAAAATGATTTCTCTTCCAGTGGTTTCTTTTTTTCTGGGACAGATTGAAAGCACTCATGTGCTGAGTTGTGCTAATGGCATATTAAAAAATGGAAGACTTCATTAGTATTGAAACTGAAATTTATCAGTTTCTAAGTAAATTTCACAAATTTGAAAGGCAGAACTACATGAAGATAAAGGAGTGGAGTGAGAATAAAAGAACAAAGAGACCTGAGTAAAAGCAAGCAGGCAGATGAGCCAACACTATAATCATTTATTGATCATATTGTGATTAAAATAGAAAAATAGAATAAGTTCTTTTTCAGATCTAGCCATAGGCATTTGCAATATGTACTCTTTAAAGTTAGTACAAAAGTTAAAATGTGACCCTTGGTTCACCTGAATGCTTTATTCTGTGCTCCTGATATGTAAGAACCATGATGGGGCAATGGAAAAATACTATTCTGCTTCATTCTGGGGCACTGACTCCCAGAGAATCGGTGTTGAAAGTAGGTGGTAAAATATTACCATTCTTCCATATATATAGAATCATTTCAAGTTACTACCATGTGGGCATAATCAAATTCAGAATCTACACAACATAGTAAATGTAAATTAAATTATTAATATTCAGATACATGCCTTCAGGAAATAAACAAAAGTCTCTGTTATTAAGATTTTTTTGATTTCATAAAATTTGTTGCTGCTGTATCAAACTTTGTAAACATCTGGTCTAAGCCTTGTCAAATGACAAGTTACAGGTCACCTCCTGGCAGTTTAGGCACTGAAAAGCTTTCATATTTGAACTTCGAGACTCCTGCTTTCTTACTTATTCATATTTCCCTCCCATGCAATATCCTCTCTTCTGTGACTTTTCCCTTGAGTCCCTAGTCTAGGACACATTTTCTTCCTCAGTGCTTGAAAACACCTCTGAAATCAACTCACATTAGTATTCACTTCACCAAGGTTTTGGGTGTTCTCAGTCAATCCTCTCCCAGTCCTACATCATTGATATATTTGCCTACCTGAGCATTACTTCTTGAATCACCACTGTGCATTAATAGCTGGAGTTAAAAGAACAGATGACATCTGACACTAATGACAAGGGCATTGGTGAAAGGCATCATAAAAGTTATTGGTGAGAAATTAACTTATGTCTGGATATTATCATTCTAAGGATGAAATTTAGAAGAATAGAAGAAGCCAGTTAACTTTGGTGGGGGGAGAGGGGAGATCATCGATCCCTATGTTTCTGGACAAGGACTAAAAACAAAGTAATTTTAAAAGCCCAAATATACTAGAAAAATTATGAAAAGGTAAATACATCATTAAAGAATTTAAAGTTGGGGAAATTATATTAAGCCCTGTCAAATGCTACAGAGATAAAGAGGGTTAAACTTTAATATGGGTCATTTTATCACATTTTTGGTTCTCTTAGGCCATGGACTTTTGCATATTTTACCAGTTTTTAAATCTAAATTTTTCTTGCTTTAGCATCAAATTTGCCTTTTCATTTCAGTATTGCATGTGTGTTCAGCTAGCAGATTAATATCTCTGAGATAGTTTCTCACATTTAATTTTCCCCAGGTTCTCAGTGCTTTCATGGAGTATTTCTCAACGTGTGTACCTCAGAACACTTGTAGAGAATCCACCAAGGTGTGGTCCTTGCTTAAAAATTCAAATACCAGCTCTGCCCTATACAATAAAAAACTATACTTCCCCCCCAAAAAAAAAAAAAATCTTCATAACACAGATAACCACGATGATGTGATAAATCATCTAGAGCCAGACATCCTGGAATGCAAAGGCAAGAGGGCCTTAGGAAGCATCACTAGGAACACAACTAGTGGAGATGATGGAATTCCAGTTGAGCTATCTCAAATGCTAAAATGCTGCACTAAATGCAGCACTTTTAACTAAATGTTAAAGTGCTGCACTCAATATGCCAGCAAATTTGGAAAATTCAGCAGTGGCCACCAGAGTAGAAAAGGTCAGTTTTCATTCCAATTCCAAAGAGAGGCAATGTCAAAGGATGTTCAAACTACCGCACAATTGCATGGTACAATTGCACTGCACCATCACACAATTGCATCTCACATGCTAGTAAAGTAATGGACAAAATTCTCCAAGCTAGGAGTCAACAGTACGTGGAACCGTGAACTTTCAGAAGTTCAAGCTGGATTTAGAAAAGGTAGAGGAACCAGAGATCAAATTGCCAACATCCGCTGGATCATCGAAAAAGCAAGAAAATTCCAGAAAAACATCTACTTCTGTTTTATTGACTATGCCAAAGCCTTTGACTGTGTAGATTACAACAAACTGGAAAATTCTTCAAGAGATGGACATACCAGACCACCTTACCTGCCTCCTGAGAAATATATATTCAGTTCAAGAAGCAACAGTTAGAACTGGACATGCAGCAACAGCCTGGTTCCAAATCAGGAAAGGAGTATGTAAAGGCTATATATTGTCACCCTGCTTATTTAACTTATATGTAGAGTACATCATGTGAAATGCGGGGCTGGATGAACCACAAGCTGGAATCAAAATTCCTGGGAGAAATATAAACAATACATCATCTCAGATATGCAGATGACTCCACCCTTATGGCAGCAAGTGAAGAAGAACTAAAGAGCCTCTTGATAAAACTCAAAGAGAAGAGTAAAAAATCTGGCTTAAACTCATTCAAGCCAGCTTTAAGACTCAAAAACGAAGATTATGGCATCCAGTCCTATCACTTCATGGCAAATAGATGGGGAAACAATGGCAACATTTACAAACTTTATTTTGGGGGCGTCTCGTGAATCACTGCAGATGATGACTGTAGCCATGAAATTAAAAGACACTTTCTTCTTGGAAGTAATGCTATGAACAACCTAGACAGCATTTTAAAAAGCAGACATTGCTTTGCTAACAAAGGTCCAACTAGTCAAAGCTATGTTTTTTCCAGTAGTCAGGTATGGATGTTACAGTTGGAATATAAAGAAAGTTGAGCTGATAAAGTTCTACTTTATCAGAAGAACTGATGTTTTGAACTGTGGTGTTGGAGAAGACTGTTGAGAGTCCCTGGGACTGCAAAGAGATTAAACCAGTCAATCCTAAAGGAAATCAGTCCTGAATATTCATTTGAATGATTAATACTGAAGCTGAAACTCCAATACTTTGGCCACCTGATGAACTGACTCCTTGGTTCTTGACCTTCTTGGTCCCAGACACTGATGCTGAGAAGGACTGAAGGCAGTAGGAGAAGGAGACAACAGAGGATGAAATGATTGGATGGCATCAGCAACTCAATGGACATGCATTTGAGCAAGCTCCGGGAGTTGGTGATGGACAGGTAAGCCTGGTGTGCTACAGTCCATGGGGTCACAAAGCGTCGGATATGACTGAGCAACTGAACTGAACTGTGTTCTCCACTTACCCAGTATATTAGATTATGGGGCATGTCCTTATGTCTTTTGTTTTAATGATAACTCTATAAAATCTTTCCTGATCTTTTCCACATTTGTAATTTGTATCACATTTCCTCTTTCCCATGGGTCCCTTCTAATAATGTTGGGAAAATGGAATCTCCAGTAAATCCATACTACTGTGTTCTGAGAGCTCATCTAGTTAATGTTTGGGGCTTCCCTTGTTGCTCAGTCAGTAAAGAATCTGCCTTCAGTGCAGAAGACCCGGTTTTGATCCCTGAGTTGGGAAGATCCCCTGGAGAAGGAAATGGCAACCCACTCCAGTATCTTTGCCTGGAAAATCTCATGGACAGAGGAGCCTGGTGAGCTGCAGTCTATGGGGTTGCAAAGAGTAGGGAATGACTAGTTTTCTTAAGAACTGGTATGTTATGGGTCCTATCTGCTGACTTAGTGTAAGATCTTTATTTTGGTAGTCCCTTAGTACATTGCCTTTGGTGCGCAGCACATTCTGGTTTAATGCATATTCAATAACAAAGTTATTTTCTTTCTCTTTTTCTTCTGTGGCCATGCTTTCTAAGTTGTAAGGAGACATTGTTTTTAATTTTATTTCAACACATTGTTAAAGGGAAGATCTTATTATGCATCTTAATAAATTCAACAAAAACAAATAACAAGTAGAGAAAACTAAAAGTAAGAAAGGAAAACAATAGAAATAAAAGCTTAAATTAATGAAATAGAAAATAAATAACTGAATTTGAAATATAAATAGATCCTAAAGTACATTCTTTGATATGAAGAAATGATAAATGTCTTTTAAAACTGATTAACAAAAAAGAAAGAAAAAGAAAAATTTAGACTAAAATAAAAATGCAATATATTTAAACATATGGAAAACTATAAAATAATATATATAATATATATAATTATCAGATCAGATCAGTCACTCAGTCGTGTCCAACTCTTTGCGACCCCATGAACTGCAGCACGCCAGGCCTCCCTATCCATCACCAGCCATAATTATTAATTGATGTAATATTATTCCTTATTATTAATATTATATAATTATATAATATATTATATATATTTATATATACTCACAAGCTCACATTTGGCCACATATGGCTGCAGCATTTTGTTCCCCTACTAGGGACTCTACCCCAGTATACCCAGGCCCTGGCAGTGTAAACACTGATTCCTAATCACTGGTCTACCAGGGAATTTCTGAAAATATGTTTTTTATTGTATAAAATAAATTTGAAAGTTCAAGGTTATTGATAATTTCTTTAAGCATTTTATACCTGCATTATATCTTCTAGAACCAGACATTCAAAGAGTATCTTGTTTGTCCTCAAATCAATTAACTTTCTTAAATTAAGATATAGAAAGTAATTTAATGAACATCCACTCTACCAGTTGTATTTACACTCCCAACATTTCTAAGGCAATCTTTTAAAGTGATGCTTGCTTGGGAAGCCCAAGGCAAAATGGTTTACCTTCAGGCTCATTCAGCATCACCCTATAGGCCTAATGCAAATTAGAATTCTGACTCTAGTTGAGTTTGGAATTTTAATTAGCCTGAGGGAGTAAGGCAAAAGTGGAAAGAAACAAGGAAATATTTATTAAATATCAACTATGTGTCAAAAGCTTTTTGATATATCCTTTCATGTAAGTTAATTGATTTGATTCTCACAGCTGGTAAAAGTGTTATTATACACTTCTCAATTTTCATATGATAGACAGAATTTCAAAGAGTACAACTTTCCAAATCATACATGAAAGTCAAATCCATACCTAGTATGCTTGATGGCAAAGACCATTCTCTTGTACTGTTGTGAACATTTCACAGTTCAGGGATAGGTGTAGAACTCATTCATCAGCTTCACATTTGGTTTATTTACCTTCTCAGGTTTCATTGTTCAAAAATAATTTTCAAAGTGATACTCTTACCAAAACCTGTATAGTGGAAAAGAAAAAGTATTTTATTCACGGACAAAACTGAAAAGTGGAAAATTCAGAAACAAAAGGAAAAAAAAAAAAAAAAGAGGAACAGGAGTGGGGGAAGATGTGTACATACATATTCACTAAACAAATATTGAGTACCTATTTTATACCTTACACTATTGCAAAGTAAACATACAAGCTAACTACTATGCAAGTTTCAACAAAGATAGGGAAATATTCTCTTGATTGAATTGCATTGGCCACATATGAGCTTCATTGCTTATCTGCTTATGTGTGTAGTGCTTCAAAGTTAGTAATGGCTTTGCTTAATGATTAACTCATTGTCTACATATTTCATAAACTGTCTCTCATCCCTAGGTCAAATAATGTGTACAAATACTGGAAAGTCATAGGTCTGCATTGTATTTCTCTTACTGCTATCTTTTTCCATTATGTTTTGCAATTATTTGGATAAATACTAATACTCTTTATTTATTTAATTTACCAGTTCCTTAAGAGTTGAGAGGGGCTTCCCTGGTGGCTCAGTAGTAAAGAATCTGCCTAACAAAGCACAAAATGCAGGTTCAATCCCTGAGGTTGGACAATCACCTGGAGAAGGAAATGGCAACACATTCCAGTACTCTTACCTGGAAAATCACATGGACAGAGGAGCCTGGGGTCACAAAACTGTCAGACAGGACTTTAGCAACTAAACAACAACCAGAGTTGAGAACATAGTATTCATTTTATGAAGTTCTTAGTTACTAAATGAATAAATATAGTACTATCATAAATGGTCAATTTTAGTTGATTGAGATTTGACTTTTCAACCTAGAAACCCTTGTGTGTTGCCCTCCATAGTATTCTATTTTTGAAAGACTTCATTTAAGGTAAGGAAACTAAAAATTTCAAATTCTGAAATGGAAAGATAGACTAAGATTTTTATTGTTGAAAGTGGACAACTCAGCCATGGAGATTTTTTTTTTTTTTCCTTCTAGCTTAGTTTCTAAAATCAAAATTTGCATAAGGGAGCTACTTTCACAAATCAAAATCCATTTTATAAATTTCCAACTAGTGTAAAAATGTGTAATGGGAAAATTGTACTCTGGACAAAGTTGTACATTAGTACGCAGTGTTATAAAAAGGATTCACCAAGTAAAAACCCAAACATTGCACTGATGTGGATCAGTTTCTTATTTTCATTACAGGACAACTCAAAAAATCTTCCAGGTGCTCTGGTGTTCTACCTTGAAGGCAAGCAAGTCCTCAGGGTAAAGCTCAAATCATCAAATAAGGGCTTTGATGTGAGCTCTTTTATTTCCTGTCACTCTGTCAACCTTTTCAGTACTTGAGTCTGTAGAATTGCACATTAGGAATCGCTAAAATTTGGCTCCAGAGAGATGCAACAAAATGAAACTATTATGCTTATTGCCTTCAGGGCAGATTCTGCTCTAGCGATCAACATGCTGTATATCAGAGTAATGATTGGACTTTAGGTGTGAGCACTAGACACAGAAGTTCTGTCCTCGAGTGATATTTCCAGATTCCTAGTTTCAGGTAAAGTTCACAGCATACTCTGTAGACTCACTTTTATTACTATAATAAGAACCTACAAGCTGTAGTTTAGTATAATACACAAAATATTATCATGATAACCATATCTAATTATCACACTGCAGACAATGGCAAGTTATTGGCCGAGATGGCCAGTGGCTATATTTAGCTTTATAAACTTGTAAACTCCTTCACAGCCATGATATGTTTAATTATGCTCTCCCTCTTTAGAAAAACAAATGCAAATATAAACTGCCAGTGTTCATAAGTCTCATGTAGATATACACTGTGTGTGTGTGCATATCCCTTTAAGTATAAATTTTATGTTGTTGGAACAAATAGAATCTTATAAATCTTGGTAAATTACAGTAATACATTTTGTTCAAAAAGTGTGTGTTTGCTATTCAGTATCACAGAAATCCAAGTCTATGCGCCAAACAATAATGCCAAAGAAGATGAAGTTGAACAGTTCTATGAAAGCCTACAAGACCTTTTAGAATTAAGACACAAAAAGATGTCCATCATATCAAAGGGGACTAGAATGCAAAAGTAGGAGGTCAAGAGATACCTGGAGGAGTAACAGGCATGTTTGACTTTGGAGTACAATGAAGCAGGACAAACGTTAACAGGTTTTGCCAAGAGAATGCACTGCACATAGCAAACACTCTCTTTCAACAGTACAAGAGATGACTCTTAGACATCACCAGACAGTCAACATCAAAATTAGATATTCTTTGCAGCTGAAGAGGGAGAAACTCTATACAGTCAGCAAAAAACAATACCAGGAGCTGACTGTGGCTCATATCATGAACTCCTTATCGCCAAATTCAGACTTAAATTGAAGAAAGTAGGGAAAACCACTAGACCATTCAGGTATGACCTAAATCAAATTCCTTATGATTATACAGTGGAAGTGAGAAATAGATTCAAAGGATTAGATCTGATATACAAAGTACCTGAACTATGGACAAAGGTTAATAACATTGTACAGGAGGTGGTGACCAAAACCATCCCCAAGATGAAGAAATGCAAAAAGGCAAAATGGCTGTCTGAGGAGGCCATGAAAATACCTGAGAAGAGAAGTGAAAAGGGCAAAGGAGAGAAGGAAAGATATATCTATCTATATGCAGAGTTCTAAAAAGTAGTAGTGAAGAAAGCTGAGCACCAAAGAATTGATGCTTTTGAACTGTGGTGTTGGAGAAGACTCTTAAGAGTCCCTTGGACTGCAAGGAGATCCAACCAGTCCATCCTAAAGGAGATCAGTCCTGGGTGTTCATTGGAAGGACTGATGTTAAAGCTGAAACTCCAATACTTTGGCCACCTCATGCGAAGAGTTGACTCATTGGAAAAAACTCATTCTGGGAGGGATTGGGGACAGGAGGAGAAGGGGACGACAGAGGATGAGATGGCTGGATGGTATCATGGCTTGATGGGCATGACTTTGAGTAAACTCCGGGAGTTGGTGATGGACAGAGAGGCCTGGCGTGCTGCGATTCATGGGGTCGCAAAATATCAGACATGACTGAGGGAATGAACTGAACTGAACTGAACTGAAGGAACAGCAAGGAGAGATAAGAAAGATTTCCTATGTGATCAATGCAAAGAAATAGAGGAAAACAACAGAATGGGAAAGACTGGAGATCTCTTCAAGAAAATTAGAGATACTAAGGGAACATTTCATGCAAAGACAGGCACAATAAAGAACAGAAACAGTATGGACCTAAATGAAACAGAAGATATTAAGAAGATGATGCTGTTAAAATGCTGCACTCAATAAGGCAGCAAATTTGGAAAACTCAGCAGAGACCACAGGACTGGAAAAGGTCAATTTTCAATCCAATACTAAGAAAGACAAGGCCAGTGTTCCTTGGCTAGAATGTTCTGGAATGTTCAAACTACTGCACAATTGCATTCATCTCACATTATAGCAAAGTAATGCTGAAAATTCTCCAAGCCAGGCTTCAACAGTGCCTGAACTGAGACTTCCAGATGTTCAAGCCAGATTTAGAAAAGGCAGAGGAACCAGAGATCAAATTGCCAACATCCGTTGGATCATAGAAAAGGCAAGAGAGTTCCAGAAAAACATCTATTTCTGCTTCATGGACTATGCCAAAGCCTCTGACTGTGTGGATCCAACAAACTATGGTAAATGCTTCAGATCAGATCAGATCAGATCAGTCGCTCAGTCGTGTCCGACTCTTTGCGACCCCATGAACCGCAGCACGCCAGGCCTCCCTGTCCATCACCAGCTCCCGGAGGTCACTCAGACTCGCATCCATCGAGTCAGTGATGCCATCCAGCCATATCATCCTCTGTCGTCCCCTTCTCCTCCTGCCCTCAATCCCTCCCAGCATCAGAGTCTTCTCCAATGAGTCAACTCTTCGCATGAGGTGGCCAAAATACTGGAGTTTCAGCTTTAGCATCATTCCTTCCAAAGAAATCCCAGGATTGATCTCCTTCAGAATGGACTGGTTGCATCTTCTTGCAGTCCAAGGGACTCTCAAGAGTCTTCTCCAACACCACACTTCAAAAGCATCAATTCTTCAGCGTTCAGCCTTCCTCACAGTCCAGCTCTCACATCCATACATGACCACAGGAAAGACCATAGCCTTGACTAGGCGAACCTTTGTTGGCAAAGTAATGTCTCTGCTTTTGAATATGCTGTCTAGGTTGGTCATAACTTTCCTTCCAAGGAGTAAGCGTCTTTTAATTTCATGGCTGCAGTCACCATCTGCAGTGATTTTGGAGCCCAGAAAAACAAAGTCTGACACTGTTTCCACTCTTTCCCCATCTATTTCCCATGAAGTGATGGGACCAGATGCCATGATCTTCGTTTTCTGAATGTTGAGCTTTAAGCCAACCTTTTCACTCTCCACTTTCACTTTCATCAAGAGGCTTTTTAGCCCCTCTTCACTTTCTGCCATAAGAGTGGTGTCATCTGCATATCTGAGGTTATTGATATTTCTCCCGGCAATCTTGATTCCAACTTGTGTTTCTTCCAGTCCAGCATTTCTCATGATGTACTCTGCATACAAGTTAAATAAACATGGTGACAATATGCAGCCTTGACGTACTCCATTTCCTATTTGGAACCAGTCTAAGAGATGCAAATACCAGACCACCTGACCTGCCTCCTGAGAAATCTGTATGCAGATAAAGAAACAACAGTTAGAACTGGACCTGGAACAACAAACTGGTTCCAAATTGGAGAAGGAGCATGTCAAGGCTGTATATTGTCACCCTGCTTATTAAGCTTATATGTAGAGTACATCATGAGAAATGCTGGGCTGGAAGAAGCACAATCTGGAATCAAGATTGCTGGGAGAAATCTCAATAACCTCAGATATGCAGATGACACCACCCTTATGGCAGAAAGTGAAGAGGAACTCAAAAGCCTCTTGATGAAATTGAAAGAGTAGAGTGAAAAAGTTGTTTTAAAGCTCAACATTCAGAAACTGAAGATCATGGCATCTGGTCCTGTGACTTCATGGCAAATAGATGGGGAAACAATGGAAAAAGTGTCAGACTTAATCTTTTGGGGCTCCAAATCACTGCAGATGGTGACTGCAGCCATGAAATTAAAAGACACTTACTCCTTGGAAGAAAAGTTATGACCAACCTAGATAGCATACCTTGAAAAGCAGAGACATTACTTTGCCAACAAAGGTCCGTCTAGTCAAGGCTATGGTTTTTCCAGTGGTCGTGTATGGATGTGAGAGTAGCACTGTGAAGAAAGCTGAGCACCGAGGAATTGATGCTTTTGAGCTGTGGTGTTGGAGAAGACTCTTGAGAGTCCCTTGGACTGCAAGGAGATCGAACCAGTCCATTCTAAAGGAGATCAGCCCTGGGTGTTCTTTGGAAAGAATGATGCTAAAGCTGAAACTCCACTACTTCGGCCACCTCATGTGAAGAGGTGACTCATTGGAAAAGATTCTGATGCTGGGAGGGATTGGGGGCAGGAGGAGAAAGGGACGACAGAGGATGAGATGGCTGGATGGCATCACCAATTCGATGGACGTGAGTTTGTGTGAACTCCAGGAGATGGTGATGGATAGGAAGGCCTGGCGTGCTGCAGTTCATGGGGTTGCAAAGAGTCGGACATGACTGGTGACTGAACTGAACTGAACTGAACTGAACTGATATCAGGAGCCTCTGATATGCAGATGACACCACCTTTATGGCAGAAAATGAAGAGGAACTGAAGAGCTTCTTAATGAAAGTGCAAAAGAAGAGTGAAAAAGCTGGCTTAAATCAACATTCAAACAATGAAAATTATAGCAACTGATCCCATCACTTCATGGCAAATAAATGGGGAAACAATAGAAACAGTGACACCCTTTATTTTCTTGGGCTCCAAAATCACTGCAGACGGTGACTGTGAGCATGAAATTAAAAGATGCTTGCTCCTTGGAAGAAAAGCTATGATCAACCTAGACAGAATATGAAAAAGCAGGGATTACTTTGCCAACAAAGGTCAGTGTAGTCAAAGAGATGGTTTTTCCAGTAGTCAGGTATGCATGTGAGCGTTGGACCATAAAGAAAGCTGAGTGCCAAAAATTGATGCTTTTGAACTGTGATTTTGGAGAAGACTCTTGAGAGTCCCTTGGACAGCAAGGAGATCAAACCGGAATCCTGAAGGAAATCAGCTCTTAAATATCATTGGAAGGGCTGATGCTGAAGCTGAAGCTCCAATACTTTGGCTACATGATGTAAAGAACGGACTCATTGGAAAAGACCCTGATGGTGAAAACATTGAACGCAGGAGAAGAAAGGGACAGCAGAGGATTAGATGGTTGGATGGCATCACCGACTCAATGGACATGAGTTTGAGCAAGCTCCAGGAGTTGATGATGGATCGGGAAGCCTGGCTTGCTGCAGTCCATTGAGTTGCAAAAAGTTCAATGTGAATGAATGACTGAACTGAACTGACTGAATATTGATATTATTAAAATTTAGAGAGGGACACGTTTGTTATTGTTGCTTCCTCAATGAGATAATAACCTCTTGATAGTATGTTGTTACTGCTAATTTATGCTGGGAGATGTTAGAAGAGGGGTAGAACACACTGCAAGCTTGGAGGGGAACAAAAGCAAAGGCTATAGGGAAAATCCTATGCTTACTTTCTTAAATGAAGCTGGAAGGTGATTTTCTGGATTATTTAAATGTATGATTAAGACATGCCAAGTGCTGTAACAAATATAATGACACCTGTAATAATATAAAATTTTTTAAGGAAATGGGAATAAACTAGGTCAATCTTGAAGACTTCTGGTGTCATGAAATTTCTTCCCAGTTTCCATGGGCTATGGTTACCTCTCTTCTACTTGCTTCCCTCTATTTTCTACTTTCTTCAATTTATGTCAGCTGCACAATCCTTTTATCTGATAAATAATGCCCCAGAACAGAACATTTGCATTTACTCTCCTTTTTATTCCTGAATCCTCTGCTACAAGACCAGACCCTCTTCTTCATTCATATTACATCTAGAATGTTTCATCTTGCTGTTGTTGTTTAGTCACTCAGTTGTGTCCAGCTCTTTGTGACCCCATGGACTGCCAGGGTGCCCTGTCCTTCACCATCTCCTGGAGCTTGCTCAAACCCATGTCCATTGAGTCGGTGATGCCATACAACCATCTTGTCCTCTGTCATCACCTTTTCCTCCTGCCTTCGGTCTTTCCCAGCATCAGAGTCTTTTCTAATGAATTGGCTCTTTGCATCAGGTAGCCAAAGTGTTAGAACTTCAGCTTCAGCATCAGTCCTTCCAATGAATATTCAAGGTTGATTTTCTTTAGGATGACTGGTTTGATCTCCTTGCTGTCCAAGGGACTCTCAAGAGTATTCTCCAATACCACAGTTCAAAAGCATCAATTCTTTGGCACTCAGCCTTCTTTCAGAGAAGGCAATGGCACCCCACTCCAGTACTCTTGCCTGGAAAATTCCATGGGCAGAGGAGCCTGGTAGGCTGCAGTCCATGGGGTCGCTAAGAGTCGGACACGACTGAGCGACTTCACTTTCACTTTTCACTTTCATACATTGGAGAAGGAAATGGCAACCCACTCCAGTGTTCTTGCCTGGAGAATCCCAGGGACAGGGGAGCCTGGTGGGCTGCCATCTCTGGGGTCACAGAGTTAGACACGACTGAAGTGACTTAGCAGCAGCAGCAGCAGCCTTCTTTATAGTCCAACTCTCACATCCATACATTATTAGAAAAACCTAGAAACTCCATAATAAACTATGTTCTCTCCACCCTAGGTGAACTCCATCTGATACTATTGCATTGGACAAGGCAGACAGAGCCCCTTACCTCATGGATGTTTTATCACATTGAGGTAGAGACAATAAACTAGTGATCAAATGAATAAGAAAAACAATTTCAGATTTTTGTGCAAACATTTAAAAAAATAAAGCAGGATAATATAGAGTTGAACAGTGATGGGAAGAAAGGATTATCATATAATATGCACTACAGTTTCTAAAGAAACATTTTAATGATTAAGATGCAAGTTGAATAATCTCTATACAATCCTTGCCTTTGGTGTAACTTTTTTGAATGTAATAATAATCAGATAGCAAGCAGGCCATTTTGCTATGTGCCCCACATCCTCAAAGGTAAGTAGGCATCTGAATATCTTTTTATAAGTGATGCTTAATACCTTCTTTGTGGAAGGAATGTCTCTGGCTCTCAGTATTCTGGAAATAGGAAAGATCAACTGACAGAGGTGAACCCACCGAGAAGTATGTCAGTTTCGTCATCCCTCTCTATAGCCCTATGCTTCACCCATACAATGATGCATGTGGTTTCACAGAAGAGTGAAACTAACACAGAGAAGAGTTAGTCTAGCACTTTGTTTTGCAGAGAACTCTAATGCAGAGTTCATTAGTCTCTGGGACCAGAAGGATCAGCTGTTGTAGCCACTCTACAAAATTACTTTTACTAAATTCCTCAAATTCAAACTTCACTGCTGCTGCTGCTAAGTCGCTTCAGTCGTGTCCGACCCTGTGCGACTCCAGAGACGGCAGCCCACCAGGCTCCTCCGTCCCTGGGATTCTCCAGGCAAGAATACTGGAGTGGGTTACCATTTCCTTCTCCAATGCATGAAAGTGAAAAGTGCAAGTAAGTCGCTCAGTCGTGTCCAACTCTTAGCGACCCCATGGACTGGAGCCCACCAGGCTCCTCTGTCCATGGGATTTTCCAGGCAAGAGTACTGGGGTGGGGTGCTATTGCCTTCCCAGACCAGGTTCCAAAATATCTCTGGTCCCATTGCTTTAAGTTCTATTTGTGCCTTTCAGGATTCCATTTGGGCTAAAATAATTCTTTCTCAAGAACAAATCTCTTTATTGAGTAGTAAATACCTAAACTCTGTTGTCAATTAACCATCCTCTAGCTGATATTTGTCTTCTATAAAATTTATTGACATTCATTGTCTGATCATGTCTCTTTTCTCATTCCCTTTGTTCTTATAGGTTTCACAATACCCTCTTTTATTTCTTAAATAGTTAATAACCTTTTACTTTTGTTTTAATGGTGTAAACAGGATAAGTCACAAATATATATAATTTGCTCTGTTTCATAATTTTTTAAAATAAAATATTAAAAACGAATCATAATAAGTTTCAAGAAAATAATATCTTCAGATGGAGATTGTCATTTTTTATTTCCTTTTGCTCAGTGATGTTCACTTAAAAAGTGAATTCTTATAATAATTTGACATACTTTATAAGTAATCTTGAGCTCAAATGAAATATTTTATGTGTTACAACTAAAGATGATTTTGTGTGTATGATATCTACATATAATTCCATTTATTTAATGGAATACAAATTTAAAAGTGATTCTTAGTAATATTCATGAAAAAGCAATTGTTTTCCAAACTATGAAGTAACATTAACACTGAAAGTTTTGAATATATATGCATTATACTTTTTGCCTAAATTTGCTCTCTATTTTACAGGTATATATTCAATATAGAAATTAAATCATATAAAATAACAATATATTAAGATACTAAACAAAAAATGTCAGTGCATTGTTTGGGGAAATAAAAATGCATGCTTCTTTTTTCACTATCCTTTTTTAAACTGCTAAGTTAAAAAGTCATATTTTATAAAACATAGTTAAATTAAGATCAGTTATATTCACTTTTAATTTGAGAAAAAGCCAAGTATCATTAAACATGGTGATAAATGCATGTTAAATATTTTAGTGACCTTGTTTATAAAGTAACAAATTCAAGATTGAGTAGGAGTACTGGAATATAGGAACAAAAATCCAAGAAAGTAACTAGACTGGATGTGGCATTCTTTAGCACAGAGGGACTAATTTTATAGAAATTATTAATACTACTATTTAAAAAATCAGTATTGTAAGTATATGATTAGTGTGTTGTGATTAGCATATTCAATGTATTTCACATTTCTATTAACCTTAATAGAAATTACCTACCTACAAAACTGAGAATTACAGACAAATAATTTGTTTTGACTTTTCAGAACAGAACTTTGGCTAATAGGAATGAGAACTGAATTCATTGACTTGACATCAAATCTTTAAAATGCTCAGTTTATTGATTTAATGTACTGTCTCTCCTAATGTTAAACACATTAAGCATTAAAGAGAGTGACTAAAATAATTTCTCTATCCTCATGTAGGTTAGAAATCCAAACATGTTGGTTTCAATCACAAATTAAAGAGCTCAGACAGTAAGTATCCACCTGTAATGCAGGAGACCTAGGTTTGATCCCTGTATCAGGAAGATCCCCTGGACAAGGAAATGGCAAACCACTCCAGTATTCTTGCCTGGGGAATTCCAATGACAGAGGAGCCTGGCAGGTTGAGGTCTATGGGGTAGCAAAGGGTTGGACATGACTGAGCAACTAAAACTTGTTATTCTTGTAAATATTTAGTTTCCTATATGTAATGACAAGAGATGACAAGAATATTGACATTCTAGGAATCAGCGATCATGCGAAGAGTTGACTCATTGGAGAAGACTCTGATGCTGGGAGGGATTGGGGGCAGGAGGAGAAGGGGACGACAGAGGATGAGATGGCTGGATGGCATCACTGACTCGATGAATGTGAGTCTGAGTGACTTCCGAGAGCTGTTGATGGATAGGGAGGCCTGGCGTCCTGCAGTTCATGGGGTCGCAAAGAGTTGGACATGACTGAGCGACTGATCTGATCTGATCTGAGGAATCAGCGAACTAAAATGGACTGGAATAGGTGAATTTAACTCAGATGACCATTATATCTACTACTGTGGGCAGGAATCCCTAAGAAGAAATGGAGTGGCCATCATGGTCAACAAAAGAGTCTGAAATGCAGTACTTGGATGCAATCTCAAAAACGACAGAATGATCTCTGTTCGTTTCTAAGGCAAACAATTCTATATCATAGTAATCCAAGTCTATGCCCCAACCAGTAACACTGAAGAAGCTGAAGTTGAATGGTTCTATGAAAACCTACAAGACCTTTTAGAACTAACATGCAAAAAAGATGTTCTTTTCATTATAGGGGACTGGAATGCAAAAGTAGGAAGTCAAGAAACACCTGGAGTAACAGGCAAATTTGGCCTTGGAATACGGAATGAAGCAGGGTAAAGGCTAATAGAGTTTTGCCAAGAAAATCCACTGTTCATAACAAGCACCCTCTTCCAACAACACAAGAGAAGACGCTATACATGGACATCACCAGATGGTCAACACCGAAATCAGATCGATTATATTCTTTGCAGCCAAAGATGGAGAAGCTCTATACAATCAGCAAAAACAAGACCAGGAGCTGACTGTGGCTCAGACCATGAATTCCTTATTGCCAAATTCAGACTGAAATTGAAGAAAGTAGGGAAAACCACTAGACCATTCAGATATGACCTAAATCAAATCCTTTATGATAATACAGTGGAAGTGAGAAATAGATTTAAGGGCCTAGATCTGATAGATAGAGTGCTTGATGAACTATGGAATGAGGTTCATGACATTGTACAGGAGACAGGGATCAAGACCATTCCCATGGAAAAGAAATGCAAAAAAGCAAAACGGCTGTCTGGGGAGGCCTTACAAATAGCTGTGAAAAGAAGAGAAGCAAAAAACAAAGGAGAAAAGGAAAGATATAAGCAGCTGAATGCAGAGTTCCAAAGAATAGCAAGAGGAAATAAGAAAGCCTTCCTCAGTGATCAATGCAAAGA
Source organism: Tragelaphus eurycerus (assembly GCA_935064755.1). NCBI lineage: Eukaryota > Metazoa > Chordata > Mammalia > Artiodactyla > Bovidae > Tragelaphus > Tragelaphus eurycerus. The sequence continues at coordinate 162,015 of CAKXYN010000292.1, forward strand.
AATAGAGGAAAACAACAGAATGGGAAAGACTGACTAGGGATCTCTTCAAGAAAATCAGAGATACCGAAGGAACATTTCATGCAAAGATGGGCTCAGTAAAGGACAGACATGGTATGGACCTAACAGAAGCAGAAGATATTAAGAAGAGATGGCAAGAATACACAGAAGAACTGTACAAAAAATGATCTTCATGACCCAGATAATCATGATGGTGTGATCACTGACCTAGAGCCAGACATCCTGGAATGTGAAGTCAAGTGGGCCTTAGAAAGCATCACTACGAACAAAGCTAGTGGAGGTGATGGAATTTCAGTGGACCTATTCCAAATCCTGAAAGATGATGCTGTGAAAGTGCTGCACTCAATATGCCACCAAATTTGGAAAACTCAGCAGTGGCCACAGGACTGGAAAAGGTCAGTTTTCATTCCAATCCCAAAGAAAGGCAATGCCAAAGAATGTTCAAAATACCACACAATTGCACTCGTCTCACATGCTAGTAAATTAGTGCTCAAAATTCTCCAAGCCAGGCTTCAGCAATATGTGAACTGTGAACTTCCTGATATTCAAGCTGAAATTAGAAAAGGCAGAGGAACCAGAGATCAAATTGCCAACATCCACTGGATCATCGAAAAAGCAAGAGAGTTCCAGAAAAACATCTATTTCTGCTTTATTGACCATGCCAAAGCCTTTGACTGTGTAGATCACAATCAACTGTGGAAAATTCTGAAAGAGATGGGAATACCAGACCACCTGATGTGCCTCTTGAGAAATTTGTATGCAGGTCAAGAAGCAACAGTTAGAACTGGACATTGAACAACAGAGTGGTTCCAAATAGGAAAAGGAGTACGTCAAGGCTGTATATTGTCACCATGTTTATTTAACTGATATGCAGAGTACATCATGAGAAACGCTGGACTGGAAGAAATACAAGCTGGAATCAAGATTGCCGGGAGAAATATCAATAACCTCAGATATGCAGATAAGGCAGAAAGTGAAGAGGAACTACAAAGCCTCTTGATGAAAGTGAAAGTGGAGAGTGAAAAGGTTGGCTTAAAGCTCAACATTCAGAAAACGAAGATCATGGCATCTGGTCCCATCACTTCATGGAAAATAAATGGGGAAATAGTGGAAACAGTGTCCGACTTTACTTTTTTGGGCTCCAATATCACTGCAGATGGTGGGTGCAGCCATGAAATTAAAGGATACTTACTTCTTGGAAGAAAGTTATGACCACCCTAGATAGCATACCTTGAAAAGCAGAGACATTACTTTGCCAACAAAGGTCCATCTAGTCAAGGCTATGGTTTTTCCTGTGGTCATGTGTGGATGTGAGGGTTGGACTGTGAAGAAAGCTGAGCGCCAAAGAATTGATGATTTTGAACTGTGGTGTAGGACAAGACTCTTGAGAGTCCCTTGGACTGCAAGGAGATCCAACCAGTCCATTTTGAAGGAAATCAGCCCTGGACTTTCTTTGGAAGGAATGATGCTAAAGCTCAAACTCCAGTTCTTTGGCCACCTCATGCGAAGAGTTGACTCATTGGAAAAGACTCTGATGCTGGGAGGGATTGGGGGCAAGAGGAGAAGTGGATGACAGAGGATGAGATGGCTGGATGGCATCACTGACTTGATGGACGTGAGTCTGAGTGAACTCCGTGAATTGGTGATAGACAGGGAGGCCTGGTGTGCTGCAATTCATGGGGTTGCAAAGAGTCGGACACAACTGAGTGACTGATCTGATCTGATATGTAATGAAGATAATTTCTTATTTTATATCTCACAATAATTATTATAAAATTATTATTATGAATTGTTTTGAAAACTTGAAAGCTTGAAATGTGCACTTGCTCTTTAATACAGTACAAATTTTCATATATATGAAGTATTGCTGCAAGGAAATGGCAACATTTTTTATGTAAAAAAGTCAAAATTTTAAAATTTTAAGGAGTATTTTACCCTAAAGGAGTCATTTTCATTAATATATAAATTTTCTGATTATTCTCCTCTGTTAGTCTGGGTTCCCAAGACAACTGGTGAGCATGGGAAAAAATGGAACTGAACCATGGAAGGAAAATAATTAAAAAACACAGTGACAAGCTGGTGAACTGGCCACAATTTCACAAAATAACATCTGTATTAGGTCATGTCAGATGATATCTCCATCTAGACCATGTGACATCCCTGAATCTCCAAATATTTGTTTGGAATTAGGAAGGACAAGAAAATCATCCACTGACTCCTTCACGAATGCAGAATCTCACTGTGGGTGTCTCTGCAAGATGCTAATTTCCTGAATTTCAAGATTCTTGTTCTGACCTGTCTTGGCAACTTTAGGGAAATCAGAGCATCCTCCAAGAGCTCCCAACCAGCCATGGTCCACACCATGGTCTCTCTTTTTACTCAGCACTAGTAATAGGTTCTCCTAGATCTGTAGAACAATGATGGAATTGGTGGCCGAATCTTTACACAAATGAAATGATCTACTTTGCAATGAAGCAGAGCAAGTTGCCTAGAGAGGGTAGGATGGTGGGAAGAATAAGAGCCCAGTGGTTCTAGTTGGATGTAAATTAAAGTCCAGTATTCCATCCATCACTCTCTGTCTCTCTTTTTGAAGAGAATGACTCAGATGTTTCAGGTATATTTCTCTCTGGATCTAACCACAACATACTTTTGTGTATTTTTAACATTAAATCAGTTATCATAGTGAAAATTAACATGTATAATGACATTAACAAATTGATTGCATTTGAAAATGGAAAACATTAAAAAATGACATGGTAAAGAAAAACTAGTTGATTAGTTATAATATTTCTAGTATTTTAAAATACCCTTGCCTTCTAATTTTAACACACACATACACAGATTCATAAAAAGGAAATTACTATTTGATTGCATAAATCAAGTTATTTTTTATTCCTTTGCAAGAAGTATATCATATTGAATTTTTTAAAAGTTTCCTTGCCCAAAATTTATTTCAGTATTTTTTATAAATTTGTAAAGAAGAGACTTTGGTTGCAGTAAAGTTAAATATGATATTATGCTAGTACTTTTCTTTAAAAAATTAACTATTTCTCTGAAATGAAAAATGATAATGTAATTTCCATAATATAATCTTATTTTTCCAGGAATTTGTGGCATGCATATATGCAGTTTAACAACTAAACCTATTATTTTTCTTCAGATACCATACAAATTGATCAATATGATAGTTCATCTACTGTTGTCTTTCACATTTCATGTTATTTGCTTACTGTCTAGCAACTTCACACTGCAGAACACTAACTTGATGAATAGAAATTACATATAGAAGCAAATAATGTATTAAGATGAGGCTTCCTATGTGGTGTTAATGGTAAAGAATCTGTCTGCCAATGCCATTGATGCAAGACATATGGGTTGGGAAGATTCTCTGGAGGAGAAAATAGCACCCCACCTCAGTAGGGTAGCAAAGAGTAAGACATGGCTGAGCACAAGGAATGTACTAATGTTTTTTTTTTTTTTTTAATTTATATTCTTGTCAGTATCTTTATATTCTATAAAATTAATTAGCAAAATAAATATAGAGTCATTCTTAATGCAGTTTTATAAAACAAATAGAAATAATCCAATATTCCTTACTTAAATAAAATTCATATAAATAAAGGAATTTTAGATGAATTAGGTACATTATGGTAACTGATTACAACTTGTATGATAGATTGAGAACCAAGTCAAGCACATGGTTACAGTTAGTAAATTTTGGCATTTGAATCTATAAATCTTAACTTTTTATTTTTCATTTTATTTATTTAGAAAAAAGATTATTGTTGTTACAATCGTTAACTTGTGTTCTATTCTTTGCAACCCCACGGACTGTCACCCACCAGGCTCCTCTGTCCATGAGATTTTCCAGGCAAGAATATACTGGAGTGGGTACCCTTTTCCTTTTCAGGGGATCTTCCTGACAGAGGGATATAACCCACATCTCCTGCATCTCAGGTGGATTCTTTATTGTTGAACTACCAGGGAAGCCCACAGGGGGCAAAAAATAAAAAAGACAGTGCTTTTTTAAATACCTGCATACCTAGTCTGTTATTACCTGTTCACTCATGGTTGCTGAGTGTTCTATAGGATAGCACTTTTATCTCTGTAGAAGAATTATGCGGTTGATATGTTCTGAATGTGAACATATGGTAGATTGTAATTCTTCAGGAATGAATAGCTTATTACCACTGTTACCAGAAGGGCTTCTGAAAGATAATCCTTGACTTTGTTTCTTCAACTCACACAGCTCTATATACTCAACCCATTTTCTGAAATCCCATAGAGTCAGCTAGCTGAGATGTAAAATGAAGTTACATCGCAGTTCAACTTTTCTAGCTGCTAATTTTTGCTTCATTATTTTTCCTTCATGGAATTTTATTCCAAAAGAACTCCCTAATAATCATTATATTTTCATCTCATAATCTGATTTTTGGGGATTTCATCCAGTGAGACTATGTGAAGAGCAATAAAATGTTTTCAAGTATTTGAACCATAGCTTACATTGTAGATTAAAATTGGCAGCAAATCTTTATGACCTGTCTTATTTGAGAGGTAGATTGTAATTCCATTCTCTTGCTTCCTGGTAAAAGTTCATTACTTGCTTGAACAAGAGAATGTGAAAGTGGGAATGTTCTAGAAATTCAAAGGCTGGGTTATAAGAAGACTGTGGTTTAACCTTAGTCTCTTAGAGCATTCTCTGAGAGTCTTAATCCATGGTATAATAAGTCCAATTATCCCCAAGTTACTAAACTTGAAAGGACATGTGTAAGTGTTTTGCACAGTACTTCCAGGTAGGCCAGCCAGCTGTGTTTTCCTGCCTAGAGACAAGACATTTGAATGAAACAATCTTGGACAGACCAAAAGAGACCATAGGTCAGTTGAATAGCATTGAGTGACCTTTACTGATGCTACATACAACAGAAGAATCATGCTACTGAACCCTGACCATATCCTAATTCATTAAATTGTAACACATAGGAACATTGCTAAAGACAAACATTTTTACATTGTTATAGAGCAATAGAAAATAGAAATGTATTTGGGTAGCAGAAGAATGCTTTTTAATAACTTTAAAAATAATGTAAAATTGTCTCTGGGACCCAGTAGTAGGAAAAAGCTAAAACACTTTGAAGGGAATATAAGTAAAAATGAGTATGTCAAGAAGACTGATAGTGAAAGATGAAAAATTACTACAGACACTATTAGAAATGTTGATATAAAAAATTATTATTCATAGCCCTACCGTTCAAAAAAGTTGAATCTAAAGAGCTGGTGGATTTTGCAAAGGAGATATTCAAGCTATAGGGTTTAATGTATTTTTAAGCTATGTGTGAAAATATATGAAAAAAGATGATATTAACATTGGACAATTCAACTTCAAATCAGAATTTAGAAAATAAATGAAATAGGACTTAGTAGATTTTATGAAGAAAAGGTTTTCTTATTTTCAAATTATTGATACAGGAAAAAAACACAGAATAAGAAATAGATTTAAGCTAAAATCATGTCAAAAGTTTTGCTTCAAAAACTCTTTATTAAGACCTCAAAAAATGTAAAAGACTATAGACACTATACTTAAATGAAAAATAAAGTATTTTATGATCATTCACTATGCCATAATAATCTAATTCTTCATCTTACCTAGAAAAAGACCTATGTCAAAGAGATCTGTGGAGATTTCTTTGTTTAATTGAATGAAACCCTTTAAGATTCAGAATAATTCTCTATGTTTTTAGGAGAATTTCACTGGCAAAAGTACCATCAATTTTTACTGAGTCAGAAACACTTCAAAGTTAAAAGCACTAAGGCCCCCAAACATATAAAGACAGGAAGCAATCTAAGAGGTCTACTCAGTTACAAGCATGAGTTATTTCTTTTGGAGAAAAATAAGAATATCTTAGAAAACAGAACAAAGAACCCAAACAACGGAGTCAAAAAGCTTGAAGAATTATTCCCAGATCAGATCAGATCAGTCGCTCAGTCATGTCCAACTCTTTGCGACCCCATGAACCGCAGCACGCCAGGCCTCCCTGTCCATCACCAACTCCTGGAGGTCACTCAGACTCACATCCATCGAGTCAGTGATGCCATGCAGCCATCTCATCCTCTGTCGTCCCCTTCTCCTCCTGCCCCCAATCCCTCCCAGCATCAGAGTCTTCTCCAATGAGTCAACTCTTTGGATGAGGTGGCCAAAATACTGGAGTTTCAGCTTTAGCATCAGTCCTTCCAAAGAAATCCCAGGGCTGATCTCCTTCAGAATGGACTGGTTGGATCTCCTTGCAGTCCAAGGGACTCTCAAGAGTTTCCTCCCACACCACAGTTCAAAAGCATCAATTCTTGGGCACTCAGCCTTCTTCGCAGTCCAGCTCTCACATCCATACATGACCACAGGAAAGAACATAGCCTTGACTAGACGAACCTTTGTTGGCAAAGTGATGTCTCTACTTTTGAATATGCTATCTAGGTTGGTCATAACTTTCCTTCCAAGGAGTAAGCGTCTTTTAATTTCATGGCTGCAGTCACCATCTGCAGTGATTTTGGAGCCCAGAAAAATTAAGTCTGACACTGTTTCCATTGTTTCTCCATCTATTTCCCATGTAGTGATGGGACCAGATGTCATGATCTTCGTTTTCTGAATGTTGAGCTTTAAGCCAACTTGTTCACTCTCCACTTTCACTTTCATCAAGAGGCTTTTGAGTTCCTCTTCACTTTCTGCCATAAGGGTGGTATCATCTGCATATCTGAGGTTATTGATATTTCTCCTAGCAATCTTGATTCCAACTTGTGTTTCTTCCAGTCCAGCGTTATTCCCAGAGTGCCTTAATAAAGTAACTGGCATCACGTGCTCAACAGACTTTCAAAATTGCTGTGTATCAGTAACAGTTATATGACTACTATTTCCCCACTTTTGAGTCATATATCAGTGAAAGCTATCATCTCCTGTATGATAATTCCATGTTATAGCCATGAATGCAACTGGAGATAGGGTGCAGGTAATTGGCCTCTTTACTTAATAGGTCAGAGGAGTAAGAGGAATTGTACTTGAGAAAGTGTGGCCATGGATCATCTCATTTATATCTGGATCTGACCTGATTTAGATGCTTAGATACAGGACTTTGAGCAAATGCTCTAATAGAATGAAAGACTCTGTACTTTGCAAAAGGTAAAATTGGCATGTGAAAGTGAAATTGTTTATCTCTCAGTCATGTCCATCTCTTTGAGACCCCATGGACTATAGCCCACCAGGCTCCTCTGGCCATGGAATTCTTCAAGCAACAATACTGGAGCCATTCCCTTCTCCAGAGGATCTTCCCAATCAAGGAACTTAACCAAGGAATTTAACTTAACCAAGATGTCCTGCATTGCAGAAAAATTCTTTACCATCTGAGCCACCAGGGAAGCCACAAAAGGTGAAGTTTATGTGTGAGAAAAATGTAAATATTTTATGTCAAGCTTAATATAGTTATAATATGGTTAATGGTAACTCAACATTTTGATGCTCTTCCCATTAAGAGGTGGAGTCTCATCCTCCCCTTGAATCTCACTTGGCTTAAGAAATTTATTTTTACCAAGAAATGTTGCAGATATTATGTTTTGGAACTTTAAAGTCATATATCTCAAGAAGATTTTCATGTTCTAAATGGATTTCTTGACACTCTCAGCCTCAGATCAAAACAGATGTTCAACTACTCTGAGAGTGCCATGTGAATGGGCATGCTTAGATTTTCTTCTATATATACATGTACATCTTTCCTTAGGATTTCAGGTCAGACCATCAGCCAACTAGACTTCACTGTGTGACTTCAAAGCTGTCACATGGAACAAAATTCTCATCCAGGAGAGCTTTGCCCATATTCCTGACTCACAACTCCAAATAGTGACAAATAATAGAATAGCTATTGCTTTCAAGTACTAAATTTTGGAGTAGCTGATTATCCAGGTATAGTGAATCAGAAAAACTTAGAACAATGACAGCCTTATTATGATTTGTAAATTTCTAACTGCTCCTACAGTACATATAATAGTACATACATTTATATTTAACTCAAGCTTAAAGTCAACATGGGTATCTTTTAACCCATTTTAAAACTATAGTAAAACTTGATAAATTTAGACTACATAATTTGAAAAAATAAGCCAGAAAAAGCAGAGTGGAAAATTAAGTAGTGATGATTCAGTAGGAGAGCTATATAGAAATTTGATCCAGAAATAATTTAAAGGCAGTAAGAAAATACTTAATCAGGGAATAATATCTACATAATTTTACACAGAATGTCAAATTTATATGTTACCTTATGATAGTGGAAACATTCAGAATGGTTAGAGAATATGTGTTAATTTAGGTCAAGGGCGTTACTCATATAGAAATAGAGAACAAATAAATATGTTTAAGCAAAGAACATTGGTCTGTGTGTGCTCAAGAATGTTGATCACATGGTGCTCTTTAGGGTGAATTAGAATTAGTATAGACAGCGGGGAAGGCAATGGCACCCCACCCCAGTACTTTTGCCTGGAAAGTCCCATGGACGGAGGAGCCTGGTAGGCTCCAGTCCATGGGGTCGCTGAGAGTCGGACACGACTGAGCGACTTCACTTTCACTTTTCACTTTCATGCATTGGAGAAGGCAATGGCAACCCACTCCAGTGTTCTTGCCTGGAGAAGCCCAGGGACAGGGGAGCCTGGTGAGCTTCCGTCTGTGGGATCGCACAGAGTCGGACACGACTGAAGCGACTTAGCAGCAGCAGCAGCAGCAGTATAGACAGAGGATTTCCCTGGTAGCTCAGCTGGTAAAGAATCTGCCTGAAATGCAGGAGACCCCACTTTGATTCCTGGGTCAGGAAGATCTGCTGGAGAAGGGATAGGCTACCGACTCCAGTATTCTTGGGCTTCCCTGGTGGCTCACGTGGTAAAGAATCTGCCTGCAATGTGGGAGACCTCGGTTTCATCCCTGGGAAAGGAAGATTCCCTGGAAAAGGCAACAGCTACCTACTCCAGTATTCTGGCCTGGATAATTCCATGGACAGAGGAGCCTGGAAGGCTACAATCCATGGGGTCACAAAGATTTTGACATGACTTCATGCATTGGAGAAGGAAATGGCAACCCACTCCTGTGTTCTTGCCTGGAGAATCCCAGGGACGGGGGAGCCTGATGGGCTGCTATCTATGGGGTTCTACAGAATCGGACACGATTGAAGTGACTTAGCAGCAGCAGCAGCGGAGTGACTTTCATGTACATTCATATACAGTATAGAAATAAAACAAATGTGCAGAAATAATTCTAAAATTATTGCAATAAGCCAGGCAATTGATTGCAAGTATCTCAACCAATGGAAATGGAAATTTGGCTTTTGACATAAATTATTTGAATGTTTCTTCAATAGGTCCTCGAGACTAAATGAAAGTAATAAAAAAAAGTGGCCTTTGAACTTGAGTTAATCAATGAAAGGAAATGCTATTATCATATTTTGAGAAATAAGTGATGAGAAAAAGTTTTGGGAAACATGAAAAACTTAACTTCTCTTTCTCTCAAATATAATAAATTGATTTGGTCTTTGCTTGCTGTTCTGAAGTTGAATTAATAATATTTTTTGAAAATAGTGAACTTCTTTTATAAAAAATACTTTCCTAGTTTTACCTTGGATCTTAAACATCCTTTGAAATATTTTGATATGTGTATTTTCATGAATGTGCATACCTCTTATTGGCTAAAATGTCTTGCATTTACAGTTTGCAGACTAATTGCTCCCTGAAATCATAGGAAAACCACGCACAGATGACTATTTATTAAGTCCTGTAAGGAAGCTGCTGCTTTTCCATTACTGATGAGATACTTAGCAAAAATCACTGCCAAATTATATCTCTTCCTTCATTTCATTATATTTATGTAGTGTCCTTCTGGTTCAAAGCTCACAATATTTACTTGCACATCTGTTTTACATTTACAAATATACAGAGTATTGCTTCATTCAAAGTTCTAGTCCTTATATTCTTTCTTCCTGATGCAATTACTGCATTTAAAATAAGGATAGAAATCTAGTTGAATGAGTAAGAAGAAAACAAATGAATCCACAGCTGTATAATCCTTAAACTTTATAACACATACAAGTAGAATCCTCAAACCCCTGCAGGATGCCTAAACACCTGGTAGATGAGATGGAAATGCAAAGCAGCTTAAATATTTTAATTTGCTTTGCTCAAAGAATCAGAATATGTAACTATATAGTCATAAACTGAATATATGGGCTGCATAAGATATCTCGTCCTAAAATGTTCTTCAATAAATGGTCCCAAAGCAGTTTTAAATATCTGTCAACCTAAAATTGGTGGAGCTTATCAAGATAAATCTAGTGAATGCAATCTGTGCCTCTAGTGGACTGATACAAATGAGCTTTTTTCTTCTTCTTCTGTTCAAATAGAAATCTCAAGGACAATATGTTTGACAAAGGCTTTTCAAGGATTATATACATATATTACTTGTGGGACTGGTTTTCAGATGGCTTTCTGGGGGCTACCTACAATATCAGTTTGCTTTGCAGAGGGAAGATAGTGGTGAATATGCTATTAACTTTTTTTCTGTTCTTTCTTTGCATGAAATATTTAAAAAGCAGATATTGGATGGAATGTTGTCCTATAAACCCAAAGCTTGTTATCTGGTATACTCATGTTGCTAACCTGTCTTCAGTGTGTTCTATTCATCTACTATATATTCCTACAAAATCCTTCCTTCCATGAAAGCCAGAACAAACAACAAATAAAAAATAGGGCTTAAGATCATTGTCAATTGTGTCTCACTAAAGAAGCTAGAGCCCACTTAAATATTTTTGGCTTCAAACCAGTGGTAATCACTGGCATCAATAATCTAGTTGTTAGAAATTTTATGACTGCAGTTGCTTTGGAAATGTTTGGCCCAAGATCTCCTACATAAGGAATATATAAACTCCTGTCTTTTTTATTTCATATGCTATGTACAAACAAAACAAAAAATAGATTAGGCTGCACAACATAGTAATAGCTATATTTTAGTCTACAGATTATACTAGTATGCACATTATTATATATGATTAAACAATGTTTGCACATTAAATGTTTTATGTACATATATATTAACAACTGCATGCAAAACAGATATCCAAGAAATTGAAACAAATATTCTAATATGTTTTACTTTTTGCAAATCTAGTAGATTATGATGCTTATAATTTTTTTTATAAATCATTGCTCAATCTATCACAGCCTTGGGGAAATCGTGATCTATGAGATCATGATAAATTCATAATCTACTGGCTGGCAATTAAAATGGATCATAAAGAGAGAAGTCCTGCTTTTTTATTGTTTGTAAAGAGTTGATTTCCTTTCCATCTCAAATTATTGACGTCCCCAATAAAATTACCCACAAAAATAGATTTGCTTTTATCTTGGATCATCTTATGGCTTAATCATTATGTGTATTATTTTGTGGGAAAATGTATCTGGAAGATTACATATTAAAATCACAAACAAATTTTTGCAACTTGATATCTTTTAAATCTGATATTTGTCTTTTAAAATAAACATGTCTCTTATGTATCAAGATTGTTCAATCCACTTCCATAAACTTGTTAGAAAAGTTAGCCATATAATTGTGCTACTCTTGGGCTTCCCTGGTGGTTCAGTGGTTAAGAGTCTGCCTTGCAACACAGTGGACACGAGTTCGATCCCTGGTCTGAGAAAATCCCACATGCCCCAGGGCAATTAAGTCTGTGTACCTCTACTATTGAACTTGTGCCCTGGAGACTGTGAGTTTCAATTACTGAGGCCTGTATGCCATAGAGCCTGTGCTCCACAACAAGAGAAGCCACCACAATGAGAAGCCTGTGCACAACTAAAATGTAGTCCCCATTCTCAGAAACTAGGGAAAGCTGGTACAACAATGAAGACCCAGCACAACTGAAAATAAACAAAATAAATATTTAAAAAAGTGACACATTAACATTAATTTTAATTTTTGAATTAAGCCAAGGTTTCTATTTTTTTTTTTTTCTTAATCCAGGTTAACTAAAACAATTTTTAAAAAATTGCCAGAGGCAATGTTTATGAACCATTACTTACTTGGAGTAGAAGTGCAACCCTAGTGAAGCAAAATTCATTTAAAAAAGGAAAATGAGGCAGAGGAAAGAGAAAAAGCTGCTTCAGTGACACAAACCATCCTTAGAAAGGCCCTATGAAGCCAAAAATTTTTAGAAAAGTTAATGAAAATGAGAAAAATTTTCCCCAGCTCTTCTCCAATCTCCTGGCTCCTAAGTTTGTCTCATGGGAAATTAATTTCCCAACAATTCTGAAAGACATTAACAGGCCCTTATGGACAGAATCTGAACAAAGCCAGAGTTTCTGTTTTTCTAGGAAAATCAGATCTATGGTGGAAGCTACTCTTCTCCTATTGGGAATAGCCCAGTAGATGTTATGTCAAAGCCATACAGTTTGGTAGGGAACGTTAAACAATTGGCAATGTTCAGAGATGAGGCAGCATATGTGGCAGCTAGACTTTACCACTATAGGACACAGAGTAAGCCATCATGGTGACACTGCCATCAAGGAAGAAGCACAGGTGGCTGAGGCCAGTGTGGGCAACTGGGGCTGAGATTTTGGAGATATATAATTTGTTACTGCATTACTCTACCTTCTTATATCCTGGAGACTGCTCTTTAAATTTCTATTTTATGCGTGCTTTCATCCTCGATTTTTGGAGCTTGGCCTTCAGATGTTCTAGAAAATCAAGAAAAGTAATAAATACCAGCTATGGAGTTAATAGCATATGCTAAATACTAATATGTTTATTAAATCACCACCATAAGTTCCCAACATGTAGTTTGTATGCTGTGTTAAATAAATATGACTGAGGCATATAAATTTGAGTAATATACTCAAGATTCATAGCTTTATAATTTGTAAGACCAAAATGTATACCCAGAACTTATGAAAAAAAGGAAAAGTCATGTTTTAAATTCTATACCAAGATACCAAGAGTTGTTTTGATACAATGCTTTTCAGCCATCTTAAGTAAGAAAGAAATTGCTTAAACTCTCCAGCCTTAATGGTATGTATTCAATGCAAATATATTTAGCTGCAGACACAATTTTAACAGAATGCTATTATAAATAAAGGGAAGGGAAGATTCTTGTAATTGCTTATTCTCCAACCAAGAAGAAAAGCCACAGTTAAGAGAGTCTGTACTCACTGCCTCATGTTCAATGTTGTCTATATTCCATACTAATACTGTTAGATGCTTTAAATGAGATAATATGATGAGAATTTCAGCTTAATTCTGAGTTAAATTATAGTATTAATATTATGTAATAATATTAATGGTGATATTAGGTCATATTCATAAAATAGATTGAGAATATTTTATTCTCAAATAGCTTTCTTATCTAACAATGCTTTGTGACCCATTAAAATGGTGTAAACAATCTCCAGGAGCCCAATGGAATACATGTACTTATGAATCTATGCGTGCATGTTTGTATCTCAAGCTGAAAAAACCCCAAAATAAATACATTTATAAAACAGGTCATTTGAATGATAAAGCAGGCATGTAGTTTGCCCAATATCAGGACAAATTTTTGAGATCAGTAGTCATTGGTGTTCCATACTGAGAAGTTATAGGAGAGGATGTTCAGGAATGCAGTACTTATGGAAAACAACCTGAGTGTTTGCATGTGTGAATATGGACATAATCATAAATTTCATCCAGAGTAATTGCTTGAAAGAGCAGAAAGTGTCCAATATCATAAATTTTATTTGAATAACTGGCTCAATTTTATGCATTTGTTTTGTTAAGTGAAACAAACATTTTCACTATCATTGAAGCAACTGAGAACAGTGTGTATTTCTGACAAAGTGATTACTAGTTAAATATCCTAAAAGCAAAGTAAATAATATAAGAATTGTGGCAGTGAAAATTTAGTTCCTTGACTTACAGTCTTTTTAATAAAAGATTATATGGGACTGGAATGCAAAAGTAGGATGTTAAGAAACATACGGAGTAACAGGCAAATTTGGCCTTGGAGTACAGAACAAATCAGGGCAAAGGCTAATAGAGTTCTGCCAAGAGAACACACCGGTCAGAGCAAACACCCTCTTCCAACAACACAAGAGAAGACTCTATACATGGAATCACCAGATGGTTGACACTAAAATCAGATCGATTATATTCTTTGTAGCCAAAGATGGAGAAACTCTATACAGTTAGCAAAAACAAGACCAGGAGATGACTGTGGCTCATATCATGAACTCCTTATTGCCAAATTCAGACTTAAATTGAAGAAAGTGGAGAAAACCACTAGACCATTAAGCTATGACCTAAATCAAATCCTTTATGACTATACAGTGGAAGTGAGAAATAAATTTAAGGGCCTAGATCTGATAGACAGAGTGCCTGATGAACTATGGACAGAGGTTCATGACACTGTATATGAGACAGGAATCAAGACCATCTCCAAAAAAAGAAATGCAAAAAAGCAAAATTGTTGTCTGAGGAGGCCTTACAAATAGCTGTGAAAAGAAGAGAAGTGAAAAGCAAAGGAGAAAAGGAAAGATATAAGCATCTGTTCCAAAGAATAGCAAGGAGAGATAAGAAAGCCTTCCTCAGCAATCGAGACAAAGAAATAGAGGACACAACAGAATGGAAAAGACTAGAGATCTCTTCAAAAAATTAGAGATACCAAGGGAACATTTCATGCAAAGATGGGCTCAATAAAGGACAGGAATGGTATGGGCCTAACAGAAGCAGAAGATATTAAGAAGAGGTGGCAAGAATACATAGAAGAACTGTACAAAAAATATCTTCATGACCCAGATAATCATGATGGTATGATCACTCACCTAAAGCCAGACATCCTGGAATGTGAAGTCAAGTGGGCCTTAGAAAGCATCACTATGAACAAAACTAGTAGAGGTGATGGAATTCCAGTTGAGCTATTTCAAATCTTAAAAGATGATGATGTGCAAGTGCTTCACACATGCATTCAATATGCCAGCAAATTTGGAAAACTCAGCAGTGGCCACAGGGCTGGAAAAGGTCAGTTTTCATTCCAATCCCAAAGAAAGGCAGTGCCAAAGAATGCTCAAACTACTGCACAATTGCACTAATCTCACATGCTAGTAGAATAATGCTCAAAATTCTCCAAGCCAGGCTTCAGCAATATGTGAACCATGAACTTCCAGATGTTCAAGCTGGTTTTAGAAAAGACAGATGAACCAGAGATCAAATTACCAACATTTGATGGATCTCGAAAAAGCAAGAGTTCCAGAAAAAACATCTATTTCTGCTTTATTTACTGTGCCAAAGCCTTTGACTGTGTGGATCATAATACACTGGAAAATTCTGAAAGAGATGGGAACACCAGATCATCTCACCTGCCTCTTGAGAAACCTATATGCAGGTCAGGAAGCAACAGTTAGAACTGGACATGGAACAACAGACTGATTCCAAATAGGAAAAGGAGTACATCAAGGCTGTATCACCCTGCTTATTTAACTTATATGCTGGAGGAAGCACAGGCTGGAATCAAGGTTGCTGGGAGAAATATCAGTAACCTCAGATATGCAGATGACACCATCCTTATGGAAGAAAGTGAAGAAGAACTGAAGAGCCTCTTGAGGAAGATGAAAGAGGAGAGTGAAAAAGTTGGCTTAAAGCTCAACATTCAGAAAACTAAGATCAATCCATCCAGTCCCATCACTTCATGGCAAATAGATTGGGAAACAGTGGAAACAGTGGCTGACTTTATTTTTCTGGGCTCCAAAATCACTGCAGATGGTGATTGCAGCCATGAAATTAGAAGACGCTTACTTCTTGGAAGGAAAATTATGACCAACCTAGAAAGCATATTGAAAAGCAGAGACATTACTTTGTCAACAAAGGTTTGACTAGTCAATGCTATGGCTTTTCCAGTGGTCGTGTACAGATGTGAGACTTGGACTATAAAGAAAGCTGAATGCTGAAGAATTGATACTTTTGATCTGTGGTGTTGGAGAAGACTCTTGAGAGTCCCTTGGACTGCAAGGAGATCCAACCAGTCCATCCTATAGGAAATCAGTCCTGTATATTCATTGGAAGGACTGATGCTGAAGCTGAAAATCCAATACTTTGGCCGCCTGATGGGAAGAGCTGAATCATTTAAAAAGACCCTGATGCTGGGAAAGATTGAGGGCAGGAGGAGAAGGGGAAGACAGAGGATGAGATGGTTGCATGGCATCACTAACTTAATGAACATGGGCTTGGGTGAACTCTGGGAGTTGGTGATGGACAGAGAGGCCTTCTGTGCTGTGGTTCAGAGGGGTCACAGAGTCGGCCACACCTGAGCAACTGAACTGAACTGACTTAATTTTCAATACAGCTAACAAAGAAAGAATTTTAAGTAAGTAACATTACAAGTTATTGTAAAGTTCATGTCTGTATCAGTATGAGTCTTTCTTCATAAATAAACAGAAAAGAGTCATACTTCTCTCTGTGTGCTTACTTAAGCACTGTACGGGAAAATATTTGTTAGTTGAAGAAACTGAAATTTTTCTTTGTTTAAATTTAAATTAACTGTGTAGAACATTAGCAACTTAAACACTTTTTTTTTACCTCTTTGTAAAGGCAAATTTCTGTCTTTTATTAATGTTCAAATAAAAATCGGATTTCCTAACATAAATTAATACTGCATTTCTCATATTAAACCCTTGAGAAGCAAACTGCATTTAACCCTCAAAAAACCCAGTGTCTTACTGTGAATTAAGAAGAGACCTCAACCTCTCATTGAAGACTTCCTACAGAAGAGATACAAAAATTACAAAGACTCAAAATTACTGTCAAAACTGCATTGCTGGTGTGAATATTCAAAAATCTAATGGCATTCTAGAGACCTCGAGAATGTACATGTTTCTACCTCATGCAAAGCTAGATCAAGAATGAATAGTATATGATTCCACCAGAGTTATTGCTAAGATATTTAGTGTTAATTTGAGGAAGATACTTCATGCATTATGTATACAGAAAAAATAATTCTATACTTCAGTTTTAGGAATACAGAGAAGAATGCATAAGAAGATATTGAGTGCTGAATTATAATTGCTGATTATCCTGTAATTAAA
Source organism: Tragelaphus eurycerus (assembly GCA_935064755.1). Lineage (NCBI taxonomy): Eukaryota > Metazoa > Chordata > Mammalia > Artiodactyla > Bovidae > Tragelaphus > Tragelaphus eurycerus. Next base: position 179,151 of record CAKXYN010000292.1, read on the forward strand.
CTTAAATTGTAAAACATCTGTTTGAATAGATACTACACAAAATTATTATGATCTCTTTGAATATTAAATGGAAAATGCAGTAACAGTAAATGAAATCAAATATAGATTGCTCCTGATGGATAAAAATGTTTTTTATCTGCCTCAGAATTGTTGATACAAACAAACATTAGAAGGCACTGTAGTCATCGTATGTTCATAAAGTAAGATTAAAAACCGCCAGATTATTGTTTTTTAAATTCAGTTTCTCAAAGTACCAAGAGAGCTAAAAAGAATCGTTATCTCAAAGGATTTCTGATTCAATATTTGCAACAGGAATATATGGTGTTTGAAATTTCATAGCAGCAGAAAAGTAATGAGATGGAAATTAAAGTACACTTGTATACATACTGTTAAGAATATTTTGATATTTAAATTCCAGAAGAGATAAAGTGAGTTTACTATGTTTTTGCTGTTCTATTTCTAGCTGTTTTTCAGAACTAAAATGTATTTTATTTTAATTTTTGACAAAAACTTGTTCTTACCTATTAAAAGTGGAATAGTGAGCTTGTAAAATAATTATTTTTATCTTCATTTACTAAACTGTCATTCAAACGTTTCTTCAATTAATGTTAAGTTCTACTGTACTTTATATAATTTGTGTAATTCTAAAAGGAGGAACTTGGTTAGGAATGCTATGCTCACTATTGAATATTTAATCTGCACAAATAATTTAAACCTTTGAGCTGAGAATTTTCTAGTAAAACATACTGCTTTGAAACAGAAAATATGTTAGTTAGTTTTATAATAATGAAAATATTGAGTGCAATATATTTGTATATATCTCTGTCCAAATGTGCCTTGAAATTCCATAATGAACTAAGATAAAATATATAAAGGGTTTTATTGAATTTTTTTCTATTGTGCTGAAGCATACAACTCTCATAGCTTGTCACCATTCAATGTTAAACTGCACAGAATTATTAAGAATTTAGTTTTTCAACTTGTATCTAACAAAATTTTAGTTTCATATAGAGTATATTAAAGGTAAAACTCCCATATTTGAAGATTTCACATTAGAAATTTTAGTAGCCTGAACTTCCCTGGTGGCACAGTGGATAAGAATCCATCTGCTAACGCAGGGGACATGGTTTTGATTCTAGACCTGCACACTGCAACTACTCAGCTTGTGTGCTCTAACTATGAGGCCTACGAATCTTGAGATCTTGCTCTGCAAAAACAGAAGCCACTGAAATGTGAAGCTCCTGCACCACAACAGAGTAGCCTCTCACTCCCGACTACAGAAAGACTGCAGCAACGAAGACCCAGTGTAACAAATAAATAAATTATTTATTTATTTATATTAAAAAGTTGTAGTAGCCTTCCCTGGTAGCTCAGCTGGTAAAGAATCCACCTGTAATGCAGGAGACCCTGGTTTGATCCCTGGGTCAGGAAGATCCAATGGAGAAAGGATAGGCTACCCACTCCAATATTCTTGGGCATCCCTCGTGGCACAGATGGTAAAGAATCTGGCTGCAATGTGGGAGACATGGGTTCAATCCCTAGGTCGGAAGATCCCCTGGGGGAGGGCACAGCAGCTCACTTGAGTATTCTTGCCTGGAGAATCCCCATGGGCAGAGGAACTTAGCAGGCTATGGTCCAGAGGGTTGCAGAGTTATACAGGGCTGAGAGACACTGACAGATCATCAACTTTAAGTCTCCTTCAACATCTGCTTTACACAGCTATGGAATTTAACAGGAAAGGTGCCCAATCTGAAATGCTTCAGTGATGCGAAATGGTTACATTAGTGTGTAAGGATGGAATTTCATATCCTGTGATCTATTGTACCCTGAGTTTGAGCTCAGGAGGATTGAATGCTCTGTTAGTTTATGGCAGACTTCTTGAAATTTTAAACAAAGGGAATAAACTTATTTCTCAATTCTGCTTATTATATATGATATTATTTCACTTGGACCTTGATATCTATAGCAAAGCATGTGTTTTTATGAACAAGATAGCAAAAGGGTTTTATTTACCTGTTAGAAGAATACAAATAATATAAAATTTTAGTTGGTAGTATTAATGAAAGTAAATCATTACATGTAGATATCTTGGGCATTCTCTAGATCACATGTGATGTACATTAAAAATCATTATTTCATTAATATTATCCAAATTATTTACCCTCTATAAGTAACAAGCATTAGTACATAATGCAATATTTAAATACACAAAGTAGACAGAATGCTAGAGAAGAGAGTATGTGCTGGGAAGATGGAGAATTTGGAGATAATTTCGGAAAAGATATAGAGATGTTAGAACCAAGTTACCCTTCCTGTGAGTCATACTGAAATGGAAATTGGCAGAAAGTAGCCTTTTATGCTCATGGAAAGTTAAGAGTGAAGGGGTGAGACAGCTTCCCACTAATTCACAATTTTATTTACATAATTGTTTTGAGTTAGATTCTTGAAGTCAGCTATGGATTTGAATGCTGGACAAAGACTTTCAGACTTCCTTTAACCTCCAGATAGCAGATTTTTCATCTGCTACATCATATATTTTCCACAAGCAATCTACTTGGTATACATCACACATTTATGTGACAAATAATAGATAAATGAACACCATGTGCCATCTATTTAGCTAGACATTGGGGAATAAAGTCATAAAGAAAATCAGGCAAATATGTATGCCTTCCATAGGAGTACTAGTAATAGGAGTTCCTGAAATATTGGTTATATCTTCTCTGTGTTTATATTCAATAACTAGCTATTTTTCTTAATTCTAAAAATTCTTTTATGAATGTTGTTTATAAAATGGAGTAGTGAGAGCTATCCCACATGTGCATGAACTCTATTTCTATAGAAATTTAATAAATCTGTAAGTCTTTCATCTCTAAGGATAGAAGATATTTAATGTAAAATCAAAAAAGTATACTTGGTAGATCATGTTTATTTTCACTAGCCAAGAATCCCTTTACTTATGTTAAAAACTATATAGGAAGGAAAATACAGACATTTTTATCTCAGCCATATGCAGATTACCAGTGATAAAGCTCAGGCTTAAATGTCAGAGTGACTTAACCAAGTTTCTTTGGTTATCATTCATTTTATTTGGAGAATCATTAATTTTTAAATTATAATAATGAAATAAACCTATTTGACTCTTTATAACATAAAGGAACAACTGAAAATATTAATTGACATAATTCTAAATGTTTATTTTAATCCCATTATGATGCCCTAATAAGCTATGTCTCTTTGAATATAAACTTGCCTGATTAACTACAGAATAAATGTCTGGACATAGAGGTCATTCAAAGTTACAGATTATCTTTGATGATGCAATCCTAACACTAACTGAACAAACCCAAACTGTACAAGTCCAAATTGATGCCATCAGAAACACAATCATAATGTGCATTAAATATAGCTAACAGCTGAAAGAAAGTGAAAAAAAAAAAAAAAAAAAGCTACAGCCGAGTAACAACAGATGTTATATGGTCAATTTGGTGTTCTGGATGTAAAGAAAAGTGAAGGAAACTAACACATGGAGACCGGAGAAAGCTACTATCGGTGCAAGGAGACACATTGTGAGAGATTTGCCATGCTGGATCAGTCTGAGGTTTAATGCACTTGTCTGTATGACAGGCTAGATGAGAGCCAGTTGCTTCCCATCAGTATGCAGTAAAGACTCAAGCTTTTAGGTTTAGTCTTGAAATTAATTTGATTTATCCTGATCGTCTTTAAAAGACACAAATTAATCCTAAGAGATAAGAGCATTTTCTACCATGTCAGCATTTTATTTTAAGGAAGGTTTAATATCATCAAGCTACTCTTGCACTAAGGAAAACTGCACTATTGAAATGCACATTACTAGATCAGATCAGATCAGTCGCTCAGTCGTGTCCGACTCTTTGCGACCCCATGAACCGCAGCACGCCAGGCCTCCCTGTCCATCACCAGCTCCCGGAGGTCACTCAGACTCGCATCCATCGAGTCAGTGATGCCATCCAGCCATCTCATCCTCTGTCGTCCCCTTCTCCTCCTGCCCTCAATCCCTCCCAGCATCAGAGTCTTCTCCAATGAGTCACTGATCTGATCTGATCTGATCTGATATCTTGTCCTTGTTTTCTCCCCTGGTAAGGTCTGTGACACTTAGCCAGAATTTTATTTAGAAAGTAATCATGTTTTTATGTAAACATACCATTATTTGTTTAAAATATAACCAGATATTGTCTACAATAATTTAACAAAGATGTTATTTATAGATAAATCAGCTTTGTTCTTATCCTAATCTAGACAAGTTTTGTCTAAAAATATTATGAACTAAGAAAGCTCTAATATTATTAACACTTAAACTTACCTTAAATGTTTCTATTCTAAATGTCTTTTAAAAATTCTATTTTAGGGATTCAAATATATCTCTGTCTTTATCCATATTCTATCATATTTAGGTTTTTAACACATATATTTAAGTTTTGTAGGAATAAAAAATCAGTTTTAATTGCTTATTATTTCAGTCATCCATATTAGTAAACTATTTGAATTTGATCATTTTGAGGGGAATACAACTAACTTCCTTATTTTTCCTAAGTAACTCAAGGCAATAGCATCCACTGGAAAACACTTTTGAATTTTAATCATAGAGCAGCAAAAACAGTAAGTCTCTAAGATGATAGTTTACAAGCTGCGCCATTACCTTAACGATGACAAATGTCATAGAAATATTTTAAGAACAGCAGCTTTCCTGTTCTCTAATGATAATAATGAGATTATTTTGTTTTCCATGCCTGGCAAAATTACTAGAAAAAAATAATCATAAGACAAGAACTTCAAATTATTTGAATAGATGTATTAAGGACAGGAGTAATGGGGACAGTGGTATCATGAAGATTGCAGTCAGGAGGGCCTGGAGATGGGTCTCTGGAAGTACCATATGGGTACACCAAGCACAAGATGCTGGCCTAATACACTAGCTAATGGAGGTGTATGTCCAAGACAGTAAAGGGAGAGAACCTAATATATGGTGTTCTCTTGACCCTGCAGGTGAACAATGATTGAAGAAGGAACTCCAAATATTTTGAATCTATCATTCAAATATTTTGACTATATATATTATATGTACACAGAAGAACCTTTCTGAATTGAGTGTGTTTACAAAAGTGTATACCACTGTGACATAGCATAAAATAGTCAGAAATAACAGAGATATCTCATATTTTCTAACAATTATTTTTTTAATTAACTTGCTCTCATAAACATGTACCAAGCTATTCTTGGTTAGTATTTAATGTTTAATGGTTCTGCTGTTTTGTGCTAAGTGTGACAGAATACTGAAATAATAGCAACTACACAGATAAATTCATTTAATTACTTCATGCAAAACATGTGTCTGGATTTAGGCAATTCTAAGGGCTGGGTTGTGAAGTTTGATTCCAGGAAACTTCATTAAACCTCTCTGATTTTGGTCTATTTTTTCCTGTAAAATGGTTGTAGCCATTTCAAAGAGCTGTATTTAAAATACAGATCAGTAATAAATAGACCAACAAAACCCAAAAACAAATGAATGTTTATCATAAAAGTCTCCTCTTTCCCAGAAAGCCTCTCTCTTTTTTTTTAAGAGAAAAATACTCTTCCCAGAAATGCCACATCAAACTTTCCCTTACGTCTTAATGAATTGAGTCGTGTGCTCGACCCAGACCAATTATTAGCCAGAGGTATCACTATTGAACTGATTGAAAACGACAGTTTAGGGTTCTTGACCTGTGGTTGAAGACAGCTTACTTGAATAGACTCAAGAATTACAGTAATGAAGAAAAAGAGTAAATGGCTAATAGGTAGACAACCTATACTTTCTGTTAAAGAGATTGTATATAAGAACAGGTACTTATATTTAGATGACTTCTTATAGGATAGTAGTTTGTTTTTTTCTACAGTGGAATTGAACTTATAGATTTCTACAGTGAAACAATATTTACAACATTTCCATTCAAGCAATTGAATGCAAGAATTTATTCCCATAATTAATTTTATGTGAATAAAAATAAGTGTGAGAAATTTCCTAGATAATTGTATATAAATGAAAGCAAATATCTAAAAATAGGACATTAGTTAAATAAATTATCTTCTTTCTATTGAAAAGTGTGTTATTCTCTTTCTTGAATCCATTAGCATCAAAAAATTTCTCTAAAAATGTTCAAATTAAATTTGAAAAAGAAAAACTTTTAGGTGACTAAATATATAAATCAGTGAGAAGGATAGACAAATATCTCATGCAGAAGAATTTAAAATACTTTATGTACACACACTGCTCTCAAGGAAGTGGGATATAATTTCTCGTTCTTAAGTGTGAGCCATACATAATGGCTTCTTTTCAAAGAGTATAATATAGAATAAGGGAAAAATTATCTTTACAGTGGAGAAATCTGACAAATTCTTTCTCAGTCAGGTGATTAAGGATATCATTAACAAGGATAAGTCATGTTAATAGCATGTACTCTTGACATAATGTGATGAAAATGGCTGTTTATTTTATTGCCTCCTCTCCAAAACCCAGTCTAATCATGAGAAAAATATTGAGCACACCCAATTAAGAGACAGTCTATAAAATATCTGACTTATCTCTTCAAAACAATTAAAGTCTTCAAAAACAAGAAAAGACTGAAAAACTCAAGGGGGAGTCTACTGAGACATGACTAATAAATGTAAAGCATTATCCTGGATGGAAATAGAACAGAAGAAGATTAAGAAAAATCTTAGGAAATCTGAATATAGACTTTAGTTAATAATAATGTATAGATATCAGTGATGCTGGAGAAGGAAATGGCAACACACTCCAGTGTTCTTGCCTGGAGACCAATGGGCAGAGGAGCCTGGTGGACTATAGTACATGGGGTCACAAAGAGTTGGACACGACTGAGTGATTAACACTTAATTATGATGAATGTTATAAATTAGTAAGTTAAAAGTAGGGGAAGTGGACATGGCATGCATGAGAAATCTCGTAGCTATCTTTGTAACTTTTCTATAAATCTAAATTTATTCTAAAATCTAGAAATGCAATCCCTATCAAAATCCCAATGACATTTTTCACAGAAATAGAATAATCTCTCAAGTATATTTTGTTGTTCAGTCACTCAGTCATCTCCAACTTTTCACGACCCCATGGACTGCAGCCTGTAAGGCTTCCCTGTCCTTTACCATCTCTGGGAGCTTGTTCAAACTCATGTCCATTGAGTCAATGATGCCATCCAACCATCTTATCCTCTGTCATCCCCTTCTCCTCCTGCCTTCTATCTTTCCCAGCATCAGGGTCTTTTCCAGTGAGTCAGCTCTTCACATCAGATGGCCAAAGTATTTGAGCTTCAGCTGCAGCATCCATCCTTCCAGTGAATACGCATGGTTGATTTCCTTTAGGATTGACTAGTTTGATCATCTTTCAGTCCAAGGGAATCTCAAGAGTCTCCTCCAACACCACGATTTGAAAGAATCAATTTTTTGGCACTCAGCCTTCTTTATGGTCCAATTCTCATATCCATTCATGACTACTGGGAAAACCATAGCTTTGACTAGACAGACCTTTGTTGGCAGAGTAACATCTCTGCTTTTTAACATTCTGTCTAGGTTTGTCATAACTTTTCTTCTAAGGAGCAAATAAGTTTATATGAAACCACAAAATACCTTGAACAGCCAAAGCAATTCTGAGAATAAAGAACAAAGCTGGAGGCATCACATGCCCCATTTCAAATTATATTACACTATTATAGTAATCACTGACTCGATGGATGTGAGTCTGAGTGACCTCCGGGAGTTGGTGATGGACAGGGAGGCCTGGCGTGCGCCGGTTCATGGGATCTCAAAGAGTCGGACACGACTGAGCGACTGATCTGATCTGATCTGATTATAGTAATAAAATATTTAGTGAGTTAAAAAAGATAGTCTCATATCAGTTAATACTAGTTAGAAATATTAGTCAGAAGTCATTAGTTAAGTACTAGTTAGAAGAAAACTCTAATCTATTTACTTCCTAAGCAAAATGATACCAAGTATCCTTTGATCACCCTGTCGTTCATTTGTGTTTTATTAGAACTCTAATTGTGTCTAAATAGAAAGCAAGAGAGAACATACTTGATTAGTATGGGTCAATAAACTTGTAAAAAGTATTTTTAAATTTAGGAATCATGGCCATTAGATCAATTGAACTTTAGGATAGAAGATAACACCAGACTTTCTGTGAACCACATCCATCTCCAAAGAAGTATATGTGAATCAGAGATTGGTAACATTTTCACTTCCTGCTTTATTAGATGTATTTCATCTTTTTTTAAAAAATTGTGTCTGTTAGAAATGGTTTTATTTAGCTTAAATGTGAATAAGGAGGATAGTTATAAATCATTGAGCTGAGCCTTTGTCTCTTTTAATCTTATAAAGCCCTCTCCCTGATCCCCAGCCACCTCTTATTTTTATTGTTTCCCCAACTTTTCAAATAATTTCAGGCAGTTACTGTCTTCTGGATTGTTTTTGTAGCTTCTTTATAGTGTTCTTTAGTTATTTTCTATCCTCTTGATCTCCTATAAATGAGAAATTAGTTCAACAGACTCTGACCATTGAAGGTATATATTTTTGGTTAAAATATTCTACAGATAAATTGTAGAGTTCATCTTTCACCACATAAGGAGTCACATACGTTAGAATAATCAACCAAAAATGATGCTGATACTGAGTGAACAATGAATTAGGATGCTGACTGAAAACTGCATTATAGCATTCCTCTATTGTGAAATAACTTTAATGATTTTAATATTTTATAAATGTTCAATAAATATTAAACAAATGCATTCTATTGTTCACACTAAATTGTTTCATTCTGGCTTCTTATTTAGATTCATTCATGAGATATTTTACCCAGGCCTAATTATATCCTTCACAGTCTGCCTAAGGGGTGCAATAGTCTCTTTGAATTCTATGCAGCATGTCAAAGACAGTCTAGATTTGGTACTCTAAGATATAGGGTTAATGCTCTAGGTTATTGTCAACACACCATATTATGATACAGACATTAAAACAGTAGCTATGTGGAGAGAGATTGAGTTTCTGCTTTTCTAAAAAGAGCTCAGATGTTGCCAAGAATGGTAGTCTGCTTCTACAGTTTAAATAACAAAGTAGCAAGGTTCATATCTTTTACTTTGCATAAGAGATGAATGAGAGTACTACAAGGGATACATTGGAGGCAACTGGACTGAGTGCCAGGAGGACTGCTATTCTTTTCTAAGATGAGAGATGCCCCAGGAGCACAGATGGTTAGGATAGCTCTCCCAATCCAGGGTTCCTGGAGCATACCTAGCAAAACCCTAGTGTTTACATCTGCAGTGATAGCCTAGATGAGTTCAGGTTAATCACACAGTACCCTCCATGACTGACCAAGTTGAGGGATAGACAAGATGAAGGTCATATCAGCCATAGAAATTAGCCACTGTCATCAGTACCGTGAGGAACTATCAACTGAGTAAAACAAGTAATATTTTCACAGTGCAAAGGCAGTTCAGTTCAGTTCAGTTGCTCATTCATGTCTGACTCTTTGCAACCCCATGAACTGCAGCACACCAGGCTGCCCTGTCCATCATCATCTCCTGGAGTTCACTGAAACTCATGTTCATCAAGTCGGTGATGCAATCCAGCCATTTCATCCTCTGTCGTCCCCTTCTCCTCCTGCCCACAATACCCCCCAGCATCAGAGTCTTTTCCAATGAGTAAACTCTTCGCATGAGGTGGCCAAAGTACTGGAGTTTCAGCTTTAGCATCATTCTTCCAAAGAAATCCCAGGGCTGATCTCCTTCAGAATGGACTGGTTGGATCTCCTTGCAGTCCAAGGGACTCTCAAGAGTCTTCTCCAACACCACAGTTCAAAAGCATCAATTCTTTGGCGCTCAGCTTTCTTCAAGGTCCAACTCTCACATCCATACATGACCACAGGAAAAACCACAATCTTGACTAGACGGACCTTTGTTGGCAATGTAATGTCTCTGCTTTTCAATATGCTATCTAGGTTGGTCATAACTTTTCTTCTAAGGGGTAAGTGTCTTTTAACTTCTTGGCTGCAATCACCATCTGCAGTGATTTTGGAGCCCCCAAAAATAGTCTGATACTGTTTCCACTGTTTCCCCATCTATTTCTCATGAAGTGATGGAACCAGATGCATGATCTTCGTTTTCTGAATGTTGAGCTTTAAGCCAACTTTTTCACTCTCCTCTTTCACTTTCATCAAGAAGCTTTTTAGTTCCTCTTCACTTTCTGCCATATGGGTTGTGTCATCTACATATCTGAGGTTATTGATATTTCTCCTGGCAATCTTGATTCCAGCTTGTGCTTCTTCCAGCCCAGTGTTTCTCATGATGTACACAATACCCATATTCTAAAGAACATAACTTATGAGAGTTTTAATTAGAGCACAGTAGAAAACTCACAAGTCATACTAAGCCAGCAAACCTACTCCTAGCTCACATTCAGATACTATCTTTAAAAGGACGTCACATTGTACTGGAGATCAGATACCAGAAAGACTAAAGATTCTTATAGAAAATGGATTGTTTAATTGTTGAACTGGAACCACAATGGATTAAGGGTCCCCTCATCTCATCCAACGGAGAAGGCAATGGCACCCCACTCCAGTACTTTTGCCTAGAAAATCCCATGGATGGAGGAGCCTGGTGGGCTGCAGTCCATGGGGTCACTAGAGTTGGACACGGCTGAGCGACTTCACTTTCACTTTTCACTTTCACGCATTGGAGAAGGAAATGGCAACCCACTCCAGTATTCTTGCCTGGAGAATCCCAGGGACAGGGAAGCCGGGTGGGCTGCCGTTGATGGGGTTGCACAGAGTCGGACACGACTGAAGCCACTTAGCAGCAGCAGCAGCAGCATCCCACCCAATGCCATATTGTTTTGAATTCTACCTAAATTCAAATTGTTTTGAATTTTCTACCTAGTGTCAGTTTTTGAAAGGGATGAACTAAGTCCGAGGGCAAATAAAAAAAAAAATTTAAACATTTCCTCTGCATATCTGAGTTTTAGTGGAAGTAAATTAATTACCTTTCAAAATTCATTAGTAATTTGAAGATTAATCAAATAGAAATAATATCATAAATCTTTTGTATACAAACTTTATTATGCATACCAATTTCCTTAATTAATAGGCATAAAATAGATTTCTTATACTCAAAATCTCCATTTTAACTTTTTTCTGTGTGTGTGTGTGTGTTAGTCGCTTAGCTGTGTCTGATTCTTTGTGACTCCATGAACTATAGCAGGCCATACAACTCTGTCTATGGAATTCTCCAGGCAAGAATACTGGAGTGGGTTGCCATTTCCTGCTCCAGGGGATCTTCTTGGCCCAGGGATTGAACCTGGGTTTCCTGCATTGCCAGCAGATTCGTTACCATATTAAAGCTGTTGCAAATGGTAGAATCATTTCAAACAATTGTTTATTATTTTTGTCATACTTACAGGATACAGTTCTTCTGTGTATAGATATATGTACAGATAATTCTGTTCTTCATTCAGCTACCACACTCATTTTCTGATTCTCTTCAAGGAAAATTCCTTGAAAGAACTGTTCGCATCATTAGTTCTCATTCCATTTCTCCAAGACTTTCTTGAATTCAATCAATTTGTTGTTTGATTCACATAACTCTACAAATTCATTGTTAGGTCACCAGATGATATATCCAAAAATATTTAGTTTCATTTTCTTTCTACTTCAATAGTCATTTCTTTTTATCTCTTCATTGCATCCTTCATATCCTTGAATACTAAAGTTTACTTACTTTAGCTTATTAATTTTTTTGTCTTTAAAAAAAATGTAAATTTCATAAAAACAAAGGATTTTGTCTGTTTTGTTTATTCTTGTACCCTCAGCACTTGAAATCATTTGTAACACCTAGTACCTCCTCAAGAAATATCTCTAACTTAAGGAATGAATGAAAATAGTGAATGACTTGGATTTAGGACAATGCTATGCTGAAAAGAAGACACATGTATGTAATGGTATATTATCCTAGATTTACTTTCATAGTCATTAACTAATGTTTTTATTTTGTCAAGACTATCTTGTCTCTTTTGTGTCAGCAGAAAGAGTTTTCCCAGAAATTAGGAATGGAACATATTATAAAATGAAGCTCTATAATTTAGACTCAGATTTTCTTAAATTATATTAGAGGTCAGTAGTATAAATTAAGTGCCTAATTAAGTTGCTTTATAGATCAATTGCAGGAGCACACTCATATACACATACCTCATGGAACATAGGCAGATATCAGAACAAACATGTGAACCAACAACAAAATTTTCTCACTGTGTAATTATTGCTTCATTTTCAGTTATCTCTAGAACAGAAAAATTTCTTCTACACAGCTGATTTCTGAAAAGTTTTGAAAGCAAACCAAAACATCTTCTTAGCAGTAGAGTGAAGTTTGTTCCCCACATTATATATACATATATGTATAAACATTTGTACAATTTAATTTCTTGACAGAATGTGATATAAGTGTCATCCAGTTGATTTAGTTTTGCATTCTAGAGAGGTCCTGATGTCTGTATTTTCTGAGCAACTTTTATGTGTAAACTAAATCTAGTTTGCCTTACAATTATTGATTCAGATTCAGTAAAACAAAATAGAAATGTTTATATATTTCATCTTACATTTTTGTTACTTCACTTGAATTGTTGAGTTTATCAAATGCTGACCTTTTCATGGAACTAAGAAAATTAAAGAAAACATTTTTCAAAACAAACCGTACATTTTCTTGTTCCTATTAGATTTTCACAGTTTTTCATTTTCATTGCTATGCTCTATGGTAGATAAACACACTTTGATACTTTGCAGTTTAAAATGTATTAGATTTAAGAGTTACTTAGATTTGTTTAGTATAACAGAATATATATAAACTCTTGAGTCTGCAAAATTTAACAAAATATTAAAGTCAAAAAAGCATGTGAAAAATTCACAGTTAACAAAATTTATAAATCAAGAAACTCTAAGAAGTCATTGATATTGTTATATTTTAACTACAATTAAAGTTTATTTAGTGTTAAACTACTGCAAAGTTCTAGTTTAAATTGGGGGCAGTACATTATTTCAAAGTTTGTTACCTGTAGCTACTTCCAGAGTTCCAGGGAGCAAAGATCAGCTTGACATAAGGTTATAGTTGACTAAGAATAACAATAAGCTTGAGTATAAGTGAAATGCCCTTATGGTTACAAGCAAGAATGACCCACCTTTTGTGACATTTACTGCCTTCTATGGTTTTGCAAGTCTTTCTTCTCTGCTGGATATCTTTGCAGCATATACAGAGTAAAATATCCCAGGTGATTATTTCTTTTTTGAACTGATACTACAAAAGAACAACTCTCATTTTTTTTTTTTTTTTTTTTTAAGTACCATGGGCTTTTAACACACAGGCAATGCTGGAAACATAAATGTCTCTGCAGAAGTCATCTTCTCATGCCCTTTATTGATATATATTGGCATCACAGGAAACATAAATAATAGAAGGGCACTAAAGACTTAGACATTCTCAAAGTAAAAATGCACCCTGCTAGCAGCTTGTTTTCCATGTTATTGAAAAATAAGACTAAGTGGAGAAAAGTCATGTGGAGATGCAAGCACTTTTAGAATTCAATGTAGAGCAAAACAGAACAGTAAGACAAGGTGATAAAATGTCAACGGGCATATGCTAAAAGTTGTCATTTATTTTTCAAATGACAATTACTTCTTCTTGATAATTTTTATCCTGCTGGTAGATAACTACACAGAATTTCTTCCTAAACCTCATAATAATTATATATGTGTTTGTGCAGATAGCTGTCTAAACATTTATAATACTGATTAGAAATTATCCTGAATAAAATAAACTGTATATTTGGTATGAGATCTAAACTTATATATTGTATTCAAATTTACTACCCTACTGTATTGTTTTTTACATTATTGAACCCTGTATAATCAAAATTTTGAGCAAATTATAAAAGCAATATTTAAACAGAGTTTAAACATTTAAATCAGTAAAACAACAGTTTCTTCCCTTTACTCTACTTTAGTCTTGATATTCAGAAGCAGCACATTTAGTTACATATTTCTGTTCTTAACACCTTGGGTTGTCATTTCATCTTTAAATAATATGTAAAATTTTTTTGATTTATCAGAGTTAGATGTTATTTTTTAACATTACCTCTATATTTATGAAATCACTGTGTTTGCAATGACCACATCTCAAATGTGAGACCACATACAAGAATTTCCATTGTTTCTGCTAGAAATCATAAAAATATGATTCCCCCCCTTATTTTTTAGAATAACAGTGAAAGTATGGTTGCCCTTCCTTGCATTTCTCTTTTTGCATTCTTGTTTTCTACTTTAAGGAAAGAAAGAAAAAGCAAAAGAAAAAGAGGAAGGGAGGAAGGAAAGGGAAGGAAGAAACTTTTACACTGTCAATTGACTTTCTTTTCCTCTTTTTTTTTTTTTTTTCTTTTTGAGTATCTAAACACTCAAAATTCTCCAAGCTAGGCTTCAACAGTATGCGAACTGAGAATTCCCAAATGTTCAAGCTAGATTTAGAAAAGGCAGAGATCAAATTGCCAACATCCATTGAATCATAGAAAAAGCAAAACAATTCCAGAAAGACATATACTTCTGTTTCATTGACTATGCTAAAGCCCGTGATGATGTGGTTCACAAAAAACTGTAGAAAATTCTGAAAGAGATGGGAATACAAACCACCTTACCTGTCTCCTGAGAAACCTGTATTCAAGCCAAGAGGCAGCAGTTAGAACCAGACATGGAAAAAGGAATTGGTTACAAATTGATAAAGGAGTACATTAAGGCTGTAGAGCGTCACTCTGCTGATTTTACTTATATTCAGAGTACATCATGTGAAATGTCAGGCTGGATGAAGCACAAGCTGGAATCAAGTTTGCTGGGAGAAATATCAACAACCTCAAATATGCAAATGACAGCACCCTTATGGCAGAAAGTGAAGAGAAACTAAAGAGCCTTTTGATGAAGATAAGAGGACAGTGTTAAAAAGTAAAGATGTTACTTTGCCAACAAAGATCCATATAGTCAAAGATATGGCTTTGGCCAACTGATGCGAAGAGGTAACTCTTTAGAAAAGACCCTGATGCTGGGAAAGATTGAAGGCAGGAGGAGAAGGATATGACAGAGGGTGAGATGGTTGGATGGTATCACCAACTCAATGGACATGAGTTTGACTGAGCTCCAGGAGATGGTGAAGGACAGGGAAGACTGACGTGCTGCATTCCATGGGGTTGCAAAGAGTTGGACACAACTGAGGGCTTGCTCCTTCCAAGAGAAGCTGTAACCAACATCAGATCAGATCAGATCAGTCACTCAGTCGTGTCTGACACTTTGCGACCCCATGAATCGCAGCACGCCAGGCCTCTCTGTCCATCACCAACTCCCGGAGGTCAAGGAGACTCATATCCATCGAGTCAGTGATGCCATCGAGCCATCTCATCCTCTGTCGTCCCTTTCTCCTCCTGCCCCCAATCCCTCCCAGCATCAGAGTCTTCTCCAATGAGTCAACTCTTCGCATGAGGTGGCCAAAGTACTGGGGTTTGAGCTTTAGCATCACTCCTTCCAAAGAAATCCCAGGGCTGATCTCCTTCAGAATGGACTGGTTGGATCTCCTTGCAGTCCAAGGGACTCTCAAGAGTCTTCTCCAAAGCCACAGTTCAAAAGCATCAATTCTTCGGTGCTCAGCCTTCTTCACAGTCCAACACTCACATCCATACATGACCACAGGAAAGACCATAGCCTTGACTAGACGAACCTTTGTTGGCAAAGTAATGTCTCTGCTTTTGAATATGCTGTCTAGGTTGGTCATAACTTTCCTTCCAAGGAGTAAGCGTCTTTTAGTTTCATGGCTGCAGTCACCATCTGTAGTGATTTTGGAGCCCAGAAAAATAAAGTCTGACACTGTTTCCACTGTTTCCCCATCTATTTGCCATGAAGTGATGGGACCGGATGCCATGATCTTCGTTTTCTGAATGTTGAGCTTTAAGCCAACCTTTTCACTCTCCACTTTCACTTTCATCAAGAGGCTTTTGAGTTCCTCTTCACTTTCTGACATAAGGGTTGTGTCATCTGCATATCTGAGGTTATTGATATTTCTCCCTGCAATCTTGATTCCAATTTGTGTTTCTTCCAGTCCAGCATTTCTCATGATGTACTCTGCATATAAGTTATATAAACAGGGTGACAATATACAGCCTTGACATACTCCTTTTCCTATTTGGAACCAGTCTGTTGTTCCATGTCCAGTTCTAACTGTTGCTTCCTGAACTGCATACAGATTTCTCAAGAGGCAGATCAAGTGGTCTGGTATTTCCATCACTTTCAGAATTTTCCACAGTTTATTGTGATGCACCC
Source organism: Tragelaphus eurycerus (assembly GCA_935064755.1). Taxonomy (NCBI): domain Eukaryota; kingdom Metazoa; phylum Chordata; class Mammalia; order Artiodactyla; family Bovidae; genus Tragelaphus; species Tragelaphus eurycerus. Next base: position 195,574 of record CAKXYN010000292.1, read on the forward strand.
AGTCAAAGGCTTTGGAATAGTCAATAAAGCAGAAATAGATGTTTTTCTGGAACTCTCTTGCTTTTTCCATGATCCAGCGGATGTTGGCAATTTGATCTCTGATTCCTCTGCCTTTTCTAAAACCAGCTAGAACATCAGGAAGTTCACGGTTCACATATTGCTGAAGCCTGGCTTGGAGAATTTTGAGCATTACTTTACTTACAGACAGCATATTAAAAAGCAGAGACATTACTTTGCCAACAAAGATCCATCTAATCAAAGCTATGGTTTTTCCAGTAGTCATGTATGGACGTGAGAGTTGGACCATAAAGAAAGCTGAGCACCAAAGAATTGATGCTTTTGAGATGTGATGTTGGAGAAGACTCTTGAGAGTCTTTTGGACAGCAAGGAGATCAAACCAGCCAGTCTTAAAGGAAACCAACCCTGAATATTCATTGGAAGGTCTAATATTTTGGCCAGTTGATGCAAAGAACTGAGTCATTGGAAAAGACCCTGATTCTGGAAAAGACTGAAAGCATGAGGAGAAGGGGAACAACAGAGGATAAGATGGTTGGATGGCATCACCTACTTGATGGAAATCAGTGTAGGTAAACTCCAGGAGTTGGTTATGGACAGGGAAGTTGGACATGGAGTGCATAGGGTCACAAAGAGTCGGACCCGAATGAACAACTGAACTGCTATTGAGTGACTGAACAACAACAACACTCAAAGGATCTGACCTGGTTCTAGTTTGATAACTGAGTCAACTTGTAAACAAAAGCACGTTGCATTCTTTTCTGATTTGCGATTAAGCTGTTCTACAATGCAGACATTCAACAAACTCCTCAAAGCCTCCGCATTCCCTCCCACCACCTCGTGTCTCCATTTTCTCTCTCTATAACATATGCGTTCTTCCAGAATGGATCTTTTGGAAAAATGCAGATAGATTTGCTTTCTGATGGCTTATGCCCTCTTAGAATATTTCTGACTGGATCTTCTTTAGGTTTTCTCCCACAATATTTTAATTGGACTAAAGAGGAGAAAAAACTTGCATTTGTTCTATTTGCCTCACTAAACTGAAAAATCTTTCTTCTCCATTTTACTTTAAATTGACACATAAAGTGTCATTTTTAATTTTATTAAAAATATATAAAACACTTATGAGACATAAAATATGCTCTTCACAAAAATGTATGCTCTGAAAATTCTCTTTTATCCTGTGTCCTAACTATCTTCTATTTCTTACTGATAACAATTTGTGATAATATTTCCTTACTCCTTACAGTATTTATTTGCAAAAATAAGCAAATATATATTTATATGTGTGTGTGTGTATATATAATGATATATTCTACTCAGATATTAAAATATGTACCTAGATGTGTCTATTTTTAAATGAAAAATCCTTGGAGTCATTTTATTTCAGTTTATAGGTTCTATTTAATTTCACCTCATATGTTATACTAAGTATTCCATTCTGTAGAGATACACTACCTTTTATTTAAACTTTCTTTATTATAGGCATTTGATCTGTTTACAATATTTATCTATACAAAACAATTTTGTATCTGCAGGTGTGTAAATTCAAGGAAGATTATTAGTAGTATTGCTGGGTCAAATTGTAAATTGATATATAGAGAGACTATAAGATAACCCTGTTAGATGTCAAGTTCATCTCTGCAGGAATTGTGTGATTTTGAATTCCCACAGACTCCCAGAAGAATGTTCAGTTCAATTTTTGGATTTGTAATAATTTGATAACTGAGATCATGGCATCCAGTCCCATCACTTCATGGCAAATAGAGGGGGAAACAGTGGAAACAATGTCTGACTTTATTTTTCTGGGCTCCAAAAATCACTGTGGATGGTAATTGCAGCCATGAAATTAAAAGATGCTTACTCCTTGGAAGGAAAGTTATGATCAATCTAGATAGCATATTCAAAAGCAGAGACATTACTTTGCCAACAAAAGTTTGTCTAGTCAAGGCTATGGTTTTTCCAGTTGTCATGTATGGATTGTGAGGGTTGGACTATAAAGAAAGCTGAGTGCTGAAGAATTGATGCATTTGAACTGTGGTGTTGGAGAAGACTCTTGAGAGTCCCTTGGACTGCAAGGAGATCCAACCAGTCCATCCTAAACGAGATCAGTCCTGGGTGTTCATTGGAATGACTGATGTTGAAGCTGAAACTCCAATACTTTCGCCACCTGATGCAAAGAGATGACTCATTGGAAAAGACCCTGATGCTTGGAAAGATTGAGGACAGGAGGAGAAGAGGATGACAAAAGATGAGACGGTTGGATGGCATCACTGACTCAATGGACATGGGTTTAGGTGGACTCCGGGAGTTGGTTATGGACAGGGAGGCCTGGCATACTGAGGTTTATGGGGTCACAAAGAGTCGGACATGACTGAGCGACTGAACTGAACTGAATTGATAACTGAGAATTAGTATTTCATAGTATGAATTTGCATTTTTCTTATTATGGGTGACTTTTGATATTTTTGGTAATTTAAGTGTAAAATAGTGAATGAAAAGTGAAAGTGAAGTCACTCAGTGGTGTCCAACTCTTTGCGACCCCATGAACTGTAGCCCACCAGGCTCCTCCATCCATGGGATTCTCCAAGCGAGAGTAATGGAGTAGCTTGCTATTTCCTTCTCCAGGGGATCTTCCCGACCCAGGAATTGAACCCAGGTTTCTGCATTGTAGGCAGAGGCTTTATCCTTTGAGCCACCAGGGAAGTCCAAAAATAGTGAATAGAGAAATATATTTAAAATAATGAAAAACAAATGATTAAAATTGATGCTATATTATTGCCATGAAAAGATTTAATTATATATTGTTAATTAACAAAGTGTTTAAACCTGTAAACTGTTCTTAGCCTTTAAAGTCTGTCTTGTAGGAATGTGAGGACCACTGTAGATACTTCTCTAGAGGTGTGAGTATATAAGCAGAAGGAATAGAAATCTTTCCTTAAAGTTTTATTTAATTAATCTGTAAATGCATACTTTTCTTATAAATTTAAGAAAATATTAAAAAAAGAATGTATTAAATGTGTTCATTTTTAAACATATACATAGACATGTTTACCTATGTTAAATCCTCAAATAATATAAAGTATAAACTAAGTTAGCCATGACTATATCTAAGATGTAAGATCAAAGAAACTTACAACTTTAAATATATTTTTACATTTTTTCTATGATGCACGTCTATTTCTTTTGTAAAAAAAAAAAATTTGATTTTGATAGAAAATCAGAGGTTGAAGAAGTTGATATCACTGACCATGATTAGTTTTCCAAACATTTGAACTACTACATTAACTGAGTCATATTTCAGTGTTCTTCTATTAATTATTTTAAAAATTATTTTGCTTTACATCTTTGGAGCATATAACAATAAATATTAATTAAACTTAAGGAAAATTTTTGTCATGTAATTAAACATCAGTAATCTAAATTTTTTACTATACATATTATTTTTTCCATTTTGTATCTGAATCATGTAGACAGATGAATTGTTTCTTTAGTAACAGTCTTTAGAATTTTTTCTGCAATCTCTTAGGAGGCAGGGTCCACCCATTCTTATTTATTTCTTCAGAACCTAGCTAAATATATCACAAATAATATATATATATGATAAATATAGTTAAATTAATAAATTGAGGCATATTTAAATGAAGAAATCGCCATCATAAAAATGCACTAAGTAATTTAAATCATTAAATAATTACAACTTTTCTTACCAAGCATGAACCACTGCAGATTAGATGTATGTGCTTTCACATGTAAGATTTCCAGCAAAATATAAATTACCACAAATTATCCAATAGGAGAGTGCTTGAAACAAATTACAAAAACAAGTATAGTTTTAAAAATATTAAAGAGCTCTATTAAAACTGGTACTAGGAACAGATTTTTTTTTTTTTTTAATTTCTACCTATTTATAAAGAACAGATAGTTCTGTTAGGTTGATAGAATAGGAAAAATGAGTCCAAAATGGTGATGGCTAAAAGACAAAGAAGGGAGAAGAAGCCCATAAAAATGGAACAAAGGAAGGTCTGAGAACTAGAATGAGAACCTCAGATGAAACAAGCATGATAGCCCTCCTGTCTATCCTATTTACATAAGGCAGGCTCAGGCGAAGGAGAAAAAACAGAAAAAGAGGAGCCAAAATCGAGCCCCTCTCTTTCTTTTGGCCCACCCTCACCCCTCGAGGATATGTTTTCTTTTGCATGCCAAATAAAACTGAGCTGTAACAGAGCTGTAACACTGATCCACCATTTAAACTGAGCTGTAACTGAGCTACAACACTGGCCCGCCATTTCAAATGTATGCTGCAGTGAGACAGAACCAAGGAAATTACACACTCCCCCAACAGTCCGAAAGTTTTTTAAACTTTTCCTGATTATAAGGAATGATCAAAATTTCCTCTATACATTCTTTCAAGTAAACACAGCTATAACTTAAAGAATAAAACAGTGTAAGAGGATGCTATGCTATGCTATGCTAAGTCACTTCAGTCGTGTCCGGTTCTGTGTGACCCCATAGATGGCAGCCCACCAGGCTACACCATCCCTAGGATTCTCCAGGCAAGAACACTGGAGTGTGTTGCCATTTCCTTCTCCAATGCATGAAAGTGAAAAGAGAAAGTGAAGTCGCTCAGTCATGTCCAACTCCCAGAGACCCCATGGACTGCAGCCTACCAGGCTCCTCCGTCCATGGGATTTTCCAGGCAAGAGTACTGGAGTGGGGTGCCATTACCTTCTCCGTGTAAGAGGATAAAAGAAAGTAAATCATAGATTATTTTCACTAATGAATGTCAATACAAAATTCTAGGTAAAATATAATCTGTATCACCCATCCAAGAAAACAGGTGTGCAGTGATAAAGAATCTGCCTGCCAGTGCAGGAGACATAGGAGATGCAGGAGACACAGTTTCAATCCCTGAATAAGGAAGATCCCTTAGAGTATGAAATGGCTACCCACTCCAGTATTCTTTGTCTGGAAAATCCCATGGATAGAGGAGCTTGGCAGGCTACTTTCCATGGAGTCACAAAGAGTTGGACACAGCTGAGAACACACATTTGTCCAAAAGTAACAAATGACACATTCCATCTAGTCTGTCTCATACAAGTCAGCAAGCTAAAAATCTCTCCAACTAGCCCATCACCATGTAAGTGTATAAGAAAGTGTAATTAAATATGGCACTTGAATTATTGACAAATACGGCAAAATTCACATCAGTGGAATTTTAAGGCATAAAATCATAGTGGGTAGAAAAAATAAATCCACCAAAGCATACAAAGTCAGCATATCTAGTTTACCTTTTGAAAATTTTGTGAAAAGAAGTAGTAAAGTATTTGGAGAACAATTTGTGCTCATGAGAGATTTTCTTATGAGACGATATTAAATAAAATACTAATGTTGTTATAAACAATTTCATAAAATGTGTGCACTAATGATGTTGGAGAAACAAGGGTTGTGGAAAGAGAGGGTAATGGTATTCAGAGTGGTAATCCCAGGTGTGGAAAGGATTTTTACAAAGATAGTGGTTTTCTTCATTCTGAGAGAAGAAAGGAGGAGTCTCTATAGGTACATTATATCTGATGAAAGAAAAATGAGAAAAAATGAAGAATTTTCATTTCTCAAAGACATATAAAGTAACATGAGTGAGATGGATATGTGGGTGCAGTCTGTGGAAAAAGATAGGAGATATGAAGAAAGCAAAATAAAAGGTTGTCTTTTGAAAATCAGGGTAGGAAATCTCAAAAATGTTCTAACAAAAGTGGAGATATTGAGGACATTTTTTTTTTAAGTTGGCAATTCCCATAGTAACATACAAATGCATGGCCAAATATAATACATATACATAAAATGCATTCTGTTGTTGTTTAGTTGCTCAGTTATGTCTAACTCTGCAACATCTTGGATTATAGTCCTCCAGGCTCCTCTGCCCATGGGGTTTCCCAGGCAAGAATACTAGAAAGGGTTGCCACTTACTTCTCCAGAGAAACTTCCTGACATAGGGATAGAACCCATATCAAAATGCAATACATATGCTCCCCCAAAATATATATCTTGCCTATAAAATAATTTTATGAAACTGCTTAATTAGATGGACCTGAAAGTGCTTTCAGTATCAAATATTGTTTATTGTTAAAGGCATGTCATAGCTTTACGAAATAAATATAAATTTAGAAATTTGATCTTTACATACTATCAGTGTGCAAAGTTAAGAGAAGTATGTGTGTGGCAAGACTGAATCATTTTAAGTTTTCAAAGTATTTACTGTTAAGATAGATATGTAACATATATATGTATCAGTTTCCAAAAGTGTGAGTAAAATTAAACTATAATAAAATTGTTTTCCTTCACAAAAAGATGCTAACATTTTCAAGTAATTTTCATTGTGTGATTTTTACTTCAGAAAGTTGAATTTTTGAATATGCATATCTAATTTTCATTAAAATAAATTTATCTGCATTGTTATTTTTTCCAGTCTTAACTGTCAAAAGTACATTATACAGAATGGCTACTTTTTAAATGAAAATTCAAGTGCATAAGCTTTGTATGATTTTGACATAATTATATGCCTGGTGCCTAATGTCCAATACCTGATTTTATAGTAATCATGGATCAACTTATACTAATATAATTACATAGATTGAAATTTTGTAGGACTGTAATTTACTAGCAAGTGGTAGGAAATCTATGGGAAACATTAGGGATTACTTAAATAAAACACAAGATAATCTGCTAACAAGTAGAAAGTATTTGGTTTTCTATGAAGGACTTTTCAAAGAATAATTGTAATAAACTGGAATTCACATATAAATATGTAGCTTGAGAGCATAGAAATGTGAATTCAATATGGCATTGACATGCAAGATATTCAGTTAATAGTCATTGCTTCACAGAAAATATGTGAAAACTACATATTAATGGACATGTTTATTCTGCAAATAGGTTTTAAATACATAATGCAAAAGGTAGATATTTTTCAGGCAATATAAACATAAAATTGGTGTGGTCCTTGTAATAAACTCTCTTAAAACTTTTGTGATGTAGAAACTGATTATGTTTACTTAAGGATATGGGTAATCATTAATGAAATATTTTTAAGCCCCTAAAATGAGTACATCAGGGCTGTATATTGTCACCCTGCTTATTTAACTTATATGCAGAGTACATCGTCAGAAACGCTGGGGTGGAAGGAGCACAAGCTGGAATCAAGATTGCAGGGAGAAATCTCAAAAACCTCAGATATGCAGATGACACCACCCTTATGGCAGAAAGTGAAGAAGAACTAAAGAGTCTCTTGATGAAAGTCAAAGAGGAGAGTTGACTTAAAGTTCAACATTCAGAAAACTAAGATCATGACATCCGTTCCCATCACTTCATGGGAAATAGATGGAGAAACAGTGGAAACTGTCAGACTGATTTTGGAGCTCCAAAATCACTGCTAATGGTGATTACAGCCATGAAATTAAAAGACACTTACTGCTTGGAAGGAAAGTTATGATCAACATAGATAGCATATTCAAAAGCAGAGACATTACTTAGCCAACATAGGCCCGTCTAGTAAAGCTATAGTTTTTCCAGTAGTCATGTATGGATGTGAGAATTGGACTGTGAAGAAAGCTGAGTGCCAAAGAATTGATGCTTTTGAACTGTGGTGTTGGAGAAGACTCTTGAGAGTCCCTTGAACTGCAAGGAGATCCAACCAGTCTATTCTAAAGGAGACCAGTCCTGGGTGTTCATTGGAAGAAATGATGTTGAAGCTGAAACTCCAATACTTTGGCCACCTGATGTGAAGAGATGACTCATTTGAAAAGACCCTGATGCTGGGAAAGACTGAAGGTGGGAGGAGAAGATACAACAGAGGATGAGATGGCTGGATTTCATCACCAACTCAATGGACATGGGTTTGGGTGGACTCCGGCAGTTGGTGATGGACAGGGAGGCCTGGCGTGCTGTGGTTCATGGGGTTGCAAAGAGTCGGACATGACTGAGCGGCTGAACTGAACTGAACTGAACTGAACCATACACCAGTATCTATAGGCACTAGGGGCAAAGTGGTGAACAAAAGAGAAAAATTGCCTTTCATCATGTACCTTATGTGGCACTCGGAAATGAACAACTACTTTTCTGAAATGATGACAAGTGATAGGAGAATTAAGGCAGCTAAAGGAATAGGGAATGACATCAGAGTATATCAATCAAGTATTTAACACTGTGCAGTGAAACTGCTCCGAGTTTAAAACTGTTAAAACCAATGGCAGCAAATCAGGGTTTATCTTACATCAAAATTACTGCATTGCCTCATTAGCTGAATGATTGAATGGTGAAAACAAGTTATTGTAAAAGAAGGAAGAAAAAAAAGTATTTAACTAGTGAATCGTAATTGAATAATCGATGTTCAAATATCATTTTATGTATTCTTACTGTTGACCTTCTTCTATGACCCTGATTTCTCAATAATTATTATGATTTTGTAACATTTAAGGAAATAAAGTATGCCTATTTTATTCAAGCAAGTTTAACTCGTGATAGCATGAATCTTTTTTTCTGGCCTCAATGAGACATGCTAAAACATACTACATGAAAAATCGTTTTAAGGCATTTTGTTACAAAATATGTGTTTAAAGCACAAATCTTCACATTGTGTCAGCTAGACAAATAGGAATTGACAGAATCACACACATTCAGAAAATAAAAAGTTGAAATTAGCTAAATTTATATTAAACTAATAAAAGTTATAGGAAATTGTCATAAATTGATTATGATACAACAAAATTTTTTTGCTTATATTCCAAACACAAATGTATTATTTCTGGATAAGAAAAGAGGGAGGAAGGAAAAAGGAAAGGAGGAAGAAAGGGAGTGAGGAGGAGGAAGGAGGAAGAAAGAGAAGGAGGGAAAGAGAAAGGAAGAAAAAGAAAAACATTTCCTTTTTTGTAAATTACATTCCTGTCCACCGTTGAGAAATGAAAGGGCTTATGTGATTATAAAATCATTATCTATTTGAGTTCCTTTAAATTATACACTTCTTTAAGAACACATTATGGTTTAGAAATTTTTATTTCTGTTAATTTTTGGTAAATCTGAAGCTGACATCTGCATGCCTTTCTTATATAGAGAATGGGATATGCAGAAAATTTGCCCAGCAAAGACGTTCATAATTCCATCATCCAAACCTGCATGTTACTGTACATGGCCAAAGTGACTTCAGAGAAGTGTCTAAATCAAAGAATTGGAGGAGTGATATTAGCCTGCATTAATCAAATGATTTTAATCTAATCACATGGGTCCTTAAAAACAACATTTGAGGCTGTAGTCAGAGAAATATATGACAAGGGAAGAATGGTTAAAGAGAAGCAACTTTTCTGACTTTGAAGATAGAAGGGAGCTATGCGCTAAGGAAGGGAGGTGCTCTCTAGATGTTAGAAAAGGCAAGAAAACAGAATGTTTCCAGTCTCTCCAGAAAAGAACATAACTCCATTGACACCTTAGTTTTAGCCTAGCATGACCTGTGTCAGATTTCTAACCTTATAGCAAATTTATGCTGTTTCAAGCCACCAAGTTTGTGCTAGTTTGTTACATACTCACAGTGGAAAGTTACTGCCCAACAGTATGGATCATTTTATATCATTCCTATTGCCTCACAAAAGTTTCTTTAGAAATAATAGGGCTTCACATTTGGCTCAGTGAAAGAATATGTCTTCCAAAGTAGGAAACGCAGGAGATGCAGGTTCCATTCCTGGGTTAGGAAGATTCCTTGGAGAAGGGGATGGCAATCCATTCTAGTATTCTTACCTGGAAAATCCCATGGACAGAGGAGCCTGGTGGGCTACAGTCCATGGAGTCATAGAGTCAGAAACAACTGGGCAAGAACACAGAAGATTGCCCTAGGAACATGGACATAAGAAATAGAAGAACAATACTCAGTAAAATGTACACATTTCTAAAGAAATAATGGAAATTTCTTTCCAAATCCATATTCCCCCATTACTTCATAATTTTCTTAAATAAAAAAATGCAATGCTAATCAAAGCACATGATCATGTACTTTAGTACTATTTCATGAGAGAAAACAAATATATTTTAATGCAGTATAATAAATGTGGTGTAATAGGTAGAAGATGGTTCATAACTGTTGCTTATAAAAGATCATCTGGGCTGCACTAATGTCAGTGTGTGCCTTTTATTTTTTTTTCCCAAAATTGATGGGTTGTGTTAAAATCCAGTGAAATATTTGTTTGAGATGTTCCTCTCATGAACTTTTATTGTGCTATTAAGTTTAATCACAGACAGTGAAAATGATGGCATTTATATTAGATATGAGCAAACAAGACAAGTTGAAAAATTGAATTATGTGTGAAAATGCTGCACAATATCATTTACTTTCTTGTAACGTATTCAAGTATATTTCAGAAAGTGAAGAGGAACTAAAGAGCCTCTTGATAAGTGTAAAAGAGGAGAGTGAAAAAGCTGGCTTAAAATTCAACATTCAAAAAACTAAGATCATGGTAATCCAGTCCCATCACTTCATGGCAAAAATGGAGGAAAAGTCAATGCAGTGACAGAGTCTCTTTTATTTTTTAATTTTTTTTCAGATTTTTGTTCCTTCATTTTGTTTTATTTTGGGGCTCCAAAATCACTGCAAACAGTGACTGCAGCCACAAAATTAAAAGATGCTTGCTCCTTGGAAGAAAAGCTATGACAAACCTAGACAGCATATTAAAAAGTAGAGACATCACTTTGCCAACAAAGGTCCAGAGAATCAAAGCTGTGGTTTTTCCAGTAGTCATGTATGGAAGTGAGAGTTGGATCATGAAGAAGGTTGAGCACCAAATAATTGATTCCTTTGAGTTGTGGTTCTAGAGAAGACTTATTATAGTCCCTTGGATAGAAAGGAGATCAAATAAGTCAATCCTAAGGGATACGACTGAGCGACTGATCTGATCTGAGGGATATCAACCCTGAATATTTAATCGAAGAACCGATCCTGAAGCTGAAGCTCCAGTACTTTGGTCACCTGATGCAAAGAACTGACTCATTGAAAAAGACCCTGATGCTGGGAAAGATTGAAGGAGAACGGGATAGCAGAGGATGAAATGATTAGATAGCATTACAGACTCAATGGACATGAATTTGAGCAAACCCTGGGAGACAGTGAAGAACAGAGACACCTAGAGGGCTCCAATCCATAGGGTCACAAAGAGTCAGACAGGACTTAGGGACTGAACAACAGCAACAATACAGAAGAATGCAGTTACATTGTTTAAGAGAAAGTCTCCAATTAGAACAGCAACAAAAACAGGTTACGGAAATGAGGCATAAAAAATGTTAAACTAACACACATTGAATAAGCAGATACTCACATGTGTTGGCAAACTGACACTGAATAAACAAAACTGAATCTGGAGATAAGCAAATTCCATTACTTAGTATGGATCAGTCTATAGTAAGAAAAAACAACCCATAATATTTTGGTAATATCAGTTTAACCAGGAATCAATAAACTATGAATTTATATCAATATATCTCTCATCACCTTCTGTGTGTGAATATGGTTTGATAACATACCATGAATGAAGGGTGCTGAAGAGAATTAAAGAAAATAAAAGAATCTCCACAACGTCTGTGGTAGTGATAGGACATAGCTAATAATGAAGAATGTGTGTGCACTAAGTCACTACAGTCATGTCCGACTCTTTGCAAATCTATGGACTGTAGTCTGCCAGCTCCTCTGTCCATGGGATTTTCCAGGAAAGAATACTGTAGTGAGTTGCCATGCCCTCCTTCAGGGGAATCTTCCCAACCCAGGGATTCAATCTGTGTTTCTTATGTCTCCTTAATTGGCAGGTGGGTTCTTTACCACTAGTGCCACCTGGAAAGCCCAATAATGAAGAGTAATCCTGAACAAATCTTTCAGAGTACTTTACTATCTTAATAATAAAGCATAGCTTGAGTATTCATAACAAAGCCCTGAAATCTGTGGGAAAATTATTAAATCCCTGTTCATTTTTCTTCTTTGCTTTGATGTTAGTATCTACTGATTCCTACTTAGGACTGTTTTTGAGTTAGGCAATTGCTGTTTGCTTTGATGCCAATAGGTGTTCCAAACTTGACTCAGTTCCATAGAGGCAAGGAACGAAGAGAGAATCTGAGTAGATACTTAAATAAAATAGGTTCTCTGTACACAAGTAAAGCATAGATATACAAGGGAATATCAGAAATATAAAATAAATGTCAAAACAGAAAAACTTTTTGATGTGTCACAGATCAACTTTTTGTTGGAAAAAATGTTGATGAAATGTCTCTGAATCCTCAAGAAAAATATATCTGTTTACCCAGAGAGTTAATAATAAAACTTTCTTTAATATCAGCTGGATATATCAAATGAGCTTTCTACAGTTTGACAAACTGCAGGTTTTTATGACTTTTCTGGGGTTAGGTTATATGGTTCTCTTAAAAATAAGTATAAGTACAGTATATTTTAAAGTATACTTTTGGATTTCCTTAAAATTATGGTGTAACTTCTGTACAATATCTTGAGTCTTGGTGAGAAATACTGTAAGAAGGATTTATTCCATGCAGCTATGTTTAGAAGACAGCATCAGTATGTGAAAGTATGAGGTAGGAAAATCTAATATCCTCATTTCCTTGTTTAATCATATTAGATTCCAGCACCTCAATATAATCAGTTATTAAATTCCTTTGATATTTTTGGCTCTATCATTCTTTGCTGGAAAAATATGAAAACAAATACAAAACAATTTGGTTAAATCCTACCATCAACTCTGCACTTAATTGGTTTTCACTTTACTCGTGCTGACTGCATTCAGTTTTAGTCATTTAGCAACATCTGCAGGAAATGCTTATCCTACAATTAACACCACTGTATTTTCTGTTTGTTTACTTCTCATACTCTTAGACAATTGCTTTGTACCTTCATCTCCCTCCTTAAAATTTTTACATCTCCACCCTCATTCTTATCTAATGAATTCTCTTCCTATTTCATTGAGAAAACAGAAGTGATCAGAAGAGAATTTCTACACCACCTTCCTGAAAAGACCTTCAATAATTCCCCACTATGTTGTACATAAATGCCATAGTTCTGCTAATGCAACATAAATTCATACATTCTCTGAAACCACTCCATCTTTTTTTCCCTTTTATGTCCTCTCTCTTTTCTCCAACCAAGGGTTTGTTGATGCTCCATGAAAACACCAGGCTTTTGACTATGCAGATATTTGAAAGTTTTACCTGGAAAATTCCCAGGTATCAGAATAGTCTCCATCTTATTGAGGACCTCCCTGGCCATCCTCTTTTCACAGTAGATGCTTCTAACGTGGATACGTCCTTTTCCTTTACCCTGTCAGATGTTTCTCCATAGCACTTACTATATCTGACCAACAATATTACAGTTCATTTACATACAGCTCATAAAGTACCTATCTTGTATCAAGAGCTATATGAGTATCTTCATCATCATCATTAAAGTACATCGCACTTTAAGATTTTATATCATCATAAATCCCAGTGTAAATCTAATAATGACAAGGGTTTTATCTGTTTTGTTTACTTCTGTTCATCACCAAATATTTAGGATGAGGTACACGACATGATATACAGTATGGGCTTGAGTGATGTTTGTGTTACTATAAATATTTGAACTGCTTCAGGAGTATAATTATTAGTCATTATATATCTATGGGCCTTATTATTATCCAAATAAAAGAGCTATTAAAAAAGAAGTTGAAAATAGTCATTTCCTATTTCAAGTTTTATAAAATAGATATGTGTCTCTGTATTTTTAAAAAAATTATATTTTAAATATTTACACATTTTTATGAATAGAAATGGCAATCTACTGCCCCAAGCTTGAAGAACCAGGTATTTAATTTCAAATATTTTTTTGAGATAAGTATGGAATAACACCTTTTGGAAATGATTGCATCATTTTTTAAATAGTGATTGCTGCACAAGAGCCTCAGAAAATTAATTATTTCAGTATGTTTCTCTGTCTTTCAAAGTTCTATATAGTATATAACCTGTTTGGAAAATAATTTAATAGACTTGTTTTAAATGTTTGTATGTGAATCATAACTCTTTCATTATAGCTCTAATCATATATAATATACTTAATTATGTATTTATTTGTACATTCAGTTACAGGGGAAATTACCTAAATACACAACATAATGGCTTGAAAATAAAAGATGATATTTTTTTGTTAAGCCAATTACATCTGTTCACATCCATCCATCAATCAATCATTCAAATCAGTCTTTCCTTGTCATCCAATCATAAAACATTTTTGCAGTTCCCTTGTTTTCATTTGTGTTCTAAACAATCATTTTCCTTTATAAAGTATTTTTCATTAAAAAGAATTAGCATATAGATAATGACTGTACGTGTTTATAAGTGTACTATCAACATAGGAGCATCAATTATGCCATGTCAAGCTGTAAAATGCAAACTATCATACACATAAAACATTCATATATAGGAAAGTTATTTAATCAGTTCAGTTGAGTTCAGTCCCTCAGTTGTGTCTGACTCTTTCCCATCTCATGAATTGCAACACGCCAAGTCTCCTTGTCCATCAACAGCACCCGGAGTTCACTCAAACTCACGTCCATCCAGTCAGTGATGCCATCCAGCCATCTCATCCTCTGTCGTCCCCTTCTCCTCCTGCCCCCAATCCCTCCCAGCATCAGAGTTTTTATCATTGAGTCAACATTTCGCATGAGGTGGCCAAAGTACTGGAGTTTCAGCTTTAGCATCATTCCTTCCAAAGAACACCCAGAACCGATCTCCTTTAGAATGGACTGGTTGGATCTCCTTGCAGTCCAAGGGACTCTCAAGAGTCTTCTCCAATATCACAGTTCAAAAGCATCAATTCTTCAGCGCTCAGCTTTCTTCACAGTCCAACTCTCACATGCATATATTACTACTGGAAAAACCATATCCTTGACTACACAGACCTTTGTTGGCAAAGTAATGTCTCTGCTTTTCAATATGCTGACAAGGTTGATCATAACTTTCCTTCCAAGGAGTAAGCGTCTTTTAATTTCATGTCTGCAATCACCATCTGCAGTGAATTTGCAGCTCAAAAAAAAATAAAGTCTGCCACTGTTTCCATTGTTTCACCATCTATTTCCCATGAAATGATGGGACCAGATGCTATGATCCTAGTTTTCTGAATGTTGAGCTTTAAGCCAACTATTTCACTCTCCTCTTTCCCTTTCTTCAAGAGGCTTTTTAGTTCCTCTTCACTTTCTGCCATAAGGATGGTGTCATCTGCATATCTGAGGTTATTGATATTTGTCCTGGCAATCTTGATTCCAGCTTGTGATTCTTCCAGCCCACGGTTACTCATGATGTACTCTGCATATAAGTTAAATAAGCAGGATGACAATATACAGCCTTGACGTACTCCTTTTCCTATTTGGAACCAGTCTGTTGTTCCATGTCCAGTTCTAACTGTTGCTTCCTGACCTGCATATAGGTTTCTCAAGAGGCAGGTAAGGTGGTCTGGTATTTCCAACTCTTTTAGAATCTTCCACAGTTTACTGTGATCCACATGGTCAAACGCTTTGGCATAGTCAATAAAGCAGAAATAAATGCTTTTCTGGAACTCTCTTGCTTTTTCCGTGATCCAGCGGATGTTGGCAATTTGATCTCTGGTTCCTCTGCCTTTTCTAAAACCAGCTTGAACATCTGGAAGTTCATGGTTCACATATTGCTGAAGCCTGGCTTGGAGAATTTTGAACATTACTAGCATGTGAGATGAGTGCAATTGTGCCACAGTTTGAGCATTCTTTGGCATTGCCTTTCTTTGGGATTGGAATGAAAACTGACCTTTTCCAGTCCTGTGGCCACTGCTGAGTTTTCCAAATTTTCTGGCATATTGAGTGCAACACTTTCACAGCACCATCTTTCAGGATTTGAAATAGCTCAACTGAAATTCCATCACCTCTACTAGCTTTGTTCATAGTGATGCTTTATAAGGCCCACTTGACTTCACATTCCAGGATGTCTGGCACTACATGAGTGATAACACCATCATGATTATCTGGGTCATGAAGATATTTTTTTTTGTCCAGTTCTTCTGTATTCTTGCTATCTCTTCTTAATATCTTCTGCTTCTCTTAGATCCATACCATTTCTGTCCTTTATCGAACCAATCTTTGCATGAAATACTCCCTTGGCATCTCTAATTTTCTTGAAGAGAGCTCTAGTCTTTCTCATTCTGTTGTTTTCCTCTATTTCTTTGCATTGATTGCTGAGGAATGCTTTCTTATCTCTTCTTGCTATTCTTTGGAACTCTGCATTCAGATGTTTATATCTTTCTTTTTCTCCTTTGCTTTTCGCTTCTCTTCTTTTCAAAGCTATTTTTAAGGCCTCCCCAGACAGACATTTTGCTTTTTTACATTTCTTTTCCATGGGGATGGTCTTGGGCCCTGTCTCCTGTACAATGTCACAAACCTCCATCCATAGTTTATCAGGCACTCTATCTACCAGATCTAGTCCCTTAAATCTGTTTCTCACTTCCAATGTATAATTGTAAGGGACTTGATTTAGGCCATACCTGAATAGTCTAGTGGTTTTCCCTACTTTATTCAATTTAAGTCTGAGTTTGACAATAAGGAGTTCATGATCTGAGCCACAGTGAGCTCCCAGTCTTGTTTTTGCTGACTGTATAGACCTTCTCCATCTTTGGTTGCAAAGAATATAATCAATCTGATTTCAGTATTGACCATCTGGTGATGTCCATGTGTATAGTCTTGTCTTGTGTTGTTGGAAGAGGGTGTTTGCTATGACAGTGCGTTCTCTTGCCAAAACTCTATTAGCCTTTGCCCTCCTTCATTCTGTATTTCAAGGCTAAATTTGCCTGTTACTCCAGGTATTTCTTGACCTCCTACTTTTGCATTCCAGTCCCCTATAATGAAAAGGACATCTTTTTTGTGTGTTAGTTCTAAAAGGTCTTGTAGATCTTCATAGAACCATTCAACTTCAGTGGAGGAGAAGAGCTACCCCATATCCAAGGTCAGGGGTGATGGCAGGGAGGAGCTACTTCACACCTGAGGCCAGGGGCAGCAGCCAAGAAGAGCAACTCCATGTCCAAGGAGTGGCGGCTGCGCGGGTGCCAGAGGGCCGACAGGAGCTACTCCACATTCAAGGTCAGGAGGGGTGGCGGTGAGGAGATACTCCTCATCCAAGGTAAGGAGCAGCGGCTGTGCTTTGCTGGAGCAGCCATGAAGAGATGCCCCACATCCAAGGTAAGAGAAACTCAAGTAAGACAGTAAGTGTTGTGAGAGGGCATCAGAGGGCAGACACACTGAAACCATAATCACAGAAAACTAGTCAATCTAATCACACAGACCACAGCCTTGTCTAACTCAATGAAACTAAGCCATGCTGTGTGGGGCCACCCAAGACAGGCGGGTCATGATGGAGAGGTCTGACAGAATGTGGTCCACTGGAGAAGGGAATGGTGAACCACTTCAGTATTCTTGCCTTGAGAACCCTATGAACAGTATGAAAAGGCAAAATGATAGGATACTGAAAGAGGAAGTCCCCAGGTCAGTAGGTGCCCAATATGCTACTGGAGAACAGTGGAGAAATAACTCCAGAAAGAATGAAGGGATAGATCCAAAGCAAAAACAACACCCAGTTGTGGATGTGACTGGCGATAGAACCAAGGTCCTATGCTGTAAAGAGCAATATTGCATAGGAACCTGGAATGTTAGGTCCATGAATCAAGGCAAATCGCAAGTGGTCAAACAGGAGATGGCAAGAGTTAACATCGACATTCTAGGAATCAGCGAACTAAAATGGACTGAAATGAGTGAATTTAACTCAGATGACCTTTATATCTACTACTGCAGGCAGGAATCCCTTAGAAGAAATGGAGTAGCCATTATGGTCAACAAAAGAGTCCGAAATGCAGTACTTAGATTCAATCTCGAAAACGACAGAATGATCTCTGTTCATTTCCAAGGCAAACCATTCAATAGCACAAGAATCCAAGTCTATGCCCCAACCCGTAACCCAGAAGAAGCTGAAGTGGCGTGGTCTATGAAGACCTACAAGGCCTTTTAGAACTAACTATCAGTAACCAAGGCTAAAATTGAACTACATATGAAACATGATGGACAATTGAGTTTATGATTCCCATTGAAATCTTATACTAACATCTGAATTTAAAATTTGAAATTGAAGATATCTGTGTTTTGAAAAAGTTTACACTAAATCACAAGGAGGTATAGTAATTCAAACAAATATTCTACTTTTTTTTTTTTTTTTTTTCAAATCTCCACTCTATGTACCTTTGCATGCATATACGTTCCAACACTTTCTCTCTGGAGCATATAGAGATCAGGAAGCATGTGAGGCATGGCCTGGTCCCTTTACATCGCAAGGATAGCTTGGTAACCCTGGGAACTTGGAGGCGGGCCTCTCGGCATGGCCATGAACCCTACACTTCTCCTCAGTTGATCAGCCTGTGAGGCAGCTGTTCAATCCTAGAAATGTCAAGAGTTTCTAAGAGAGTGTCTGATTGACATGAACATACTTGTGTCTGTCAGCCTCCCACACAGTAATCCACAAAAGCTTCTTGGAAAGCAAACATCTAGTAAAAATTTCAGGATTTTTCTATAGGCATATGTGATTTTTCTTGTTGAATTTTTTCCCTGAGACAAAAAGAAAAAATGTCTTATTAGAGCGTTGAGGTTATATTTAAGAATATCACTTTGTAGTAAGAAGTAATTTCTCACTTTACTTCAATATCTATATCCAAATGAGGCAGAAAGTTTTAGATAGTATAGGATTCTGAGATCTCGATTCTTTTTTTTTTTAATTTCATTTTTTTTTTCTTGTCAAATAAGCATCTCACTTATTTAACCTAAAGCTAAACTCTTGGTTCTAATTTACAGGCATTCAGAGGGATCCCTTATGGGTCTGGTAAGTAATAAAACATTCAGTCCAGTCCCAGGACGGGACAATCATTAACTGCTGTACAGTTTATCAAGGAGAGGAATTCCCAGTGGACCATTAACTCTTAAGCATACATCTGGTCCCTAAATAATGGTCTGGGGACTTGACAAAGAGTTGAGGGATGGCATCATGATGTCTGGGGAAACTGAGAAACGGAACCAAAAGAAAGCCCTAAAAATAACAAACTGTAAATTGCAACATTCAAATTGATTGGTCAATATTAAAGTCATGAGCCAACCAAAAATGTACAGATCAATACTAGTAAAGACTGCTGTAATCCCTAACTTTAGGGGGGCACTTCACCCCCTTTCAGTTTCTGTGCTGAGAGTTTTGTATCTCTATCCTCTAAAGTAAACTCTGCCCAGGCGAGTGTTTGTGAGATTGTGGAAGTCAATCTTCGGCTCTGTGAACAGAACTCAGGTTTCACATTTTACAAACGTGCCTGCTCCCTTAAAAATGATGGCTCAAGACTCATTAAGCAGATCATAATCTCATTTTGTTTACAATTGAAAATTTTAAATAAATGAAAGTTTTATTGTGACATGGATTCATGACTTTTTCCTAATTAGCTATTTAGAGAATAGTTCTGGTAGAAAAATACTTATTTAAAACAATTTATCTTTTAGTGAAAACAAGTGGGATTTCCTGAAGGGTAACACTGCTTATGAAATTAGAAAAAAAAAATCTAAGATCAGTAGTCTAAGAGAAAGAATTCTCTAGTTCCACTCTCAAATAAACATCTAATCACAGCTGTTAAAAGGAGAAGAGAAAAGCAGTCCTCTTTAGCTGCTGGATTGCTCTTCTCTATTGCAGCACTATTCTCAATAGCCAAGGTGTGGAACAGCCCAAATACCCACCGACAGATGAATGTCTGAAGAATGTCTGTGGTATATGAACACAAAGGTATATTCTTCAGCTTTTCAAAAGAAGGATATTCTGCAATAAGTGTTAACACTGATGAACTTTGAGGCTAAATGAAATAATCCATTCTCAGAAAAACAAATACAGCCTGCTTCCCCTTATATAAGAGGTATCTAAAATAGTCAAAATAGTCAAACTCATAGAATCTGAGAGTGGAGTGGTTGCAGTTGCCAAGAGCTGGGGGAGGTGAAAATGGGGAGTTATTCATCACCAGGCAAAAGGTTTCAGTATGCAAGATGAATAAGTGCAGGAGATTTGCTGTACAACATTGTGTCCGTAGTTAACAATGTTGGATTGTACCCTTAGAATTTGTCAAGAGGGTAGGTCTCATGTTAAGTGTTCTTAAACAATAACCATAAAATTTAAAGAAAAAGAAAAGAAGACCTTTATCTAGAACTTAACAAAGTTTGATTACAAGTTACAAGAAAGGGGCCTGGTCAAAAAGCTACTTCCTCTTTCTCTCCTCACACCTCATTCTGGCAGTAAACTTTTCACTGTAAAACTTCTGTTTCAAATTTATAGGCACCTGGATATTTCTACCACTTATTCACCAAAAAACTAGAAAATCTGAGGTGCCCATGGTTTGTATGTTTAAAATCACAAGAACACGTGTGTGAACTTCCTAGGTGGCACTCGTGGTAAAGAATCCACCTGCTGATGCAAGAAACACTGGTACAATCCCTGGGTCTGGAAGATCCCCTGGAGAAGGAAATGGCAACCCACTCCAGTATTCTTGCCCCAAGAAGTCCATGGGCAGAGGAATATGGTGGGCTGCAGTTCATGGGGCCGCAAAAGTCAAACACAGCTGAGTGACTGAGCACACGAAATATATGAGCACTGGTATGGCTGAAAAGTGGTGTCAACTAATCCATTAGTTTTAATGTGTAGATTCTACTTCAGTCTTTAGATTCCTTGTGAAATATCCTCAGTATAAACCCATGGCCATCAGAATACTTTCAGTGCTCAACTGGTTTCTAAACATTTTAGTGAGATAAAATATAAAACCCACTGTCTTACTACATGCATCTCTAGCTTAACATGCCTAAGTAAGAATGATTCCATGTCCTTATATAGACCATAAGACATATCAATCAATTACATTTATGTTATAAATATTAAGAATGTTACTCGTGCTGATAGAACAAAAATAATCTTTATAATTTTTTGATGAATTAACTTCAATTTACTTAAGACATATACTTACATAGACAAATAATTTCAATATGTTAGAAATATTTAAGATTTAAGACTCTTTTTCCTAAAGTTGAACTCTTTGTAGTTGTTTCAGCATATAGTAGAGCACAAACATTATCTCAGTCATAATAATCTGCCAACTTTTAAACACCTACACATGGATTTTGATTGCTTGTCATGGTGTTGGGACTCTTTCCATACCATATTTGGTAATTAATATTCTGCTTATGCAGTGGCCACAAGATTGGAAAAGGTCAGTTTTCATCCCAATCCCAAAGAAAGGCAATGCCAAAGAATGCTCAAACTACCGCACAATTGCATTCACCTCACACACTAGTAAAGTAATGCTCAAAATTCTCCAAGCCAGGCTTCAGCAATATGTGAACTGTGAAATTCCTGATGTTCAAGCTGGTTTTAGAAAAGGCAGAGGAACCAGAGATCAAATTGCAAACATCCGCTGGATCATCGAAAAAGCAAGGGAGTTCCAGAAAAACATCTATTTCTGCTTTATTGACTAAGCCAAAGCCTTTGACTGTGTAGATCACAATAAACTGTGGAAAATTCTGAAAGAGATGGGAATACCAGACCACCTGATCTGCCTCTTGAGAAATCTGTATGCAGGTCAGGAAGCAACAGTTAGAACTGGTTATGGAACAACAGACTGGTTCCAAATAGAAAAAGGAGTAAGTCAAGGCTGTATATTGTCACCATGTTTATTTAACTTATATGCAGAGTACATCAAGAGAAATGCTGGACTGGAAGAAACACAAGCTGGAATCAAGATTGATGGGAGAAATATCAATAACCTCAGATATGCAGATGACACCACCCTTATGGCAGAAAGTGAAGAGAAACTAAAAACCCTCTTGATGAAAGTGAAAGTGGAGAGTGAAAAGGTTGGCTTAAAGCTTGACATTCAGAAAACGAAGATCATGGCATCTGGTCCCATCACTACATGGGAAATAGATGGAGAAACAGTGGAAACAGTGTCAGACTTTGTTTTTCTGGGCTCCAAAATCACTGCAGATGGTGACTGCAGCCATGAAATTAAAAGACACTTACTCCTTGGAAGGAAAGTTATGACCACCCTAGATAGCATACCTTGAAAAGCAGAGACATTACTTTGCCAACAAAGGTTCACCTAGTCAAGGCTATGGTCTTTCCTGTGGTCATGTATGGATGTGAGAGCTGGACTGTGAAGAAGGCTGAGCGCCGAAGAATTGATGCTTTTGAACTGTGGTGTTGGAGAAGACTCTTGAGAGTCCCTTGGACTGCAAGGAGATCCAACCAGTCCATTCTGAAGGAGATCAGCCCTGGGATTTCTTTGGAAGGAATGATGCTGAAGCTGAAACTCCAGTATTTTGGCCACCTCATGCGAAGAGTTGATCATTGGAGAAAATCTGGGGGGGGGGGGGGGGGGGGAGGAGGGAGAAGAGGGGGAAGGATGAGATGGCTCGATGGCATCACTGACTCAGATGGATGTGAGTCTGGGTGACCTCCGGGAGTTGGTGATGGACAGGGAGGCCTGGCGTGCTGCAGTTCATGGGGTCGCAAAGAGTCGGACACGACTGAGCAACTGATCTGATCTGATCTGATTCTGCTTATAGATTTAAAGCCACTGGAAACTAAATTAAGTTACTGAATGAAGCAATAAACAAATGTCCAAAAAGTTAATAAAGTAAAATGCTATAAAAATAGTAATAAAACTCAATTAATATGATGAAAAGTCAGAAATATTATTATAAAAGGAAAATACTGAAGTGATAATAGAAATTTATTTATTCCAATCACTATCCACATGACTATACAGTGGAAGTGAGAAATAGATTTAAGGGACTAGATCTGATAGAGTGCCTGATGAATTATGGAATGAGGTTCGTGACATTGTACAGGAGACAGGAATCAAGACCATCCCCAAGAAAAAGAAATGCAAAAAAGCAAAATGGCTGTCTGGGGAGGCCTTACAAATAGCTGTGAAAAGAAAAGAAGTTAAAAGCAAAAGAGAAAAGGAAAGATATAAACATCTGAATGCAGAGTTCCAAAGGCTAGCAAGAAGAGATAAGAAAGCCTTCTTCAGAGATCAATGCAAAGAAATAGAGGAAAACAACAGAATGGGAAAGACTAGAGAGCTCGTTAAGAAAATTAGAGATACCAAGGGAACATTTCATGCAAAGATGGGCTCGATAAAGGACAGAAATGGTATGGACCTAACAGAAGCAGAAGATATTAAGAAGTGGTAGCAAGAATACACAGCAGAACTGTAAATAAAGATCTTCATGACCAAGATAATCACGATGGTGTGATCACTCACCTGGATCACCAGGAGCCAGACATCCTGGAATGTGAAGTCAAGTGGGCCTTAGAAAGCATCAGTATGAACAAAGCCAGTGGAGGAGATGGAATTTCAGTTGAACTATTTCAAATACTAAAGGACAATGCTGTGAAAGTGATGCACTCAATATGGCAGCAAATTTGGAAAACTCAGCAGTGACCACAGGACTGGAAAAGATCAGTTTTCATTCCAATCCCAAAGAAAGGCAATGCCAAAGAATGCTCAAACTACTGCACAATTGCACTCATCTCACACGCTAGTAAAGTAATGCTCAAAATTCTCCAAGCCAGGCTTCAGCAATACATGAACCATGAACTTCCAGATGTTCAAGTTGGTTTTAGAAAAGGCAGAGGAACCAGAGATCAAATTGCCAATATCCCCTGGATCATGGAAAAAGCAAGAGATTTCTAGAAAAACATCTATTTCTGCTTTATTGACTATGCCAAAGCCTTTGACTGTGTGGATCACAATCAACTGTGGAAAATTCTGAAAGAGATGGGAATACCAGATCACCTCACCTGCCTCTTGAGAAACCTGTATGCAGATCAGGAAGCAACCCTTAGAACTGTACATGCAACAACAGACTGGTTCCAAATAGGAAAAGGAGTATGTCAAGGTTGTATATTGTCACCC
The DNA here is from genome assembly GCA_935064755.1 of Tragelaphus eurycerus. Classification (NCBI taxonomy): domain Eukaryota; kingdom Metazoa; phylum Chordata; class Mammalia; order Artiodactyla; family Bovidae; genus Tragelaphus; species Tragelaphus eurycerus. Next base: position 219,647 of record CAKXYN010000292.1, read on the forward strand.
TGCTTATTTAACTTATATGCAGAGCACATCATGAGAAACACTGGCTGGAGGAAGCACAAGCTGGAATCAAGATTCCTGGGAGAAATGTCAATATCTTCAGATATGCAGATGACACCACCCTTATGGCAGAAAGTGAATAAGAACTAAAGAGCCTCTTGATGTAAGTGAAAGAGGAGAGTGAAAATGTTGGCTTAAAGCTAAACATTCAGAAAACAAAGATCATGGCATCTGGTCCCATCACTTCATAGCAAATAGATGGGGCAACAATGGAAACAGTGGCTGACTTTATTTTTTGGGGCTCCAAAATCACTGCAGATGATGATTGCAGCCATGAAATTAAAAGACTCTTGCTCCTTCAAAGAAAAGTTATGACAAACCTAGATAGCATATTCAAAAGCAGAGACATTACTTTGCCAACAAAAGTTCATCTAGTCAAAGCTACAGTTTTTCCAATAGTCATACATGGATTGAGAGTTGAACTATAAAGAAAGCTGAGCACCAAAGAATTGATGCTTTTGAACTGTGGTGTTAGAGAAGACTCTTGAGAGTCCCTTGGACTGCAAGGAGATCCAGGCATTTCATCCTAAAGGAGATCAGTCCTGGGTGTTTATTGGAAGGACTGATGTTGAAGCTGAAACTCCAATACTTGGCCACCTGATGCAAAGAGCTGACTCATTGGAAAAGACCCTTATACTAGGAAAGATTGAAGGCAGGAGGAGAAGGAGATGACAGAATGAGATGGTTGGATGGCATCACCAACTCGATAGACATGCTTTGGGTGGACTCCAGGAGTTGGTGATGGACAGGGAGGCCTGGAGTGCTGTGGTTCATGGGGTTGCAAAGAGTTGGACACAACTGAGCAGCTGAACTGAATTGAACTGAACTGTATATATGGATTTATTTCTAGTACACAATGGAATGGGTGATTATTTTAAGCTGCCCTTGCATATTTGATTATGAGCAAAGAGCCACTTGTATGCAATAAGACCCTCAACACCATCAATACCCTTACTATGTAGAGATACAAAAGGGCTGTAAGCTTTTCACCAACTAATGATTGAACAGCTCATGGGAGAACATTCCCTTCCAGGGACTGCTATGGACTGATCCCCATAAACTCATATATTGAAACCTTAATCCCCAGTGTGACTATATTTGGAGATGGGGCCTTTGAGATGTAATTAGGGTTAGATGGAAGCATGAGTGTAAGGTCTTCATGATGGAATGAGGGCTGTATAAGAAAGGAAGAGTGAGAGATTGATTGCTTTCTGCCAGGTGAGGTCACAGAAAAAAGGTAGCTAGATGTTTGCAAGCCAGGAAAAGGGTCTTCACCGCAACTGAAGCAAATAAAGTCAATGTAGGATTTCCCAGCCTCAAGAAGCATGAGAAAAATGTTTCTATTTTTTAAGCAGCCCAATATGTGGGGTTTTGTTACAGTAGTCTGAGCTGACTAATACACGTGTTTCAGAAGCAAGTGCTGGCTCCAAAAGGCATAAATGTTTTTGTCTTGGCTTGGATCAGATCAGATCAGATCAGTCGCTCAGTCATGTCTGACTCTTTGCGACCCCATGAACTGCAGGACGCCACACCTCTCTGTCCATCACCAGCTCTCGGAGGTCACTCAGACTCACATCCATCGAGTCAGTGATGCCATTCAGCCATCTTCATCCTCGGTCATCCCCTTCTCCTCCTGCCCCCAATCCCTCCCAGCATCAGAGTCTTCTCCAACGAGTCAACTCTTCACATGAGATGGCCAAAATACTGGAGTTTCAGCTTTAGCATCATTCCTTCCAAAGAAATCCCAGGGCTGATCTCCTTCAGAATGGACTGGTTGGATCTCCTTGCAGTCCAAGGGACTCTCAAGAGTCTTCTCCAACACCACAGTTCTAAAGCACCAATTCTTCGTCCCTCTGCCTTCTTCACAGTCCAGCTCTCACATCCATACACGACCACAGGAAAGACCATAGCCTTGACTAGCCGAACCTTTGTTGGCAAAGTGATGTCTCTGCTTTTGAATATGCTATGTAGGTTGGTCATAACTTTCCTTCCAAGGAGTAAGCATCTTTTAATTTCATGGCTGCAGTCACCATCTGCAGTGATTTTGGAGCCCAGAAAAATAAAGTCTGACACTGTTTCCACTGTTTCTCCATCTATTTTCCATGTAGTGATGGGACCAGATGCCATGATCTTCATTTTCTGAATGTTGAGCTTTAAGCCAACCTTTTCACTCTCCACTTTCACTTTCATCAAGAGGCTTTTTAGTTCCTCATCACTTTCTGCCATAAGGGTGGTATCATCTGCATATCTGAGGTTATTGATATTTCTCCCGGCAATCTTGATTCCAGCTTGTGTTTCTTCCAGTCCAGCATTTCTCATGATGTACTCTGCATAAAAGTTAAATAAACATGGTGACAGTATACAGCCTTGACGTACTCCTTTTCCTATTTGGAACCAGTCTGTTGTTCCATGACCAGTTCTAACTGTTTCTTCCTGACCTGCATACAGATTTCTCAAGAGGCAGATCAGGTGGTCTGGTATTCCCATCTATTTCAGAATTTTCCACAGTTTATTGTGATCTACACAGTCAAAGGCTTTGGCATAGTCAATAAAGCAGAGATAGATGTTTTTTCTGGAACTCTCTTGCTTTTTCGATGATCCAGCGGATATTGGCAATTTGATCTCTGGTTCCTCTGCCTTTTCTAAAACCAGCTTGAACATCAGGAAGTTCACGGTTCACATATTGCTGAAGCCTGGCTTGGCTTGGATAGGACCTACTAATAAACTACTCATTCCCAAATCTGTAGTTAGAGAGATTCCTGTCACAGTAACTAAGACTAGTTTGCTAGTGCTTAGATGGGAGAGCCTCATCCCAGTCTAACATTTACACTGTGGCAAGCAATCACTGGAAACTCCTCCCCATGCAGGTCCTTTGGAACCATTAAGCGAGTCCTCTAGAACCCAGTTCTGACAATATATGCTTTTCTACATCTTTGTAGCATTTTTCCCCATAATGATTGCCCATATTCCTTGAACCTTTATGTATCCTACAGCTAATCACTCCCTCTCTTATCTGCATCCCTTGCTGTTTTTATTTTTATTTTTTCCCCTGGAACTATATAAAGCTACTCTGACTCCTATATGATGAGTCCTTTAATGCGAGGAAATCAACATTTCCCCAGGAGTACCCTTCAGTGGGTGTGTGTGCTCAGTCAGGTCTGACTCTTTGCAATCCCATGAACCATAGCCCACTAAGCTCCTAAGTTCATGGAATTCTCCAGGAAAGAATACTGGAGTAGGTTGCCATTTCTACTCCAGTATCCTTATGTCAATGAGTATAAATACCCCAGCTCCCTATTCTCTTCAGGGATATATTTCTGAGATATTTTACACAAAGTCTCAGAATTTCTCTGTGAGAATGAGCTCCATTTTTCTGCCATTTTGGTTGAATTACGAGTGTGTCCATTGGTCCCCTTCTCTTCCCTGCATTACTTCCCCACCTCTTCCTGGCAATTCCTGCACATTCCAAATAGTCTACCAGTAATCATGTCCTTATCCTTGATCTTTTTATGCACAGACCAAACTAACACATACTGACATCCTGAGGAGCTGTTTACTTTCTCTTCTTAATGAATACACGATACACTTCTATCAAAGTATATCAGTACTTAAGAATGGGGTGTTCCTCCACTGTAGAGCTGGATTTCCATATTGAGCAACTGAATTAGTAGCTTGTACTATTTCTGCTCTGCATGGCCCTTTCAATTTAGCTATTCACAGCCCAGATTGTAGGGGTATATGGGGCAGCAAAGCAATAATAGCTAAACTTTAATGAATTCTTCAAACCTTGTTCTTGGAGTCTGACATAAGGTATCTTATTTTATTATAACCACTCTATGAGGTAGCAATCATTGTGTTCACCCAAGTGTACAAAAACATAAGCATGCAGAGAAGATGCTGTAACAATGTGTTCAAAGTAACAGCACTAGCAAATAGCTTACGTAAACCCAGACAGTTTAATCCTTGAATCTGAGAAAATATACTCTCTTAACTCACTAAGTTTCTCAGACGATTCAGTTTTTATTTCCACATTGATAGTGGGTAAGGCTCACTTTTGTACTCAGGTATTTCTCATTTTAATTAAGTCACTCACTCACCTGGAGAATCTACTCCACATTCACAAGTAGATAGTTTAAGCTGTTGGTAAGAACAGAATAACACAATTGAGAGAAGGACCCTTTAACTAGTTCCCTTACCACATGAAAGTAAATCATTAAGAATAAAACAAAAAAGCACCTCTGTTTTCCAATTTAACTTTTCATTCAATATTTTTTGATCTAGTAGGATAAGAAAAGAGTATCAGTTCAGTTCAGTCACGCAGTTGTGTCAGACTCATTATGATCCCATTGGACTGCAGCATGGCCTCCCTGTCCATCACCAACTCCCAGAATTTACTCAGACTCATGTCCATTGAGTCAGTGATTCGGTCCAACCATCTCATCCTGTCATCTCCTTTTCCTCCCACTTTCAATGCTTCTCAGCATAAGGGTCTTTTCAAATCAGTCAGTTCTCTGTATCAGGTGGCTAAAGTATTGGAGTTTCAGCTTCAGCATCAGTCCTTCCAGTGAATATTCAGGACTGGTTTCCTTTAGGATGGACTGGTTGTATCTCCTTGCAGTCCAAGGGACTCTCAGGAGTCTTCTCCAACACTACAGTTTAAAAGCATCAATTCTTCAGCACTCAGGTTTCTTTATAGTTCAAATCTCACATCCATACATGACAACTGGAAAAACCATAGCTTTGACTAGATGGACCTTTGTTGGCAAAATAGTGTTTCTGCTTTTTAATATGCTGTCTAGGTTGGTCATAACTTGTCTTCCAAGGAGCAAGTGTCTTTTAATTTCATGGCTGCAGTCACCATCTGCAGTGATTTGGAGTATAGCACAAAAGAAAAATTATGTCTCATCTCTGTTGTAATTTATATTCTAGTAAGCTGATAAAGAATATAATCCTATAAAATAAATAAAATATTTCCAAGAATTTTTAAGTGCCTTTTAAAAATAGACACAAACAATGTGATACAATAGAATGTTTGAGGTTACTTGGTGAGGGTGGAACAATTGTGCTCAGACCTAAAAAGAAAGGCATGCAATGCTCAAAGATGGATGTTTCAGGCAGAAATGATAACAAGTTCAAAGTCTAATATGGGAAGAAATTTGGAATACTGAGTGAAAACAAAGACCACATGGCTCAGGAATAATTAGCAAGGAGGCTATGCTATGCTATGCTAAGTCACTTCAGTCGTGTCCGACTGTGTGTGACCCCATAGACGGCAGCCCACCAGGCTCCCCTGTCCCTGGGATTCTCCAGGCAAGAACACTGGAGTGGGTTGCCATTTCCTTCTCCAATGCATGAAAGTGAAAAGAGAAGTGAAGTCACTCAGTCGTGTCTGACTCTTAGCGACCCCATGGACTGCAGCCTACCAGGCTCCTCCGTCCGTGGGATTTTCCAGGCAAGAGTACTTGAGTGGGGTGTCATTGCCTTCTCCGTAGCAAGGAGGAGGGGAGTTCAAAACAAGATGTAAAAGTTATACAGGAGCCTCTTCTATAGAGCCTGGCACCTGGAGAAGTTTGGATTTATTCTGAGCATAATTAGAGATAGTGGAAACTTTATGCATAAAGGCATACTCTGATTTGTTTTTTAAAGAAAAACATTTAGCTATATGAGGAGAATCAATGACTGGGTTTGAGGGAAGAACCAATAAAATAGTTTGAAGCTACACAGAAGTTTAGGTAATTGGTGGACCAAGGAGCTATGGGTAAAGATGAAGAGTCAATCCACATAGGATAATAGTGTGTATGAATGTCCAGTAATAAGACAGCCTCACAGTCTCCCTGCTGAAGTCCATAAGTTGACTATATTTCAGTCTTACATAGTAAATGGTGGAAGAGGAGAGAGGACGTGTGATAGCAAGGATAGAGCGTGTGCACCTGACATAATACAGAGTTTTTTTAATCAAGCCAACACTACTGCTTTATTGTAATTTCAGCATCATTGATTGGGCCTGATCGTTGTGAAGGGTACCATGTCCATTCTGTGGAGCCAAAAATCAAACATAAGAATATAGACCAGCAAAGAAAATGAAAAACGTGCTAGCTCTCAAGTAAGCAATCTTTTTGGAGACTTATAGTCTGTGCTATAAATAAGACCATAAGTTAAAAAAAAAAAAAGCTACATACCAATATATTATTGTATATTTCTATAGTGTTTAAACATCTGAAATGAGTAAATTACACCGAAGTAGAAGAAAATAGATTGCTTTACTTATATGAATTAAGAAAGTCAACATTTGAATTTATCTGTCAAATTTGAATAAGATTAATAATACAGGTGATTTACTTTTACATTAAAGTATGAGTCTTGAAATCCTTTTTGTGCTATAATTCAAACTGGAGTCAAAGTTTCATCATGCAAGAGAAGAAAATATTTCATAAAATGTCACTAACTAATCTTGCACCAAACCAACCACTTATTACAGTTTTCTAAGATTCTTATTTAGGTTTCACAACTTGCAATGAATTAATCAGGGAGAGGTGAAAAAACAAAGATGGCCACATTTAATGAGGTCTAAATTGTAAATGCAATTCATTGCAGATAACACATTACCATATTCTCTGTCTGTAATACAGAGTATTAGTTCAGATAGAAATGTGATTTTAAATAAAACTTATTATAATTTCACAAACTAAAGAATTGCTTAGGAAAGTTCTCACTCTTTCAAATCAAGCCTGAAACTAGCATTTAAATCAGCTGGAACATAAATGAATACATTGATGTATGGAAATCATAACTACACGCCCATTCCTATTTTTTCTTTCTTTCTTTCTTTTTTTTTCTCATTTTCTGGAGTAATTTACAGCACCTGTTATTCAGTCTTTAGTCTTCACATTTATGTGAACTATCTCTTAATGTTGACTGCTGTATAAAGTGATCATATTTGTCACTGTTTCCAGGATCCTACAATGATATAGAGATTTAATATAACAGAATTTAAAATAAGATTTTGCATCATAAACACATATAATGGACTCTAGTGAATCAAACACATTTTATGAAACATAATGATGTGATCAAATAATGTAAATCAATATAATCTTTTTCCCTATTTTTTTGACAATATCAGGCAGAAGCGTGCCTAAAAATATTCTTATGACTTATGTTTCTAGTAGTGAAAAAAGGTTCCATTTTAATAAATCTCCCCTCACTTCTCTCCCTTATGCACTAAATTCTATTGTAAATAATTTTATTTATTTTTTACTTATTTGTTTGTTTTCCAATGTGGTCTTTAAATTCGAGTTTCATCACATTGAAATCAATGTCATCAGTACTGTTTTCTTTTGGAGATTTATTGAGGATTTTTCTGTGGTCAGTTTCTGTGGTTTCTTTCTCTTTTAAGCTATATTGAAATATAATTAACATATAACATTGTATATATTTATGGTGTACAGAGTAATGATTTGATAGATGTATATATTCCAAAATGATTACCATAATAATGTTAGTTAATACATCCAATATCTCAAATAGTTTTTTGGCAAGGGCGAGTGGTGAGAACTTTTAAAATCTACTGGATGATGACATTTATCTCAATGCATATATATATATATATATATATATATATATATATATATTTTAATGATAGAAATCATTTAAAAAGAGAGATAGAATACAGGGAAAGGAAAAAAGGAGTGATGAAAGTAAGTGAAAAGTAGTGAAAATTTTAGCAAAATGATGAACTCAAACATATCATATAAATAAATTTAAGTTTAAATGGATTAATAGTGCACAGGTTTTTAGACTATATTTTAAAAAAATACTCATCTTTCTGTTCTCTATAAGAGGTACATTTCAAATGTAAAAACACACAGATAAGTTAAAAGTAAATAGAAATATGTATACTATAAAAACAGAAAACATAAGAGCATTCATAGCAGATACAAAGAGTATTATAGGGTATAAACAGGTAATTTCCTAATGATTAAATTGTGAACTTATCAGGAGACAAAAACTGTCTAAATACATAAATATACTTAATAATTATTTCAGACTATACATAGCCAAGACTAATGAAAGCTTTAGCATAAACAGACATATTCAAGTCATAAGTGAATATTTTAGTATCCTTCTCTCAATAATATATGAATTTTAACTATAAAAAACACCTTGACCTGATATTTATTGAATATTACATCCAAAAACTAAAGAATGCACATTCTTTGTCAAGGGCACATTAAACACTGAAAAAGCAGACCATATATTGGAATATAAAAACAAATATCAATGATTTTTAAAGATATGAAACAACATCAAGATTTCTGTAATCTCAATATTCAGAAATTTATCACACCCACACCCTCCTAAATGACTCATAGAAAATTAAAAAACCCAAAGTCCAAGGAAAGAAATCATGAAGAAAATCAGAAAATTATAATAAAAATGTTTAAAAACTTATGAGATATGGTAAAACAGTCCTTAGATGAAAGAGTATAGCTTTATATTACTGTGTTAAAGGATATATTTAAACTTAATTATAAAAGTTTTTACCTTTAGAAGTTAGATAAAGGAAAAAAACCAAGCACGGAGTGTCAGAAGGAAGGAAATAACAATTAATAATACTACTAATTGTTGCAATAATAAATAATAATAATAGTAGAAATTTGAAAATAAAATCCTAGGAACAATAGATTAAAAAAAACAAAATTGTTTCTTTGATAAGATCAATAAAGTTGATTAACTTCTAGATACACTAAATAAGGGGAAAAAAGAGATAAAAAATACAAATTTGGCATTGTGATTTTTTTTTTTTTCCTACCATGTCTAGTACCAGAAATTTAATTCCAGATTTTCAGTAATACTCAATGGGCAGCAAAACCAAGACATCATCTTTTCCATGAAGACATCTGGATCAAATAACCAAAGAATGGACCTGGATCAATTAGCCAAAGAATGTTTATAGTCTCAAAATGTGCTTGCTAATAACACAGGTGACCTGTGCTACATCGTCTAGGGCTGGTAAGGCTAGTTCTTCATTTCTGGGTCCTCAAAACCATGCACATATGTATAAAACCAAATAGTTTGTTGAAGGAATGAAAGAACTGGTGAATTTCCTACAAAATTTGCTGTTTCATCATTAGGAGTTTTCCCTCGTTACTTCCTATTAAAATACCTAATTAAAATACATTGAATATAATCTACTTCATCTGGTATTAATAGACACACCAGTACTAAATGAATTTTTTTCCTGATTTAAACAGACATATTCAGCCATTCACAAACTCTAGACCTGATTTTTCAACACTTGAAGATGCAAAGAGAAATATATACTTGATGCAAGAAAGAGAACAAGGAGAAGAAAGAGGTGAATTTCAGAATGTCACTCTATTTTCAGGTGTCCACTCACGGAAAAAAAAAACAATATATATATATATATATATATATATATATATATATCAGATCATTTGCTCAGTCGTGTCCCACTCTTTGCGACCCCATGAACCGCAGCATGCCAGGACTCCCTGTCCATCACCAGCTCCCGGAGGTCACTCAGAATCACATCCATCAAGTCAGTGATGCCATCCAGCCATCTCATCCTCTGTCGTCCCCTTCTCCTCCTGCCCTCAATCTCTCCCAGCATCAGAGTCTTCTCCAATGAGTCAACTCTTCGCATGAGGTGGCCAAAATACTGGAGTTTCAGCTTTAGCATCATTCCTTCCAAAGAAATTCCAGGATTGATCTCCTTCAGAATGGACTGGTTGAATCTCCTTGCAGTCCAAGGGACTCTCAAGAGTCTTCTCCAACACCACAGTTCAAAAGCATCAATTCTTCGGTGCTCAGCCTTCTTCACAGTCCAGCTCTCTCATCCATACATGAACACAGGAAAGACCATAGCCTTGACTAGGTGAACCTTTGTTGGCAAAGTAATGTCTCTGCTTTTGAATATGCTATCTAGGTTGGTCATAACTTTCCTTCCAAGTAGTAAGCGTCTTTTAATATATATATATTGCTACTGCTAAGTCACTACAGTCCGTCCCTGGGATTCTCTAGGCAAGAACACTGGAGTGGGTTGCCATTTCTTTCTCCAATGCGTGAAAGTGAAAAGTGAAAGTGAAGTCACTCAGTCACGTCCGATTCTTAGCGACCCCATGGACTACAGCCCACCAGGCTCCTCTGTCCAGGGGATTTTATATATATATATATATATATATATATATATATAGCATAAATAGAGTTATTCCAGGGGATTTTATATATATATATATATATATATATATAAAATAGAGTTATTCCCTGAAATTTCAGAAATCTGAAAAGGGAGATGCTGGGGACATACTGGAGTGTGACGTCAAGTGGGCCACAGGACTGGAAAAGGTCAGTTTTCATTCCAATCCCAAAGGAAGTCTCGCCAAAGAATGTTCACACTATCGCACAATTACACTCATCTCACACACTAGTAAAGTAATGCTCAAAATTCTCCAAGCCAGGCTTCAACAATATGTGAACCATGAACCTCAAGATGTTCAAGCTAGATTTAGAAAAGGCAGAGGAACCAGAGATCAAATTGCCAACATCCACTGAATCATCAAAAAAGCAAGAGAGTTCCAAAAAAAAACATCTATTTCTGCTTTACTGACTATACCAAAGCCTTTGACTGTGTGGATCACAATAAAATGTGGAAAATTCTGAAAGAGAAGGGAATAACAGACCACCTCACCTGTCTCCTGAGAAATCTGTTTGCAGGTCAGGAAGCAACAATCAGAACTAGACATGGAACAACAAACTGATTCCAAATAGGGAAAGGAGTATGTCAAGGCTGTATATTGTCACCCTGCTTATTTAACTTATATGCAGAGTACATCATGAGAAATGCTGGGCTGGAAGAAGCACAAGCTGGAATCAAAATTGCCAGGAGAAATATAAATAACCTCAGATATGCAGATGACACCACCCTTATGGTAGAAAGCGAAGAAGAACTAAAGAGCCTCATGATGAAAGTGAAAGAGGACAGTGAAAAGTTGGTTTAAAGCTCAACAGTCAGAAAACCAAGATCATGGCAACTGTTCTCATCATTTCATGGCAAATAGATGGGGAAACAGTGGAAACAGTGTCAGACTTTATTGTTCTGGGCTCCAAAATCACTGCAGATGGTGACTGCAGCCATGAAATTAAAAGATGCTTACTCCTTGGAAGGAAAGTTATGACCAACCTAGACAGCATATTAGATAGCAGAAACATTACTTTGCCAACAAATGTCCATCTAGTAAAACTTTGGTTTTTCCAGTAGTCATATATGAATGTGAGAGTTGAACTATAAAGAAACCTGAGTGCTGAAGAAGTGATGCTTTTGAACTGTGGTGTTGGAGAAGACTCTTGAGAGTCCCTTGGACTGCAAGGAGATCCAACCAGTCCATCCTAAAGGAAATCATTGCTGAATATTCATTGGAAGGAAGGACCAATGCTGAAGCTGAAACTCTAGTACTTTGGCCACCCAACGCGAAGCACTGACTGATTTGAAAAAACCCTGATGCTGGGAAAGATAGAAGGTGGGAGGAGGAGAGGGGATGACAGAGGATGAGATGGTTTGATGGCCTCACCGAATCAATGGACATGAGTTTGAATAAACTCTTGGAGTTGGTGATGGACAGGTAAGCCCAGCCTGCTGCAGTCCATGGGGTTGCAAAGAGTCGGACATGACTGAGTCGGACACAACTGAACTGAACTGGGCTGGCTTGTCACCATTTGGAATCCAGCCTTGGCTTAGCAGAAAAAAATAAATGAACTATTGTTGTTCTGACACCCCAAATTTGTGTAGAATATCATACAGTATGCTATGTATTTCTAAAAGAAAAGGATTCCCAGATATTTTTCTTTCTAGTGAGAAAATGTTAAACTAAAAACTTTCAGTGGGTTTTGTTGCTCTACAGTTATTAGTAGATGATAAGTAACAACAGGGACTCTATAAATTCCTGAAATTGTGACGCTGGTATATCCACAGACATCTAGTTTTGCTGAAAATGGAAAAGAGTTCAGTAAATAGAAATAAATACAGAGTTTTGAGTGATAGTAATTGATATACTAAAATAATAGGTCGTATGTTTTATATAAGTAAAAGTTTCTGTTAATAATCAGTATTATTTTAATCACAGTATTAATATAGATGCACGTTAGTGCCTTGCCTGCCATGGCTTGTTATTTTTTATAACTGCAAACTAGATGAAGTTAAACTTCAACTTACAGGTTCAAGCACATTTCTGGATCTAACCTTTGAAAAATGAAGATGAAAAACTAGATAATTCCTAAGAATATATTCAACATTTAGATATCTATGTTGCTGCTGTCTCTGCAATGTATTTTTAACTCTATTTAAACTTGACATTTATTTTTTCTTGTTTCTAACCAGTATTTCATTTTCTACTTCAGTTTTAGAATCATACTAGACATTTGCTTTCTCTCCATTTAAATCTGTGTCTCAAATCTGTACTTCTTGGCCTAACTTTTCCTGAGGAAGGAGCCTCTCCTCACATCCATACGTAGTCTTCTTAGGGTTGCACCTTCTATTTCTTCATACTGAGATTGGATCCTCATCCTTTGCTTCTAGAACTCATTCCTTTCTGATCTTAATAGCCTTCTTGTGTGTTAGTTGCTCAGTCAGGTCTGACTCTATGCGACTGCATGAACTAAGCCCACCAAGTTCCTCTGCCCATGGAATTCTCCAGGCAAGAATACTGGAGTGGGTTGCCATTCCTTTCTTCAAGGGATTTTCCCGACGCCAGGATTGAACCTAGGTTTCCTGCATTGCAGGCAGATTCTTCACCATCTGAGCCACCAGGAAAGCATAATAAACTGAAAGTGTTAATGGCTCAGTTGTTTTGTCTGACTCCTTGAGACCCCACAGGCTGTAGCCCACCAGGCTTGTTTGTCCGTGGAATTCTCCAGTCAAGGATACAGTGTAAGTTCTTACTATCTGAGCCACCAAAGAAGGCCCACCGCCTTCTTAATCGGCACCTAATTCCTTTTATCAGGTACCTTAATTTTCCTTTCCATCATATCACAAAGACTCTGCATGTCATTGCTTTCAGCATCTCCTGAAATGTCTTTTCCTATCATGTCCACACTCAATGCAACCTCATATTTGCATTAAGCAACAAATTCTACTTTATTATTTTGCATTTTCTGGTGTTTTCTGTAGTTTTTCATTCTCTAGTTTCACAATACTGAGCAAAACGTAGCCCGCATAGACACATATTTTTATCCTCAAATCCCATTCCAGGCATCAGCTTGGAAGATAAAACACCAAAAATAGCAATATACAGATCTGCCTCTTGAGAAATCTGTATGCAGGTCAGGAAGCAACAGTTAGAACTGGACACGGAACAACAGACTGGTTCCAAATAGGAAAAGGAGTATGTCAAGGCTGTATATTGTCACCCTGCTTATTTAACTTATATGCAGAGTACATCATGAGAAATGCTGGATTGGAAGAAACACAAGCTGGAATCAAGATTGCTGGGAGAAATATCAATAACCTCAGATATGCAGATGACACCACCCTTATGGCAGAAAGTGAAGAGGAACTCAAAAGCCTCTTGATGAAAATGAAAGAGGAGACTGAAAAAGTTTAGGCTTAAAGCTCAACATTAGGACAACGAAGATCATGGCATCTGGTCCCATCACTTCATGGGAAAGAGATGGGGAAACAGTGGAAACAGTGACAGATTTTATTTTTATGGGCTCCAAAATCACTGCAGATGGTGACTGCAGCCATGAAATTAAAAGACGCTTACTCCTTGGAAGGAAAGTTATGACCAACCTAGATAGCATATTCAAAAGCAGAGACATTATTTTGCCAACAAAGGTTCATCTAGTCAAGGCTAGTCTAGTTCAAACTAGTCTAGTCATCTAGTTTTTCCTGTGGTCATGTATGGATGTGAGAGCTGGACTGTGAAGAAGGCTGAGTGCCGAAGAATTGATGCTTTTGAACTGTGGTGTTGGAGAAGACTCTTGAGAGTCCCTTGGACTGCAAGGAGATCCAACCAGTCCATTCTGAAGGCGATCAGCCCTGGGATTTCTTTGGCAGGAATGATGCTAAAGCTGAAACTCCAGTACTTTGGCCACCTCATGCGAAGAGTTGACTCATTGGAGAAGACTCTGATGTTGGGAGGGATTGGGGGCAAGAGGAGAAGTGGACAACAGAGGATGAGATGGCTGGATGGCATCACTGACTCGATGGATGTGAGTCTCAGTGACCTCCGGGAGTTGATGATGGACAGGGAGGCCTGGCGTGCTGCGATTCATGGGGTCGCAAAGAGTCAGACACGACTGAGTGACTGATCTGATCTGATCTGAAGTTTATTATTAAAGGGCTTTCCTAGTAGCTCAGTGGTGAAGAGTCTGCACTCAATATAGGAACCTCAGGAGACATGAGTTCGATCCCTGGGTCAGGGAGATCCCCTGGAGAAGGGAATGGCAACCTACTCCAGTATTCTTGCCTGGAGAATCTCATGGACCGAGCAGCCTGGTGGGCTACAGTCCATAGGGTTGAAAAGAGTTGAATGCTACTGAAGCGACTTAGTATGCATCCATGCAAGGTTATGATGTACCATAATTTATCTGCTGCTCCTCTATGTATGATCACATAGGTTATTTTCCATATTTTCCAGGTATAAATGGTAAGATGCAGGGCATTCATACAATGAAGCATTATGCAGCAGTAAAAACCAGATGAAAGATTTCTATATATTAAATGATACAGAATTATTTTCAGAAATACAGTGTGTGCTTGAGCTTTCTGCCCTGCATTACTGCTGTTCAGCTTCAAAAGCAACCCTTTTGAAGTAAGTAGGATAGTAAACTCTACTATCCTACCAATTATGAAAGATATTAGATTTAAGAAAATACTGATACATAGTATCTGGCTATTTGCATGAAAAAAGTACAGGAAGAGAAAAGAGACTGTTTAACTACAGGAGTTGGGTTCAAACAAGAACTCGTAGTGAATAATTTAATTTTGACCAGAGAGGTCTGGTCATTGCCCTTGGCTTCTGGAAGGAAATCTCTAACCCTTTAAAATGTCATCCCTGATAGGAATGTCTATGTTTGCCCAGGAGCCTAGATTGAAGATATATAAGTTCAGTTCAGTTGAGACTTGTGTCTGACTCCTTGAAACCTCGTGGACTGTAACACATTAGACTTCCCTGTGCATCACCAACTCCTGGAGCTTGCTCAAACTCATGTACATAAAGTCAGTGATGCCATCCAACCATCTCATGCTCTGTTGTCCCCTTCTCCTCCTGCCTTCAATCTTTCTCAGCATCAGGGTCTTTTCAAATGAGTCAGCTTCTTTGCATCAGGTGGCCAAAGTATTGGAGTTTCAGCTTCAGAATTAGTCCTTCCAATGAATATTCAGGACTGACTTCCTTTAGGATTGACTGGCTGGATCTCCTTGCAGTCCAAGGGACTCTCAAGAATCTTCTCCAACACCACAGTTCAAAAGCATCAATTATTCTGCACTCAGCTTTCATTATGGTCGATCTCACATCTATACATGACCACTGGAAAAACCAGTGGTCCTTTGTCAACAAAATAATGTCTCTGATTTTTAATATGCTGTCTATATTGGTCATAGATTTTCTTACAAGGAGCTTCCTTTAATTTCATGACAACAGTCACCATCTGCAAGTGATTTTGGAGCCCAAGAAAATAAAAGTGTTTCACTGTTTCCATTGTTTCCCCTTCCATTTGCCATGAAGTGAAGAGAACGTATGCCATGATCTTAGTTTTCTGATTGTTGAGTTTTAGGCCAGCTCTTCACACTCTAAGCTCTTTAGTTCCTCTTCAATTCCTGGCATAAGGGTGGTGTCATTTGCATGTTTGAGGTTATTGAGATTTCTCCCAGCAATCTTGATTCCAGCTTGTGCTTCACCCAGCCCTGATTTCACTTGATATACTCTGCATATAGGTTAAATAAGGAGGGTGACAATATACAGCCTTGACATACTCTTTCCCCAATATGGAACCAGTCTGTTGTTCCATGTCCCATTCTAACTGTTTGCTTCTTGACCTGAAACAGATTTCTCAAGAGACAGGTAAGGTGGTCTGGTATTCCCATTTCTTTAATAATATTTTAGTTTGTTGTGATCCACACAATAAAAGGCTTTAGCATAATCAATGAAACAGAAGTAGATGTTTTTCTGGAACTCTTGCTTTTTCAATGATCCAACTGATGTTGGCAATTTGACCTCTGGTTCCTCTGCTTTTTCTAAACACTGCTTGAACATCTGGATGTTCTCAATTCACGTACTGTTGAAGCCCAGCTTGGAGAATTTTGAGTGTTGCTTTATTAGTGTGTGAAATGAATGCAATTGTGCAGTAGTTTGAACATTCTTTGGCAATGCCTTTCTTTGGGATTGAAATGAAAACTGACCTTTTCCAATCCTGTGGCCACTACTGTGTTTTCCAAATTTGCTGGCATATTGAGTGCAGCACTTTCACAGCATCATCTTTTAGGATTTAAAGTAGCTCAGCTGGAATTCCATCACCTCCACTAGCTTTGATCATAGTGATACTTTTTAAAACCCACTTGACTTTGCACTCCAGGGTGTGTGGCTCTGGTGAGTGATCACACGATCATAGTTATCTGGTTCATGAAGATCTTTTTAGTATAGTTCTTCTGTGTATTCTTGCCACCTTTTCTTAATATCTGTTACTTCTGTTAAGTACACACCATTTATGTCCTTAATTGTGCCCATATTTGCATGAAATTTTCCTTTGGTATCTCTAATTTACTTGAAGAGATCTCTAGTCGTTCCCATCCTATTCTTTTCTCTATTTCTTTATATTGATCACTTAGGAAGGCTGTCTTATCTCTACTTGCTATTTTTTGTAACTCTGCATTCAGAGGGCATATTTTTCCTTTTCTCCTGTACTTTTTGCTTCTCTTATTTTCTCAGCTACTTGTAATGTCTCCTCAGACAACCATTTTGCATTTTTGCACTTCTTTTTCTTAGGGATAGTTTTGATCACCACTTCCTGTACAATGATATGAACCTCCATCCATAGTTCTTGAGGCAATCTGTCTAGTAGATCCACTCCCTTGAATCTATTGCCACTTCCACTTTATAATCATAAGGAATTTGATTTAGGTCATACCTGAAAGGTCCAGTGGTTTTCCCTTCTTTATTTAAGTCTGAATTTGGCAATTAGGATTCATGATCTGAGCTACAGTTAACTCCCACTATTGTTTTGCTGACTGCACAGAGCTTTTGCATCTTTGGCTGCAAAAAATATAATCAATCTAATTTTGGTGTTGACCATCTGGTGATGTCCATGTGTAGAGTCATCTTTGGTGTTGTTAGAAGAGGATGTTTGCTATGACTAGTGAGTTATCTTGGCAAAATTCTGTTAACTTTTGCCCTGCTTCATTTTGTACTCTAAGAGCAAACTTGCCTGTTACACCAGGTACCTCTTGACTTTCTTCTTTTGCATTCCAGTCCCCTACGAAGAAAAGGACATCTTTAATGATGTTAGTTCTAGAAGCTCTTGTAAGTCTTCATAGAACTGTTCAACTTCAGCTTCTTCAGCATTACTGGTCAGGGCATAGACTTGGATTACTGCCATATTGAGTGGTTTGCCTTGGAAACACACAGAGATATTTCTGTCCTTTTTGAGATTGCACTCAATTAATACATGTCAGACTCTTTTGTTGACTATGAGTGCTACTGTATTTCTTCTAAGGGATTCTTGCCCACAGTAGTAGATATAATGGTCATCTGAATTAAATTTACCCATTCTGGTCCATTTTACTTCACTAATTCCTATAATGTCAATGTTAACTCTAGCCATCTCCTGTATGACCACTTCAAATTTACCTTGATTCATGGACCTAACATTCCAGGTTCCTATGCTTTATTTTTCTTTACAGTATAGCACTTTACTCCTATCACCAGTCACATCCACAAGGCATTGTTTTTGCTTTGGCTGAGCCTCTTCATTCCTTCTGGAGCTGTTTCCCTGCTTTTCTCAAGCAGCATATTGGACATCTACAGATCTGGGAAGTTCATCCTTCAGTGTCCTATCTTTTTGCCTTTTCATACTGTTCATGGGGTTCTCAAAGCAAGAATACTGAAGTGGTTTGCCATTCCCTTCTCCAGTGGACCATGTTTTGTCAGAACTCTCCAACATGACCTGTCCATCTTGAGTGGCCATATGCAGCATGGCTCATAGTTTCATTGAGTTAGACAAGGCTGTGCTCCATGTTATCAGTTTGATTGGTTTTCTGTGATTGTGGTTTCCATCCTGTCTGTCCTCTGATGGATAAGGATAAGAGGCTTGTTGAAGCTTCCGGATGGGAGTGACTGGCTGTGGGGTAATCTGGGTCTTGCTCTGAAGGGAAGGGCCATGCTCAGTAAATTAATCCAATTTTCTATTGATGAATAGGGCTGCTTTCCCTCCCTGTAGTTTTAACAGAAGATGAAGATATTAAGAAGAGGTGGCAAGAATACACAGAAGAACTATACAAAGAAGATCTTCATGACCCAGATAACCATGATGGTATGATCACTCATGTACAGCCAGACATTCTGGACTGTGCAGTCATATGGGCCTTAGAAAGCATCACTAGGAACAAAGCTAGTGGAGGTGATGGAATTCCAGTTGAGCTATTTCATATCCGAAAGGACAATGCTGTGAAAGTGTTCCACTCAATATGCCAGTAAATTTGGAAAACTCAGCAGTGGCCACAGAACTTAAAAAAGGTCAGCTTTCATTCTAGTCTCAAAGAAAGGCAGTGCTAAAGAATGTTCAAACTACTGCACAATTGCACGGACTTCACACACAATTTCACAATTCACGTATTGCTGAAGCCTGGCTTGTAGAATTTTGAGCATTACTTTACTAGTGTGTGAAGTAGGATCACTTCGTAAGGCCCACTTGACGTCACATTCCAGGATGTCTGGCTCTAAATGAGTGAGAAATCATGAGAAATGCTGGGCTGGAGGAAGCAGAAGCTGGAATCAAGATTGCTGGGAGAAATATCAATAGCCTCAAATATGCAGATGACACCACTCTTAAGGCAGAAAGTGAAGAGGAACTAAAGAGCCTCTTGATGAAAGTGAACAAGGAGAGTGAAAAAGTTGGCTTAAAGCTCAACATTCAGAAAACTAAGATCATGGCATCTGGTCCCATCACTTCATGGGAATTAGATGGGGAAACAGTGGAAACAGTGTCAGACTTTATTTTTCTGGGCTCCAAAATCACTGCAGATGGTGATTGAAGCCATGAAATAAAAGATGCTTATTCCTTGGAAGGAAACTTATGACCAACCTAGATAGCATATTGAAAAGCAGAGATATTATTACTTTGCCAAGAAAGGTCCATGTAGTTAAGGCTATGGTTTTTCCAGTGGTCATATATGGATGTGAGATTTGGATTATAAAGAAAGCTGAGCGCCAAATAATTGATGCTTTTGAACTGTGGTGTTGGAGAAGACTCTTGAGAGTCCCTTGAACTGCAAGGAGATACAAACCAGTCTATCCTAAAAGAGATCAGACCCCATGTTCACTGGTAGGACTGATTTTGAAGCTGAAACTCCAATACTTTGGCCAGCTGATGTTAAGAGCTGAGTCATTTGAAAAGACCCTGATGCTGGGAAAGATTGAAGGCAGGAGGAGAAGTGGACGACAGAGGATGAGATGGTTGGATGGCATCACCAACTCAAAGGACATGCGTTTGGGTGGACTCCAGAAGTTGGTGATGGACAGGGAGGCCTGGCATGCTGCGGTTCATGGGGTCACAAAGAGTCAGACATGAGAGTGACTGAACTGAACTGAAGTGAACACACGCTAGTAAAGTAATGCTCAAAATTCTCCAAGCACTTCAACAGTACATGAACCGCGAACTTCAAGATGTTCACACTGGATTTAGAAAAGGCAGAGGAACCAGAGATCAAATTGTCAACATCTATTGGATCATCAGAAAAGCAAGAGAGTTCCATAAAACATCTACTTCTGCTTTATTGACTATGTCAAAGTGTTTGACGGTGCAGATCACAACAAACCATGGAAAATTCTTCAGGAGATGTTTGGAAAGAATGAAGGCAGGAGGAAAAGGAGAAGACAGAGGATGAGATGGTTGGATGGCATCACTGACTCGATGGACATAAGTTTGAGTAGGCTCTGGGAGTTGGTAGTGAACAGGGAAGCCAGGTGTGCTTCAGTCCATGGGGTTGCAAAGAGTCGGACACAACTGAGCGACTGAACCAAACTGAAACTGTGGTAGGGGTAATGGTGGTAATGGTGACCTCGTTCAAAAGGACTTACGGCAGGGGTTCCCATGACTGTTGTAGTCAGTGCCCCTGACCCCACAGCAGGCCACTATCAACACATGCCTCTGCCAGAGACTCCTAGAATCTCATAGGCAATTTGGGATGTCTCTTTTGGTGTCACTGTTTCTTTTTCTCCTGGGTCCTGGTGCACACAGGGTTTTGATTTTGCCCTACAAGAGTCTGTTTCCCCAGTCCTGTGAAAGTTCTGTCATCACATCCCACTGGCCTTCAAAATTAAATTCCCTGGAGGTTCTCAGTCCCTTTGCCAGATCCCGAGGTTGGGGAATCTGTTGTGGGCCCTAGAACTTTTGGAACAGTGTGAGAACTTCTTTGATACAATTGTTCTCCAGTTTGTGGGTTGTCTGCTCAGCAGCTGTATGGTGGGGCTAATGGAGACGTCCTCCAAGAGGATTTATGCAACAAGCCACTCTTCCTATGTCTGTTGCAGCCAGAGCCCCTGCCCTCCTCTGTTGACCTGCGCATTTGCAGGGAACACTCAAACACTCAACTGTAGGGTTTTCTCAGTCTCTTGTGGGGTCTCTGCATCCTGGTGCATACAAGGATTTGTTTGAGCCCTCTGAGCATCTCTGGTGGGTATGGGGTTTGATTCTAAATGCAGTTTCACCCCTCTTATCATCTTATTGGAACTTCTTCTTTCCCCTTGGACATGGAGTATCTTTTTTTGTTTGGATCCAGCATCCTCTTGTCGATGGTTGTTCAGTAGTGAGTTACAATTTTGGAATTCTCACAGTAGAAGATGAGCACATGCCCTTCCAGTCCACCATCTTCATGAATTGCAGGGAAAAAAGACAGAGAAATCTTCTGAGATAGACATTAGAAGGGGGACGGAGAGTGCCTCACTCTATCATAACTGATAGTTCTAACAAAATGATTCCGAGTGGGAGCTAGTCAAGCCAGCCAGAGAGTCTAACAAAATGACTTAGAGGGGAGTTTGAGGTCACATCCTGTTAGTTTGACCTCTGGAGAGGCTGGAGAGTGAGGCAGTCCATTCAGATGGCTGACCAGGGTTACATGATTGAGTCACAGTAATGACTCTGGGTACAACATGTAGGCAAGTTTCCCTGGTGAACAATGCTCCATGTGTATTGTTACACATTAATGCAGGAAAATAAAGCTGTCCATGACTGTACAATGATTGGACAAATAGCTCAGCACTTGAAACTTTCCTGAATTCTGCCCTATGTACTTTTTTTCTGGCTGAATTTAATCTGTACATTTTTTCAGCTGTAACAAACTTCATTATAAGAGCAATATCTTTCAGTAAGTTCTGTGTGTCCTTATAGAAAATTATGAAATGCAAGGATAATTTTGGGACCCCCAAACTTGCAATTGATATTAGCAGTAAAGATAGACTTATAGATTATATTTCCTCTAACATTTCAGTGGATGAAAAGTTTGTGGATAAAAGTTTCAAAGAAATTGGATATTTTCATACAGTTTCAAATTGGATATTTGATAGTCCCTCAATCAGATATTTATTAAATATAAAAGGAAAAATTATAATTGGAGAAATCTAAACAATGTCAAAGAGAGTCAAGGTTATATCAGCAATATTAAGACATAGTCACATCACATGAATCAGTTCCCCTTTCCCTTTAGGACAAGGAACAGCATCATTTCTGTGGTTCCTTCTAAAAATACATGTCACCTTAATATAATCATGAGGAAACATTAGGCAAAACTGAAATTGAGAAATATTCTACCAACAACTGATCAGAAGTATTCTAAAATTTCAAGATCATAAAAAATAAACAAAGTTGAGAGAGTTGACACAAATGGAGAAACCTAAAAAAATATAATTACCAATTGAAATGTGGGATATTGGATTGGATTGGATACTGGAATAGAAAAAGGATATAAACAGAAAAACATAAAGTCTGAACTTTGGCTTAGAGTACTGTACCAGTATTAAGTTCTTAGTTTTGATCATTGTACTGTGGTTGTACAAGATGTTAACATTACTAGAAGCTAAACAAAAGGAGGAGGAGGAAACCCACTCCAGTATTGGCATGGCATGGCAACCCACTCCAGTATTCTTGCCTGGAGAGAGGAGCCTAGTGGGCTACAGTGCATGGGGTTACAAAGAGTCGGACATGACTGCATGACTAAGCACAAGCAAAAGGAATGTGGGGTTCACTTTTTACAACTTCAGTAAGTCTAAAACCATTTCAGAAAGAAAGAGGGAAAGAGGACAGAAAGGAAGGAAGAAAGGAAAGGAAGAAGAGAGTCAATATGAAAACTCTATACTTAATGCAAAAAATTTAACCATCTGTTTCCAAGTAATTTTTACTTATGAATTTAAAAAATGATTTTATTTATACCTGTGTTTCTTTAATTAATTTAGATCTCATCTGAAGATTGGAAAGAACTGGAAAGTGTTTCATATATACAAATACATGAATTTCACTATAAATAAGTGAATTTTCTTGGAGACTTGTTATCAGTAATTTTTGAAAGCACTTCTTGGTAACAGTATAGACAGATTTGAGAATGCATAGTTTAGATCATAAACTACTTGACTATCCTACTATAGCAACAGAAAATACATACAAAATGTTAGAAAGTGCTGTTAACTGAAGATATATCATAAATGAAGGTAACATGCTTCTACAATTATAATGCAATTTTATGGCAAAACAGGATAAAATTTTTTCACAATTTCTCTGAGGTACTTCTGTTGTGGAAAGTTAGGCAAATGTAAAGATTTTACAGATCCATTTTCTAAAGGAAATAAAACTATCTTCAACAGAAACAACTTGGTTTGAGAAATATATAAAGATAATAAGGACTATATATCAAAAAGAAAAGCTACTGCCATGAAAATATTACACCTTTAAGCACTCAGGGAACCATAATTTAGTGGTCTATCATTATAATAGAGGAAAACAACAGAATGGGAAAGACTAGGGATCTCTTCAAGAAAATCAGAGATACCAAAGAAACATTTCATGCAAAGATGGGCTCAATAAAGGACAGAAATGGTATGGACCTAACAGAAGCAGAAGATATTAAGAGGTGGCAAGAATACACAGAAGAACTGTACAAAAAAGAGCTTCAAGACCTAGATAATCATGATGGTGTGATCACTGACCTAGAGCCAGATATCCTGGAATGTGAAGTCAAGTGGGCCTTAGAAAGCATCACTACGAACAAAGCTAGTGGAGGTGATGGAATTCCAGTGGAGCTATTCCAAATCCTGAATGATGATGCTGTGAAAGTGTTGCACTCAATATGCCAGCAAATTTGGAAAACTCAGCAGTGGCCACAAGATTGGAAAAGGTCAGTTTTCATCCCAATCCCAAAGAAAGGCAATGCCAAAGAATGCTCAAACTACCACACAATTGCACTCATCTCACATGCTAGTAAAGTAATGCTCAAAATTCTCCAAGCCAGGCTTCAGCAATATGTGAACCGTGAACTTCCTGATGTTCAAGCTGGATTTAGAAAAGGCAGAGGAACCAGAGATCAAATTGCCAACATCCGCTGGATCATGGAAAAAGCAAGAGAGTTCCAGAAAAACATCTATTTTTGCTTTATTGACTATGCCAAAGCCTTTGACTGTGTAGATCACAATAAACTGTGGAAAATTCTGAAAGAGATGGGAATACCAGACCACCTGATCTGCCTCTTGAGAAATTTGTATGCAGGTCAGGAAGCAACAGTTAGAACTGGACATGGAACAACAGACTGGTTCCAAATAGGAAAAGGAGTATGTCAAGGCTTTATATTGTCATCCTGTTTATTTAACTTATATGCAGAGTACATCATGAGAAACGCTGGGCTGGAAGAAGCACAAGTTGGAATCAAGATTGCTGGGAAAAATATCAATAACCTCAGATATGCAGATGACACCACCCTTATGGCAGAAAGTGAAGAGGAACTAAAAAGCCTCTTGATGAAAGTGAAAGTGGAGAGTGAAAAGGTTGGCTTAAAGCTCAACATTCAGAAAACAAAGATCATGGCATCTGGTCCCATCACTTCATGGGAAATAGGTGGGGAAACAGTGGAAACAGTGTCAGACTTTATTGTTCTGGGCTCCAAAATCACTGCAGATGGTGACTGCATCCATGAAATTAAAAGACACTTACTCCTTGGAAGAAAAGTTGTGACCAACCTAGATAGCATATTCAAAAGCAGAGACATTACTCTGCCAACAAAGTTTCGCCTAGTCAAGGCTATGGTCTTTCTTGTGGTCATGTATGGATGTGAGAGCTGGACTGTGAAGAAGGCTGAGCGCTGAAGAATTGATGCTTTTGAACTGTGGTGTTGGAGAAGACTCTTGAGAGTCCCTTGGACTGCAAGGAGATCCAACCAGTCCATTCTGAAGGAGATCAGCCCTGGGATTTCTTTGGAAGGAATGATGCTGAAGCTGAGACTCCAATACTTTGGCCACCTCATGCGAAGGGTTGACTCATTGGAGAAGACTCTGATGCTGGGAGGGATTGGGGGCAGGAGGAGAAGGGGACGACAGAGGATGAGATGGCTGGATGGCATCACTGACTCGATGGATGTGAGTCTCAGTGACTTCCGGGAGTTGATGATGGACAGGGAGGCATGGTGTGCTGTGATTCATGGCGTCGCGAAGAGTCGGACAGGACTGAGCGACTGATCTGATCTGATCTGATCTGATTTGAATTTATTATACATACTTTTTCAGTTCAGTTCAGTCACTCAGTCATTTCCAACTCTTTGCAACCCCATGAACCGCAGCACAGAAGGCCTCCCTGTCCATCACCAACTCCCCGAGTGCACCCAAACCCATGTCCATTGAGTCAGTGATGCCATCCAACCGTCTCATCCTCTGTCTTCCCCTTCTCCTCCTGCCCTCAATATTTCCCAGCATCAGGGTCTTTCCAAATGAGTGAGCTCTTCACATCCTGTGCCAAAGTATTGGAGCTTCAATATCAGTCCTTCCAGTGAACACCCAGGACTGATTTCCTTTAGGAAGGACTGGTTGCATCTCCTCGCAGCCCAAGGGACCCTCAAGAGTCTTCTCCAACACCATAGTTCAAAAGCATCAGTTCTTCAGTGCTCAGCTTTCTTTATAGTCCAACTCTTTCATCCATTCATGACCACTGGAAAAACCATAGCCTGGACTAGATAGAACTTTGCTGGCAAAGTAATGTCTCTGCTTTTCAATATGCTGTCTAGGTTGGTCATAACTTTCCTTTCAAGGAGTAAGCGTCTTTTAATTTCATGGCTTCAGTCACCATCTGCAGTCATTTTCGAAACTAGAAAAATAAAGTCAGCCACTGTTTCCCCATCTATTTGCCATGAAGTGATAGGACCGGATGCCACGATCTTAGTTTTCTGAATGTTGAGTTTTAAGCCAGCTTTTTCACTCTCCTTTTTACTTTCAAATGAGTCATATTTTCTAAAATACTACAGAATATATTTAGGTCTTATGCTTCTTTGCTGCTCATTTCATAAAACTAAAATTGAGAGACTAGACTGAAAAATTTGTAGACTGAATTCATAAATTTTTTCTCTGAGAAATTTCAGTCTTTTCTTACATAAAATTCAGCGTCAAGAAGTTACAATATGAAGTTCCATGTACAGCTTTTTTACGGCATCTTTTTTACTTAGTGATCATTTTACATCATTCTCATTCAGTGAAATGTTCTCAATATATCCCAGGTTAGACCCATGTACTCAGTTCTTTTACACATACGATTGATATTGAGGCAGATTTTGTACTGTCTTCTGTTGGAGAAGGAAAGGGAAACCCAGTCCAGTATTCTTGCCTGGAGAATTTCATGGACAGAGAAGCCTGGCAGGCTAGTCCATGGGATCATGAAGAATCGAACCTGACTGAGTGACAAACACTTTCACTTTCACATAGTAAGTACCAAAGCTAAAAATAACCTTACATAACCTATAAATAACCTTATGTCTATACCTGTAGCTATTTTTGCAGAGTTATATTGAAAGTACATTATTACTGAAGAACATATTTGCTACATATTTTTATGGCGAGATGGAAATTATCAGTAAGCATTAGAAGTAATTTATTTCATCCTATTTCTTTTAGTAATCTAGAGATTTGATGTAATTTTATCAAAATTCCAAAGACATTTTTACAGATATAGAAAACACAATTCTACAATTTATATATTAAAAGAATCACAAAGCTCATGAAGAGTCAAATGTAATTTTAAAAGAAAAAAATAAAGAGGCATTACACTTCCTGATTTGTAAATATATTATAAAACTACAGTAATCTAAACTCCATGGGACTGGCATAAAGGTAGGCATAATAACGGCTAAACAGAATGAAGAGGTGAGGAATAAATTCAGGCATGTACGGTGAACTTATCTTCAATAAATGATGTTGGGAAACTGGAAATCCACATGCAAAAGAATGAAATTGGGCTTTAATTTTACACCATACACAAAAATCAACCCAAGATGGATTAAAGACTTAAATGTAGGATCTGAAACTGTAAAACTCTCAGAAGAAAACATAGGGAATAGCTTCATAGCAGTGGTCTTGGCAGTGATTTCATGGTATGACACCAAAATCAAATGCAACAAAAATAAAAATAAACACATAGGATTGTATAAAACGTATAAGTTTCTGCACATGGAAGGAAACATTCAACATTGTGTAAATGCAATCTACAGAATAGGAGAAAATTTTGTAAATGATCTATTTGATAAAAGATTAATATCCAAAATATGTAAGAAACTCATACAACTTAATAAGAGAAAAACTAGTAACCCAATTAAAGATAAGCTAAGAACTTAAATAGACATTTTTCCAAAGAGGACATACAAAATACCAACAGCTATATTTAAAAATATTCATCATCACTAATCTTCAGAGAAATGAAAGTCAAAACCACAAAGAAATATCACCTCACATCTGTCAGGATGGCTCTTATCAAAGCAACATAGACAACAATTGTTGGTGAGGATGTGAAGAAATTAAAACCCTTGAACACTTCTGTTAAGGATGAAAAAATGAAGCAGGCACTCTGAAAGATAGTACTGAGTTTTCTCATAAAACTAAAAATAGAATAATTGATCCAGCAATTTCACTTTTGTATATACATTCAAAAGAAATAAAATCAGAACCTCAAAGATAATAGAACTCCAGCATTCACTGAAGTAATATTCACAAGAGCCAAGATGTGCAAATAACTTAAAAACATGTGAATGGATAAAGAAAATGTATGCACATCTAAGGGGTTCCCAGATTGCTTAGTGGATAAAGAATCCAACTCCCAATGCAGGAGACACAGGAGACATGGGCTCAATCTCTGGGTTGGGAAGATGTCCTGAAGGAGGAAATGGCAAACCACACCACTATTTTTGCCTGGAGAATCTCATGAACAGAGGAGTCTGCGGGGCTACAGTCCATGGGGTTGCAAAGAGCTGGACACAACTGAAGCGATTGAGCATCAAACATGCACATACAATGGGATATTATTCAGCTTTAAAAAAAAAATTGGACAACATATAACAGCATGGATGGACCTGGATAATAATATACCTAGTGAAATAAACCAGACAAATAAAGTACTGAATAATTCCACTTAAGTGAGGTACCTAAAGTAGTCAAATTCATAAAATCAATTACTAGAATAGTGGTTACCAGGGTTTTGGGAGTAGTAGGAAATGGGGAGTTATTAATCAAGAGGCACATTTCAGTTAAATGAAACGAATAAGCTCTAGAGATCTGCTGTACAACACTGTGCATGCTAAGTCGCTTCAGTGGTGTCTGACTCTTTGTGCCCCATGGACTGTAGCCTGCCAGGCTCCTCTGTCCATGGAATTCTCTAGGTAAGAATTCTGGAGTGGGTTGCCATGCTCTCCTCCAGGGTATCTTCTCGACCCAGGGATTGAATCTGTATCTCTTATGCTTCTGCATTGGCAGGTGTGTTATTTACTACTAGCACCAGCTGGGAAGGCTCACCTATAGTAAAAATATAATGTACACTTAAAATCTGCTAAGAGAATAGATCTCATAACTGTTCTTGCCACAATACAGTAAAACAAATAAAGCAAAATATGCTAAAATAAAATCAGAACTGACAAAGATTGCCGTGTAGTCATATTCTTATAGAGACCATAGCATTTAAAATAAAATGCCTTTGAAGATTTACATGAATTATATACGCATAGATTTGGATAGTATAAAATATTATATCAATGTGCATGTGCCTGCACTTGTAAAATTTTGATGTAGTCATGCAACACTAGGATTGTGAGGAATCACAGATATGCTGCTGCTGCTGCTGCTAAGTCGCTTCAGTCATGTCCGACTCTGTGCAACCCTGTAGACGGCAGCCCACCAGGCTTCTCCGTCCATGGGAGTTTCCAGGCAAGAGTACTGGAGTGGGGTGCCATTGCCTTCTCTGAATCACAGATAGAAGTTCACACTAAAGGTGAGAAGCTTACTACTTGTCAATGCTATCCATATAGCTCATTGCAGAGCTGGCATTATTACAGATTTTCACTCCTTAATAGGGAGTATGTGTTGCCAGGCAGTTATAAACAACTAAATTATGCATATTATTCAAGTACCGAAGGACTATGTTTCATACAATGTGACAGATGTTTTAAATGCTTTCTACTTCTAATTACATAAATTTAGAAAAGTACCATATTCAAGTTCATGCAGTGTGGAAAATATACATGTCATAATAATTTGTTAAAGAAAAATGAAATTAAAAAAGAATGTATCCTACTCACCATTTCAGTGACCTAGTCATTCACTTTAGATAATATGATAATTATTAAAATATTAGTTTAAAGAGCATACATTTGCATTTTAGTGTGATTTCATTTCTAAACCTTTTGTTTGATTTAAACTTAAGAAACCCTAACATGTTATTAGTTTCTGTAAATATTTTGTCTCTGGGACATCTGTAAATATGTGTCATTGTATAGAAAGTAAATTTAAATATAATCAGATATTTCCTGTTTATATACAAACAAATCAATTAGTATATAATTCTCATTATTTGTAGTAATTTTTTTTTTATTTTTTTTCCCTATTCAGGCATTCTTTAAAGTTGTATTTACTGCTAGGTTTATGTTTTTTAAACTTAGCTTTACTGTATTACATTGAACTTTGGTCACTGCTTGTCATCAAAGAAATTATATATCTCTCTGTTGCATACATTTCTAAAAGTCTTAAAACTCCACATGGGTTTTCATTACTAAATTGATTTTTCTCTGTTACATTTTTAATTGCACTTCTTTGTTGGATATCTCTTAGACTTTATTTTGACCAATACATCGTGAAAATTAGATTAAATGTTTTGAAGAACATTAGAGAAAACTAATGTTCTCAAAATCTTTTCAATGATTGCTTCTCCTGGAAAAATTAGTAATATTGTATTCAAAATTCTATGGCTTCATTACAGGATAAGATCAGCATTTTCCTGTAACCATATATTATTCTATTTACTGGCTACCTGACTCTCCAATAATAGGAATTTATTAATCGTAAATCAAATGGAGGCATTTAGTTCATTTCGTTTTCCTCTGCCTTTTCTTTCTCTGGTTGTCAGGTCCATAGACAGACAGGGAGCTGCCAGGCACTCTGGCCAGCTTGACTGACTGTAGCGGTGTCGGCACCGCTTGTAGTGCTCAGCAGGGAGCATGTATTCCTACAAACTTTCTGAAATATTAATATACAAAATTGTACTGAGGTTTCTGATAGCAGAAGCCTGGCTGCTCTGTGGTTTTCTGATTAGGGTTCTATTGGTGATTCCGAGAAGTCAGTGGCGCCTAAATGGGTTAAGCCTAATGAGGTTTGGAAAGCTGATAGCATAATTTAAGATGACTTTCAATCTCAAAGCTACAGACCTGGCTGACCCCAGCAAATTACAGTGTTTGTTAATGCTCTGTTATAGACATCTTCTAGTCAACCAAAACCAGATATATTAAGTGAAAAATCGAGTTGTGGTCCTCTAAGAAGTGTTCCTGGGTGCATTTTGACAGGTCTTCTGATGGCAATTTTTTAAGGTATTTGATACTTCCTAGTCTTTTAGGGGCTGAAATCAATACACACACACACACGCATGCACAGTCACATAGTTGTATTAACTTCTTGCTGAAGAAACATGACCACCCTAAAATATTATCAACATGACTTTATACAATATGTTTCTGATGGGAAGTCAAAAATCAATTTAAATAATCTCTGCAAGAAAAGACAAAACTTCCCATGATTTAAAAAAAAAAAGCAAGGAGAAAAACAAACAAAACAAATATACACAAAAAACTCCCAAAAAACTGTGACTAAATTTGTTAAAATGCATGTTTACAGATTCAGTGTTAATAAGAACTAATGACAAAACTAGAGTAGTAGTGCTTTAGAAGTGAACATTCTCACATATATTAAGTGTTGCAGGTAAAAAAATAGAGAATTTTGAAGTAATTCCAAGAAGGCAACACAGTAGCTTATATAAACACTGATTAAAAGATGGATTATCAATTTAAGTAAGTATAATACATTTGTGTGAAGTAGTCATTTGAATTTTTAGCTGATGGACATTATTATGTATAACACAAATGGTCTTACAATAAGAGTTAAGTATTCTGTGTCTTAGTGTAAAAAAAGTCATAATGATTTATGTTATTGCAAAATTATCCCAGAAATTAATTTTATAAATAACATTAATATGGTGCTGTTAGTTAAAATGAAACTCTCTGACTCTTGTCTGCGCTTGGGAAATATTTGAAGAAATTATATTTAAAAACTCTTAATCTAGTTATCTTTGCATTTCCTAGATTTTATATGATTGTTCTACATGAATTTTATAGATAGCTATTTAAATATTTATTTGCTTATCCACAGTCAATGAAGAATATTATTTAAAACAGATGAGTTAAATTGAACAGGTTTATGGAAACAGACATAGACTGGAGGAATAGAAAATATTTAGAATCTATAGTACTGCTTAGATCATTAACCAATATCTCTATAGAACAGTTTTCAGAAGGAAAGGGAGATGGATGTTGTCGTCTTTCCTCTCCATTTATTTTTTATGGTTATTTATTCACAGATGATGCGGGCAGACTGTGTGCAGAGAGAAAGCATGGGTAATTTACAAGCAGATGTAACCCTCAATTGGCTAGGATATTCAAAGTGCTCAAAGGAATTAAGAGGAAAGTAGGTCATTTGAATCATAAACATTTTTAACATTCCCCTCATAAGTGAAACTAATATGTACTTGTTCTAAAAGTGAAGGGAAAAATTGGTTTCAAATAGGATAAGGAAGAAAGCTAAACAAAACAGAATTATTAAACCGTCCCAGTTTCCACACCTCTATGAATGTCAGTAGGAGGTCTACTTCTGACAGTGTGCAAACCAGCAGGAGAGTTTACTAATGAAAGACAAGATACATGTGTTGACATAGCATTAAATGACTGGTTTGTCACTCCCCCAGGATGTGAATTGTAGATTCTATGTTGTAGTAGCATGAAGTAACTGCTTTTATCCTCTTATTTTCTTCATTTTAACTTTCACACAAATTAACAGCTTTCTGTTGGCCATTTGCGTGTTTATTTCATGTCAAGCTTGGTTAAAATGAAAATTAGCCCACAAGCTATGGTACTTGATAATTTAGAACTTCTTCAAAGACCTTCAGGATAACTCTAAGATTATGTCATGCAATTCTCTCCTTTAAATTAAATTCAGTATAAGTTATGTGCAATGCTGCAAGAATGCATTTTGAATGATATAAATAGAGAATAGTCAATATAAAGAGATGGCTTTATATCTTCTGTGTCTAAACAAAAATGCAGTGATTGGCCTCTCATGGACTTTTACTCCTACCACAGGAAAAGTTCTGAGTTCTGACATTGCAGATCTATGGTATTGTGTCCCTGATTATGAACTGCAATAGGACCCAAAAAGATGAAAGTTCAAGTTTTCCTTGGAAAAAGACACTATTGTTAAAATACAAACAAACACTTTTTTCCTTGTTATCACCATAGGATATATCCATAGGCTGGAGAGGTCACATTGTCATTCAAACTCTTTATAAAGTCAGTTTTTCAGAGCAAAAGAAGAGTCAAACTAAAGCACATCCCTGAGAGACTTGCAATTTAGTTAACTTTGGCAGCAACATGACCAGGTGGATACCAGTGTCCAGGAAAGAAGACCTATAACAAGGTAACATGAAAAAACAGGGAATCTATTAGTCTTCAAGTTTTTATTTTAGTATCAACAGCACAAGGATTACCACAACGGGTACATGGACTAGTATTTCTAATTAAGAAATGAACAAGAACTATTTACATGAAAAGACTGACCTAATTTTTTGTTATCAATATCTACATATTTATTGCAGACTGAGATTGACTTGAGATCATTAATCTTGTTTTGACAATTACTGACAAGTGGTATTTTCCCCCTAGAAAATTAGCACTATATTCTTAATCTAATTGAGGAAGTGCTCATCTACACTGGATTAGAAATATAATACTTACAAGTTTCAATGATTTTATTTATTCTAGATGAAGTTTTGTTAAAGGAAGAAGTTTGGTCAATTTGAAGAGAGACAAATTTAAGAAATAATATTGCTGCTGCTGCTAATCACTTCAGTCGTGTCCAACTCTGTGTGACCCCATAGATGGCAGCCCACCAGGCTCCCCCATCCCTAGGATTCTCCAGGCAAGAACACTGGAGTGGGTTGCCATTTCCTTCTCCAATGCATGAAAGTGAAGAAGGGAAAGTGAAGTCACTCAGTCATATCTGACTCTTAGCAACCCCATGGACTGCAGCCTTCCAGGCCCCTCCATCCATGGGATTTTCCAGGCAAGAATACTGGAATGGGGTGCCATTGCCTTCTCCAAGAAATAATATTAAAGTTGGAAAATATTTTAAATCATTAGAATGTGTCCACTTTCTGAAATTAATAATTTCTAGAAACACATCTGATAAATATGTTTTAAAACTAATGTTTTTAAATCACAACAAGGCTGATAATTCTTGTACTCATTTTGTAAAATAGCATTGAAAACATTAGTAAACATATTAATAGAAATGATTCCTCCATAAATACATAGATGTAGATAGTATATCGGGCTTCCCTGGTGGCTCAGCGATTAAGAACCCATCTGCCAATGCAGGAGATGCGGGTTCGATCCCAGGGTTGGGAAGATCCCCTGGAGAAGGGCATGGCAACCCATTCCAGTATTCTCACCTGGACAATCCCATGGACAGAGGAGCCCGGTGGGCTACGATCCATGGGGTCACAGAGTTGGACAGGACTAGAGTGGCTGAGCATGCATGCACACAGAAAGCATATTGCAATTTAATAGAAGCATAACAGCAGTTTTTAGAAAGTAGCATCTGGCTTAAACAATATTAAACTAATATATTTTGGGGCCTAATTTTGCTACTTATATTAATTTCAAGCAGTAATTTAAATATTTAGCACTTGCTGAATGAAACAATGTGTTAAGTGGTATGAGAAATACAGATATGAATCATACTTATTTTGAAAAGTAACTATTTACCCAAGAATAAAGCTATATTTATTTAGAAGTTAAGAACATGGACTCTGCAGGGATGGAAGAAATTTGAATTTGAGACTGCTGCTGTTGCTAAGTAGCTTCAGTCTGTCTGACTCTGTTCGACCCCCTAGATGGCAGCCCACCAGGCTCCCCCATCCCTGGGATTCTCCATGCAAAAACACTGGAGTGGGTTGCCATTTCCTTCTCCAATACATGAAAGTGAAAAGTGAAAGTGAAGTCGCTCAGTCGTGTCCGACTCTTAGCGACCCCATGGACTGCAGCCTACCAGCTCCTCCCCCATGGGATTTTCCAGGCAAGAGTACTGGAGTGGGGTGCCATTGCCTTCTCTGGAATTTGAGACTAGTTAGTGTTAAAATTTCAAATTGGTAAATTGACAGTTAAGTGATAACACTTTGAACTTCTGTAGTGTCATCTAAATGTAATAAAATAATATTTCACTTTTCTTACTTTTCTGAAGAATCTCTTCTTGAGGATGAATTTTTTAAAATAATTAAGAACTAAAGCCAACAGAAATCAATCATGATTTATAAGTTATATAGTTAAGTGGATATATGTGAGTTCCCTTCATGAAAACAATGAAAACATCATGTTTGGAAAAGAATTTTATTTTTGCTTATAAACATGGTAAGCTTGAAATATCTAAAATCAAGTATGAAATTAAAAAAAAAAAAAAAAGACGGACTAAACTGGAAATATACATTAGACAATCACCACTGGATATGTAGAACTGAAGTCATCGATAAAAGTGAGGGTCACTAGTTTGAAAGGTTGGATCAGTTCAGTTCAGTTGAACGGTTGGATAGAGATTTTAAGTATTCTATTTGAGTGTTCAAAGAGAAGTCATGAGAAAAAAAAAAATGTCTAAGTTTCTGATATCAAGAAAGCCAAGAGAAGACAGATTAAAGAAAGGGAAGCGTACAGAAATGTGGAAAGCATCCAGAGTTAAGTACAAGGAGGAAATATTTCTGATGGATTTGGATATGTGGAAGAGAGATGAGATTTATATAATAGAACCAGAACCTGTTTTACAAAAGGTTGATATGTAAAAGAAAATTAAGCAAGTCTAGCTCAAAATTTTCAGAGAAGGCAATGGCACCCCACTTCAGTACTCTTGCCTGGAAAATCCCATGGACGGAGGAGCCTGGTAGGCTGCAGTCCATGGGATCACGAAGAGTCAGACACGACTGAGCGACTTCACTTTCACTTTTCCTTTCATGCATTGGAGAAGGAAATGGCAACCCACTCCAGTGTTCTTGCCTGGAAAATCCAAGGGACAGGGGAGCCTGGTGGGCTGCCGTCTATGGGGTCTCACAGAGTTGGACACAACTTAGCAGCAGCAGCAGCAGATCAAAATTTTAGAAAACTCAATAGAAGATTACGAATCTGTCAGAGAAAGACAGATGCCATATGATTTCATATATATTTATAATAAAATCTAAAAAACAGATGTAACAGGACTCATACATACAGAGAAGAGATTGGTGGTTGCCAGCAGAGGGTGGGTATGGGTAGGTGAAATGGGTGAAAGTGGATGAAATGTACCAACTTCCAGTTATAAAGTAATCTTGAGGATATGATGTAGAGAATGATGACTAGTTAATAATACTGTTTTTCATATTTGAAAGATTTTAAGAGACTAAATCTTCAAAGTCTTTATTACAATCTTATTACAAGAAAAAATAATTGTAACTGTGTAGTGATATACATTAACTGGAGTAATTTTGATGCTCATTTCTCAGTACGTACAAATATCAAATCTTTACATTATAATCTTGGAACTAAGAGACAGTCTACAGCAAGAATAAATAAATAAATTTTAAAAAGGAGTGGAAGCACCTACACTCTTTGAAGTAAAATATTTGAGTATTGCTTCTAATCACACCTCCATATTCCCAGTTCTACATCTGTGGATTCAATCAATCTTGGATCATGTAGTACTGTAATAGTCACTATTGAAAAAAATCCTTGTATAAGTAGACTTGTACAGTTCAAACCCATGCTGTCCAAAGGCCAATTGTATTGTTATATTTTAATTATATATCAATAATAACAGCAACAAAAGAGTTTGACTCCGTGAGATGACACCTGGAAACATCCGCAAGTCAGTTACTCAGGGTAATTGCAGGTTTTACTTCATTTGTTTCCCATTTCTCAGAGATTATTATCCTTATTTTCTTGATGTTTAGTGTCTTGAAATCTGTCTCATGTTTTGATTCTTTTTTGGGGGTTGTAATTTGGTTTTTATGAGTGTGAGGTTAAAACTGGTTCCTGACACTCCACCTTGGCTAAAAGAGGAAGTCCATTGCTTACGATTTCTAATGGATTGAATGCAGTGTGTGAAAAATATATGAAAGACTCCAAATTTTTGACTAAAAGTATTATAAATATGCAGCTGCTATAACTGAGACAGAAAGAATTTCTTAAGAGGCAAGGTTATTCTTTACATACAGTTTAAAATCTGGCTGCAAATTAGAACCACCTAGTGAGCTTTCCACAAAATGCTTATATTTCTTTTCTGAAAACTTACAGCTGAAGCCCTTTTTTTTTTAGTGTGGCACCAGGACATTGGTATTAGAAAAAGATTTCCACATTATACTAATGTTCAGCCATGTTTGAGAACCAGTGCTCTGTACTTACAGCTTCTCACTTTAATATGCTTGTGGATCACTTAGGGACCTTATAAAATTCAAATTCTTATTCAGCTTTTCAAGGTGATAAACTTTGTATTTCTAACAATGTCTCAGGTGATTCTAATGCTGCTGGTCCACATTTTGCACAGGAAGGAACTACTATTCATATTCATGACAGAGCTTTTTCACAGCACAGATTAATTTGACATACTTTGTAAAGCATTTGCCTTAGTTCTTCTATATTAAAAGATGTATGAACTAAAACATTCAATGGTTAATTAAGTTTGGTAAACAGTGAGTTAAACAAACTTAGAGAGGTTTCTTTATTGCAAGATTTTCAGTTATGTCTTCCTGAATCCTATTTTCAGGAGCATATTATAGGATTAGGGATTTGCAAAACCCACTCTCCTGTACTAATACAGAGGTTGAGCTATCTTCAAAAAATCTTTTCTACTTTTTTAAAAGCTTAAAATTTTACTGAAACATCTATTCAACTGATTTGTTTTCATTATCCTAATCTGATTCACAACTTGATGATTCTAATTTATTTATAAATCAAATAGGTTTTACAAAAAACTAATTAATCATGCTCTGAATTATGAAGTGATTATGTTGTACATGTTCATATGATTCTTTTGTTTATACTTAAAAACACTTGACAAGTATTTCTTTTCTCTTCTACAGCATTTCTAGACACACATTTTCTTACTATTTGTTTGCATAATTTCATAGCATATTGTTTGTTGACATATTTCTACTTACTAATATTTGGGAAATATATAAGAAAATATTATTTCCACAAAATTACACTGAAGTTTCACTGGCAGAAAAAGTAACTTTTGTAAATTTTGTTAATAATTAGATCAGTTTTATGTAGATATGAGTTCTGATACAATTAATTTCCTCTTCAGAAACCAGTGATGAAACCCAAACATGCCAGGACTCAATAGCCCACAGGTAAACATAAGATAATTTTACATTAATTCTCAAATCATGATAGGCTTTAGTTTCTGCCACCTCATGTAGGACTTCAGAATGTTTCCGGACATCCCCTACAACACTGACCTTAAATATTTTGAAACTTCCCCATGTGTGGTTAAGTCTCCTGAGTACTTGAGCTTCTATATTTTCTGTTCCAATCTCCTTATCCAGATTTCTTGTCCATCCCACATATCAGCTGCTTTACCAGAGGCACAGAGCCAGTTAAGAGACACTGTCAAGAGGTGGATCATTCTTGAGTGTGAAGGTAAAGAGGGACCTGAGGTATAATTGGCTAACTCTGAGCTTCCCTGGTGGCTCAGATTGTAAGAATATGCCTACAGTTCAGGAGACCTAAGTTCAGTATGAGCTACTAACACATGCACATACACTCACCAAAATACACAGAGCACTATAAGATTCAAAACCAGTTACACACCGTACAATTTACACTAACATAACTTTAATCTCTTATCTTCATTGATGTAACTTTATAATGCTATAAAACTCTTTGCCATGGAGGATAAAAGTTACAAATAATTTCATTCTAACAACTTCCTGAAAGGTAGTTCAAAAAAAGGTAGTTCACTTCAATAAAAAGTGTCAAACCATAGTTTACTCCTTAGAACATTTTAAATCCCTTGCCTCGAATTCTTGCATTGCTATTCTTAACCAGTCCTAAACTGCTTACTCCTTGGAAGGAAAGTTATGACCAACCTAGATAGCATATTCAAAAGCAGAGACATTACTTTGCCAACAAAGGTCCATCCAGTCAAGGCTATGGTTTTTCCTGTGGTCATGTATGGATGTGAGAGTTGAACTTTGAAGAAAGCTGAGCACCAAAGAATTGATGCTTTTGAACTGTGGTGTTGAGGAAGACTCCTGAGAGTCCCTTGGACTGCAAGGAGATCCAACCAGTCCATTCTGAAGGAGACCAGCCCTGGGATTTCTTTGGAAGGAATGATGCTAAAGCTGAAACTCCAGTACTTTGGCCACCTCATGCGAAGAGCTGACTCATTGGAAAGGACTCTGAATGCTGGGAGGGATTGGGGCAGGAGGAGAAGGGGATGACAGAGGATGATGGTTGGATGGCATCATGGACTCAATGGGCTTGAGTATGAGTAAACTGTGGGAGTTGGTGATGGTCAGGGATGCCTGTAGTGCTGTGGTCCTTGGGGTCACAAAGAGTCGCACACAACTGAACAACTGAACTGAACTGAAAGACAACAGCAATGCTCTAGTGATAAACAGCCACTGCTTTTTTCTAAAATCATATACCTCTCATTTTCTAAGATGATAGTTTTGGAACCCTATGTTTTCATTTCAAATGACAATAAAACCCAGAATTATTTATTACATTTCAAATGGTTTTGAAAACCTAGGTGACACTCATCTTCTCTCCCATAAGGAGGTTTCTTTACATTCCAGAATAAAACTAATCACTGTATGCCTAGAGGGGAGTGGTGAGTAATATGCCAACATTTATACATTAAGTTTCTAGTTTATAATATTGATTTCCTCTCCTAGAGTATGGATTCCTTTCTACTCCTTCCCTCCACATGCAGGATTCAAATGGCCCTCACCAGACTGCCCCATGGAGGAACATGCAGCATGGACATCTAGTACTAGAATCTTTTTCTAAGGAAATAATCAATTTGTCTCTGATCCAGGATCAGATCAGATCAGTCGCTCAGTCGTGTCCGACTCTTTGCGACCCCATGAATCGCAGCACACCAGGCCTCTCTGTCCATCACCAACTCCCAGAGGTCACTCAGACTCACATCCATCGAGTCAGTGATGCCATCCAGCCATCTCATCCTCTGTCGTCCCCTTCTCCTCCAATCCCTCCCAGCATCAGAGTCTTCTCCAATGAGTCAACGCTTCACATGAGGTGGCTTTACAATACTGGAGTTTCAGCTTTAGCACCATTCCTTCCAAAGAAATCCCAGGGCTGATCTCCTTCAGAATGGACCGGTTGGATCTCCTTGCAGTCCAAGGGACTCCCAAGAGTATTATCCAACACCACAGTTCAAAAGCATCAATTCTTCGGCGCTCAGCCTTCTTCACAGTCCAGCTCTCACATCCATACATGACCACAGGAAAGACCATAGCCTTGATTAGGCGAACCTTTGTTGGCAAAGTAATGTCTCTGCTTTTGAATATGCTATCTAGGTTGGTCACAACTTTCCTTCCAAGGAGCAAGCGTCTTTTAATTTCATGGCTGCAGTCACCATCTACAGTGATTTTGGAGCCCAGAAAAATAAAGTCTGACACTGTTTCCACTGTTTCCCCATCTATTTCCCATGTAGTGATGGGACCAGATGCCATGATCTTCGTTTTCTGAATGTTGAGCTTTAAGCCAACCTTTCCACTCTCCATTTTCACTTTCATCAAGAGGCTTTTTAGTTCCCCTTCACTTTCTGCCTTAAGGGTGGTGTCATCTGCATATCTGAGGTTATTGATATTTCTCCCAGCAATCTTGATTCTAACTTGTTTTTCTTCCAGTCCAGCATTTCTCATGATATACTCTGCATATAAGTTAAATATGCAGGATGACAATATACAGCCTTGACGTACTCCTTTTCCTATTTGGAACCAATCTGTTGTTCCATGTCCAGTTCTAACTGTTGCTTCCTGACCTGCATACAAATTTCTCAAGAGGCAGATCAGGTGGTCTGGTATTCCCATCTCTTTCAGAATTTTCCATAGTTTATTGTGATCCACACAGTCAAAGGCTTTGGCATAGTCAATAAAGCAGAAATAGATGTTTTTCTGGAACTCTCTTGCTTTTTCCATGATCCAGCAGATGTTGGCAATTTGATCTCTAGTTCCTCTGCCTTTTCTAAAACTAGCTTGAACATCAGGAAGTTCATAGTTCATGTATTGCTGAAGCCTGGCTTGGAGAATTTTGAACATTACTTTACTAGCATGTGAGATGAGTGCAATTGTGTGGTAGTTTGAGCATTCTTTGGCATTGCCTTTCTTTGGGATTGGAATGAAAACTGACCTTTTCCAATCTTGTGGCCACTGCTGAGTTTTCCAAATTTGCTGGCATATTGAGTGCAGCACTTTCACAGCATCATCTTTCAGGATTTGGAATAGCTCAACTGGAATTCTATCACCTCCACTAGCTTTGTTTGTAGTGATGATTTCTAAGGCCCACTTGACTTCACATTCCAGGATGTCTGGCTCTAGGTCAGTGATCACACCATCAAGATTATCTGATGATAATTATCTTCATGATTATCATGAAGATGTTTTTTGTACAGTTCTTCTGTGTATTCTTGCCACCTCTTCTTAATATCTTCTGCTTCTGTTAGGTCCATACCATTTCTGTCCTTTATCGAGCCCATCTTTGCATGAAATGTTCCTTTGGTATCTCTGATTTTCCTGAAGAGATCCCTAGTCTTTCCCATTCTGTTGTTTTCCTCTATTTCTTTGAACCTTATATTTACTGTCAGGATAAAATAAAATATGAATATGTATTTACTCCCTTACCGTTTAAGCAATAAACTTAGCCCTGTGTTACTAATAGGTTGCTTTGATGACATTTTGAGAGTCAATTTTCAATGGTGCTAAACTTCATGATGGATTGTGAAAGAAAAAAACAAAACCCCTCATCCATCTGTCCTTAAGAGCCTAGAATAGCACCTTAATGGTAATGAAGGTTTAGAAAACTCCATGTTCCTTTTTTCATTTCTTTCCCCTAATACCCTTCGAACACCCCACCCTCCATCCCACCCCTCAATAATTCACAAACAAAAGATAGACATCAATTTTTACAAACTGCTGTCTAAAGATTTAATTGTTTCATCTATTCCTTAAAACTCCAATTAGGGCTCAACAAAAGCATGTTGATATCTAAAATGTGTTTGTGGTCCAGTATACTGCTATATGATACACAAAAGATGTAGCGTGATGGGTGATTCCTTACTTCCCCAATAAAGTATTGATTAACACTTTTTAAAATATTCTCAGATGGAAGCATGAATTACACTGCTTGTTGTGATCAGCTTCCAACAGGCTATCTGGGGTTTCATGTTCATTAAGTCCTCCAGCTTCTCTGGAGAGTATGCTCTAGTATAATCCTAAATTCTTTTTTTTTTTTTTTTTTTTTTAATCTTTTTAAGGAGCTTTTATTTATTTATTATCTTCTTTATCTATTAATCTATTGATGAACATTTAGATTTCTTCCATATCTTGATTATTGTAAATAGTGCCGCTATGAATATTGGGGTACATGTATTATTTAGAAGTATGGTGTTCTCCTGATATATGTTCCCAGGATTGGAATTGCTAGATCAAATGCTAGCTCTATTTTTAGCTTTTTAAGGAAAGTCTATACTGTTCTCCATAGTGTTTGCACAAATTTGCATTCCCATCAACAATGTAAGATAGTTCCCTTTTGTTCATACTCGTTCTACAATTTATTATTTATAGATATTTATGAAAACTAAAATAAACTATCAATATTATTTATGAAGTTGTGGAAGACACCTGTGTTAAGACAACCTGGGAATTATACCTCGAAGGAAAACTAGTGACAACCGTGTTCCAAATGCCTTCCTCTTCCTCTTGTCTTTTCCTTTATTCCTTTCCTTTTTCTCTGTCTCTAAATACCTAATTTCTTCTTTTTCAGCTCCATGATTCTTAATCACCATTTACTCTTCAGGTGGCAAATTCACCTGGGAGCTTGATGGAAATGCAGATATCTGTGATAAGACCCCACAATAACTTGCAATACATATAAATACTTTTGAAGTACCACGTATTACATATTTTTGAAATTTATGAATAAAATCACTTCATGTGAAATTTATTTTTTAATTGCTTTTATTCCTCTGCATTCAGGTTCAAGAAATGATTTTCTTCTGTTTTCCTACCTGTTTTGTAACTAAAAATTAAAAGTGATTGACAGTTGGAAACAAAATCAGCTATAGGGAGTGTAAAAACAACATTCTATATGTTTTAAAAAGAAGAAAAAGCTATCAAGTTAAGAAGAAGCACCAGCAAATGCTTACAGAGAGAAATATAATAACTAAGTATATAAAAATAGGTTCTAGAAAAATTAATAATGAATAACAGATATAAAATTTATCTTTTTAATCTTTAATATTTTCCTTAATTTTGAATATCATTACTCATAATTTTCTTTGTTCTTGAAAAGTTATATTTTTGGACAATATTCACACAGAAAGCACAGTTTTTTACAGTGAATTAGTTGGCATGCATAGCATAGAAAAAGAAATGCAAAAGAGCAAAATGGCTGTCTGAGGAGACCTTACAAATAGCTTTGAAAAGAAGAGAAGACAAAAGTAAAGGAGAAAAGAAAAGATATGCCATTTAAATGCAGAGTTCCAAAGAATAGAAAGGAGAGATAAGAAAGCATCTATCACTGATCAGTGCAAAGAAATAGAGGAAAACAATAGAATGGGAAAGACTAGAGAGCTCTTCAAGAAAATTAGAGATACCAAGGGAACATAACATGCAAAGATGGGCTCGATAAAGGACAGAAATGGTATGGACCTAACAGAAGCAGAAGATATTAAGAAGAGGTGGCAAGAATACACAGAAGAACTGTACAAAAAAGATCTTCATGACCCAGATGATCATGATGGTGTGATCACTGACTTAGAGCCAGACATCCTGGAATGTGAAGTCAAGTGGGCCTTAGAAAGCATTACTAGGAACAAAGCTAGTGGAGGTGATAGAATTCCAGTTGAGCTATTCCAAATCCTGAAAGATGATGCTGTGAAAGTGCTGCACTCAATATTCCAGCAAATTTGGAAAACTCAGCAGTGGCCACAGGTTTGGAAAAAGTCACTGTTCATTCAATCCCAAAGAAAGGCAATGCCAAATAATGCTCAAACTACTGCACAATTGCACTCATCTCACATGCTAGTAAAGTAATGCTCAAAATTCTCCAAACCAGGTTTCAACAGTATGTGAACTGTGAACTTCCAGATGTTCAAGCTGGATTTAGAAAAGGCAGAGGAACCAGATCCATGGAGTCAATGAAAAAGGAAGAGAGTTCCAGGAAAACATCTATTTCTGCTTTATTGACTATGCCAAAGCCTTTGACTGTGTGGATCACAATAAACTGTGGAAAATTCTGAAAGAGATGGGAATACCAGACCACCTGACCTGCCTCTTGAGAAATCTGTATCCAGGTCAGGAAGCAAAAGTTAGAACTGGACATGGAACAACAAGCTGGTTCCAAAGAGGGAAAGGAATAGGTCAAGGCTGTATATTGTCACCCTGTTCGTTTAACTTATATAGAGTACACCATGAGAAATGCTGGTCTTGAGGAAGCACAAGCTGGAATCAAGTTTCTTGGGAGAAATATCAATATCCTCAGATATGCAGATGATACCACCTTTATGGCAAAAACCAAAGAACAAAAGAGCCTCTTGATGAAAAGTGAAATAGCAGAGTGATAAAGTTAACTTAAAACTCAACATTCAGAAAACGAAGATCATGGCATCCAGTCCCATCACTTCATAGCAAATAGATGGGGAAACATTGGAAACAGTGGCAGACTGTATTTTGGGGGGCTCCAAAATCACTTCAGATGGTGACTGTAACCTTAAAATTAAAATACCCTTACTCCTTGTAAGAAAAGTTATGACCAACATAGACAGCATATTAATATGCAGAGACAGTACTTTGCCAACAAAGCTCTGTCTATTCAAAGCTATGGTTTTTCCAGTAGTCATGTATGGATGTGAAAGTTGGACTATAAAAAAAACTGAGCACCAAAGAATTGATGCTTTTGAACTGTGATGTTGGAGAAGACTCTTGGGATTCCCTTGAACAGCAAGAAGATCCAACCAGTCCATCCTAAAGGAAACCAGCCCTGAATATTCATTGGAAGGACTGATGTTGAAGCTGAAACTCAATACTGTGGCCACCTGATGTGAAGAGGGTACTCATTTGAAAAGACCCTGATTCTGGGAAAGATTGAGGGCAGGAGGAGAAGGGGACAACAGAGGATGAGATGGTTGGATTGCATCACCAACTCAATAGGCATGAAATTCCTGGAGTTGGTGATGAACAGTGAGGGCTGGTGTGCTGCAGTCCGGGGGGCAGCAAAGAGTTAGACATGACTGAGTGACTGAACTGAACTGAACTTATCACATAGAAATGGGGATGATGTGTCCTGCTTTACTGAATTCATAACCTGAGTTAATAATATTATAGAATGCTTCATTGACTGAGGTGTACCCAAGAGACAAATGAACTCTATCAGACATCTAAGTGTCTCTTACTGTATCATAGGAGGTAACTGATAGCAAACCCTAGTGTTCTGGAAGAAGAGGTTGCCTCTCACAAGTGGTCCCCAGAAAATAACTTGCTCAT
This sequence comes from Tragelaphus eurycerus, assembly GCA_935064755.1. Lineage (NCBI taxonomy): Eukaryota > Metazoa > Chordata > Mammalia > Artiodactyla > Bovidae > Tragelaphus > Tragelaphus eurycerus. The sequence goes on from CAKXYN010000292.1 coordinate 264,509, forward strand.
AGAAGGACTTTATAATACTTGTGGCTGTTTTGTCTTTACATCCTTTTTATTAAGGATGCTTGGTTATAAAACTACCATTTATATAGTGGAAAAAAAACAAAGATAATATTCAAATATAAAAAGAAAACAAAAGCTATATATCCCCACTAACACATGCTGATCATTCTAAATGGATGATCAAGCATCAGATTTAGTGCTATCATGATTTTTTTTACTTTGATTTCAGTGTTAGAAAAATATGGAACATATATTAAAATTATATGGGTTGAGGAGTCAGTCCTTCTTGGGTTCCCCCAAAAAGAAGACTATAAATATATGACAAGACGCTGTCATCTACTTGATTTTGAGGATGCATTTTATTTATTTATTTATTTGAATTTCTTTTCCATGGGGATGATTTTGATCCCTGATTCCTGTACAATGTCACAAACCTCAGTCCATAGATCATCAGGCACTCTGTCTGTCAGATCTAGTCCCTTAAATCTATTTCTCACTTCCACTGTATAATCATAAGGGATTTGATTTAGGTCATACCTGAATGATCTAGTGGTTTTTCCTACTTTCTTCAATTTAAGTCTGAATTTGGCAGTAAGGAGTTCATGATCTGAGCTACAGTCAGGTCCTGGTCTTGTTTTTGCTGTATAGAGCTTCTCCATCTTTGGCTGCAAAGAATATAATCAATCTGATTTTGGTGTTGACCATCTGGTGATGTCCTTGTGTAAGTCTTCTCTTGTGTTGTTGGAAGAGGTTCTTTGCTATGACCAGTGCGTTATCTTGGCAAAACCCCATTAGCCTTTGTTCTGCTTCATTCCGTACCAAGGCCAAATTTGCCTGTTACCTCAGGTATTTCTTGACTTCCTACTTTTGCATTCCAGTCCCCTATAATGAAAAGGACATCTTTTTTGGGTGTTAGTTCTAAAAGATCTTGTAGGTCTTCATAGAAGAGAGGCAAAAAGCAAAGGAGAAAAGGAAGGATATAAGCATCTGAATGCAGAGTTCCAAAGAATAACAAGGAGAGATAAGAAAGCCTTCCTTAGCAATCAATGCAAAGAAATAAAGGAAGCAACAGAATGGGAAAGACTAGAGGTCTCTTCAAGAAAAATAGAGATATCAAGGGAATATTTCATGCAAAGATGGGCTCGAAAAGGACAGAAGTGGTATGGACCTAACAGAAGCAGAAGATATTAAGAAGAGGTGGCAAGAATACACAGAAGAACTACAAAAAAATCTTCACGACCAAGATAATCATGATGGTGTGATCACTGACCTAGAGCCAGACATCCTGGAATGTGAAGTCAAGTGGGCTTTAAGAAATCATCACTACAAACAAAGCTAGTGGAGATGACAGAATTCCAGTAGAGCTATTTCAAATCCTGAAAGATGATGCTATGAAAGTGCTGCACACAATATGCCAGCAAATTTGGAAAACTCAGTAGTTTCCACAGGCCTGCAAAAGGTCTGTTTTCATTCCAATCCCAAAGAAAGGCATTGCCAAAGAATGCTCAAACTACTGCACAATTGCACTCATCTCACACGTTAGTAAATTAATGCTCAAAATTCTCCAAGCCAGGCTTCAGCAATACATGAACTGTGAATTTCCTGATTTTCAAGCTGGTTTTAAAAAAGGCAGATGAACCAGAGATCACATTGCCAACATCCGCTGGATCATGGAAAAAGCAAGAGAGTTCCAGAAAAACATCTATGTCTTCTTTATTGACTATGCCAAAGCCTTTGACTGTGTGGATCACAATAAAATGTGGAAAATTCTGGAAGAGATGGGAATATCAGACCACCTGATCTGCCTCTTGAGAAATCTGTATGCAGGTCAGGAAGCAACAGTTAGAGCTGAACATGGAACAACAGACTGGTTCCAAATAGGAAAAGGAGTACGTCAAGGCTGTATATTGTCACCCTGTTTATTTAACTTATATGCAGATTACATCATGTGAAATGCTGGGCTGGAAGAAGCACAAGCTGGAATCAAGATTGCCAGGAGAAATATCAATAACCTCAGATATGCAGATGACACCACCCTTATGGCAGAAAGTGAAGAGAAACTAAAAAGCCTCTTGATGAAAGTGAAAAAGGAGAGTGAAAAAGTTGGCTCAAAGCTCAACATTCAGAAAACTAAAATCATGGCATCTTGTCCCATCACTTCATGGGAAATAGATGGGAAAACAGTGGAAACAGTGGCAGATTTTATTTGTTTGGGCTCCCAAATCACTGCAGATGGTAAATGCAGCCATGAAATTAAAAGAGTCTTACTCCTTGGAAGGAAAGTATGAGCAACGTAGACAGCATATTAAAAACCAGAGACATTGTCAACAAAGGTCCATCTAGTCAAGGCTATGGTTTTACCAGTATTCATGTATGGATGTGAGAGTTGGACTGTGAAGAAGGCTAAGTGCCAAAGACTTGATGCTTTTGAACTGTGGCATTGGAGCGACTCTTAAGAGTCCCTTGGACTGCAAGGAGATCTAACTGGTCCATTCTAAAGGAAATCAGTCCTGGGTGTTCATTGGAGGGACTGATGCTAAATAAAGCTGAAACTCCAGTACTTTAGCCACCTCATGTGAAGAGTTGACTCATTGGAAAAGTCTCTGCTGCTGGGAGGGATTGGGGGCAGGAGGAGAAGGGGACGACAGAGGATGAGATGGCTGGATGACATCACCGACTCGATGGACCTGAGTCTGAGTGAATTCTTGGAGTTGGTGATGGACAAGGAGGCCTGGCGTGCTGCGATTAATGGCGTCGCAAAGAGTCAGACACGATTGAGCGACTGAACTGAACTGAACTTGGGGATGTATATATAAATTCAAGGATAATCTTAGTTTAACTGGGAATATTTGCTCCTTGGAAGAAAAGCTGTGGTCTACGTAGCGAGCATATTGAAAAGAAGACATTACTTTGCCCACAAAGCTATGGTTTTTCTAGTTATCATGTATGGATGTGAGAGTTGGAACATAAAGAAGGCTGAACACGGAAGAGTTGATGCCTTCAAACTGTGATGTCAGAGAAGACTCTTGAGGGTCCCTTCTAGTGCAAAGAGATCAAACCAGTCGATCTTAAAGGAAATCAATTTTAAATATTCATTGGAAGGAGTGATGCTGAAACTGAAGCTCCAATACTTTGGTCAACTAATGCAAAGAGCTGACTCACTAGAAAAGACCCTGATGTTGGAAAAGTTTGAAGGCATAGGAGATGGAGACAATAGAGGATGTGATGTTTGGATGGCGTCACTTACTCAATGGACATGAGTTGAGCAAGCTTTGGGGAATGGTGAAAGTGGAGAGTGAAAAGGTTGGCAAAGCTCACACGAAAACGAAGATATGGATCTGGTCCCATCACTGATGGGAAAAGATGGGGAAACAGTGGAAACAGTGTAGACTTTGCGGCCGATCACTCAGATGGTGACTGCAGCCATGAATTAAAGACGCACCTGGAGGATGACCACCAGAAGCTCAAAAGCAGAGACATTACTTTACCAACAGGTTCGCCAGTCAAGGCATGGTCCGTGTGGATGGAGAGTGGAGGAGAAGGCGAGCGCGAGATGATGTTGAACTGTGGTGTTGGAGAAGACGAGAGTCCGAGAGAAGATAACCAGTCAGAAGGAGATCAATCTGAGAGGGATGAGCTGAACTAGATTTGGCCACCCAGGAAGAGTGACTCATTGGAGAAGACTCTGATGTGGGAGGGAGAGGGGGAGGAGAAGGGGACGACAGAGGATGAGATGGTGGATGGCATCACTGACTCGATGGATGCGAGTCTGAGGACCTCGGGAGCTGGTGAGGACAGGGAGGCTGGCGTGCGGCGGGTCGCAAAGAGCGGACACGACTGAGCGACTGATCTGATCTGATCTGATCTGAAGGACAGGGAAGCTTGGTGTGCTGCAGTCCACAGTATTGCAAAGAGTCAGACACAACCGAGTGGCTGAACAATGACAACAGGGACCAATATGATTTTGATTTTCCAAATGAAGAGATTTTGTAACTGAAAGAATCATTTTAACACTGGAAGTATGTATATGTCTGTCTCACTATAATCCTACTGTTTGTCATATTTCTTCATTGATTTTTCTGAGAGGATTCCCAAATGTCAGGCTATTTGTCATTCTTTTAATATACTTTTTGTATACCCACAAGTGGGGCAGGGTTGTGCTGACAAATTTGAGAAGATAACAGTGGCCTAAATAATTTAACAAGATGTACAGATAATTTCCTGCTAGGATGGACAGGCTAGAAGTAACATGAATAACATAATTATTGTTAGATAGGAACTCAGCTCGGTTATTTGCATGTGACATATTATTTAGATATGTAAGTTAAAGATGATTAGGAATTAGAGAAAAAAAAAGACAGATTACAGGCAACCACAAAATGTATGACTAAATGGTTTATAGAAGGATATTTACAAAGCACATGAGTCCTTAAAATAGTACTTCTTAAATAAATGATATTATAAAATTTGGGTGAATCATGTTTTACAAAAGTGTACTTACTAAATTTTGTCACTCATTATAATAACATACACCCAGGAGGTAATGTATAAATTTTCTCAAAAACATAATTTCTTATTTTCACTTATATAAACACTGATTTTTGGAGGACTATTTCAAGGTTTAAAACACTATTGTAAATTTAATTATTTTATATTTATTTTACTTTTCTATGTTTTCTTTTGTAATGTACCTCACACTGCTTTAATGTTTTACGTGAATTGAAAACTTGATTGATTCTTGGAATGTCATAAAAATTGCCTTTTAGAGTTTGTATTCTCAAAATTTATTTATTATAAAGCATAATAAAATAACTGTGAATAACACATAAACATGATTGTTTAATTTATTAGAACACACTTTAAGTCTTCAGTACCAGTCAGAAAAGCTCATTAAATTATACTGACTGTAGATATATGGATGTCATTATTTTAGTAAATCATTCTAAATCAACATATTTATTTTATTACTTGCAAACCACAGTAGCTAAACCTTATAGCAAAATGTTTTTGTTTTCTATTACCCATATTTTCACTCTTGGCAAAACAAAATACAGATTCTATAGTTTGAGAGTACACTGTTTTACTCTGATGTTTAACCAAAATCATTAGATTTTGATTTCCAACTATACTTAGCAAGTACTTGAGTAGAAATAATGAGCTCCTTAAATACTCCTGACATTAAATAGCTGCTTTTACCATTTTGCCGATTCTAATAAATATCCATTTCTACTTGCCCAGAAGAAATAATGTCTTGCCAACTGATTCTAAATTCAAAAACATGTTTGAATTTTACTAAGTCTTATTTAGCAATAAACAGTAAAGACAAACCCTAATAACAATAATAGTAGTATAATATATGACTTGGTGGCTCTGTCACTTAATTGGATATAATTCTTAATTATTAAAATTAATTCCCAAGTATGTAAAATCCACTCTGTTTTTTTTGTGGATTCTGTATTTAAATATGTTATTCAAACCATCTATTGTCAAAACCATCAGAGTATACAAAATGCACATACGTGGTCTCACTGAATGCATTTATTGAGAACAATAGATAAATTTGGATTTCTTTCCTATTTCAAACAAATGAACCAATTCATTGCCAACTTAGGTACTACTATGAACTTTATCATGATTCTTGGCGTATGTTGGCGACTGATGAGTACTGACCAAGGGGTAGCATAACAAGTGTAAAGTAAATCCAAAGGTATTTGAGAAATATTTGTACTGTTATCATCCAGCATTTATACTGATTTTTGTGTATTATAAAAAAGATAATGGGAACCATATATTGATTATCTCTAACATTCTCAAGAGTCCTGGTATATATGATTCTGAGTACCAGAAATGCTACTTAAGTGACTTGTTTTAGCAGTTTTCAGGTGGAGGAGTCAGAATATGAGCCCAGACTTCTTACAACACAACATCTGTGCACATGTCACACTTTCACATCATTTCTTATTCTCCCCATATGGACATTCAGCCTTCATAGTGCAGAAACATGAATTCATGCAGCTTAAATGGCCATGAAAATGAGCCTTTCCTCTGCCTAGCCTTACTTGCAAATATAGTGCTGTGTTTTACACTTCTGAGTTTCACCTAGATTCTTTATGTGACACTTATGGACAATTTGAGTATTATTTATTTGAAAAAAAATATGCCATTAAGGAAAGGAAAGTCTATAAATGTTGACAGATGAAACTTTATTTGACTTGTAAAATTAGAGTGTAAATAAAAATATAACTGAAATTATGAGGTTAATAAAAAAGATTTAGTGACTGATAAATACTAAATAATCATTCAATTTAATGAAAAATTATATTGTCAGGATGCACATGCAACTAGTACAAAGTATAAATACAATGTACATATATATTTTTCAGTAAGCTATATATGTATAATTCCCATTATTTATTATTAACTGGTAGAATTTGATTATCAAAAATAATATTGTTTTACATTTTTTCAAATTAGTTATATTCTGTTTTGAATGGCTGATAAGAACATGATTCCTGATATATACTTACCTTTCCAGTAGATGGTAGTGCAGATGTTCATAAGAGAACATTCAGTAGTACAGATTTTGAAAGGAGAGGGATATTTTCAAATTTGAAAATTGTGTAATAAACAAACAGTGTTAAATATTATATAAATTATGAGGAATGGGAGAATTATAAGAACAGATGTATTTAGTCTAAAACTATATTTAAAAATGATGCTTAGTGTGTGTTGGGGGGGGGGAGGTGGGGGGGTGTATTGCTTCTAAGCAAAATAAACTTAAAAAAAATAGTACCAAAACCAGAACATCAATTTCTAATGTGTACATATGCTTATCACTGTAAATCCAAATATTGCTATTTCAAAAAGCCCATTTGTAGCTCAGTCAGTGAAGAATTTGCCTGCAGTGCAGGAGATCCAGGTTTGATCCCTGTTGGGAAGATCACTGGAGAAGGAAATGGCCACCCACCCTAGCATTCTTGACTGGAAAATCCTATGGACAGAGGAGCCTGGTGGGCTGCAGTCCATGGGATCACAAAGAGTAGGGCACGACTGAGAGACTAACCCTTACATTTAGGTCACGACTGAGAGACTAACCCTTACATTTGATTTTATGTCTCATCGTCAACACACCTATTAAATCGTATATCTCCAATTTCTAGTCATCATTAACAAAATAAGATTGATGTCCATTGTCTCTCTAGATTTTCCCGTGCAAATATTGCTTTCTCTTTAGTTTTGCTGATAATTATAGCATTCCCAGATATATTATTGATTTAATATATATTCCAAATTGGTAATACAGAAATGATAAAATATTCCAATATCATTAGGTAGCTATTTTAAAAATGAAGAAGAAATAACAGTTGGTAAATTTGTGAAAATAATTTTAATGCCAAAAAAAGTTTGAACAGGTTACAGGAAGAAAGGAGAATTTGTTATCTAATTTGAAAATCATAAACACCTTAGGGTAATTCATAAGAAAACCCTGAATTCAGTTCATGAAGAGATTTCTATACGGTGTATAGCCAGTGATCTTTAATTAGGCCTCTGTAGAAGTAAGTTTAGAAATCTCTTCATGAATCTACTGTGCTTTCACTCTATAATGTGGCATAAAACTATGAGCCCAGGAGTAATCCTGAGCAAGTGCCTTCTTGAAGTGATGCACACATGAATCAGCTTTGTTGTGTAACCTGCTCTGGGGGGCAGTTTGAGAGAAGACCACCAAAGACGGTGACCTGTGTTGGCCATTCTAAGTCATCTTGATGGGCAGGGTGCCTCTGTATAATTCTCAACCTTGTACTAACTTTGTGCCAAAGTACTGTTGGATTAGGATGAAAGAATGATCAGATGTAATTCTACTAACAGTTCCAACAATCAGTAATTTTCAGTTATTCTACTCCTCTTTTGGTTCAAGCTATCCTATTTTCTGAACATCTCTCATTCATATGGATGACATGTGCCCAATATTACTAGGGTGATTGTTATCTAATATATTTGAGGGGTTCAAAATTTTACTATAAAGAAACCATATAAGCAGTAATTTTCAAAGTTTGTTTTCCCTGTTTATTTTTAGCTCACACATCCTTGTGTTCAAGGAAAACTTAAAGAAACTTACTATAGAAATACATGAAATCAGATGTTCTCAGGTTGACAAGCGAGTGTTGGCAGGAGAATATAGAACTTCTTCCTTTCCACCTATTTCTTGTCACATCTCAGTTGGCAGAGGCAGGATTCATGGAGGCTTAAAAAAGACTTCCCAGGTGGTGCTAGGTTAAAGAACCTGCCTGCCAATGCAGACTTGAGAGACACAGGTTCAATCCTCAGGTTGGAAAGATTCCCTGGAGGAAGGCATGGCAACCCACTCCAGTATTCTTGCCTGGAAAATCCCATGGAGAGAGGAATATGGTAGAAAAAGTACCTAGGGTCACAAAGAGTTGGACACAACTGAAGCAACTTAGCATGTAGGCACACACACACAAAAAGTAGAGAAAATATAGAGTAGTAGAAAGAGTATATGTTTTTAATATTATGAACTTCTAAGAAACAATTTATTTATTAAGCCATCAAATCATGTAAAAAGTGACCAACAAAAAGCAATATTTAGGAACTAAATTTTAATATATCTTCATATGTGTGCATGCTAAGTTGCTTCAGTCATTTCTGAAGTGATCTTCCCAATCCAGAGATGAATCTGCCTCTGTCTCCTGCATTCGCAGGCAGGTTCTTTACAACTAGTGCCACCTGAGAAGCCCCTATTTTCATATAAGAACTAATTATTCTTAACAAAACTTCCATGAAACCCTATCACTTTGACCAGTATACACCCAATAATCTTTTTCCTTTTCTTCCTTTTTCCCTTCCTTTCTTTTATTTTCCCCCAATAGTCTTTAAATGTATATTCTTTACAACTTATCTTCAGCAACATCAGAGATAGCAACAAATGACAAACATAAGACCCATGAGACTACCTTTCCATACACATAAATGCTTATAAAGACTGTATCATTATTAAAAGGGAAATTTGATTACATCAAAACAATCTTTGGCCATCCTCATTTGCTTTCAATCTAGCATAACTCTGACCTTTCAACATTAAATGACCTCTTTATCATCATCATCTTCTATTTTCATAAATAAGATGCTTCCTCTTCTAGTAGGATTCGCCCCTCCTCCTACCCTACAGCTGGTTAATATAAAAATATTTCTGTAGCCTATAAATTGCAAATTTGTTTCCTCACCCAGTAGATTTCTTTTCTTCGCTATATATATTTTATATATATATATATATAATATATACCAGCAATATATATTATATATAATTAATTTTAATCTATGTATATGAGTATATATGTCTTTTTCTTGATGAATTAAAACCTTCACAACCCTACCCAACTATCTTCTGACTCTTACATCCCTACTCCCTGAAACTTATTATAAAGATTAAATGAGTTGGACTTTTTGATTTCCATGATACAATAAATTTTAACTTGTTAATGTTTCTGCAGCTTTATACATCCTATCTGTTCTATCCTGCATGCTCAGTATCCATTTAGTAAAATCTGGGCCATTCTTTTATGCATCACTGATAAAGCAACTTTAAATTCAAGTATTCACCCATAATTCCACTTTGGAAAATGATATCTTCTGAAATCCTACAGAATATAATATAATTTTCAAAGTGATTTGCAGTTTTCCTCATATTATAATTTCTCCTATATTTAAATTCATGATCACAAAATTATGTAGCAGTAGATTATTTATCTTTATATTCTGGATTTTCTGGCAGAATAAATAGGAAAAAATTTTAACAGAATTTATAAATATACTAATTATTATTAGAAATTAAATATTCATTTTAGGTATAACAAAGGTAGTAAGTTATTGCATAGAGAATGAAAAAAGCTTTAAACATTTTTGACAATCAGCTTTGAAAAATAAAACTTTAAAAATTAAAATTACCTCAATGTCAAATACAAAAACATATCTCTGTATAAGATCTTTTTGCTTCTCCTTTATGTATATTATAATAAAATATTACCAGATATTTTTAATTGAATATTAAAAATAATAGGATCATTTTATTCTCTTTATCTCTCATAGCAAAAGCAAAGTCAGACCTACATTTGTGTGGGAGTTTATAATAGGAAGTGGTTGGTAATATGGAAGATAGAATATATAGACACCAGTCTTATTCCTTGGCAAAAGACATAATTAAATATTTACTTTTGTTTTTTGCCTTTTTATTATTAATAGCCTTCAGAGGAGTTTTTATGTGGTTTCTTACTCTTTAGGGCATAAACTGGTGATGTAAAAGTTAATTTATGACACTATAAACTAATTGCTAGAAACATGTTTTAATTTAACTATATGACCAAAGTATAATCAGGGATAATAATCATACTCACATTTTCAACCTGAAAAAAAAAGTCATCTTTATCTTCATGAATAATTCCCTGTATTAAACTTGGATAACTCAAAAATATAAGCTGTAGTTCTTAAAGAAATAAGTGTCTATACAAATAATTGATTTTCTTGGGTGACATTATTATCAGTTCATGACCAGGATTATGAAGCTGGCCCTCAGATCAGTCCTGGCTCTTTGTTTGTAGTTGAGTTGTGTTTCTCTCAAGTGATCAGCCATGCCTTGGTTACTCATACCACACACTTTGTGAAAATAAGATTTGAGAAATATTTGATACTAATTGAAAAATATTATAACATTGCTTAACTTTTAAGTCATAAAATCCATTTTGAAAAAATTATAAGCAGTAATAGGGGCTTCCCTGATAGCTCAGTTGGTAAAGAATCTGCCTGCAATGCAGGAGACGCTGGTTCAGTTCTTGGGTAGAAAAGATCTGCTGGGGAAGGGATATGCTACCCACTCCAGTATTTTTTGGGCTTCCCTTATGGCTCACCTAGTAAAGAATCCTCCTGCAATGTGGGAGACCAGGGTTTGATCCCTGGGTTGGGAAGATCCTCTGAAGAAGAGAAAGGCTACCCACCTCAATATTCTGGCCTGGAGAATTCCATGGACTGTATACTCCATGGCATCACAAAAAGTTGGACACAAAAGCACTTTAAAACTGAGAATCAAAATATATAAGAAGATTTGGACACAAATGTGGGGAAAAAAAGAGTTGTCTATTTATCAATTCTTATGTTGAAGCTATACCTCTGCTGCTGCTGCTGCTAAGTCGCTTCAGTCGTGCCCGACTCTGTGCAACCCCATAGACGGAAGCCCACCAGGCTCCCCCGTCCCTGGGATTCTCCAGGCAAGAATACTGGAGTGGGCTGCCATTTCCTTCTCCAATGCATGAAAGTGAAAAGTGAAAGTGAAGTCGCTCAGTCGTGTCCGACTCTTAGCGACCCCATGGACTGGAGCCTACCAGGACCTCCTCCATGGGATTTTCCAGGCAAAAGTACTGGGGTGGGGTGCCATTGCCTTCCCCGATACCTCTGCTAAGCAGCAGCTTTTCTCAAAGTACTTTGGATACAGAATGTTATTCACAGAAATAAAAACAAATTAAAAGCTCTGTATCTTGTGAAAACATAAAAGAACAAAAAAAGTCATGGACTGAAAATTGCGTGTAAGATAAGTAGTAAAAGGAGCTGCTAGAAATCTTAAATATGTCAAATATTACTCTCTTTATACAAAAAAAGAGAATTTACAAGAAAAAATAAGGCTTATGCATCACCTTTTCCCTAAAATGGGACCAAGAATTAAACCCTCTTGACAAAAATTTAATTTTAATGTTCTTTATGCCAACTTTCTTAACGTTTCCTAGTAATCCTATTGAAATCAGGTCTAGATGCAATCTGAGGTCAAATATTTCTTGGTTTCATCTTGTCTAGTGTTTAGTCTGTGCCATTTTAGACTCTGCCTAAGAAAAACACTTATATCTTATGCTTTTTCTTTTCATTTTCAGAAGTGTCATCATTCATGTCTAATTTGTGGGACATACTTATGCAGTCAATATTGTGAACTAAATAAGACTCCTGGTGACCATAGTTGGTAGTTCTTTGCCTCACAATTAATAAAACCTTTGACATGCTCATGTCTTTTCTGGTCACCTGTAAGCAGTTCAGGGTCCTAGTCAATTTAAATTACAAATATATTCTCAATTTAGTAAGTCAAGTTTTCAGAACACATAATCAATACTCCTAGCTGGAAATCATATTAACAGTTTTTATTTTTCACTTGGTAACCATATTTCATGATAATCTCTCAAGTTGAAGAATGGGGAAGGAAGGGAATAATTCAAGTAGCTCCACTAAACAAGGCCTTCGTCCTCTTCTTAGCACAAACTTAGCTTACATTTAGGATAATGCATGTAGATTTTTAGAGACATTCTTGTTAGGTCTTTCCACAATAAGTTTCTTTTTTTTTTTCTTTTTATTTATTTATTTTTCTTTTTTCTTTTTTTAAATTTTATTTTACTTAACTTTACAGTATTGTATTGGTTTTGCCATACGTAATAAGTTTCTAAACAAAAGCAAATTTACATTTCAGAATGGCTGCTATCAAAAAGTATACAAACAATAAATGCTGGAGAGAGTGCAGAGAAAAAGGAACCCTCTTACACTGTTTATGGGAATGCAAACTAGTACAGCCACTATGGAGAACAGTGTGGATATTCCTTAAAAAGATGGAAATATAACTGCCACATGACCCAGCAATCCCACTGCTGGGCATACGCACTGAGGAAACCAGAACTGAAAGAGACAAGTGTACCTCCAATGTTCATCGCAGCACTGTTTACAATAGCTGGGACATGGAAGCAACCTAGATGTTCATCAGCAGACAAATGGATAAGAAAGCTATGGTACATATACACAATGGAATATTACTCAGCTATTAAGAAATGCATATATATGGAATTTAGAAAGATGGTAACAATGACCCTATATGTGAGACAGCAAAAGATACACAGATGTAAAAAAACAGACTTTTGGATTCTGTGGAAGAAGGCGAGGGTGGGATGATTTGAGAGAATAGCACTGAAACATGTATATCACCATATGTGAAATAGATTGCTGGTCCAGGTTCAATCCATGAGACAGGGTACTGAGGATTGGTGCACTGGGGAGACCTTGATGGATAGGATGGGGAGGGAGATGGGAGGGGGATTCAGGATGGGGGACTCATGTACACCCATGGCTGATTCATGTCAATTTATGGGAAAAACCACTACAAAATTGTAAAATAATTAGCCTCCAATTAAAACAAATTAATTAATTTAAAAAAGAATAAAGGTGAAATAAAAAAAGACTTCATTACCAGCTTCCACAACTATATAAATTCTAATCTTTATAATAATTCAAAAAATATGTATGAAATATATATAATTCATACATATTTTATACATTCAAAAATGATATATAGCTCATAATACTGGTTCCACTTTTCTATTCAAACCTTAACACTGTTGGCCACCTACTTTGAAATTTCCACAAGATGGTATTGCTCTGACATTAATAGTACTGTAATACTGTTTGTATTTGTAACATATGTCTTTCACATTGAATTCAGATTTCTATTGCATTTGATCATCAATAATAAAGTGTTACATGTCTATTTGTAGTATTTGCAGTGTTGTTTATTCAATATTTAATGCTATGGTCCTTCAGTTACAGGAATACTCACCCAAGCATGCATATAACTTACCAGTGGCTAGGCTCCTTTTCCTACCAGCCTCTGGACTGAAGAATAGTGCCCTACTTGAGGGCTATAGCATCAATTTTCTCTTCCCACCGTAATCCTTAGTTCAGGGGTAACCTCCAAGTGATTGTAACCTTTGTGCAGGACCTTCCCTGTCAACATTTGAATCATGGGTAGGCTAGAGTTCAAATTGTTCATCAAACATACCAAAACATGGCTGGTCTGGGGGAAGGATGATACTACCTCCTCCCTGAGATTCTATGGAATATGTAAGTACAATCTCTCCCCACCCCATAGCTTAACTATGTCTAACAAGTCTCTTTGAGGAATGGTAGACCACAGAATTACTGTAATCTTCTGTCTCTTCCTTGTAGAAACAAATCAAGAGTACAGGGTAACAGCGATCATGGGACAGAGACAGAGTATGGGGGTGGAGGGGAGGCAGGGCATGGGACATCAAGGAATGTGAAGAAATATATCAAGTACACATCCTGGGAAGATAACATGAGGAGCTGGAAGGTGGGTGGGACTATGGTGAATCAAGTGGCCAAACTCCTAGCACATATTTAATTATCCTATTGGAATTTACTTGAAAAACAAATTCATAGGTAAATTTGTTAACAGTTTTAAGATAGTGAACAGAGAATTTAATTCCAAACATGAAAGTCCTTTTGAGCATGGGACCCTGTGCAACTGCATTGATCACATACCTATAAATCCAGCCTGATTTAACCCCATACATGCAGCAAACCCCACTTCTCTTTATCTAGTTTTGGAATATCAATCTGCCACAACAAAGAAAAAATAATGCCATTTGCAGCAACATGAATGGACCTAGAGATTGCTATGTTGAATGAAGTCAGACACAGAAAGACAACTATATGATATCTCTTCTATGTGGAATCTAAAAAAAAAAGGTACAAACCAACTTATTTACTAAACACAATTGTAGAGTCATTGATATAGACAACAAACTTATGGCTACCAGGGGATATGGGATGGATAAATTGGGAGATTGGGGTTGACATATACACATTATTACACATAAAAATGGATTACTAATAAGGACCTACTATATAGCACATGGAACTCTACTCAATACTGAGTTATGGCCTATATGGGGGAAAAAAAGTCTAAAAAACCCACCAGTGGATAAATAAATTCCCTTTGCTGCACACCTGAAACTAATACAACATTGTACATCAACTATACTTCACTAAAAATCCCCCCCCACTGCCAAAAAGAGAATTGAATCTCCACAATGTAATTCAAGTAATATTTGTCTAGCAAACCATATACTTTTGTCCAATGTTCCATATTTGTTAATACAACAATGAGAAATAAAATTTCCATATTTAACCAAGAATAAAATTAAAACTCTATGCAAAAGTATAATAGAATTCAGCAGAAAGTGGAATATTATAAACTTTTTCTCTGAACTTAGTCTTGAAATATGAATGATAGAATATCAATAGATGAAGCTCAGAAAGGCATATATACATTATGTAACTGAAGGTCATTGCATTAATTTAATGACTAGTATAGAAATTCCATTTCAAATGTTGTTACTTATAAAATTTATATTCCTGAGTAACCTGCTTGTTGTCAAGAGAAACTCCTAAGGAAACTTGGTATTGCTTTTTCCCTGGAATCCGTATTCATGTTCATTCACATTCTCTGAAACACACATCATAGTAACAGAGATATAACATCAAATTTTAATTCCATAGAAGTTTTGAATTTTTGGTCTCAATTCTGTTTCAGGCTGACCTATATAACAGAAAACTGAAGTCATATCTGGGGGATAGATCTTTCTATAAGCAAGTTTGACGAAAGATTTAAGGAGGGGCATACATTCACTAGATGAGGTAGTGAAAAGCTCATTTAAGAAGATCAATCAGGAAATAATTAGCCTCAGGATATCTGAAAGTGAAAGAGCCAGTTTGGGATTAGAGGTGAGAGAGAAAAAGAGGGTCAAGGTTCCTGAGAATGTTCTTATCTCTAAAAATCCTTACTTAGTCTCCAAGGAATAGGACCTGCCTGTCATCTTAATTTTTAAAAGTCTTCCTCAGATACAGAATTTTACTTCCCTTTCTCTCTGTTAGAATAGAAAAAAATGAGCTCTTTTTAAGACTTGACTGTGTCAATAAAATGGTATCACACATTTCTTTAAATATAAAGTCTATTGTTTTGCATGAGGAATGAAGGTTGTAAATCAAGATGAAAGACTATTAGCAGTTAAAATTTTATATGACATTTGCAAAAGATAAGTGAAATGGTTTAAGAAATAATTATACTATAACAGCTAATATTGGCTAAAAGGCAATCTGGCTAAAGTTGAACTTATAAAAATCAGATAGGACATATTTGTTCAGATGCTTCAGAATCTGAAAGGACTTAGCACACAAGTTGGCATTTGTACAAATTATGGTCCATCTGAAACATGCCAGGTCATCCTTTTCTTTTCTTCCTTTTGATATTTCATTATTTTTTCTAATGTTTATGATCCCTTTTGACTTTACATCTTTCTTTCTCATGCTCTGTTGTTTTCCCAATATTTTATTTCTCTTTTAGCTAAATGCAAAACTAATTGCCATTTTTTTCAGATATCAAAAGAAGTATGCTGTACAATCCAGCTGGTAATTTCTTCTTATGAGATCATTTGGTGGATTCCCCTTTATATTTTGTTCTTATTACTTTTAATTGACAGCTGTTCTATTAAATAAAAAAAAAAAAAAAGACATCAATAATATATTTTAGTTGTGATTCTGTTTTTGCTCCTGCATTCCTGTGCTCTCTGATAAGCTTGTTCATTGATATTTAATACATTTTTCAAGCCTTTATATTTACTGGTACACTTCTTACCCTTCACAATAAACGTAAAAGTCCAGCTTCAATTTATTTTGGTGCCTTTTCTTCCTTCCTTTCCATAAAACTTTTAAACAAATTTAGTGCTCAAACACAGAAGCCATATTAGTCCTTATGGTGTGCATAGGATTTCCTGATTCAAAACAAATAAATATATATTAAATATATTGTGTTTTCCAGAAACAGGATGAACAGAAGGAGGTCACAGCACTCAAGCAGCTTATGGTTTACTGAAAAAGAGCATTAAGAAATGAGTCCATTATAGTATGTGTATCTCATTCTACAGTACAGGAAAGGCAATAGTGTCATCATAGTCAAGAGGGGCTCCTGTTTCAATGTCATGTATACTGAGAGCTAAGCAGAGTCCAGAAGGACACATAGGAGTTTACCAGCTGCAGAAGAGGGAGGAAAAATGCCACACAGAAAAAGCAGGATGTGAAAATGCACCAATGTGAGAAACAAAAGGACAAGTTCTGGAACTTAACCTACCAGCAAAATAGTGAAAGACATGATTGGGTGGAAGAAAGAAGAGAGGTATGGGCAAGACATGAGAATGTAGAGATATACTTGTCTGGAGGAGTCAAATATTCAAATACCTACAGAGACCAAAGCTTAAGAAGCAATAAATGTTTCCTTATTTGGATGAAAATAAACTATGGGAATATAGTACAATGGAAACCTACATGAAATTATAGATTATAAAAGTATTGTTTCTAAATCACAATTTCATCTCTGTGATCTGCTGTGTGAATGCTGAGGCTGAGATTCTACAAACTGCACATCTCCTTTGACAGCTGACTTCTGGTTAAATTGTGCTTACACAAGGGATTTAGAGAATGACTACAAAGTGGAAGGATAATAGAAGACATATTCTCTTTCTTATTTGCTTGCTGTTGCTCCCACAACAAATCTCCTCAGCAGTTTGGTGGCCTCAGCTTCTGGCTTCTTTTGGCAGTCCTAGAAGCAGCATTACTGCACTACCTAGAAAGGCCAGCAGCACTGTGACCTGCACCCTGTGAAATCTGATGAACATAAAATTCTTCAGTTTAAATTAGCTTTATGTGCTGATTATTTTCGTTTGTTCTTTATGCCTTGTTTTGACTCTCATAAGGGGAAAAGGGCTCATAGCTACTCCCTGCAACTACCTCTGGTTTCACTCTGTTTTTGTTCTGGTCTCAGTACTGTAATAGGCACATAACCTATTGTCAAATGAAATGCCTTCTGTTTAAATATTTACCATGTATTGTTTCCTGGCTGATACGGTAACTGTAAACTAAATTCAAAATCTTAAAGCATGACCATTTAAAATACAGAAATAAATCATTGTCAAAGGTTACTTTTATAGTCCCTTTGGACCAGAATCTGAATTATTTTTCCCCTGCACAATGACATTTCCATCAATTCTTGCAATTAGTTTTTGATTTGTAGGTCAGAATTTATTCTTAAATTCTTCAGTTTAAATTAGATTTATGTACTGATTATTTTTGTTTGTTTTTGTGTTCTTTATGGTTTGACTATCATAATGGAATATGGCTCTTGGAAAATTGTTCTTAAAATACAATTTACTGTGTGCTTCATATCCAAAGATTTTTATAACATCGATGAAGATGCTACTGTAGCCAGAATTTGAGCAACTGAAATAATAAGAATATTCTATACATGTTGTAAAAATAGTAACTGTAATAATTTATTAAAATGTGTTACTCTCACAATGTTAATAAAATGTTATGAGTTTACAAGTTATTAATCATCTATTTAAGTTGCCTACTACCAATTATAATTATACTTATAGCTTAGTTAAGCCTCCTAATAATGTATCAATGCCTCAAAATATATTAAAAAGTTCTGTAGTAAATTCAAAAAAGACGCCTTGTCCTAAATTTTGTTTGACATATAATCTGATTTTATGTCAAATTAATATTATTATTTGTCAATTAATCGAAGCAGACTTAATATTTTTAAATTGTTTTATATTACTCAAACTTTTCTAACAAAATATATTTTTCATTATCTTTAAACTATAGTTTTGCTACATTTACTTTTTGAAAAGTAAAAATTGCAATATTTGGGATATAAATTATTTTTAAATCATAATTTCATCTATTAATTTTACCAGGATGAGACTAGTATTGCTCATGATGGATTAAATAATTCAATTATTTATTTATGTATATATACATATATATTTATTTATGTATATATATACTTATGTATATATATACATATATAGTTATTTATTTATATATATATATATATACACTTATGTATATATACATATATATGTTTACTTATTTATATGTGTATATATATACACATAACACAAGTTTATACATTTTTTAATATATAGTAAAGCTAATGACATCTCTACTAAATCTCTGAAACAATGATGGGATGGTTGAGCAAGATCTAGTTTTCAGCACTGGGAAACACAGAGCAAGATTTAAGAAATAAAACACTGTCTGTTGGACAGATATGGGAGGTATCTGCCTGAAACAGATTTACTATATGTGTACTTCATACATGGACATTCTTCTGAACTATCTTCTTCTTCATTGGAGTCTCTTCTATTAACATTCTGTTCATGCTTTACAACCTTTTTAAATTTACCTTTATAAAATTTTTATTAAATACTTTGGCAGCATTGTATAGAGTTCATCACTCCTATTCCATATGACTCAGCATACTCATAAATAAACCTGAAAGAAACTCTTGGACATATTCACTATGAGATATGTTTGAGAAATTTCATAGTAGTACTATATATAATACCAAAAACTTAATGCTAACTCAAATGCGATAGAAATAAGATTATTTCATTTCTGCACAATGAAAAATGGAGACAAATAGTAGAAAAGCCACATGATAAAATATTACAAGTGAACTACAGCTAAATGCAAATATCAGTGATATAATGTTGAGTGAACAAAATATAGAAAATATATATCATTTCAAAAAGTTTAAAAAAAAACTCTTTTAGAAACACATGTATTCTAAAACACATAAACAAACATATTTTGAAAAAGCTAAAGACTCAGAAAGGGTTCACCTGGTGGGGGGAGGGGGCAAGAAAGTGAAAGGAGGGCAAGGTAGAAAGCAACTACAGTAACGCTGAAGATAAGCAAGATGAAGCAAACTTGTTCACAAGGACAACTGGTTATTGAGGACATTAAAGAATATCCTGAAGGATTTGGGAGTGATTATTTGGAGACTCATATTAGTAAACAACAGCTACTGTATTGTTTTGACTTTGATGAAAAATAGACTGGATAGGATTAACAGATTAGAAACAAGAGCAATATGATTCATTTTAAAGTCAATAAGATTAAAGCATGACTGAGATAATTATTGGATTGATTTATACCAAAGGCTGTATTCAAGATTCATTTGAAATATGTATAGTAAGGTCAAAGTAGATTGACATAAATTATACATCTTTGCTGATGCATATTCAGAAAAGCTACCAAAGATCAAAGGTATGATATTTCAATACTCTTATTCTGTACACACCTATCTGTAATATCTATCATCTAGGTATCTACCTACTTATCTATCTACATATTTCTATTTTGCCTTTTCATATGAAATCCTATGTTTTTCATAAATTTGAGCTAGAGAGTATTTTGATGTGAACATTCAACTAATAAACTTGCAGAGGATAAGATGGTTGGATGGCATTGCTGACTCGCTGGATATGAGTTTGAGCAAGGTCCAAGAGTTGCTGATGGACAGGAAAGCCTGGCGTGCTGCATTTCATGGGGTTGCAAACAGTCGGACAAAACTGAGTGACTGAACTGACTGACTGGCTCAGATCTCCTGCATTGTAGGAGATCTGAGTTCAATCCCTGGGTCAGGAAGAGCCCCTGGAGGATGTCATGGCAACCCATTCTCGTATTTTTGCTAGAAAAAATAGATTGCTAGAGAAAACAGATTTCCTCTGACTGGAAATCCCATGGACAGAGGAGCCTGGCAGGCTATATTCCATTGAGTTGCAAACAGGAGGGCATAAATTGAAGTGATTGAGCATTCAAGGACACATGCATAAGTAAATTACTTTGAACAATTCTATGGAAAAGTAATGTAAAACAGGACAAAGAGAATGTGGGCATTTGAACTGGAAAGGAAGGTTGCAAGTCTCAATAAGTTGGCTAGTGCAGCCTTTATGAGAAAGTAGATGATTTCAGCAAAGACTTGAAGGTAAACACTCAGTTAGTTGTATCTTGGAAAACCTTCCAAGAAATGGAAAAGGGTAGAATACCAACATTGCCTGTAATCAAGGAAAATGAAGAGGTCAGTGTGACTGGAATGTAGGGAGAGAGGGAGGATAGTAGAGCAAATCAGAGATAAATATGAGGGCATAACAGGGTACAATGTAATTTGACCCATGTAGGTCATTGTAGACTCTTCTAAGGATATAGACATTAACTGAATAAAATGGAGTATGTTGTGGAGGTTTGGGCAAGAGAGTTGTATTTTTAAAGGATCCCTGGATTTTGTGTTGAGAATAAACTACTAAAGGGTAGAGTCATGACTAGAGTAGTGAGATCAACTATGAGCTACAGTGAGCGCAAAAGGTGATGGTAATGCTGATCCTCTAAAATACAAGTTACAAAGGTGAGTCCTACAACTACAAGGCTCTGGGGACATTCTCCACACATCAGACAAATGCTCTAACATTGTCATCAAGAATACTACTCTCAACTCTGTGTCTGAGATGATGTCTCCAAATACAAGTTGAATAGGCATTGGGTTTGCCAAAAAATTTGTTTGGATTTTCCAAAAGATGTTACAGAAAAACCTGAATGAACTTTTTAACCAACCCAATAGATATCTACAAAGCAAAGTATTTTTTTGATTTTTTTTAAATTTTATTTTATTTAACTTTACAATATTGTATTGGTTTTGCCATACATCAAAATGAATCCGCCACAGGTATACAAAGCAAAGAATTATAGAGCATACAAATGAGAGAATAAAACCATAATAACACTGTCTTCATTCATAAAAAGTCAAGATTTTATCACTATTTGAAAATTACCTATACTGTCTTTCGCACATATACATAGATAAATAAATATGTTAAAGAGTCACTGATCTAAGTGAATCACAAAAATATAGGTTCCAGACCTTCAGGAGCTATTTTATCCCCACTCCTTTTTCTCCAGACCCCAGAATACTATCTGAAACATAAGAGAGACTCTATAATTAGTCACTGAAATAAGTATTGAATGAGCAAAAGAATATTAATACGTGCTACAATGTCAAATAAGAGATTTTAAAAGAAAATTATTGTTTAAAGTATGGGAATTTGCTATTTTAATTGCCTTAACTCTTCAAAATTATAATTTTAAATGTATCAAAATATTTTCTAATTGAGATTCAAAATTTACTTTCACTATTAAAGTGCTTTTTTTTATTGCAACAGACTGTTTTAGTTTCTTATGTTATTTATGAAATGTATTATAAAAATATTTTAAAATTTGTAAAATTTCACCCAAACTTAGTCTGTTTTTTATATAACATTGTGTAACTACATCATTTTTAAGACAGTTTGAAATAATTAATTCACATTCTCTATCTCTCTAAGATTTTCTTTTGACATTTGAAGACACTTTTTTTTAATTCAAAAATGATTTATCTCTACTATTTGTCAATCTGAAATGTAGGGTTAGTACTAAAATTTAAACCATGGGAATAAATCAGAATACCAATTTATGATAGAATTTTAGATATGGATGACCAAATAAAGTGGTTTTTTTAAGATGGAATCTACTCCTGGTGAAGATTCCATCTTCCGATATTTTTGAAATGACAACAAAGGATTTAGAGATCACATAAATTTAGTTAATAAAACAGTGACAGGGTTTGAGAGAATTGGCTCCAATTTGGAAACTCTGTGGGTAAAACAGCATTAAACACTGTCGCATGCTACAGAGAAACTGTTAGTGAAATGAAGAATCAGTCAATGTGGCAAACTTCATTATTATCTTATTTTTAAAAATTGCCACAGCCACCCTCACCTTCAGCAACCACCAGCCCAGTTAGTAAACTGTCAACAACATTGAAATAAGACCCTCCACCTGTGGGCCAGGTTTTTAGACTCCTGGGAAAGGTGGACTGGCATGGCACCCACTCCAGTATTGTTGCCTGGAGAATCCCCATGAAGAATCAGGTGGGCTGCAGTCCACTGGGTTGCAAAGAGTCAAACACAACAGACTAACTAAACAACAGCAATAACCAGCAAAAAGTTTATGACTCACTGAAGGCTTATATGATGGCTAGTGTTATTTAGCAGTAAAGTTCTTTAAAGAGTACATTCTATTTTTAGACATAATGGCATCACACATTTAATAAGTTACAGTAGATTGTGGATATAAATTTTGTATAAATTGGGAAACCAAAAAATTCAGCTGACTCACTTCATTGCTACTTTACTTTCATTGCAGTGATTTGAAACTGAATTCTCAGTACCTCTAAGGTATACCTCTCCATGACAGTATGCCAAATTTTCATCATATATCTTACTCCCTAAAGATTGTGTTGAGAGGATATTATTAGGTAAAATGATTGTTTCTGAAAATGATTGCTTCTAAAACTTTGCAGATCTATGAAGTGGAAAATAAGACATAAATGTTTTCTACTAATTCAACAAACAGTTCTAAAGCTATTTGCTGTGAGAGTTTTGAAGCCAATACAAGTAAGCAGATTGTTTGGGGAGTTTTAATTTATTAGTGTTTTGTATGGCTATTTTTTTCCCTCAAGGAAATCAGAAGCCTAGACAATGCTAAGCAAACCATAGTGAAACATTGAGAACTATACCAAGGTTTAATGGGACCATGAACTCTCTGGTTTTGGAAAGAAACTGGGAGGATGAGCCTACTAAGAAAAGTGAACTTGAGAGGGGCTGAAAATTCCTTTTATTTGCTCAAGAAATGTATGTCAGCCCATAAGTTTCCCTCCTTAGTATCACCTTCTGATAGAGTTTAAAAACCCTCAGGCTCTACTACAAAGCCACAGTCATCAAGACAGTATGGTACTGGCACAAAGGCAGAAATATAGATCAATGGAACAAAATAGAAAGCCCAGAGATAAATCCACTCACATATGGACACCTTATCTTTGACAAAGGAGGCAAGAATATACAATGGATTAAAGACAATCTCTTTAACAAGTGATGCTGGGAAAACTGGTCAATCACTTGTAAAAGAATGAAACTAGAGCACTTTCTAACACCATACACAAAAATAAACTCAAAATGGATTAAAGATCTAAAAGTAAGACCAGAAACTATAAAACTGCTAGAGGAGAACATAGGCAAAACACTCTCTGACATACATCACAGCAGGATCCTCTATGACCCACCTCCCAGAATATTGGAAATAAAATCAAAAATAAACAAATGGGACCTAATTAAACTTAAAAAGCTTCTTCATAACAAAAGAAACTATAAGCAAGGTGAAAGGACAGCCTTCAGAATGGGAGAAAATAATAGCAAATGAAGCAACAGACAAACAACTAATCTCAACAATATACAAGCAACACCTACAGCTCAATTCCAGAAAAATAAATGACCCAATCAAAAAATTAAATAGACATTTCTCCAAAGACATGCAGATGGCTAACAAACACATGAAAAGATGCTCAACATCACTCATTATCAGATCAGATCAGATCAGATCAGTCGCTCAGTCGAGTCCGACTCTTTGCGACCCCATGAATCGCAGCACGTCAGGCCTCCCTGTCCATCACCAACTCCCGGAGGTCACTCAGACTCACATCCATGGAGTCAGTAATGCCACCCAGCCATCTCATCCTCTGTCGTCCCCTTCTCCTCCTGCTCCCAATCCCTCTCAGCATCAGAGTCTTCTCCAATGAGTCAACTCTTCGCATGAGGTGGCCAAAATACTGGAGTTTCAGCTTTAGCATCATTCCTTCCAAAGAAATTCCAGGATTGATCTCCTTCAGAATGGACTGGTTGGATCTCCTTGCAGTCAAAGGGACTCTCAAGAGTCTTCTCCAACACCACAGTTCAAAAGCATCCATTCTTCAGCGCTCAGCCTTCTTCACAGTCCAGCTCTCACATCCATACATGACCACAGGAAAGACCATAGCCTTGACTAGGTGAACCTTTGTTGGCAGAGTAATGTCTCTGCTTTTGAATATGCTGTCTAGGTTGGTCAGAACTTTCCTTCCAAGGAGTAAGCGTCTTTCAATTTAATGGCTGCAGTCACCATCTGCAGTGATTTTGGAGCCCAGAAAAAGAAAGTCTAACACTGTTTCCACTGTTTCCCCATCTATTTCCCATGAAGTGATGGGACCAGATGCCATGATATTGTTTTTCTGAATGTTGAGCTTTAAGCCAACCTTTTCACTCTCCACTTTCACTTTCATCAAGAGGCTTTTTAGTTCCTCTTCACTTTCTGCCATAAGAGTGGTGTCAACTGCATATCTGAGGTTATTGATATTTCTCCCAGCAATCTTGATTCCAACTTGTGCTTCTTCCAGTCTAGCATTTCTCATGATGTACTCTGCATATAAATTAAATAAACAGAGTGACAATATAAAGCCTTGATGTACTCCTTTTCCTATTTGGAACCAGTCTGTTGTTCCATGTCCAGTTCTAACTGTTGCTTCCTGACCTGCATACAATTATCAGAGAAATGCAAATCAAAACCACTATGAGGTATCATTTCACACCAGTCAGAATGGCTACGATCCAAAAGTCTACAAGCAATAAATGCTGGAGAGGGTGTGGAGAAAAGGGAACCCTCTTACATTGTTGGTGGAAATGCAAACTAGTACAGCCACTATGGAGAACAGTGTGGATATTCCTTAAAAAACTGGAAATAGAACTGCCTTATGACCCAGCAATCCCACTGCTGGGCATACACACTGAGGAAACCAGAATTGAAAGAGATACGTGTACCCCAATGTTCATCGCAGCACTATTTATAATAGCCAGGACATGGAAGCAACCTAGATGTCCATCAGCAGATGAATGGATAAGAAAGCTGTGGTGCATATACACAATGGAGTATTACTCAGCCATTAAAAAATAATGCATTTGAATCAGTTCTAATGAGGTGGATGAAACTGGAACCTATTATACAGAGTGAAGTAAGCCAAAAAGAAAAATACCAATACAGTATACTAACGCATATGTATGGAATTTAGAAAGATGGTAATAATAACCCTGTATATGAGACAACAAAAGAGATACTGATGTATAAATCAGTCTTTTGGACTCTGGGAGAGGGAGAGGGTGGGATGATTTGGGAGAATGGCATTGAAATGTGTATAATATCATATATGAAATGAGTCGCCAGTCCAGGTTTCGATACACAATACTGGATGCTTGGGGCTGGTGCACTGGGACGACCCAGAGGGATGGTATGGGGAGGGAGGAGGGAGGAGAGTTCAGGATGGGGAACACATGTATACCTGGGGCAGATTCATTTTGATATATGGAAAAATCAATACAACATTGTAAAGTTAAATAAAATGAAATGAAATTAAAAATAAATAAATAAAAAACCTCAGGACAATAGCCACATCTAAATACTTTTTTTCATTTCCTCCTATGACTTCTTTTTAGCTATTCATATGAATAATAATCATCCTAACAGTTATAAATGAAGGAAATGGCAACCCACTCCAGTGTTCTTGCCTGGAGAATCCCAGGGACAGGGGAGCCTGGTAGGCTGCCGTCTAAGGGGTCGCACAGAATCAGACATGACTGAAGCAACTTAGCAGCAGCAGGAGCAGTACAGTTTCAGCAGATTGTAGAACATATTTGCAGTATTATAGTTATCATTTAGAAATGGATATATTTGTATAATTTGTCATTGGTTAAATTTATTTCACTTTGCTTCCACAAGTTTCAGATCAGATCAGATCAGTCGCTCAGTCGTGTCCGACTCTTTGCGACGCCATGAACCACAGCAAGCCAGGCCTCCCTGTCCATCACCAGCTCCCGGAGGTCACTCAGACTCGCATCCATCGAGTCAGTGATGCCATCCAGCCATCTCATCCTCTGTCGTCCCCTTCTCCTCCTGCCCTCAATCCCTCCCAGCATCAGAGCCTTCTCCAATGAGTCAACTCTTCGCATGAGGTGGCCAAAATACTGGAGTTTCAGCTTTAGCATCATTCCTTCCAAAGAAATTCCAGGATTGATCTCCTTCAGAATGGACTGGTTGGATCTTCTTGCAGTCCAAGGGACTCTCAAGAGTCTTCTCCAACACCACACTTCAAAAGCATCTGTTCTTCAGCGCTCAGCCTTCTTCACAGTCCAGCTCTCACATCCATACATGACCACAGGAAAGACCATAGCCTTGACTAGGCGAACCTTTGTTGGTAAAGTAATGTCTCTGCTTTTGAATATGCTATCAAGGTTGGTCATAACTTTCCTTCCAAGGAGTAAGCGTCTTTTAATTTCATGGCTGCAGTCACCATCTGCAGTGATTTTGGAGCCCAGAAAAACAAAGTCTGACACTGTTTCCACTGTTTCCCCATCTATTTCCCATGCAGTGATGGGACCAGATGCCATGATCTCCGTTTTCTGAATGTTGAGCTTTAAGCCAACCTTTCACTCTCCACTTTCACTTTCATCAAGAGGCTTTTTAGCCCCTCTTCACTTTCTGCCATAAGAGTGGTGTCATCTGCATATCTGAGGTTATTGATATTTCTCCCGGCAATCTTGATTCCAACTTGTGTTTCTTCCAGTCCAGCATTTCTCATGATGTACTCTGCATATAAGTTAAATAAACATGGTGACAATACGCAGCCTTGACGTACTCCTTTTCCTATTTGGAACCAGTCTGTTGTTCCATGACCAGTTCTAACTGTTGCTTCCTGACCTGCATACAGATTTCTTAAGAGGCAGATCAGGTGGTCTGGTATTCCCATCTCTTTCAGAATTTTCCATAGTTTCTTGTGATCCACAAAGTCAAAGGCTTTGGCATAGTCAATAAAGCAGAAATAGATGTTTTTCTGGAGCTCTCTTGCTTTTTCGATGATCCAGCGGATGTTGGCAATTTGATCTCTGGTTCCTCTGCCTTTTGTAAAACCAGCTTGAACATCAGGAAGTTCACGGTTCACATATTGCTGAAACCTGGCTTGGAGAATTTTGAGCATTACTTTACTAGCGTGTGAGATGAGTGCAATTGTGCAGTAGTTTGTGCACTCCTTGGCATTGCCTTTCTTTGGGATTGGGATGAAAACTGACCTTTTCCAATCTTGTGGCCACTGCTGAGTTTTCCAAATTTGCTGGCATATTGAGTGCAGCACTTTCACAGCATCATCATTCAGGACTTGGAATAGCTCCACTGGTATTCCATCACCTCTACTAGCTTTGTTCGTAGTGATGCTTTCTAAGGCCCATTTGACTTCACATTCCAAGATGTCTGGCTCTAGGTCAGTGATCACATCATCATGATTATCTGGGTCGTGAAGCTCTTTTTTGTACAGTTCTTCTGTGTATTCTTGCCACCTCTTCTTAATATCTTCTGCTTCTGTTAGGTCCACACAATCTCTGTCCTTTATCGTGCCCATCTTTGCATGAAATGTTCCTTTGGTATCTCTGATTTTCTTGAAGAGATCCCTAGTCTTTCCCATTCTGTTGTTTTCCTCTATTTCTTTGCATTGATCACTGAAGAAGGCTTTCTTATCTCTTCTTGCTATTCTTTGGAACCCTGCATTTAGATGTTTATATCTTTCCTTTTCTCCTTTGCTTTTCGCTTCTCTTCTTTTCACAGCTATTTGTAAGGCCTCCCCAGACACAAGTTTACAAACTCTTAAATGGTACTTTCAACATGTGCTTGAAATGCCCAGAAATCCTTATGATACAATTTTTATAAAAGAAGTAGCAAGAAGAATATACTTTCCTAAAATACTTTCTTAACGCTACATTTCTAAATTTTTAACTAATCTTTGGATGGTTAAATGATTAAAAACTGCATTGTGCTGACACATGAAAAGAAATATGGTAAACTTTATAAAAGTATAAAAGTATTTAGATAAATATTTTCAGGCAAAGCAGTCAACTAGCTATCTAAAAAAGAAATAAAAATGTTTCATTGATATATTTTCTGTAAGTAACTAAGTCTTCCTTAACTTTCTTATAAAATATTCACATAAATTTAGCTCAAAATTCCTGGACACAAATCATTTCTAACCAGGATACTTGTATTATTCTGTGGTTTTTATAATAAGCAGTGGCAAAAATTGTTACTTCTCAAAAAAAAAAAAAATATTACTTGAAGTAATTTAAATGAATATAATGCAGTTTATGTAAAGTTAAAAAAAAAAGAAAAATTTTAGCCTTTGACAATATATTTGAGATTATAATCCCAACCATTTCCTCAGTTGGCACTGTTTAGTAAAGTATACTTATTTTTTCACTCATATAGCTTGCACTAATAAAATTATTCTATGTTGTTATGCTCACTGTCTGTTGCTCTAAAATATATGTATATAAAAGTTATTGTATGTTTTAAAATGATCTTTTTCTTTTTTTGAGTGGCAGCTCACTACAACATTCTTGCCTGGAAAATGCCATGAACACAGGAGTCTGGTGGCTACAGTCTATGGGGTCACAAAGAGTTAGGCACCACCTACTGACTAAGCACATGTGTCTCTGCATGTATTTGTCATTCCATTATTCTGCGACTGATATCCAAAGATACTATTGCTATTTTGGTTTACTTTTTAAAATTTCATTGTGATGAGTAAGCATTTGCTTTAAATGTTAACATCTTCCTTGAAAATATTAGAGTAAATATCTTATTGGAAAAATCATAATAATTTCCATTTTCTTATACTGTATTGAAAATGTTTATTTTTAATTTTATGAAGTGGTACCCTAAGTTAACAAGCCATCACAGTTAAAAAAAATTAATAAATATGATAAAACCTATGTCCAGTAATATGAAATTATATAGACATAGATAGGGAGAAGGCTATGGCACCCCACTCCAGTAATCTTGCCTTGAAAATCCCATGGATGGAGGAGCCTGGTGGGCTGCAGTCCATGGGGTGGCACAGAGTTGGCCACAACTGAGCGACTTCACTTTCACTTTTCACTTTCATGCATTGGAGAAGGAAATGGCAACCCACTCCAGTGTTTTTGTCTGGAAAATCCCAGGGACAAGGGAGCCTGGTGGGATGCCGTCTATGGGGTCACCCAGAATCAGACACAACTGAAGTGGCTTAGCAATAGCAGCAGCAGACATAGATATACCCAATATATTGTAGCCTAAAATTGTTCTTGTTTTGTCAGTAAGTTGTCTCTGACTCTTTGTAATCCATCAGGCCCCTGGTTTCTGCTTGGCAGGTGGATTCTTTATCACTGAGGTACCTGGGAAGCCCAACCTAAAATGTGGCAGCTGTTAGTGAGAGAAAGATATAGCACCAAAAGATGAGCCCCATAGGTTAGAAGGTGTGAAATATGCTACTGGGGAACAGCAGAAGGCAATTACTAATAGCTCCAGAAAGAATGAAGTGGCTGGGCCAAAGCAGAAATGTTGCCTACTTGTGGAAGTGTCTCATGGTGTAAGTAAAGTCTGATGCTGTAAAGAACAATATTGCATATGAATATGGAATATTAGGTACATGAATCAAGGTAAATTGGATGTGGTCAAGCAGGAGATGGCAAGAGTAAACATTTACATCTTATGAATCAGTGAGCAAAAATGGATGGGAAAGGGAGAACTTAATTCAGATCTACCTCTATGTACAAGAATCTCTCAGAAGAAATGGAGTAGCCCTTATCATCAACAAAACAGTCCAAAATATAGTATTTGGGTGCAGTCTCAAAAACATCAGAATGATCTTGGTTTGTTTAAAAGGCAAATCATTCAACACCACAGTAATCCAAGTCTATACCCCGATCACTAATGCCAAAGAAGCTGAAGTTGAATGGTTCTATGAAGACCTGTAAGAACTTCTAGAACTAACATCAAAAAAGATGCCCTTTTCATCAATAATGGATTGGAATGCAAAAGTAGAAAGTCAAGAGATACCCAGAGTAACAGGCAAGTTTGACTTTGGAATACAGAATGAAGCAGGGCAAAGGCTAACAGAGTTTTTTGTTTTTTGTTTTTTTTTTCCAAGAGAACACACTGGTAATAGCAAACACCCTCTTCCAATAACACAAGAGGTTACAGTACACACAGACATCATCAAATTGTCAGTACTAAAATAAAGCTGATTATATTTTTTGTAGCCAAAGATGGAGAAACTCTATGCAGTCAGCAAAAGCAAGACCTGGAGCTGACAGTGGCTCCAATAATGAGCTCCTTATAGCAAAATTGAGGTTAAATTGAGAAAGTAGGGAAAATCACTAGACCATTCAGGTATATTCTAAGTCAAATTCCTTCTGATCATACAGTGGAGGTGACAAATAGACTCAAGGGATTAGATCTGGTGGGCAGAGTGACTGACAGAGTTTTGTACCACTCTACAGGAGGCAGTGACCAAAATCTTCCCATTAAAAAAAAAAAAAAAGAAGTTCCAGAAGGCACAGTAGTGTTTTCTGAAGAGGTTTTACAAATAGCTGAGGAAAAAAAGACATGGGAGAAAGAGAAAGATATACCCAACTGAATGCAGAGTTCCAAAGAATAGCAAGGACAGATAAAAAAGCCGTCTTAAGTGAACAATGCAAGGAAATAGAGTAAAAAGAAAATTGAATGGGAAAGACTAGAGATATCCTCAAGAAAATTGGAGATATCAATGAAATATTTCATGCAAAGATGGGCAGATAAAGGACAGAAATGGTAAGGAAGCAGACAGAAGCAGAGGAAATTAAGGGTAGGTATCAAGAATTCACAGAAAAACCATTCAAAAAAGATCTTAATGACCCAGATAACCGTGATGGTGAGGTCAATCACCTAGAGCCAGATATCCTGGATTGTGAAGTCAAGTGGGCCTTAGGAAGCATTTTTATGAACAAAACTAGTGGAGGTGATGGAATTCCAGCTGAGCTTTTTCAAATCCCCAAATATGATGCTGTTAAAGTGCTGCACTCAATATGCCAGCAAAGTTGGAAAACTCAGCAGTGGCCACAGGACTGGAAAAGTTTTCAATTCCAAAGAAAGGCAATTACAAAGAGTGTTTGAACTACCACACAGTTGTACTCATTTCACGTGCTTGTGATGTAATGCTCAAAATCCTTCAAGAGATGCTTCAAATGTATGTGAACTGAAAACTTCCAGATGTACAAGCTGGGTTTCAGAGAATCAGAAGAATCAGAGATCAAATTGACAACATTAGTTGAATCAGGAAGAAAGCAAGGGAATTCCATAAAAAAACAATCTACTTCTGCTTCATTGATTATGCTAAAGCCTTTGCCTGTAAGGATCACAACAAACTGAAGAAGTCTTAAAGAGATGGGAACACCAGACTACCTTACCTGCCTCCTAAGAAACTTGTATGCAGCTCAAGAAGCAATAGTTAGAACTGGGCATGGAACAACTGACTGGATCAAATTTGGGCAAAGAGTATGAAAAGGCTGTATAATGTCACCTTCCTGATTTAACTTGTATGCAGAATACATCATGCAAAATGCTGGGTTGTATGAGTCACAAGCTGAAATCAAGATTGCTGGAAGAAATAACAACAACCTCAGAAAATGCAGATGATACCATTCTAATAGCAGAAAGTAAAGACAAACTAAAGAACCTCTTGATGAAGGTGAAAGAGGAGAGTGAAAAATCTGGCTTAAAACTCAGCATTCAAGAAACTAAAATCATGGCATCCGATCCCATCATATCATGTCAAATAGAAGAGGAAAAGTGGCGAGAGTGACAGATTTTATTTTCTGGGGTTCCAAAATCACTGCAGTTGGTATCTGCAGCCATAAAATTGAAAGGTGCTTGCTCCTTTGGAAGGAAAGCTATGACAAACTTGGACAGCAGATTAAAAAGCACAGATATCACTTAACCAACAAAGATCTGTATAGTTAAAGCCTTGGGTTTTCCAGTAGTTATGTATGGATGTGAGGGTTGGACCATAACTTCTTTATGGATGATTGCTGAAGAATTAGTGCTTTTGAATTGTGGTGCTAGAAAAGACTCTTGAGATCCCTTGGACTCCATGGTGATCAAATCAGTTAATCCTAAAGGAAATCAACTCTGAATATTTATTGGGAGGATTGATGCTGAAGCTGAAGCTCCAATACTTAGGTCATCAGATGCAAAGAGCTAACTTACTAGACAAGACCTTCACGCTGGAAAAATTGATGGCAGCAGGAGAAGGGGTCAGCAGAGGAAGATATGGTTAGATAACATTGCTGACTCAATGGACATAAATTTGAGCAAAATACAGGAGATAGTGAAGAACAGAGGATCCTGGTGTGCTGCAGTCCATGGCATCCCAAAGAGTTGGACATGACCAAGTGTGTCAAGTGACCAAGTGACTGAACAACAAATGGGAAACACAATTAAGTAAGCTTATTTTATTGAAGAATTTTTCATGCCATTCTTGAGAAAATTCATGTAAATGTATTAATAACTGCTTTAAGCATGTTTTTCCTTAGTTGTTTCTTGTAGTTAGACCTTGTACCTGCTGTAGACATTCCAATTCTCCTTATTGTATATAATAAAATCAAATAAATACTATAAGCAAGTACTTTAGAATTAGACTTGACTTATTTCACTTGACTTTTATGATTGCCCTTCCTCAAGTTTATGGTCATTTATAAAAAAGAATTAAACACATGAGAAAAATACTAATGAATAACACTCACCATCTCCTGCCCCCTGCCAAAAAATAAAACTCATGAAAATCCAAAAAAATACTAATACTGTCAAATAAAGAGACAATTCAAGCTTATCCCCTTAAGAATGAAAATTGGTAAATATTAATGTTTCTTTATGTGAACATATTAAAACAACCATTTGTAAATATAGTAAAATTTACAATGAACAGCTGAAATTAATTTGTTAAACAATTACAGTGAAGACTGATCCTTCACAGGATTAAGTTGCTCATGAAATAGGCTACTTTTAGTTTCCCAACTTATATTAAAATATTTGATTATGAGTCTCTAAGCATCAATTCTTCAACATATAGTTGAAAATATAATTTTATGTCCAAAAAAATTAAGATTAGGTTTATTAAAAAAACAAAAAAGAGTCACAGCTGAGACCTGGGATTTAAGCAGAGAGCTAGATATGAATTTCACTCTTTCTTCATGGAGCTTTGCAATTTCATAGGACAGGCAAACATTAAGCAAATAAATACAAAATCACTATAATAATGATTGAAATACAAGTCAAAGTTATGATTCAATCAATGAGTATTATGGGAAAAAGGGAATGAATAACTAGAGTGTAACAAAGAAGATTATGTGATATTTAGAGGAATGAAAATAAAAGCAGGAATCTACCAGACTAAAAAAAAAAAAAGTTTAAATCAGACATAAGAAACAGAGTCTATAAAATCACTGAGCAGGAAGTAGCTTGTCACATCCCAGGATATGAGAAAGCCAGAGTCTGAGGAGGTATGCAAAAGGCAGGTAGGTAAAGGTACAGTATTATTATTTGGGTTCTAATATCACATTGAGTTATGCTCAATTATGTTCTGGAAACAAGTGAATGGTATTGATGGATTTTTAGGATAAGTGACATACACATTGTAAACAACATAATCACAATGAAAACAGATAGGGGGAGGAGTGATTTAGAACGTTAACAGAAATCCCAACCAGGAAACTACTAATGTTCAGGTGAGAGATTTTGGTGGATCTAGGTAGGTATTCAAAAGCAGAGACATTACTCTGCCAACAAAGGTTCGCCTAGTCAAGGCTATGGTCTTTCCTGTGGTCATGTATGGATGTGAGAGCTGGACTGTGAAGAAGGCTGAGCGCTGAAGAATTGATGCTTTTGAACTGTGGTGTTGGAGAAGACTCTTGAGAGTCCCTTGAACTGCAAGGAGATCCAACCAGTCCATTCTGAAGGAGATCAGCCCTGGGATTTCTTTGGAAGGAATGATGCTGAAGCTGAAACTCCAGTATTTTGGCCACCTCGGGCGAAAAGTTAACTCATTGGAGAAGACTCTGATGCTGGGAGGGATTGGGGGCAGGAGAAGAAGGGAACGGCAGAGGATGAGATGGCTGGATGGCATCACTGACTCGATGGATGTGAGTCTGAGTGACCTCCGGGAGTTGGTGATGGACAGGGAGGCCTGGCGTGCTGCGATTCATGGGGTCGCACAGAGTCAGACATGACTGAGCGACTGATCTGATCTGATCTGATCTGAAGAGGAGACAGTATATAAAAGGGTTGCTGCTGCTACTGCTGTTAAGTCGCTTCAATCGTGTCCGACTCTGTGCGACCCCATAGATGGCAGCCCACCAGGCTCCGCCGTCCCAGGGATTCTCCAGGCAAGAACACTGGAGTGGGTTGCCATTTCCTTCTCCAATGCATGAAAATGAAAAGTGAAAGTGAAGTCACGCAGTCGTGTCCGACTCTTAGCGACCCCAT
Organism: Tragelaphus eurycerus; assembly: GCA_935064755.1. Lineage (NCBI taxonomy): Eukaryota > Metazoa > Chordata > Mammalia > Artiodactyla > Bovidae > Tragelaphus > Tragelaphus eurycerus. The sequence continues at coordinate 299,510 of CAKXYN010000292.1, forward strand.
GGACTGCAGTTCACCAGGCTCCTCCTTCCATGGGATTTTCCAGGCAAGAGGACTGGAGTGGGGCGCCATTGCCTTCTCCAATAGAAAAGGGTTAATTGTTGATTTTATGCTGTGTGGGAGAAAAGAGGAGGAATCAACACTGCAATTAAGATGCAGGGTAAATCTCATGTTATATTCTTACAAAAACAAAATAAAAATTTTAAAAATAAAATGTGCTATATACCAGACCACCTGATCTGCCTCTTGAGAAATCTGTATGCAGGTCAGGAAGCAACAGTTAGAACTGGACATGGAACAACAGACTAGTTCCAAATACGAAAAGGAGTACGTCAAGGCTGTATATTGTCACCATGTTTATTTAACTTATATGCAGAGTACATTATGAGAAATGCTGGACTGGAAGAAACACAAGCTGGAATCAAGATTGCCGGGAGAAATATCAATAACCTCAGATATGCAGATGATACCATCCTTATGGCAGAAAGTGATGAGGAACTAAAAAGCCTCTTGATGAAAGTGAAAGTGGAGAGTGAAAAGGTTGGCTTAAAGCTCAACATTCAGAAAACGGAGATCATGGCATCTGGTCCCATCACTACATGGGAAATAGATGGAGAAACAGTGGAAACAGTGTCAGACTTTATTTTTCTGGGCTCCAAAATCACTGCAGATGGTTACTGCAGCCATGAAATTGAAAGACGCTTACTCCTTGGAAGGAAAGTTATGACCAACCTAGATAGCATATTCAAAAGCAGAGACATCACTTTGCCAACAAAGGTTCGCCTAGTCAAGGCTATGGTCTTTCCTGTGGTCATGTATGGATGTGAGAGCTGGACTGTGAAGAAGGCTGAGCGCCGAAGAATTGATGCTTTACAACTGTGGTGTTGGAGAAGACTCTTGAGAGTCCCTTGGACTGCAAGGAGATCCAACCTGTCCATTCCGAAGGAGATCAGCCCTGGGATTTCTTTGGAAGGAATGATGCTAAAGCTGAAACTCCAGTATTTTGGCCACCTCATGCGAAGAGTTGACTCATTGGAGAAGACTCTGATGCTGGGAGGGATTGGGGGCAGGAGGAGAAAGGGACGACAGAGGATGAGATGGCTGGATGGCATCACTGACTCCATGGATGTGAGTCTGAGTGACCTCCGAGAGCTGGTGATGGATAGGGAGGCCTGGCGTGCTGCAGTTCATGGCGTCGCAAAGAGTCAGACACAACTGAGCGACTGATCTGATCTAATTATATACATAATTATATAATTATAATTATAAAAATATACAATAATTATATATTATATAATATAATATATTGTTGGGCTTAAAGTAACAAGGAAGTAAAATTAGTGGATAGCAAAGATAGTATGATGGGAAAGTGAGATAACTTAAAATTTTAGGAATATTATTTCTAGGGGAAAAAAAGAGATATATTGATTTCTGTTAGAGTTTTGTTAAGAGGAATAGACAGTCCCAACAAAGGGAAACAATACTTCAACAGATTGCAATGAAGGATGAAGATTAAAAAGGAGCACGCTACGAGCAGAGTAAATAACACTTCAGTAAGATGGTAAAAGTAATGCAAATATATTTGCACTGAAACAGGCATAAATATTGTCTATTTCATACTTAAAGATAGATTGTCAAAAACTGAAATAAAATTAAATCAATGGAAATTCTGCATAGATTTGACATTGTTAAATGTATGAGCAGACTAGTTTCAAAATAAAGACTGCAATGGCATTGGATGGTTGAAAATAGAATGTATTAAACATTTGACATGTACCTAAGATGTGCTTAGAAAGTAACCTGTAGTATTAGTGCATACATTTTTTTTAAAGTTGAAAATTGATGTTTATAAAAGAACAGCAAACAAACTTGATGAAAATAGTAAGGGCAATTTTTTCAAAGTGATAACATTGAAAAGAATCAAAAGAGAAAAAAAAAGTTATTACATGAAAACAACATGATTGTGTAACTAAAGGTATAAAAAAGTCACACAAACTAATAGAATTAATGAGTGATTTTAGCAAGGTTTCTGGATAAAAGATCAACATATACAAATCAGTTACTATTAAACAATTATAGATAACATAGAAAGTATACTAATAACTAGATATTTACTATAGCAGTAATCGTTTATAGGAATAAATCTAATGGAATACATATAATGGCTCCACATTGAAAATGCATATGTAGGAAAAACTAAATTAAACCTAAACAAATAGATTAAATCATCTTCAGGACTTTAAGATTCAGAATTGTTAAGGATCAATTTATTTATAGATTGAACATATTAAATTTTAAATCCATTAGGATTTTTTTTCTGTAGAAATTAACAATGTACTTTAATAATGTGTATGGAAATAAAATGGACCAATAATAGCCATAGAAATATGAAAGGACTACAAAGCTGGATGACTTTTTATTTAATTCTGGAAGAAATTTCTAGATTAATTTTAGTAATTAAGCTTTTTATCTTAAAAGTATATAGTACTGACTGACTTTAGACTGCACAATATGAAATAATGTCTTTGCTCAAAAGCTTTTGAAATGTCTGATTATTACTGTGTATTAAATATCTCTTAATTTTAATTTATTATTTGCTAAATTCCAATAAATATAACCAAATTAAAAAAAAAAAAAAACTTTGGGGTTTAACAATTTTTTTAAACTGTAAAGGCGACCTGGAGGTCAAAAATTTTGAGAACATTGATATGAGATTGCAATAGATTGGTTTCTGAGTCAAAAGAGATTTAGGTGCCAGATAAGCATTCTATATCGTTCCCTTTCCTTTCTGAGTAACAACCAAAATATTTTTCAGTCACAACAATACCTCTTCTCATCCAGCACTCATCCCTAAAAAAGAGTTTCACTGTGAATACAATTATTAGGTGTTTGTCTTGGAAGCTGAAATTCCCATGTGGCCTCTTACCTGTGTTATACCAGTTTATTTTTTAAGACATGATTATGCCAGCTTAGTGATATGAAGTAAAAATGATTAAAAGTAAGAGTGAGAGTTCTATTTGGTGAAATACTTGACATATGACAATGAAGAGAAACTTCTGAGAATAAAAATATCTAATAAGAATTTCTAATTTTTAAAACTTATCATTTGCAGTAGGTTAGTTCTTTTCTTTTCCTAATCTAGACATTGAATATACAATGATGAACAAGATTAACAGATTTCCTACCCCAGTAATTTGATTATTTTTGTTTTTATTTTCTCATGCCACTAGATTATAATTTGAGAGAAGAGATCTTTGCCACTTGATCATTAACACTCCCAATAATGTCTGATATGTGTACAACTGAATCTATATGGTGACTGATCAAGTAAAGGCAAGGAAGATGGCTCCTCCTTTAAATTGTAAGGCCCATGAGGGCCTGAATTTTTGCTCTTGTTAGTAATTTCCCCAAGAGTCAGTCAATAACAGTGAGCATAACATAGAAATTGAATAAATGTTTGTTGAATTAACACATGCTGAATTGCCTCTTTCTGATTCAGTCCTCTGGGATCTTACAAGGTAATACTGAATGAGTACAAAGAACCCTGAAGGTCATACCTTCATTTTCTTCAGTGGGACTTTGAGTAATCATTAAAATCAGATAACAGAAAGAAAGATAATATATGACAGTTTCTAGATCTCTGCATTGTTGAACAGACAATATCATTCAAAATCACAAATGCTTCACCTACTAAATGAGACATGCTGATACACAGTTTGAAATTTGAAATAAGAGGATAAACAGTATCTACCTCATGGATTTGTTGTCACAGTTAAAGGAGATCATGCATGAAGGTACAAAGCAGCATCTTATCCACTATGGGCATTCAATAAACTTCTGTTTCCTAAATAGAAGAAATGAGAGAAATTGTCCTTTAAATATAATTATTGGAGAATTTCTTTTAAGGCTTATGAGTCTAAAAAAAAATAGATACTTGAATGTACTTTTTTAAAGGTGTGGAATGACCAAGACCAAAAATATAGTCATTTATAGGGAATGTAGAAATAATATTGTGCCTTTGTGACTATATTCAACCTGAAATGTTTGAACTGCAAAATACACTGAACAGAGAACACCAGGTAAACTCACTTTTAAAGAGTCCCAATCTAGCTGATGAGTCTCTAGTTATATCTCTGTTTTACACACTTTGCTCTACACCAACAGATTACTAATTATTTTAAGTGGATTACTCAGCTGACAGAGAACTTCAGCAGAAAGACAGGTTTGATAAAGACAATTGAAAGTTCGCTAGTGAAGATCACTGAAACCAGCTTGGTAGAATGTTAATTAACTGCCCTCATTTTGCAGGGCGCGGGGGGGGGGGGGGCTGAAACTTTCATGTGTAAAATAATTCCACCTGTGTCAACATTTTATATTTGCTAGGACTCAATATGATATCAATACATATAGTTTCACTCTTTTTAAATTTAAAATATATGCTAGATTTTTGCCCCAGATATGGTTATTGCTTCAAATGTGATTTTTTTCCCAAGATAGAAAAAATTCTTCTCCTTTTCTTATAAAAGAAAACCAAAGACTAAACAATGGTCATGAAACTTTGCCACATAATACATATCCAATTCTCCCTTTTAATTTTACTTAATAAAAAGAAGGCTTGATGTTATTTATATTAATAGATGAAGGATGTAGCCTTTACTGGTACCAGAAATTCCTTTTGTTGTACTTGAAAATAAAAGTTTAGATGATATTCTTGGACAATGACAGTTTTCTTAGATCGGGGAAAGCCCATGATGTCTTAATGAATTAGTGTAACTCTTTAGTATATTATAATTATCTGGGAAAACAGAGGGGGAAAGTAGTGTAATTTACTCATTCCAAGAATTAGTTATGACTAAACCCTATGATAGTAAGTGTAGACTTAGGGTGTCGATATAAATTTTGAACACTGAATGAAAAGTTGGGTTTACAGGAATCCTTCGAATCAAACATTGTGTATGCATATTTAGTCACTCAGTCATGTCCAACTGTGCAGCCCGTGAACTGTACCCTGCCAGGCTCCTCTGTCCATGGAATTTTCCAGGCAAGAATACTGGAGTGGATTGCCATCTCCTACACCACGGGATCTTCCTGACCCAGGGATCTTACATTTTCTGCATTGGCAGGTTGATTTTTCCCTTGTGGCTCAGTTGGTAGAGTATCTGTCTGCAATTCAGGGGACCCAGGTTTGTTTCCTGATTTGGGAAGATTCCCTGAAGAAGGAAAAGGCAACCCACTCCAGGATTTTTGCCTGGAAAACCTCACAGACAGAGGAGCATGACAGGCTCCAGTCGATGGATTCACAGAGTCGGACTCATTGAGCCTCTGAGCAGTGCCCCCTGGGAAGCCCAACAAACATTTTAACCATGTGAAAGTTTTGTGTAGCAACTTAGAGAAAATCTGTTTTCTCAAGACTCATTTCTACTTATTTGTTCTTTCCAATTAGTTGACTTGATCCTGATATGTGAAATACTTTTTCTCTTCAACTATAATGACTGTCTTCAGAAATTCTATTACTTTTTGCTTCTTTTAGTTTTAATGCTTAAAACTTGACATCCCTTGAGTGATCTTTCAATTAGCACCTCTCCACTAATACAATCTTCTGTGAATTCGCTTGTTTGTCTGGCTTGTTTACTAAAAACAGGATTAATTAATGACCTCTGTGATATTTGTTATGAATAATTCTTTTTATTTTAATTCAAATTTCCCTGGAATATGATGATGCCAATCAGTAACATGAGTGTTAGACTAAAAAAGAACTACAAATTGACAAAAATCAGCAATTAGAAATGGGAGACTAAAGTTATGATGAAGCTATCAGAATTTTCATTAACAGTATCCTACTATTCTGCAAACACTTAAATAGTTCAGCTGAAGGAAAAGAAAGCTAGGAGTGTGCTTGACATTTGTGACCAAATTAACAAATAAAACCCCCATATGAAATTTATGATCAATATTAAAAGTCAGAAATGAAGTACTTGGATGAAATCTCAAAAACAACAGAATGATTTCTGTTCATTTCCAAGGGAAATCATTCAATATCACAGTAATCCAAGCCTACGCACCAAAAAAACCCTAAAGAATCTGAAGTTGAACGGTTGAGTTCCAGAAAAACATCTATTTCTGCTTTATTGACTATGCCAAAGCCTTTGACTGTGTAGATCACAATAAACTGTGGAAAATTCTGAAAGAGATGGGAATACCAGACCACCTGATCTGCCTCTTGAGAAATCTGTATGCAGGTCAGGAAGCAACAGTTAGAACTGGTTATGGAACAACAGACTGGTTCCAAATAGGAAAAGGAGTACATCAAGGCTGTATATTGTCACCATGTTTATTTAACTTATATGCAGAGTACATCATGAGAAACGCTGGGCTGGACGAAACACAAGTTGGAATCAAGACTGATGGGAGAAATATAAATAAACTCAGATATGCAGATGACACCACCCTTATGGCAGAAAGTGAAGAGGAACTCAAAAGCCTCTTGATGAAAGTGAAAGCGGAGAGTGAAAAGGTTGGCTTAAAGCTCAACATTCAGAAAACGAAGATCATGGCATCTGGTCCCATTACTACATGGGAAATAGATGGAGAAACAGTGGAAACAGTGTCAGACTTTATTTTTCTGGGCTCCAAAATCACTGCAGATGGTGACTGCAGCCATGAAATTAAAAGATGCTTACTCCTTGGAAGGAAAGTTATGACCAACCTAGATAGCATATTCAAAAGCAGAGACATCACTTTGCCAACAAAGGTTCGCCTAGTCAAGGCTATGGTCTTTCCTGTGGTCATGTATGGATGTGAGAGCTGGACTGTGAAGAAGGCTGAGCGCCGAAGAATTGATGCTTTTGAACTGTGGTGTTGGAGAAGACTCTTGAGAGTCCCTTGGTCTTCAAGGAGATCCAACAGGTCCATCCTAAAGGAGATCAGTCCTGGGTGTTCATTGAAAGGACTGATGCTGAAACTGCAATATTTTGGCCACCTCATGCAAAGAGTTGACTCACTGGAAAAGACCCTGTTGCTGGGAGGGATTGGGGGCAGGAGGAGAAGGGGATGACAGAGGATGAGATGGCTGGATGCATCACCGACTTGATGGACATGAGTTTGAGTAAACTCCGGGAGTTGGTGATGGACAGGGAGGCCTGGAGTTCAGCTATTCTTGGGGTCGCAAAGAGTTGGACACAACTGAATGAACTGAACTGATAGCATCTGTTTTATGGAAAAGATAGTTTACATGTACATGTCATTAAGGTGTTATTAAATATGTATTTCAAGTATCATTTTAATGTTAGTTCATATATTAACCAAACACACACAAAGTCAGTTATAATTCACTGATAGATCTAGTTAAAGTAACATGCCAATATAAATATAAATGGTGGTATCCCTGAATATATAATATTAAAATAGTAAAAATACTTCATTTAGGTTGACTTTGTACCTCTACCAAAATAGAAAAAGGCAGCATTTAAAGGTCCCTTTGAGAGAAACTGATGACACATTTTATTGAGATCATTCTTTTCATTGTAGGAAAAGTGTGTTCAGTGTCATGACAGTGCAATGTTAATGAATGGGTATATCAGGTATTGAATGAATGTTCCTCTCTGACTACATTAGTGAAAAGGAAAAAAAGTTATTTTAAAAAGTGGCTTGCAGTTGAAATGATTGAAATGACTTGCTCTGAGAGGGTGGCAGCATCATTCTAATCTTTACTAGAGGAAAATAATCTTGATTGGCCTCTTTGGTGATTAAAGATGACACACCTGACACCTTTGCTATTATCTACATGGGAGATGGGCTTCCCTGGTGGCTCAGTAGTAAAGAATCTGCCTGCAGTGCAGGAGTCATGGGAGATACAGGTTCGATCCCTGGGGTCAAGAAGACCCCCTGGAGGAGTACATGGTGGCCCACTCCAGTATTACTGCCTGGAGAATACCATAGACAGGGAAACCTGGTGGGCTACAGCCCATAGGGTCACAAAGAATCGGACATGACTCAAGCAAATTAGCTCGCAGGCATGCACATGGAAGATAGGTAAATAAGAATTAAATTGCTCTATAAAATGATTTAAATGGGACATTGCTTGACAGATGATGCTTTGAAAACAGAGTAAAAGTAAGGATGAGAAGGCTGAGGTAAGACAAGGCAGGCAGGAAATAGGGTTAGGTCAAAGTAAAGGACAATCACTTTTGGTGGACATTTTTGCCTCCTTCCATTTTCCATCATGGTGTGATCAGCAAGACTTTAGAAATGAGACATAACTTTTAGAAATAACTTGAAGTCTGAATTTTTTTTAATTTTTTCCTGTGTGTGTTGTAATTGTTTTCTTTAACAGTCAAAATTTGGTAATGGCCTGTATAGACAGCAATACTTTCCAGTAATGCTGCCTTGGGCAATGAAGAACGTGAGGACATAGGCCTGGAGGTTCTGATAACGTTTAGAACTGTATGACTAGAGGCCAGGCATCAACAGCTCAGTGTATTGATTGAGAGTCTATTTACTGTTGAGAAACAGGTAGTGCAACTACCTTCCAGGCTCAATAAATCTTTTCACCTAACTAAAAGTTGAAGAATAAAAAACCCAGATGATACATTCTAACAATATCTCAGACAGTATCTAGCGGTATCAGCAATGTTTAATAAATCATGATGATTTAACATTATATTTACTATTGAAGAAACATTTTTCTTACTTTCTAATGAGGTAATACATAGAAAGGTATGAGTAGCTCTGAGAGAGAGAACAGAATTTATGAAAAAAAATTTGTACAGAAAAATATATTTCATGTGATGAGTTGGATATTCATGTGGATATATAGACATACCTATGGTTCTTAATAATTAAAAAGAAAGTGCACAAAAGTGCTAGATTTTAAGAGACATATCAGAGAAAGGCAGTAATGGATTTTCACAGTCCAGGCCAAGCGTGGTCTTAATGATTCTCATGCACTTTCAATTTAAGCTTTCAGAAAATTAATCACGTTAAACCACTTTATGCGCTGAAATAACCTGGCTTTTTTATTACATAATTATTGGACATGGCGGGGTAAAGTTGTTTGAGCATTTTTATGGCTCTCAGGTGGATAATAGATCACAGTTCTGTATAGCAGCTCTAACTAGAAAACACCATACACTTCTCTATCTTGTCAGTATAGTTTTTCTTTATAAAAGTCTCAGGATGTAACAGAACTTTGGTGACAATAAGAGAAATTTCCAGTAACAAGGGTTCTTGACCTGTGCATACAACTATAATTTAAAATATAAGAATTCAAATCCCATGACTTTAAAGCATCCTCTTACAAGCAGGACAGATATTTTGTAGAATAAACAAGTTGATAGCATTAGTTAAACTGATTGATATTATTTTAGTAAAAATATAGAATACGTATCTAGTAATTGTCAAAATTGAATGAATAAATGCTGATTATAGGAAAAAAACTTACTTTTTTATTTCTACCATGATTAATTTTAATGTCATAAAAACTGAGATTGATTTTTGCAATAATTTCTAGATCAGATAGGGCTCACAATTAATCCAAAATAACTGGCTGCAATCTTTAGAAGTTCCATTTTTAAAAAAATTGTATTTGAAAAAATCTCCCTTCTCTTTATGAGTAATTGCAACTAACTGATACATAGTGAACAAGAAGAGATTTGAGAATGCATTATTTAAGGATATATGTTGATGAAAATGGAAACTGAAATAGGAACCAATTAGTACAAAGAATATTTATGAAGAAAAGAAAACCCTTCAAAACACCACAAGGGTTGCACTGTGTGTTTTCTAAGTAGCATAGTGAATAGTGTTCAACCTTAGAATAGTGGTTCTTTTGTTTCAATTGATCTGTCATACTAGGAAGTAAAATATATAATTGTAAAAAGTAAATTATATAATTGTGAAAGATAGATGAGATAATAACTCTGATTCAAACTGGTTTTAAAAGGTATCTAAAAATCTGAAGGTTGATGGAAATTTTTGAGTACTTTTTCTAAAATAAACTTTGGATTAATGTCAATTCTATAATCTATTTTCACTTTTTAAAGTTCTGTTCAATTCCGTTGCTAAGTCGTGTCCAACTCTTTGTGATCCCATGGACTGCAGCATGCCATGTTTCCCTGTCCACCACCAAATCCCCACAGCTTGCTCAAACTTTTGTCCATTCATTCAGTGATACCATCTGACCATCCCATCCTCCGCTGGACCCTTCTCATCCCACCTTCAATCATTCCCAGCATCAAGGTTTTTTCAATGAGTGAGCTGTTCACATCACAAAGTGTTGGAACTTCACCCTCAGCATCAGTCCTTCCAATGAATATTCAGAATTGATTTCCTTTAGGATTCACTGGTTTGATCTCCTTGCAGTCCAAGCGACTCTCAAGAGTCTTCTTCAAAACCACAGTTCAAAAGCATCAATTCTTCTGCACTCAGTTTTCTTTATGGTTGATCTCACATCCATACATGACTACTGTACTGGAAAAACAAAAAAAATTTTTATGGACCTTTGTTGGCAAAGTAATGTCTCTACTTTTTAATATGCAGAGATTGATCGTTTACTATATCTAGGTTGGTCATAATTTTTCTTCCAAGGACTAAGTGTCTTTTAATTTCATTGCTGCAGTCACTATCTACAGTGATTTTGGAGCCCAAGAAAATAAAATCTGTCACTGTTTCCATTGTTTCCCCATCTGTTTTTCATGAATTGATGTACCGGATGCAATGATGTTAGTTTTTTGAATGTTGAGTTTTAAGCCAGCTTTTTCGTTCTTCTCTTTCACTCTCATCAAGAGGTGCTTTAGTTCCTCTTTGCTTTCTGCCATAAGGCTGGTGTCATCTGCATATCTGCGATTATTGATATTTCTCCTGGCAATCTTGATTCCAGCTTGTGCTTCATCCAGCCCAGCATTTCACATGATATACTGTGCATATTAGTTAAATAAACAGGATGACAATACAGTCTTGACATATTCCTTTCGCAATTTGGAAACAGTTCGTTTTTCCATGTCCAGTTCTAACTATTGCTTCTTGAGCTGCATACAGGTTTCTCAGGAGGCAGGTAAGGTGGTCTGATATTCCAATCTCTTTAAGAATTTTCCAGTTTGTTATGATCTGCACAAGGGCTTTAGCATAGTCAATGAGGCAGAAGTAGATGCTTTTCTATAACTCTTGCTTTTATATGATCCAACAGATGTTGGCAATTTGATTTTGATTCCTCTGTCTTTTATACATCCAGCTTGAACATCTGCAAGTTCATGATTCATGTACTGTGGAAGTCTACTTTGGAGAATTTTGAGCATTACTTTGCTAGCGTGTGAGATGAGTGCAATTATATGGCAGTTTGAACATTCTTTGTCATTGCCTTTCTTTGAAATTGGAATGAAAATTGGCCTTTTCCAGTCCTGTGTCCACTGCTGAGTATTTGAAATTGTTGACTTATTGAGTGCATCACTTTAACAGCATCTTCTTTTAGGACTTGAAATAGCTCAGCTGGAATTCCAAGACTTCCACTAGCCTTGGTCACAGTGATGATTCCTAAGACCCACTTGACGTCACACTACAGGATGTCTGGCTCTAGGTGATTGATCATTCATATTGGTTATCTGGGTCATGAAGATCACTTTTGTATAGATCTTCTGTGTATTCTTGCCACCTCTTAATATTTTCTGCTTCTTTTAGTTCCATACCATTTTTGTCCTTTTTAATGCCCATCTTTGAATGAAATATTCCCTTGATATCTCTAATTTTCTTGAACAGCTCTCGAGTCTTTCCCATTCTGTTGCTTTCCTCTATTTCTTTGCATTGATCACTTTCTTATCTCTCCTTGCTATTCTTTGGAACTCTGCATTCAGATGCTTTTATCTTTCCTTTTCTCCTTTGCTTTTCGCTTCTCTTCTTTGCACAGCTATTTGTAAGACCTCCTCAGACAACAGATTTGGCTTTTTCCATTTTTTTCTTGGGGGTGGTTTTGATCACAGCCTCCTGTACAATGTTACAAACCTCCATCCATAGTTCTTCTGGCATTCTTTCTATCATATCTCTCCCTCGAAACTATTTGTCACTTCCACCATATTATCATAAGGGATTTGATTTAGATCATCCCTGAATGGCCTAGTGATCTTCCCTTCTGTCTTAAGTCTGAATTTTACAACAAGGATTTCGTGATCTGAGCCACAGTCAGATCCCAGTCTTCTTTTTACTCATACATCTGTATAGAGCTTCTCCATTTTTGGCTGCAAAGAATATAACCAATCTGATTTTGATCTGGGGATGTCCATGTGCAGAATCATCTCTAGTGTTGTTGGAAGAGGGTATTTGTTCTGACCATTGTGTTTCTTGGCAACTCTTTTAGCCTTTGCCCTGCTTCATTTTGTATTCCAAGAGTACACTTGCCTCTTACTCCAGCCACCTCATGACTTCCGACCTTTGCATTACAGTCCCCTATGATGAAACAGACCTCTTTTGTGCGTGTGTGTGTGTTAGTTCTAGAATGTCTTGTATGTCTTCATAGAGCTTCTTTGGCATTATTGGTTGAGGCATAGACTTGAATTACTGTGATACTGAATGGTTTGCCTTAGAAATGAACAGAGATCTTTCTGTTGTTTTTGAGATTGCACCCAAGTACTGCATTTCGGACTCTGTGAGGGCTGTGAATTGACTATAAGGGCTAATCCATTTCTTCTAAGGAATTCTTGCCCACACTAGTAGATATAATGGTCATCTAAATTAAATTCGCTCATTCTTGCACATTTTAGTTCACTGATTGTTAAAATGTCAGTATTTAGTCTAGCCATCTCCTGTTTGACCACTCTTAATTTATCTTGATTCATGGTTCCTATGAAATTTTCATAGGTTCTTATGCAAATTTGTTCTGGGTCCCTATACAATTTTATTCTTAACAGCATCAGACTTTACTTTCATCATCAGACATATCCACAACTGGGCATTGTTTTCACTTTGGCTCAGCTTCTTCATTCTTTCTGGAGTTATTTCTCCACTTTTCTGCAGTAGCATATTGGGCAGCTACTGACTTGGGGAGTTCATCTTTCAGTGTCATATCTTTTTGCCTCTTCATTAATTTCATGGGGTTCTCAAGGCAAGAATACTGAAGTGGTTTGCATTCCCTTCTCCAGTGGACCACATTTTGTCCACCATGGCCCATCCATTTTGGGTAGCCCTATATGGCAAGGCTCATAGTTTCACTGAGTTAGACAAGGCTGTGATCAATGCGATCAGTTTGTTAAATGTTCTGTGATTGTGGTTTTCCTTCTGTCTGCCCTCTCATGGATGGAGGCTCAGATGGTAAGGTATCTGGCTCAATGTGGGAGACCTGGGTTCAATCCCTAGGTTGGGAAGATCCCCTGAAGAAGGATATTGCAAGCCACTCCAGTATTCTTGCCTGGAGAATCCCCATGGACAGAGGAGCCTGGTGGGCTACATTCCATGGGGTGGCAAATAGTTGGACACAAATAAGTGACTAAGCACACCCACAGCCCTCTGATGGATAAAGATAAGAAGTTTATGAAAGTTTCCTGATGGGAGGGACTGACTGTGGGGGTATCCTGGTCTTGGTCTGATGGGTAGGGCTATGTTCAGTAAATCTTTAATCCAATTTTCTGCTGATGGATGAGGCTGTGTTTCCTCCCTGTAGTTTGGCCTCGTTCAAAAGGACTTATTCCAGCACACCCTTCTATTGTATTCAGTGCCCCAGCCCTGTGGCAGGCCACTCTCCAGAGCCCCTGTCCATGCGGCACGTCACTGCTGACCCAGTGCCTCCATAGGAGACACTCAAACACTCCAAGGCATGTCTGGCTCAGTCTCTTGACTGAGTCTACTTTTTTACTTGTAGGTAATTTTCAGTTATATTTATAAATGTTTTGAGTTCCACACTCATTAATACATTTTGTCATAAGTTACTTAAAAATCAACAATAACTCTAGTAATCACCATAAGGATAAAATTTGTTTCACAAACTCTTGGTGCAGAGCTGAAAATATTAACTTTTGTAGTGTAATGATAAGGCATAATAACACGGCTTAGGGTTTAACATGTTTTCCTTGTATGTTAAAATAGTTGAAAGTTATTCACTCATCTATTTATCACTAGTAAACCATATTAACCCAATGGAGAGTTATTACAGTGGTTGAATAAATGTTCTCAAGGGAGCAAAGTCATGGAGGACAATAATGCTGTGACCAAGAGCAGGCAAAAACAATGAGGTCACACTAGAGGTGGACTTAGGTGCAGCAGAGTGTATAGGAAAGGAAATAGATAGAAATGAAAGAGGAGTTCAAGGGCAAGATGTTAAAATGTACTGACAAGCAAACATTAGTGGTTAATGGGCAATAAAATTTTAAGATAGGGGTCTCTCAATCTTAAAGGTATTGATTTTTGTATTTTTATTACAGGATAAGACACCAAAATTATATCACCAGCACTTATGTCATTTAAATATCCACACTTTGCTTGAAGGAAATAGAAAATTAATGGTGGACATTTTCTACCTGGTGCTTAAGTCATTCTTTACTCAAAAATTATGTGATTAGGGATATGTTTAATTCTTTCACGCTATATCTTAGAAGTGACTTTGATGAATGAATATTTTGCAGTATGCCAATTTCCACAAAGTTATTGAATTTGCCTCACACATTAAAAGGGTGTTTTGCTAATATTTTTGTTGTAGGTTATTTGATTCAAATTTCAACATCTAACTACATTTAGCTACTTAAAATTTTTACCACCATTGAGAAAAATACACACACTAACATGGCCTATATTCCATTAGGTAGATATTGCACTGAATTTCATAAATATGTTAATATTTACTATAGTTACATTTCTTAGGACATGGCTTCTCCTTTCTCTATATATATTTTAAATTATTTTATAAATATCATTGATATAAAACTTAATGGCTGTGTTTTGTTTTAGACTCAAGCTTTAACAGGTGAATTAAATTGTACAATACATATGTAAATAAATTAAATAAATATAGTTTATATAACTCTTTTTCCATAATATCATCACAGTAATTGTCATTATAGGAATTGTCAGCAATTCCTATAATGGTAAAATCACATTACATATAGTTTCACAGTTGTCTATAATTTGATTTGCTTTCTTTAATGATTATGCAAGGGATGGAAGTAGTTATTGAATATGATCAATATTTTCTCTAAAATTAAACATGTTCTAGCATTATTTCAGGTATTTTAATTAGTATTTAATTAAATTTTTATATACATTTTAAGTGAGTTATGAAAAATAACAATAATTTCCTATGACTATGTGCCAGAAACAGTGTTTTCTTGGTTCTGCTAAGTCACTTCAGTCATGTCTGACTCTGTGCGACCCCATAGAAGGCAGCCTACCAGGCTTCCCCATCCTTGGGATTCTCCAGGCAAGAACACTGGAGTGGGTTTCCATTTCCTTCTCCAATGCATGAAAGTGTAAAGTGAAAGTGAAGTCGCTCAGATATGTCTGACCCTCAGCGACCCCATGGACTGCCGGTTCAGATCAGATCAGTAGCTCAGTCCGACTCTTTGTCGCTCAGTGACTGATCTGATCTGATAAGATCTGATCAGATCAATCGCTCAGTCATGTCCGACTCTTTGTTGCTCAGTCGTGTCCGACTCTTTGCGACCCCATGAACTGCAGCACGCCAGGCCTCCCTGTCCATCATCAACTCCCGGAGGTCACTCAGACTCACATTCATGGAGTCAGTGATGCCACCCAGCCATCTCATCCTCTGTCGTCCCCTTCTCCTCCTGCCCCTAATCCCTTCCAGCATCAGAGTCTTCTCCAGTGAGTCAACTCTTCGCATGAGGTGGCCAAAATACTGGAGTTTCAGCTTTAGCATCATTCCTTCCAAAGAAATCCCAGGGCTGATCTCCTTCATCATGTGTAAAACAGATAGATTGTGGCAAGAGAGTATATAACACATGGAGCCCAGCCTGGTGTTCTGTGATGATCTAGGTGGGTAGTATGGGTGGAGAGGGAGGTTCAAGAGGGAGGGAATGTATATATATATATGTATATAAAATTATGTATATGTATATAAAATTATAACTGATTTGCATTTTTGTATGGCAGAACCCAACACAACATTGTAAAGCAATTTTCTTCCAATTAAAATATAAATTTAAAAAAATGTAGAAATAAACTAGATATTGATTCTAATGACCAGTTTCAAAATATCTTTTACAATATTCTTTTTAAAATGTTTGTTTTTATCAAAATAGTCTCAAAACTCTTAGGGAAAATGTCAAATATTAAATAATGTGTTAAATTTTCCAACATATTGCTTTTTGGAGAAAATATCCTCTTTTGTATAATTTGGAATATAATAATGTTACATTTTGGATAATTTGGAACATAATAATGTTCCAAATAACTTTTGTGATTAGAGAATAATTGGTCTATATTAAATACTCTGTTCACCATTGAAAGACCTCATCTCAACATATGTTGGGCAATCATAGAATGTCTTAATTTATTCTCATACAAGATAGAAACCCTTACTTTCCTTTAATTCATCTGTCAGACCATATTTAGAGTGTGTATTCATTTCTGCACAACATTCTATCAACAGAAACATCCACTTTCTGAGGAAAACAAGTCCTGAGAAACAATACTCTACTTCTCCACAATTTGACTTGCTGGTCTAACCCCATAAAGCTGTTTCAAAAATAATTCATAGGGTTTCTGTGAGAAGTAAATGAGGTAATAGATACAAATGTGTACTTAAAAGACAATATACATTTATAAAAGGTAAGGATATCTTGTATAGAAAGTTTATTTCCTAGAGATTCAATTTATTGGTAATAGGACAAAAATCTTCCTTCGTGAGCATTTCTCTGTAGCATATCAGTGACGAAATTACCAATTTCCTTAATATCTACTTGTGTGTAGGCAATCAGAATAAATTTTATCTGTATTATTTCTCATAAAAGTTTACTAGATATTAAACAGATATAAGATATGGATTATTTCCTAATCGAATTATTTCCCATAAAAAACAAGGTTATTAGATATGCATTTTAACTTACTCATCCTACTAGACAGGTTATATGGCTTAGACAATTCCACAGTCTGCACTCCAGGTTAGCAAGTGATTATTGAGTTTCTGTCGTGAAAACTGCTTATATAGTAATATACTTATTGACTTAATCTGGAATTGCGAAATGACTGTCCTTTATAACACTTAGTGCATCACAAGAGCCACTGTCTCCCTTTGGAGATACTTACCGTGCTGCCACTATGGCAATAAATAAACATCAAGAGTTTTTGAAAATGTGAAACTGAGTAACTAAAACTGGCCTTTCAATGAACTGCTACTTAAAAATTGCTGTTTTTTTTTTTCATCTGAATGCTCTGAGAATTTTTTTTTGTATGTCAATATATTTGAAATGATGATAATCTTGAGAATTGAATGCATTTTCTTTTCTGCTTCTTTGCTATTTTTATTCTATATCTGTATATTTAGAAGCACCACAGTTCATTAATAATTAGAAAGTAACCTTTCAAATGTGGAACTTCTAGACTTCAGGTATCACTTTGTATCTTTTAAAATCAATTTCTACAGACTGAAATTCAGGATAAAGATAAAAGGAAAATATAGAAACAAGGAAAAGCTCTCTTTTTAAAACTTGCAGGATGTAGTGTCTCATGAGTGATTGTCAGCTAGTTAATGCATTAAAGGATTATCACTCATGGGTAGTTACTCAAATATTTTTTTTTCTTTTAATTTTGTTTCACTCCTGAAAAAAAGATTATTTCCACATGAGATGTGCATATTTCATCCTCACCCTCCATGAAATTAGAGCTAATGTTAGGGATGGATGAGCTATTTCAAGAAAATTAGCTGAAAACTAAGCTTTCTTCAAAAAAAATGAAATATTAAAATATTTTCAGAAGAAGCAGGAAAATAAATGCCAATAGTAATGTCCATGTTTATAACACATTATACAGATTGGGCCAGACTGGATTCATCCATCAAATGAAGAGAAGCAGCATCCTTTGGCTAACTATCTGTGAAGGCAGTTTTCCAAAAAGCCTCCTTGATAGGTAGGAGGAGGGAAGACATGTAAATTCTATTTCACATATAAGATTCAGACACATGAAGATCTGAAATAAAGAACTGAATGTTTTTCATGAACAGACAATGAGGCCTCTTAAGAAAAATATGGAATGAAAGCCAGTATTAGTATCTAGCAACACTGCTAAACAATCTAAAGAGGGGCACTCTGCATGGGTTTACCATCTGGCTATTCCTTGGCTCTTTAGAGACCCAACCAGGCTAGAAATACATATGGTTCTTTTAAAAGGTAGCAGCAGAACAACAAAATGTTGATATGCAATTTTCAGCAATATTTTTATTTCTTTATTTTTGCAGGATCTAAGCTATATTTCTACAAACTCTTAAGTAGACTAGAAAACAGCATTCTTTGATCATTTTACTGCTTAGAACATAGATGCAAAGGAAATCAGTTCTCACTCTGTAAGAGAATTGTTATGCAAGGCATCAGAATACTAAAACTCAGCTTGTCTGTTGCCTGAAATGCAACTCAGTGCAGCAGCAGATCTTGGCACTCTAAAGGTTGCCAATGGAGAGTCCCAGTTAAGCTACCAAGGATGTCTGCAAATTCATGCCTGATGGATGGTATTGGAAATTAGAAGGCCTAGGAGTTGTATAGGAATCCACCAAAGTAGTATGGATAGGAATAAATTATTCATTGATTTACCCAGCACTACAAGGACATGAAAACTTTATACTTGCTTAATATCAAGTCAATATATAGAGGGCAAGAGCTAAAATTAGGGAGTCCTATTAATGTGACAATATTTATTCCTGTGTCTTCTTATTCATCTGAAATATGTTCCCTTATATTTTCAAACTTCTTTATTTTATGATTATAAAATTGAAATAGGTAAGAAAACTTCTAAAATGATGCTTTGTGTGATATACAGAATTTTGGCATCTCTATATCACAAAAGCATTTTGAAGAGTATACAATCTTAATAGCATACATATTTGAAGTAAACTTTTAAGGAAGGAGAAAAAATATATACTATGGTATATATACTATATATATATACACTATGGTATATATTTTTGCTTATATACAATGTGCATATGTGTGTTTATCTCAGTAGCCAAGTATTTTCTTAAGTATTTACTTTGCCAATTAGAGAAGGCTTTTCAGTACCTCAGAAGTTTGATTCTGAACTGTAAAAGCACATATTTGAGGGCTGGTTCATAGATATATGCAAAAATATTTTGTTAAATATACTTACAAAATAAAATGTTAAAGACATTTTCTAGATGACTAAAAACAGTGTACATCTTCCTTCAGAAAAAATAAGCAAGGCAGAAGCCAGATAACTTTTACTATATGTAAGTGTAGGTGTATAATATTGGTATAATATTAGATGACTTAAATTGCTGTATTGTATGAGACCTCTTTTTTCTGAGGCAGAATTTTTATATCATTTAAAAAGATTGTAGTCAGTGACAGGGAAACAAAACTTGAACTTGGCTGCTTTTTCAGTTTCTATTTCAAATACTCCAGTATTTTAACTTGGCACAATGGCCTGATTTGTAATCTTTAGCTGTGATATGTTTGTGTGTGTGGCAGGGGGTGGAGTTGAGGTTATTAGTCACTCAGTGGAACAGTGATTTGATACTTTTATAAGTTGAAATCTGAAGTAGTAGGTATAATTCTCTGCAATTCTTTGTTTAGTCATTTTTAAGGATTTCGTTTGTCAAGAGTAGAAGGTAGATAGGCTGTTTGAATTTCTTGAAACTCTTTTCACAGCTTATTAAGGAATAATTTACATACTATAAAATTTGCCCATTCTAAGTGAATTAAGTGATTTTAGTAAACTTATACAATTATGCAACCATTACCACAATCCTATTTTAGAACTTTTTTGTCACCCAAAGTTTTCTTTTTGCCTTTTGCAAATTAATCCTCACTCTCACCTTTGGACCTCCACATTGATCAACTTTTGCCTCCACAAATTTGCCTTTTCTACACATTGCATGCAAATAGAATCATACAGTACTGTCTTTTGAGTCTGCTGTATTTCATTTAGCTTAGTGCTTTTGAGATCCCTCCATGTTGGCACATGAATAAGTGTATTTCTTTTTAGTGCTAAATGGTGTCCCATTGAGTAGATACACAAATTTGTTTATCCAGTATTCGATTGTTAGACATTTGGATTGTTTCCAGTATTGACTATTATGAATAATGTTATGAAAATTCATATATAAATCTTTGTGGGTTTATGAAATGTTTTCATTTCTCTTGGGTGTGTCCTTAGGAGAGAACTTTCTAAGTCATATGTTAAGTTTGTGTTTAACTTATGAAACTACTAAATAGTTTTCAAAATGTCTGTACTACATAACCTTCCCAGTAGCATTGTATAAGATTCTTTTCCACCACATTGTAAGCAGTGCTTGCTATTGTCTAATTTTTTGATTATAGCTATTCTAGTGGATGTATAGTAGTGTCTTATTGGGCTTTAAATTTCCATTTCCCTAGTGACTAGTGATGTTTAGCATCTTTTCATGTGCTTAATTACCATTCCTATATCTTCTTTGGTGAAATATCTATTTAAATATTTTGCTCATTTTGGGGATATATTTTAAATACTGGATTGATTATAAATTTTCTTTATATATTTTCTTTTAGTGTGTAGATTATAGAGGAGCTACACTGGCAGAAAGTGAAGAGGAACTAAAAAGCCTCTTCATGAAGGTGAAAGAGGAGAGTGAAAAAATTGGCTTAAAACTCAATCAGAAAACGAAGATCATGGCACCTGGTCCCATCACTTCATGGGAAATAGATGGGGAAACAGTGAAAACAGTGTCAGACTTTATTTTGGGGGGCTCCAAAATCACTGCAGATGGTGATTGCAGCCATGAAATTAAAAGACGCTTGCTCCTTAGAAGGAAAGTTTGACCAACCTAGATAGCATATTAAAAAGTAGAGACATTACTTTGCCAATAAAGGTCCGTATAGTCAAGGCTATGGTTTTTCCTGTGGTCATGTATGGATGTGAGAGTTGGACTGTGAAGAAAGCTGAGTGCCAAAGAATTGATGCTTTTGAACTGTGGTGTTGGAGAAGACTCTTGAGAGTCCCTTGGACTGCAAGGAGATCCAACCAGTCCATTCTGAAGGAGATCAGCCCTGGGATTTCTTTGGAAGGAATGATGCTAAAGCTGAAACTCCAGTACTTTGGCCACCACATGCAAAGAGTTGACTCATTGGAAAAGACTCTGACGCTGGGAGGGATTGGGGGCAAGAGAAGAAGGGGACGACAGAGTATGAGATGGCTGGATGGCATCACCAACTCAGACATGAGTCTGCGTGAACTCAGGGAGTTGATGATGGACAGGGAGGCCTGGCGTGCTGCGATTCATGGGGTTGCAAAGAGTCGGACATGACTAAGTGACTGAACTGACTGATTGACACACCATTTTACTTTTTAGAGCAGTTTTAGGTTCATAGCAAATTTCGGCATAAAGTACAGAGAGAGCCCCTAGGTCTCCTCTGCCCACACATGCCCAGCCTCTCTCCCACAGTCAACATCCTCCAAGAGTGGTATGTTAAATTACAATTGATGAGCCTACATTGACATGTCATTATCACCCAAAGTGTGACTTGTCTTTTCATTTTCTTAATTTTGAAAACGGAAAGTTTTTCATTTTGATAAGTTTTAACCAATTTATTATTTTATGGATTTTTATGTATCTTTGCCAAACCTAATGGATTTGCCTGGTGGCTCAGACAATAAAGCGTCTGCCTACAATGCGGGAGACCTGGGTTTGATCACTGGGTCAGGAATATCCTCTGGAGAAGAAAATGGCAACCCAGTCCAGTACTCTTGCCTGGAAAACCCCATGGACGGGGGAGCCTGGTACCCTACAGTCCATGGGGTTGCAAAGAGTCAGACACAAGTGAATGACTTCACTTCACATTCTTATTACAGATGAATATACTACTCTCACTGTGCTGCTTACTTGAATACTAATTCAAAATACTTGCATGAATGTATATGATTCTATCAGAATGCTAGATTCTGCTGCTGCTGTTGCTGCTGCTAAGTTGCTTCAGTTGTGTCCGACTCTGTGTTATCCCATAGATGGCAGCCCACCAGGCTCCTCTGTCCCTGGGATTCTCCAGGCAAGAACACTGGAGTGGGTTGCCATTTCCTTCTCCAATACATGAAAGTGAAAAGTGAAAATGAAGTCACTCAGTCATGTCTGACTCCTAGCGACCCCATGGACCACAGCCTACTAGGCTCCTCTGACCATGGAATTTTCCAGGCAAGAGTACTGGTATGGGGTGCCTTTGCCTTCTCTGATACTAGATTCTAGAACAAGCAAAAACCTAGATTTCAACTGTTTTCACACAATTATTTCTTGCTCACTTTATAGCCCAAAGAACATATTCATGGCAAGAAAATGCCTGCCATGTGATGATGCAAGAACTTAACAGCTTCTTCTGATTTTCCAAGACCTCTGTATTCAGTTAAGCAGATGGACAGAAATCATGACAAAGATACTCTTGTTTCATAAGCTCCAAGAGATAGAAACATTATAAACTTCATTCACCAGTGTTGAGAATTTGACACTAGATGAACAAGAAAGAAAGACATGTAATATAGGCATTCTGTTCTATGAAAGAGAAAATATGAATCTTTGTGGATGGCTAAGCATTTCTGGCACATTATATAGTGTTTTATTGTGTATAAGATAGTTTCACATATATTACTTGATGCTTAAAATAAGACTGAAGTTGATTTAGAGAGTTAAAAATTTAGTAAAGAATTGACCTAGGACTGAATTTTAATTACTCTAATGCACAATATATAGCATCTCCTTTCTATAACAAATATTTAACTTAATAAAATTATTGTTAATACCTTTATATATTTCTGCATGGCATGTTTACCATTGACATAAGCTATAATATTTTATGGTTAAATTCCAAATACCTATTTATGTATATTTTGCCATTAATGCTTTCTTTTTAAAAGCTAATAGAATAAAATTAATCAACATGTCCTTAAAATCATTATGAAGAATGATAATTATAATCATGCCATTGGTAAAAAACTGTGTTTCATACTAGTGGCTAAAATAAGGACACTTTAGGCAGCTGGTTTTAAAAGTATTTGACCCTAGAACAGTCTATGCCTAAATGTAACATATCAATTCAGTCGCTCATTCGTGTCCAACTCTTTGTGACCCCATTAATTGCAGTACACCAGACCTTCTTGTTCATCACCAACTCCCAGAGTTCACTCAAACCCATGTCCATCGAGTCAGTGATGACATCCAGCCATCTCATCCTCTGTTGTCCCTTTTTCCTCCTGTCCCCAATGCCTCCCAGAATCAGGGTCGTTTCCAATGGGTCAACTCTTCGCATGACGTGCCCAAAGTATTGGAGTTTCAGTTTTAGCATCAGTTCTTCCATTGTACACCCAGGACTAATCTCCTTTAGAATGGACTGGTGGATCTCCTTGCAGTCCAAGGGACTCTCAAGAGTCTTCTCCAACACCACAGTTCAAAAGCATCAATGCTTCGGTGCTCAGCTTTCTTCACAGTCCAACTCTCACATCCATACATGACCACAGGAAAAACCATAGCCTTGACTAGACAGACCTTTGTTGGCAAAGTAATGTCTCTGCTTTTTAATATGCTATCTAGGTTGGTCATAACTTTCCTTCCAAGGAGTAAGCGTTTTTTAATTTCATGGCTCCAATAACCATCTGCAGTTACTTTGAAGCCCCCCTCCCAAAAAAATAAAATCTGACACGGTTTCCACTGTTTCCCCATCTATTTCCCATGAAGTCATGGGACCAGATGCCATGATCTTCGTTTTCTATTGAACTTTAAGCCAAATTTTTCACTCTCCTCTTTCACTTTCATCAAAAGTCTTTGAAGTTCCTCTTCACTTTCTGCCATAAGGGTGGTGTCATCTGCATATCTGAGGTTATTGATATTTCTCCCAGCAATCTTGATTCCAGTTTGTGCTTCTTCCAGCCCACCATTTCTCATGCACTCTGCATATAAGTTAAATAAGCAGGGTGACAATATACAACCCTGATGTACCCCTTTTCCTATTTGGAACCAATCTGTTGTTCCATGTCCAGTTCTAACTGTTGCTTCCTGACCTGCATAGATGTTTCTCAAGAGGCAGATCAGGTGGTCTGGTATTCCCATCTCTTTCAGAATTTTCCACAGTTTATTGTGATGCAAACAGGCAAAGGCTTTGGCATCGTCAATAAAGCAGAAATTGCTGTTTTTCTGGAACTCTATTATTTTTTCCATGATCCAGTGGATGTTGGCAATTTAATCTCCCGTTCCTCTGCCTTTTCTAAGGCCAACTTGAACATCTGGAAGTTCATGGTTCACATATTGCTGAAGCCTGGCTTGGAGAATTTTGAGCATTACTTTACTAGCATGTGAGATGAGTACAATTGTGCAGTAGTTTGAGCTTTCTTTGGCATTGCCTTTCTTTGGGATTGGAATGAAAACTGACCTTTTCCAGTCCTGTGGCCACTGCTGAGTTTTCAAAATTTGCTTGCATATTGATTGTAGCACCTTCACAGCATCATCTTTTGGAATTTGAATTAGCTCAACTGGAATTTCATCACCTCTGCTAGCTTTGTTTATAGTGCTACTTGCTAAGACCCACTTGACTTCACATTCCAGGCTGTCTGGCTCTAGGTGAGTGATCAGACATCGTGATTATCTGCGTCATGAAGATCTTTTTTGTACACTTCTGTGTATTCTTGCAACCTCTTCTTAATATCTTCTGCTTCTGTTAGGTCTGTACCATTTCTGTCCTTTATCGAGCCCATCTTTGCATGAAATGTTCCCTTGATATCTCTAATTTTCTTGGAGAGATCTCTAGTCTTTCCCATTCTGTTTTTTTCCTCTATTTCTGTGCATTGATTGCTGAGGAAGGCTTTCTTATCTCTTCTTGCTATTCTTTGGAACTCTGCATTCAGATGCTTATATCTTTGCTTTTCTTTTTTTTTAAATTTTATTTTTATTTTATTTAACTTTACAATATTGTATTGGTTTTGCCATGTATCAAAATGAATCTGCCACAGGTATACATGTGTTCCCCATCCTGAACCTTCCTCCCTCCTCCCCTCCCCATACCATCCCTCTAGATCATCCCAGTGCACCAGCCTCAGGCATTCGGTATCAGGCATCGAACCTGGACTGGCAACTCATTTCATATAT
The DNA here is from genome assembly GCA_935064755.1 of Tragelaphus eurycerus. Taxonomy (NCBI): domain Eukaryota; kingdom Metazoa; phylum Chordata; class Mammalia; order Artiodactyla; family Bovidae; genus Tragelaphus; species Tragelaphus eurycerus. The sequence continues at coordinate 324,765 of CAKXYN010000292.1, forward strand.
GATATTATACTTATTTCAATGCCATTCTCCCAAATCATCCCGCCCTCTCCCTCTCCCAGAGTCCAAAAGACTGTTCTATACATCAGTGTCTCTTTTGCTGTCTCGTATACAAGGTTATTGTTACCATCTTTCTAAATTTCATATATATGTGTTAGTATACTGTATTGGTGTTTTTTGCGGGGGGTTCATGACATTGTACAGGAGACAGGGATCAAGAACATCCCCAAAGGAGATTTTTTTTTTCTCCTTTGCTTTTCAATTATTTTCTTTCACAACTATTTGTAAGGCCTCCTCAGACAGCCATTTCACTTTTTTGCATTTCTTTTCCATGGGGATGGTCTTGATCCCTGTCTCATATACAGTGTCATGAACCTCTGTCCATAGTTCATCAGGCACTCTATCTATCAGATCTAGTCCATTAAATCTATTTCTCACTTCCACTGTAGAATCATAATTTGATTTATGTCATACCTGAATGGTCTAGGGTGGTGGCCGAGAGGAGCTACCCAACACCCTAGGTCAGCAGGGACAGCCGGGAGGAGCTAACACATTTCCAAAGAGCGGTGGCTGCATGGGCACAGGAGGGCTGAGAGGAGCTACTCCATGTTCAAGGTTAGGAGGGGTGTCTGTGAGGAGATACCCCTTATCCAAGGAAGGAGCAGCGGCTGCACTTTGCTGGAGTAGTTTTTAAGTGATAAACCACGTCCAAGATAAGAGAAACCAAATAAGACGGTAAATGTTAAGAGAGGCATCAAAGGGCAGACACACAAACCATAATCACAGAAAACTAGTCAATCTAATCATACGGACCACAGCCTTGTCTAACTCAATGAAACTAAGCCATGCCATGTGGGGCCACCCAAGATGGGCAGGTCAAGTTGGAGAGTTCTGACAGAATGTGGTCCACTAGAGAAAAGAATAGCAAAGCACTTCAGTATTCTTGTCTCGAGAACCCCATGAACAGTATGAAAAGGCAAACTGATAGGATACTGAAAGAGGAACTCCCCAGGTCAGTAGGTGCCTAATATGCTACTGGAGAGCAGGGAAAAATAACTCCAGAAAGAATGAAAGGATGGAGCCAAAGCAAAAACAACACCCAATTGTGGATGTGACTGGTGATAGAACCAAGGTCCTATGCTGTAAAGAGCAATATTGCCTAGGAGCCTCAAATGTTAGGTCCATGAATCAAGGCAAATTGGAAGTAGTCAAACAGGAGATAGCAAGAGTGAACATCGACATTCTAGGAATCAGCAAACTGAAATGGACTGGAATGGGTGAATTTAACTCAGATGACCATTATATCTACTACTGTGGGCAGGAATCCCTTAGAAGAAATGGAGTAGCCATCATGGTCAACAAAAGAGTCCAAAATGCAGTACTTGGATGCAATCGCAAAAACGACAGAATGATCTCTGTTCATTTCCAAGGTAAATCATTCAATATCACAGTAATCCAGGCCTATGCCCCAACCAGTAATGCTGAAGAAGCTGAAGTTGAACAGCTCTATGAAAACATACACGACCTTTTAGAACTAACACCCAAAAAAGATGTCCTTTTCATTATAGGGGACTGGAATGCAAAAGTAGGAAGTCAAGAAACACCTGGAGTAACAGGCAAATTTGGCCTTGGAATATGGAATGAACCACGGCAAAGGATAATAGAGTTTTGCCAAGAGAATGCACTGGTCATAGCAAACACTCTCTTCCAACAACACAAGAGAAGACTCTATACATGGACATCACCAGATTTGCAGCCAAAGATGGAGAAGACCTATACAGTCAGCAAAAACAAGACCGGGAGCTGTGGCTCAGATCATGAACTCCTTATTGCCAAATTCAGATTTAAATTGAATAAAGTAGGGAAAGCCACTAATCAAATGTAACATATACATCTAATAATTGCATAACATATAAACTAATGATAATTATATAACTTATAAATAGATTACTGATTTATTTTATTCATATACTATGTAAAAGCTACCTGCTCTTCTGAATTTTATTAAAGCCTATCATGTCATTTGTGATATGAGAAAATGGGAAGAGAAAAGTCTCGTATGAATATCACAGATTATTTTCACTTACCATATGAATTGGAGGCTTATTAAACTATGTTTGAAGTCTAATACCTGTGAAATCATTAATTTCCCTATGATAGTCCCTTGCCTTCTCCCCCAAATATCAATCGAAGAGCCTTTAGCTGTTATTATAAATCCTTCACAATGACACTGTCAATTATTCTTAATCTATTATTAGTCTCTGCAAAATTAGAATCCCAGATGTCAGTCCTGTCTGTCATGTTGCCACGTGTATGCAAGAAGTTTTTCCTTGTATGAAGAACAATTCTTATCTACAAATTCAGCATAAGGTTACAAAAAAATACTACAACAGGCAACATTATGCCCTTCCATGTTATGCTGCTGCTGCTGCTAAGTCGCTTCAGTTGTGTCCGACTCTGTGCGACCCCATAGACAGAAGCTCACCAGGCTCCCCCGTCCCTGGGATTCTCTAGGCAAGAACACTGGAGTGGGTTGCCATTTCCTTCTCCAATGCATGAAAGTGAAAAGTGAAAGTGAAGTTGCTCAGTCGTGTCCGACTCTTAGCGACCCCATGGACTGGAGCCTACCAGGATCCTCCGTCCATGGGATTTTCCAGGCAAAAGTACTGGGGTGGGGTGCCATTGCCTTCCCCACTTCCATGTTAGAAATTGTAATAAACAGTTTGACTTCAGAACACATCCTTTAAGAGGACCTCCTGGACACTAAGCACCTCACAAATCATGAAGTCATTACTGAACATTTTCAGTGTGGAGCTACTTAGGTATATATTTATTTATTTATTTTTAAAGTAATATAGTCAATAGCCTTGAAGAGGTTATAATCCAGGGAGGACAGCAAAAGTAGTAGGTGCTAAATGTTTTTCTACTCTTCATTCTGCTGCTGCTGCTGCTAAGTGGCTTCAGTCATGTCTAACTCTGTGCAAACCCATAGACGGCAGCCCACCAGGCTCTCCCATCCCTGGTATTCTCCAGGGAAGAACACTGGAGTGGGTTGCTATTTCCTTCTCCGCTGCATGAAAGTGAAAATTGAAAGTGAAGTCGCTCAGTCGTGTCTGACTCTTAGCAACCCCATGGACTGCAGCTACCAGGCTCCTCCGACCATGGGATTTTCCAGGCAAGAGTACTGGAGTGGGGTGCCATTACCTTCTCCAACTCTTCATTCTAGTTTAGGACACATAATTAATGATGGATTTTAGTATGTGCTACATTTAGGGCTGTGGTGAGTGATATTCAATCAATAGGCATTTTATTCTATGAAGCACTGTGAATCAACCAGAGGATTTTCTCTCGATAAACTGTTGCCTAGAAACTCAAAGTTACCACTCTTTTCTTAGAAGAATCCTAAAAGGCTCTGCATGTCCTTGTCCCTTATTCCAGTTACATCATTTTCTTTATTACCAATTTTCTCTTCTAGCAAGACTAGAAAATGAGGATATTTATTTAAACCATTCAAAAAAGATTAAGGCAATTTGAATTTAAGGGATGCTTGTCATTCACTCAAAGTCATCCCTGCAGACAGAACAGTAAAGACTAACCGAACCAACAGACCCTTTACTATAGTGTTTAGAACTAAAAATAAAAATAATAAGTATTTAAAGACTATGCATAGTTGAAGTCTAGGCTCTTATTTTGATGTCATTGGAGGTGCTGTTAATCACAAAAGACTCTCTTTATGTCTATAAGAAATGAATCGTTTCCTTAGCATTGCCCAGGTATGTTGTATAAGAATATACTAGTTTTCTACAGATGTTGTAACAAATTGCTACAAACCTAAAGGCTTAAAACAACCTCACAAAATTATTTGCTTGCAATTACGTAGTTAAGAAATTCCAATGAGTGTCATAGGTAAAGATCAAGGTTTAGCAGGACTGTGTTTCACACTTGTGGCTTTACAGGAATATCTATTTCTTCCTATATTCATTTTTTTAAAGGCTGGCCACATTCTTTCACTTTTGGACCCTACCAGTGTCTCTCTTACTTTCACTCTGCCTCCTTTTCCTTTTTTCTTCCTCATTTAGAGAAACTGTAATTACATTGAGCCTACGTGGATAACCAAGGTGCTGATGTCTTTCTTAAACTCAATTGATTAGCAACCTTAATTCTGTCTGCAAGCTTAATTCCCTTTGCTATGTAACCTAATATATTCTGAGGTTCTGTGGATTAGAATGTGACATCTTTGGGTGGCATTATTCTGCCTACTACATTCAGATCAGATCAGATCAGATCAGTCGCTCAGTCGTGTCCGACTCTTTGCGACCCCATGAACCGCAGCACGCCAGGCCTCCCTGTCCATCACCAGCTCCCGGAGGTCACTCAGACTCGCATCCATCGAGTCAGTGATGCCATCCAGCCATCTCATCCTCTGTCATCCCCTTCTCCTCCTGCCCTCAATCCCTCCCAGCATCAGAGTCTTCTCCAATGAGTCAACTCTTCGCATGAGGTGGCCAAAATACCGGAGTTTCAGCTTTAGCATCATTCCTTCTAAAGAAATTCCAGGATTGATCTCCTTCAGAATGGACTGGTTGGATCTTCTCGCAGTCCAAGGGACTCTCAAGAGTCTTCTCCAACACCACAGTTCAAAAGCATCAATTCTTCGGCGCTCAGCCTTCTTCACAGTCCAGCTCTCACATCCATACATGACCACAGGAAAGACAATAGCCTTGACTAGGCGAACCTTTGTTGGCAAAGTGATGTCTCTGCTTTTGAATATGCTATCTAGGTTGGTCATAACTTTCCTTCCAAGGAGTAAGCGTCTTTTAATTTCATGGCTTGGATGCAATCTGAAAAACGATAGAATGATCTCTGTTCGTTTCCAAGGCAAACCATTCAATGTCACAGTAATCCAAGTCTATGCCCCAACCAGTAACGCCTACTACATTAGAATGATAGAATACCACAAGTATTTCACTCTGTTGTCATATTACATGTAGAATCCACTTACCAGGCCTTGTAGCTAATGCTCAATCATTTTCTCTGACTCTGTGAGGCCCATGTGGCCACCTTAGTGCCTCAATAAATTTAAATCAGCACTGGATTTCACATTCTGGCCACTTATCTGCTGGAAAACCTCCAATAGTGATATAAAGTGAGTACCACTTCTCAAGATTTGAGGTTTTTTTGATACTATCAGAATGAGAAGTTTAGCTATTGTTAATAACACGTTCTCTTCAGAGCTCATGTCCTGAACTCAAGTCTGGTTGCAGGGATACTGGCCTCTCCCCATAGGTGACTATTCGGTCTCCCTTCCTTTGGGAAATAGAACCCAAATGCACAAAGGTCGCATCAGTCAATCCCAGGATATAAAATAGGAGGTAAAAAATTATACTTGACCCTCTTTACCCAGGGGCCCTTCTTTTCAGTCCTGCTAACTCTACCACACACAGGTCATACCATTACAAAGAAGCCTCAAGTAAAAGATTGATGAGAATGATGACCAGGTTCAAGGCTGTTTGTATTTGACTTTCTATCAAGCCAGCATACAGACATTTCAAAGGACAAAGGCTAAGGCCAATATAAGTTAATGCAGTTCTCAAATGCCTCCTTGTTTCAGGGGAAACCCACCTAAATATGTGCTCACTCAGAGGCCTATCATCATTAGCCTTGAGGAGGGACAACAGGTCCCAGAAAGCAACTGCCTGCCATACATTTGAAAGCACTCACATACTTGTCAAGTCTCGCTGCATGTAAATATTCCATCTTCTAACTTCAGAATTATTTAGTTTTTTTTTTTTTTTTTTCTATTTTTTAAAACAAATTTTCCCCTTCCTTTATGCTGTGAACTTTAGGATGCTGTGAATTTTTCCCTGCCTCTTTTTGCCTTGTATATGTCTATGAGATGTAGGGCATTTTAATCTGCATAATTTCTTAGTGTAGGATTTTTAAGACTATCAACCTAACACAAAAGATTCCAAGATATGACTAAATAGTGGGCTTAAATTTTACAAATGTTAAACATTTCATTATTAAATATATGATACTTTACCATTATAACTGATTAAAGGATATATATGAATATGAGTGTGGAAAAGTAGAACACTATTTAATAGTATATTATTAAATATCATATTAGAAAATGTTCCTTGGACAATTAAATTTAGGCACAAGAAGTTAAAAAAAGTTTTACAGGTTTAAGTATGCCCAGGTATGTTTGTGCACTTGTGCTAAAGGCCTTTACTTTGTCAATATGTTATGTAAATTTCCAGGAGGGACAAACAATTCAATGCTAGTTAAGGAAGCTTGACTAAGAACAATATATTTTGAAGAAAAAATTCACAGGAATATATTCAGTGGAACAGAATGTGGCTATATGCTCTGAATCATCTCAGCTTTCCTCCTAACACTATTTTTATGTTATCAATATAAAGTTAATTATTTATATTTCAGTCAGTTCAGTTCAGTTCAGTCTCTCAGTCGTGTCTGACTCTTTGCGACCCCATGAATTGCAACATTTCAGGCCTCCCTGTCCATTACCAACTCCCTGAGTTCACTCAGACTCACATCCATCGAGTCATTGATGCCATCCAGCCATCTCATCCTCTGTTGTCCCCTTCTCCTCCTGCCCCCAATCCCTCCCAGCATCAGAGTCTTTTCCAATGAGTCAACTCTTCCCATGAGGTGGCCAAAGTATTGGAGTTTCAGCTTTAGGATCAGTCCTTCCAAAGAACACCTACAGCTGACCTCCTTTAGAATGGACTGATTGGATCTCCTTGCAGTCCAAGGGACTCTCAAGAGTCTTCTCCAACACCACAGTTCAAAAGCATCAATTCTTCGGCGCTCAGCCTTCTTCACAGTCCAAATCTCACATCCATACATGACCACAGGAAAAACCATAGCCTTGACTAGATGGACCTTGTTGACAAAATAATATCTCTGCTTTTGAATATGCTATCTAGGTTGGTCATAACTTTCCTTCCAAGGAGTAAGCGTCTTTTCATTTCATGGCTCCAATAACCATCTGCAGTGATTTTGGACCCCAGAAAAATAAAGTCTGACACTGTTTCCACTGTTTCCCCATTTATTTCCCATGAAGTGATGGGGCCAGGTGCCATGATCTTCATTTTCTGAATGTTGAGTTTTAAGCCAGCTTTTCACTCTCCTCTTTCACTTTCATCAAGAGGCTTTTTAGCCCCTCTTCACTTTCTGCCATAAGGGTGGTGTCATCTGCGTATCTGAGGTTATTGATATTTCTCCTGGCAATCTTGATTCCAGCTTATTCTTCTTCCAGCCCAGCGTTTCTCATAATGTACTCTGTTGGCAAGTATAAAGTTATTTGTATTTTTTAAGTTTTCCTGTTTCAATTTTTTATTGTACAAAAGTAATCTTTCTGCTTGTTTTCATCTATTACAATGTTTTGTGTATGTGTTTCTTTTTTTTTTTCGTTTTTAAATTTTATTTTATTTAACTTTACAATATTGTATTGGTTTTGCCATATATCAAAATGAATCTGCCACAGGTATACATATTACATGTTAATGAGTTAATTCATAAGTAACTACTTCTTTAGTTTATCTTCAATAATTATTTTTATATCACTTAGGTAATTGTTTCCCGATGACTCAGTGGGTAAAAAAATCAACCTGCTGTGCAGGCAACACAGGAGATATAGATTGCTTCTATCCCTGGATCTGGAAATCTTCTGGAGGAGGGCACAGCAACCCACTCCAGTATTCTTGCCTGGAGAATCCCATGGACTGAGGAGCCTGGTTGGCCTCATAGCATCACAAAGAATTGGACACAACTAAGTGACTAAGCAAGCATACAATACTTTGTTGCTAATAAATAAATAGAAATTATAATAATTATTATATTAAAACCATTCCATAGGAACTATAAAGATTATGCATAGCAACTTTTGTCTCAACAATAAAGCTTAAATTTTAGTTTATGTTATTGTGTAATAATTTGAAAGAATTTGTGAAAATGTTGCTAGTGAAAAGTTTTATATGAAACATCCTTACTGTCTTTCACTGAGATTAATACTTAGTAAGAATATTTGCATAAATATGCATGGCAATATGTATTTGATAATCAGGACACAGTGTATTGCCAAAATGTATATATGCTATTCTGCTTTTCAAGTAGTGCTGGCAACATCTTTCATAGACCTCTCAGCCTAGGGCTCCTTCTCAGGTGCTGCTGTACTCATGGAGCCTTCCTTTCTTCCTTTTTCAGGGGTTATTCTATGTACTGACCTTTCAAACTATTTTATTTGACTCTATTTTCTTGTTGTTTTTTTTCCCCCCTCTTAACATTTACAGACTAAGTAATAACCTGTTTTTCTTAGCTTTAATTTTCTGTAACTGCACCCAAAGACAAAGACATGAAGAGCCATAAAAAAGCACAAAAATAGCCGTAGTGACACAAAACTAACAAATTTCTTTGTAACAATGTCACAGAGCTGACACATTTCTTAAGTAGCGGCTCCTCCATATGTTTTTATTCTGAAATGGTAATTCAAAACAGTGATTTGTAGGTTAGAAATCTGAAAAAAAAAAAAATAGCATTTTGAAAAGTTTTAGTCACATTATGAGCTTGCCTGGGTCTTCTGAAAAGCCAAAGCACAGTTCACTCTGCAAGAGATTTATTAGGGACAATGATTGTACAGGAAATAAAAGGATCAGGGAAAGGCAGAAGAGCCATTAAAACCTGATACAGCCTTGGATCAAATTAAAGCAAAGACAATGAAGGGAGAGAAGGAAGGTTGGGCAGAAGTATCTTAGACTGCAGTACAGTTCTTTTCCCCCTAGTTTTACTGAGACTTAATTGTCATATAACATTGTATAAGTATCAGGTGTGTAATGTGATTATATATATATAATATATATACATGGTGAAATGATAATTATCATAAAAGGCTTAGTTAACACATCCATTACTTCACACAGTTAACTTCCTGTATGTTTTGTGTGTATGTGAGCAGTGAGAATGTTTAATATCCATATGTAGCAACTTTCAAGTATACTAATATACAGCATGGTGACTACAGTTAATAATACTGTATTGCAATGCATTTCTAAGAGTTCAGTGTGGTCTTTGAGGAGACTGTGAGCCAAAGTCACCCAAGTATGAAGGGATTCCAGTGTCTTCTAGGAATGGATGTGCCTTAGTATCCCTTCATGCTCAGTCCCTGTCTGCAAACGTTATTGAGGATCAATTTCCAAGGAAATCTGATGGATTTCATAGCTGTATGGCTGGAATCTTTGTTCAGTTTTGCTCACTAGCAACCAGAGATTAGAGAGGTAGATCCTAATGGCTATCATGGATCATATGCCCCTCAACATTTCTAAAATTATTTCTGTCACAGAGAATAGTTGATCTTACACCACTTCTAGCCATCCTGGGTAATTCCACCAATTACTGGTATGTTGTTCAAATGGGAATATTTAGCAATATTAATAATAGAAAGTACTACAAGTAAGCAATAATAAGAATGACTTAGGAGTAATTTGCTAAATTTTATTGGTTTTATTTTCCTTCATTGTTTCATCTCATAATCATGTTGTGACTCTTATTTGCAATGAGATCTGTTATTCATCAGTCTGAAACCCTAGTTTATATAATACAAGCATATTAATCTCATATTCAATATTTTTCAGCCATACTGATAAATCACCCTGTGTATTTGTTTAAATGTGTATTGTCTATAGTTTTTATTTATATATCCCTGAATTTTCATAATTCCTCTCTTTTTATGTCTTCCTAGGCATACTTAATAAAAGTAAATTATTAATACCATATAAAGCTTATACAAATATTTTGCGTGGCAAAATATTTTGGTATCTGCTTCTCAGAGGAGCCAAAATAACAAACAATGTGGCTAAAATTAATCAGATAGAATACTGTTTTGGTTTCAGATTTTCAACCTTTCAATCATTGCTCCAAATTACCATTTGAGGATATCATACATATAAAACTTAAAATATCATAAGATGGTATCTATATGCAAGGTAACATATTGACAAACAGTGATCCCAATAATACTCGTTTAAAATATTAGTGCTAATTTTTTGTTACCATTAGAGGCAGTACTTGACTCTTTTTGATCTCTTTGTCCTCAATCACTTCTTTATGCCTTGGATATTTATAGAAGAATTTTTTCAAAGGCTTGTTGAATTGGAGAACAAATTATAGTTTAGATAAATGTCCATTAAGGAAAATAAGGATGATGTTGAGAAGACTTCTAAAGTGAAATGAAATCTTGAATCATTGCATATCTTAACTAAATGCCTATGAACAGTGAATCTGCTTTTGTTCAAAAAAAATTGGGTCTGGACTTAAGAGAATGTCGAAGGAATATTTGGAAATGGGGAATAAAAGTCTATCTTTTTGTCCTTTGACTGCAATAAAGAAATTTCCTTTTCTCAATTCCTTTAAGAATAACCTTGAGACAGACAACATTGTGAGTCAGTGGATCAGAAGGCAGGGGGTGAATGTAGTCATGTGATTGCTGAGATGGTGAGGGTCTCACCTTTCCAGACCTTGAAGCCAGAAGTTTTAAACTGGATTCAAAACTGGATTGTATGATTTGGTATAGGGATGGAAACCACCAACTCATAATGTTTTTTTCTTTTTTTCCCCCTTTTTCTTCTTTTCTGTTCTTCTCACCTTAGCACCCTCTGGGATTGGTCACTGAAATATCAAAATACCTAGACTTATTCATCTAGCTTCATGCTTTCTGAGCTACCACATAAAGAAAAAAAAAAAAATCAATAAAGTTGTTACCTACATCTTGTAACTGTGCTTAGCACTTTTTATGCATTTTGTTCAATGTCAGTCACCAGGGATTTCCTTACACTTGGGAATCCAGTGTTCCAACCATTTGCCATTTGGTCCCAATCATTCCTAAGCTAAGCTAATTCTTTTCATATGTAAAACCTCCAAGTTTTTGAATTTACAGATATATTTAGGTATGAAATGCTTTTCACAAATTTGTTTGTGGTGTTTAGTTGAACAATCTATAAAAACAGATATTTTTCTTAGAAATGGGGTTCTAGGATTACTGTGTTAACAAATATGTATGATACAAGAGAAATGCTATATTTTGCATATTTAATTCACACATTTGCAAGTTTTGATACTTAAAAAATGTTGAACATATTTTATCATTATTCCGAGGTATGCTTTGGTCTTTTCATTATCTTCATCACCTTTTGGAAAACAATATTATTATTTTGGAAATTTCTAAAGATTAATTAAGATTAATCATTTCCTTATTTTCAACTGACATTTAAAATAAAACTAACACATATATGGAATTTAGAAAGATGGTAACAATCAACCTGCTTATGAGACAGCAAAAGAGACACTGATGTATAGAACAGACTTTTGGACTCTGGGACTGGGAGACGGTGGGACGATTGGGGAGAATAGCATTGAAATATGTATAATATCATATCTGAAACGAGTCAGTCCAGGTACGATGCCCGATAACAGATGCCTGGGGCTGGAGCACTGGGATGACCTGGAGGGATGGTGTGGGAGGCGGGGAGGGAGGAGGGTTCAGGATGGGGAGCACATGTATTCTGGTGGCGGATCCATCTCGATGTATAGTAAAAGTAATACAATATTGTAAAGTTAAGAAAAATTAAAATAATAATAATAAAAAAAATGTAAAATTAAAAAAAATAAAATAAAATAAAACTAACACAATATTGGGAGTTAGCTATGTAGAGACTTATCTGTTATATTAAATCTCTGGTTCTTCACCACAACTATATTTCATGCAATAGTATTCATAGGCAAGCCAGTTTTAATTAATATTCCAGAGTTATTTTGTCAGACACTAATACAATACTCTATTGATATTAAAATATATTAGAATTGATTCAACCCTTAATCATCTACTTTAGTCAAAGTAGAAATGAGAGAGTGGAGTGATATTCTTTCCAGATCTGTGACACTGATGCCTTCTACTAATTTTCTGAAGTTATATACAGATGTGGTTTTTATCACCAACCCATTGACTAACCTCAGAACCAGCTTTGTATAAAATGATCAAATTGTTCCATTCTCCTCCTTGGCTTTGGTAACCTATCCAAAAGTACCTTCCCCATCACTGGTCCTTACTGTTTTCTCCTTAATTCACTGTTTTCCAATGCTTGTTTGGATAACTACAATAGCCTAGAGTCATTCTTGCACATCTTGCCAATGTAATCCTTGTTGTTTAGTCACGACATCATGTTCGACTCTTTGGCTAGCCCATGGACTGTAATCCACCAGGCTCCTCTGTCCACAGGATTTCCCAGGCAAGTATACTGGAGTAGGTTGCCATTTTCTTCTCCATGTGATCTTCCTCACCCAGGGATGGAATCTGGGCCCCCTGCATTGGCAAGTGTATTCTTTATCACTGAACTACTTAAGATGCCTTATTAATCCATGGGCTTCTCTGGTGGCTCAGATAGTAAAGAATCTGCCTTCAATGCAGGAGACCTGAGTTTAATCCCTGGGTCAGGAAGATCCCCTGGAGGAGGAAACAGTAATCCACTCCAGTTTTCTTGCCTGGAGAATCCTATGGACAGAGCCTGCAGGCTCTGGCAGGCTGCGGTCCCCTGGAGTTGCAAAGAGACACAACTGAACATAAACGTAGATAAGTATACTCAGTATGATTAAGAAACTGACTTAGATGTGTGTAACTCGAGATTATCATGCTAAGTGAAGTCAGAAAGAGAAAGATAAATACCGTATGATATTACATATATATATTTGGAACCTGATCAGATCAGTCGCTCAGTTGTGTCCGACTCTTCGCGACCCCATGAACCGCAGCACGCCAGGCCTCCCTGTCCATCACCAGCTCTTGGAGGTCACCCAGACTCACACCCATCAAGTCAGTGATGCCATCCAGCCATCTCATCCTCTGTCGGTCCCTTCTCCTCCTGCCCTCAATCCCTCCCAGCATCAGAGTCTTCTCCAATGAGTCAACTCTTCGCATGAGGTGGCCAAAATACTGGAGTTTCAGCTTTAGCATCATTCCTTCCAAAGAAATCCCAGGGCTGATCTCCTTCAGAATGGACTGGTTGGATCTCCTTGCAGTCCAAGGGACTCTCAAGAGTCTTCTCCAACACCACAGTTCAAAAGCATCCATTCTTCGGCGCTCAGCCTTCTTCACAGTCCAGCTCTCACATCCATACATGACCACAGGAAAGACCATAGCCTTGACTAGGCGAACCTTTGTTGGTAAAGGAATGTCTCTGCTTTTGAATATGCTATCTAGGTTGGTCATAACTTTCCTTCCAAGGAGCAAGCGTCTTTTAATTTCATGGCTGCAGTCACCATCTGCAGTGATTTTGGAGCCCAGAAAAACAAAGTCTGACACTGTTTCCACTGTTTCTTCATCTATTTCCCATGTAGTGATGGGACCAGATGCCATGATCTTCGTTTTCTGAATGTTCAGCTTTAAGCCAACCTTTTCACTCTCCACTTTCACTTTCATCAAGAGGCTTTTTAGTTCTTCACTTTCTGCCATAAGAGTCGTGTCATTTGCATATCTGAGGTTATTGATATTTCTCCCAGCAATCTTGATTCCAACTTGTGTTTCTTCCAGTCCAGCATTTCTCATGATGTACTCTGCATATAAGTTAAATAAACATGGTGACAATATACAGCCTTGACGTACTCCTTTTCCTATTTGGAACCAGTCTGTTGTTGCATGACCAGTTCTAACTGTTGCTTCCTGACCTGCATACAGATTTCTTAAGAGGCAGATCAGGTGGTCTGGTATTCCCATCTCTTTCAGAATTTTCCATAGTTTATTGTGATCTACACAGTCAAAGGCTTTGGCATAGTCAATAAAGCAGAAATGTATGTTTCTATTTTAGGGCACAATTAAGAGCGCCCCTCGCCTTCCCGCGACCGGCGCACACCAAGAGCGCCCGCGCCGCGCCGCGAGGCCGCGGGGGCGGGATTAAGAGCGCCCCGCCGGCTGCGTCGCGCACTAAGAGCGCCCCGCCGGCCGCATCGTGCACTAAGAGCGCCCCGCCGGCTGCGTCGCGCACCAAGAGCGCGGCCAAGAGGAGCTACCCCTACGACTGAGGAAGGACGGCGGTGAGGGCCGGCACAATAAGCACGGCCGAGAAGAGCTACGCCACGACCGAGGTCAGGAAGGGCGGCGGTGAGGAGAGACCCCTCCTCCAAGGTAAGGTGCGATGGCTGTGCTTCGCTGGCCGGGAGCAGCCGGGACGAGATACCCCACGCCCAAGGTAAGAGAAACCCAAGTAAGACAGTAGGTCTTGAAAGAGGGCATCAGAGGGCAAATACACTAAAACCATTCTCACAGAAAACTAGTCAATCTAATCACACAAGGACCACACCCTTGTCTAACTCAATGAAATTAAGCCATGCCCGAGGGGCAACCTGGGATGGGTGGGTCATGGTGGAGAGATCTGACAGGGTGTGGTCCGCTGGAGAAGGGAATGGCAAACCACTTCAGTATTCTTGCCTTGAGAACCCCATGAACAGTATGAAAAGACAAAATGATAGGATACTGAAAGAGAAACTCCCCAGGTCAGTAGAGGCCCAATATGCTACTGGAGATCAGTGGAGAAATAGCTCCAGAAAGAATGAAGGGATGGAGCCAAAACAAAAATGAATACCCAGCTGTGGATGTGTCCGGTGATAGAAGCAAAGTCCGATGCTTTAAAGAGCAATACTGCATAGGAACCTGGAATGTCAGGTCCATGAATCAAGGCAAATTGGAAGTGGTCAAACAAGAGATGGCAAGAGTGAATGTCGACATTCTAGGAATTAGCGAACTAAAATGGACTGGAATGGGTGAATTTAACTCAGAGGACCATTATATCTACTACTGTGGGCAGGAATCCCTCAGAAGAAATGGAGTGGCCATCATGGTCAACAAAAGAGTCCAAAATGCAGTACTTGGATGCAATCTCAAAAACGACAGAATGATCTCTGTTCGTTTTCAAGGCAAACCATTCAATGTCACAGTAATCCAAGTCTATGCCCTAACCAGTAACGCTGAAGAAGCTGAAGTTGAACGGTTCTATGAAGACCTACAAGAACTTTTAGAACTAACACCCAAAAAAGATGTCCTTTTCATTATAGGGGATTGGAATGCAAAAGTAGGAAGTCAAGAAACACCTGGAGTAACAGGCAAATTTGGCCTTGGAACACGGAATGAAGCAGGGCAAAGACTAACAGAGTTTTGCCAATAAAATGCACTGGTTATAGCAAATACCCTCTTCCAACAACACAAGAGAAGACTCTATACATGGACATCAACAGATGGTCAACACCGAAATCAGATCGATTATATTCTTTGCAGCCAAAGATGGAGAAGCTGTATACAATCATCAAAAACAAGACCAGGAGCTGACTGTGGCTCAGACCATGAACTCCTTATTGCCAAATTCAGACTGAAATTGAAGAAAGTAGGGAAAACTACTAGACCATTCAGGTATGACCTAAATGGAACCTGAAACATGGCACAAATAAACTATCTACAAAATAGAAGCAGACTCAGAGACATAGAGACAGAGTTGCTATTGTCTAGGGGGAGGGGTTGGAGGAGGGAAGGACTGGGAGTTTGGGATTAGCAGATGCACACTATTAAATACAGGGTGGATAAACAATAAGTTCCTGCCATACAGCACAGGGAATTATATTCAATATCCTGTGATAAACCATAATGGAGAAGAATATTAAACAAAGAGAATGTCTATGTGTGTATAACTGAGTTATTTTGCTATATAACAAAGATTGTCACAACACTGTAAATCAGTTATGCTTCAATTAAACATTTTGCAAAGTCAATATCATAATCACAGAAAGGAATTTGTCCTCTATAGAACAGGTGTTAACAGTGACCATAAGAAGTCATTCTATAAAAATTCACTCTTCATCTTTGAGAATATTCCAACCATTTTACATATCAGAAAGTGAGATATTTCTTTGGATTCTCACTTTCATCCGGCTCAAGCGATTTCAAATAAATTTGACTTAAATAGACAAAGAAGAGAAACAAGTCTATTACCCCAGCTAATATGGTAGAAATATTCTTTGTTTTGATTCTTTCCTCAGTGCTCTTTCCATTATTATATTCCTACCCACTAATTTATGATAATCACATGAACTGAATGGCACTTACAAAATAACATCCTGTTTAGGGAATTTAATCAAAAGTAATTAACTCAACTGTGTAATACAGGGTTTCGAAAATGCTTTTAAAAATTGATATTTCAACATGAACAATACATATAAAATAATCAATGCTCTGAGAATTATTTTCCCTTTTATAAATAAGCAAGTCAATAAATAAATTCTTATAAGTAAAACTGCCAACAAATTCACATATTTGAATTTCACCAACATACACAAAATGGCATGAAATCTTCCTTCATTTGGTTAGGCTACCAGCATTTAATAAGCTGCTGCTGTTGCTGCTAAGTCGCTTCAGTTGTGTCTGACTCTGTGTGACCTCATAGACGGCAGCCCACCAGGCTCCCCGTCCCTGGGATTCTCCAGGCAATAACACTGGAGTGGGTTGCCGTTTCCTTCTCCAATGCATGAAAGTGAAAAGTGAAAATGAAGTCGCTCAGTCATGTCCGACTCTTAGCGACCCCATGGACTGCAGCCAATCAGGCTCCTCCGTCCATGGGATTTTCCAGACAAGAGTACTGGAGTGGGGTGCCATTGCCTTCTCCATTTAATAAGCTACCAGCATTTAATAGGCTACCAGCATTTAATAATGTGTATGTGAATATGCACATTCATGCAGACACTTGCACACACGTGCACACACACAGGCATGCGGTTCCAACAAATAATTTGCTACCAAAGATTACCTAATAGTTTTAAATTATAGAATTCACATCTTAACTGTTGTTTTCTATGTATTACTTATCATTTAAGAGCTTTTCCTGACTATACAAGGTGAACATCTACCTAGTAGATAAATGTGGGGGGGGGAAACAGACGTTATCTCCTCAAAATTTTTAGGTATTTTGGCAAACATCAGATCAGATCAGTTGCTCAGTCGTGTCTGACTCTTTGCAACCCCATGAACTGCAGCACGCCAGGCCTCCCTATCCATCACCAGCTCTCGGAGGTCACTCAGACTCACATTCATCGAGTCAGTGATGCCATCCACCCAACTCATCCTGTCGGCCCCTTCTCCTCCTGCCCTCAATCCCTCCCAGCATCAGAGTCTTCTCCAGTGAGTGAACTCTTCGCATGAGGTGGCCAAAATACTGGAGTTTCAGCTTTAGCATCATTCCTTCCAAAGAAATCCCAGGGCTGATCTCCTTCAGAATGGACCGGTTGGATCTCCTTGCAGTCCAAGGGACTCTCAAGAGTCTTCTCCAACACCACAGTTCAAAAGCATCTATTCTTCGGCGCTCAGCCTTCTTCACAGTCCAGCTCTCACATCCATACATGACCACAGGAAAGACCATAGCCTTGACTAGGCGAACCTTTGTTGGCAAAGTGATGTCTCTGCTTTTGAATATGCTATCTAGGTTGGTCATAACTTTCCTTCCAAGGAGTAAGCGTCTTTTAATTTCATGGCTGCAGTCACCATCTGCAGTGATTTTGGAGCCCAGAAAAACAAAGTCTGACACTGTTTCCACTGTTTCTCCATCTATTTCCCATGTAGTGATGGGACCAGATGCCATGATCTTCGTTTTCTGAATGTTGAGCTTTAAGCCAACCTTTTCACTCTCCACTTTCACTTTCATCAAGAGGCTTTTGAGTTCCTCTTCACTTTCTGCCATAAGGGTGGTATCATCTGCATATCTGAGGTTATTGATATTTCTCCCGGCAATCTTGATTCCAGCTTGTGTTTCCTCCAGTCCAGCATTTCTCATGATGTACTCTGCATATAAGTTAAATAAACATGGTGACAATATACAGCCTTGACGTACTCCTTTTCCTATTTGGAACCAGTCTGTTGTTCCATGACCAGTTCTAACTGTTGCTTCCTGACCTGCATACAGATTTCTCAAGAGGCAGATCAGGTGGTCTGGTATTCCCATCTCTCTCAGAATTTTCCACAGTTAATTGTGATCTACACAGTCAAAGGCTTTGGCATAGTCAATAAAGCAGAGATAGGTGTTTTTCTGGAACTCTCTTGCTTTTTTGATGATCCAGCGGATGTTGGCAATTTGATCTCTGGTTCCTCTGCCTTTTGTAAAACCAGCTTGAACATCAGGAAGTTCACGGTTCACATATTGCTGAAGCCTGGCTTGGAGAGTTTTGAGCATTACTTTACTAGCGTGTGAGATGAGTGCAATTGTTCGGTAGTTTGAGCACTCTTTGGCATTGCCTTTCTTTGGGATTGGGATGAAAACTGACCTTTTCCAATCTATGGCCACTGCTGAGTTTTCCAAATTTGCTGGCATATTGAGTGCAGCACTTTCACAGCATCATATGCACTTCCTATTTATTTTGTTTAATTTTTCAGATTTTCTATTTTAAGTCAGTTTAGGTAAAATTATATTTGTCTACTTAGAGACCAATCTTTAATTTTTTGGATTAGTTTGTTTTTTTGTTTCATTTTTGCTCTTGATCAGCTTGCAGTCATTCTAAATAGGATTTGTCAATTGGAAACCTGTTTACTGTCAAATGGAAAAATGTTTATGAATCTTCCCACTGTCTTTCATGATCAACAGTTTCACTATAGTATTTCTACAAGAGTTCTTTTAAACTACATTTATTGGGTTTCCTTATACAATGACTTTGCTGGTGGATCAATGGTAAAGAATCTGCCTTGTGATGCAGGAGCTGTGGGTTCTCTCCCTGGGTGGAGAAGATGACCTGGAGAGGGAAATCATTTCTCAGCCTTTTGGATAAGATCACGTGTAGTATGGGGGCTTTCCAGGTGGCACAGTTGTACAGAGTCCACCAGCCAATGCAGGAAATGCAAGAGACACAGGTTCAATCTCTGGGTTAGGAAGATCCCCTGGAGTAGGAAATGGCAACTCGCATCAGAATTCTTGCCTGAAAAATTCCATGGACAGAGGACTCTGGTGAGCTGAAAAAGAGCTGGACGTTGACTGAGGGACTGAGCACTCAGCACACACTTGTACTTTACTGAATTTGAGATTACTTTCACCAATAAATTCTGAAAAAATATTTATCCAGTATGTCATCATGAATTTATTTTCCTCTACTAAGGTTTCTTCTTTTAGAATTTTGATAATCCTTAGGATATATCTCATTATCTTACTCCTCTGCATCAGTGATTCAAAAGCATAGAAATATTTTCCATCTCTTTGCCTTTGGAGTTTTATCTTTCTTAACATCTTCATCTATTTTTTTACTTCACTCAAATTATAGTTGTGTGTGTGCTCAGTCACTTCAGTTAAACCTGACTCTTTGCAACCCTATGGTCCATAGCCCACCAGGCTCCTGTGTCCATGGGATTCTGCAGGCAAGAATACTGGAGTGGGTTGCATGCTCTCCTCCTGGGGATTTTCCCCACCCACGGATTGAACACTTGTCTCCTTCATATCAGGCAGATTCTTTACCTCTGAGCCACCACAGAACCCCAAACTACAGTTAGACTACTGTTAACCAATCAATATTAGTTTAATTCTAATAAAATAATTTATTTCTAATTTTGTTTTTGTTTTCAAATCCACATCATTTTTATAGTACCTTTTTCTTGGCTCAGAATTTAGATTCACTTTTCTTAATTTTATAAAATATTAGCCAACAAACTGTGGAAAATTCTTAAAGAGCTGGGAATACCAGACCACCTTACTTGCCTCTTGAGAAACCTGTATGTAGGTTAAGAAGCAATAATTAGAACCAGACATGGAACAATATATTGGTTCCAAATCGGGAAAGGAGCACATCAAGGTTGAATATTGTCACCCTGCTTATTTAATTTATATGTACAGTACATCATGAAATATCAATAACCTCAGATATGCAGATGACACCACTCTCATGGCAGAAATTGAAGAGGAACTGAAGACCTTCTTGATGAAGGTGAAAGAGGAGAATGAAAAACCTGGCTTAAAACTCAACATTCGAAAAATGAAGATCATGGCATCTGTTCCCCCATCACTTCATGACAAATAGATGGGGAAACAATGGAAACAGTGACAGACTTTATTTTTCTGGGCTCCAAAATCACTGCAGATGGTGACTGCAGCCATGAAATTAAAAGATGCTTGCTCCTTGAAGAAAAACTATGACCAACCTAGACAGCATATTAAAAAACAGAGACATCACTTTGCCAACAAAGGTCTGTCTAGCTATGGTTTTTCCAATAGTCTTGTATGGATATGAGAGTTGGACCATAAACAAAGTTGAGCACCAAAGAATTGATGGTTTGGAACTGTGGTGTTAGAGAAGATTCTTGAGAGTCCCTTGGACTGCAAGAAGATCAAACCAGTCAATCCCAAAGGAAATAAGTCCTGAATATTCATTGGAAGGACTCATGCTGAAACTCCAATACCTTGGTCACTGATGCTTGGAAAGGTTGAAGGCAGGAGGAGAAGGGGACAACAGAGGATGAGATGGTTGGATGGCATCACCAACTTAATTGAGGAAACTCTGGGAGTTGGTGATAGAGAAGCCTGGCATGCTGCAGTCCATGGGGTTGCAAAGAGTCAGACATAACTGAGTAACTGAACTGAACTTAAAAATTTTAATCACAGTTTTATATCCAGTATGAAAACTGTAATATATTAATATAAATATCTTACAAATTGAATTCTGCTGTGTATTATTTCCACTGACTCTTGCTTCTAGAATCCCAAGTGTGATGATGTTTTACAGCATACTCATGTTCATCTGAGTCTATATAGTGCTCATTTTGGAAGGCCTGGTTTAAGAATATGTTCCTCTAAGGTGATCATAGTCACTTCTTTTAGATGCACTGATTTTCTCTCTATCTGAGACCAATTAAACTTATTTCTCAACTTTGAGTTATCTAGATCAGTCAGTAGTATCCATTTGAAACTACAACCTGGCAGAGGACAGAACATAAAATTTGAATTATTGAAATTAAAATTAAAAGGGAACTTTGATTTTTCTTCATTAGGTCCAAACAAGCACATTTTAAAATCTTTCCCTTGGCTGATGGAAACTGCGTGAAAGTGAAAGTCTCTGGCAGCTCAGGTGGTAAAGAATCCACCTTCAATGCAGGAGACCTGGGTTCGAACACTGGGTTGGGAAAATCTCCTGGAGAAGGGAGTCGTACCCACACCAGTATTCTTGACTGGAGAATCCCATGAACAGTGAAGTCTGATGACCTACACTCCAAAGGACCACAGTCAGAATTAACTGAATAACTAACATCCACTTTTGCTGATGGAAAGAGATCTTTAAAGAGACCTCTTTAAAGAGATTGTCTAGCCATCTTTATATAGCCCTTCAGTATACAGCCCTTTAATACCTTGCCTTTACATGTGGATCTCAGTTCTAATTACCCAATTTATTTAGTTAAAGGCTTTTTCTCCTGTTCATAATTTACTCATTAGAATCCAAAACTTGTTATCATGTTAGTTGGAAACCACACTTTAAAAGTCAATTGGAATGATAGGCAGCTTACACAGTCAGTTCAATTCAGTTGCTCAGTTGTGTCCGACTCTTTGCGACCCCATGGACTGCAGCACACCAGGCCTGCCTGTCCATCACCAACTCCTGGAGTTTACTCAAACTCATGTCCATTGAGTGTGTGATGCCATCCAACCATCTCAGCCTCTGTTGTCCCCTTCTTCCCCTGCCTTCAATCTTTCCCAGCATCTGGGTCCTTTCAAATGAGTCAGTTCTTGGCATCAGGTGGCCACAGTATTGGGGTTTCATCTTCAGCATCAGTCCTTCCAATGAATATTCAGAATTTACTTACACAGTAGCTCTACTTTGTTTAGAGCTGAAATATTTTCTTTACTTCCTTCAAAACATTTAAAATGTGTTAATTTTATACACTACCTGATCTCTAAGTGTTTGCTGCTGCTGGTGCTGCTAAGTCGCTTCAGTCATGTCCGACTCTCTGTGACCCCACAGATGGCAGCCCACCATGCTCCCCCGTCCCTGGGATTCTCCAGGCAAGAACACTGGAATGGGTTGCCATTTCCTTCCCCAATGCATGAAAGTGAAAAGTGAAAGTGAAGTCGCTCAGTTGTGTCTGACCCCTAGCGACCCCATGGACTGCACCCCACCAGGCTCCTCCATCCATGGGATTTTCCAGGCAAGAGTACTGGAGTGGGGTGCCATTGCCTTCTCCACTATGTGTTTGCAATAGATGTAATTTTTGAATAGCTTATAATACTGATTTAAATGTGCTGAATGAAGTTTTATTTCTAAAGATTTTGAATTTTGGGGGGGACAGTAGAAAACTAATTTTTATATGGTGAGTGGAGAGGGAATGGACTTGGAAGGTTTTTAGACCTGATATATCTATATTGTCTATGAATAAATTATACTTAAAGCCATCTACTGAGATTGAGAAGAAAAGGATTTTGAAGTGGGCTTGAATATCAAGAAGAAAGTTTGATATGCCTGCAGAAATTCCTGGAAGTTAGAAACATAAAAACACATAAATATATTGTGAACCATATAAATTGGCTTATTTCAGTTTGGAACTAATGATTTGTGGAAGAACCATCTCACTTTTTTCTTCAACAGTGTTTAGCCATAACTCTCAGTAGGGATAAACATATGTTTTAAGACAATCAGTGGTTGAGATTGTACATGGTGGGTGTGGTAGAAATAAATTGGTTGAGGAAGTGAAAATAATTCTATTGATTTACTTTAAACATTATTTTATAATTAAATTTAATATTAACCAACTGTGCTATCTGTACCCTATTTACCTGCATTGATTGTTAGTTTGATCAGTTTCATTAATAATATTTAATATTGAGGCTTATGTTTTTTCACATAGAACATTTTTATTTCAAGTATTTGAATAATGAACATGAATTTTTAAATTTTATATTTTAATTAATAATAATTAGAAATGTACAGAAAACAAAAGTTGTTTTTAAACAGAAAAATAAGTCTTTGAAACCTAAATAATAGTGTAAAATAATATTGATGAATAACTAATGAAATACAAGTTATTATGGTTTTCAATAAAAAGTAAATATTGTTATCTAGTGAATATTGAAAGAGTTAATTTTCTAGATAAAACAACTTGATTCACCACCCAAAAGATAAACTTTAAAAAGAGAAATAATCTATAGATACTTAAAGCCATAAAATTAAAAGTTTCATTAATACAAGTAAACACATCCACCAACATTTATCCATACATACCATTAAAACACCATTTCCCCCAATGTAAAACACGTGTTTTTTCTTATATAATAGCAATATATAATAACTTTACCTAGTTCTGTCCAATCTATTAAACATACTCAATTTTAGAGACTGGTATTTACCTAGCTTTTTCTACAAAAAAAAAAAAAAAGGATATTTCAGAACTGTATTAATCAGATAATTATTTTAAAATAAAGGTAGTGGGTAATATAAATTATTCTCTTAAGATCAGCTCAACACTTTCCTCCTTCCTGGTTCTAGAAAAGTGAGGATTCCATCATATTTTGGGTAAAATTTGGATTCAATCAATCTGAATCCAACCTAGCAGGAAATCAGAGGGAGCGATGTTAGTAAGTGTGATTATTTGTTCCAGATCTTCTACTCCTTTGGGTTTACTATGGACTTCATGTACACTTTTGTGTGAGTAAAAGCACAGTTACTGTCAAGCGGCCTCTCCGCACAGCCTCTCTCTCCCTGAGCTCTGGTACCTGCTTTTTCCTTTAAATCTTTCAGCCTAGATGTAGAAATCAGTTATCAGGGCTTCTCTACATATTGCCTTCTGCTCTTTTAACATTCTCTCCATTAACTCTTCTAAAATAACCCAGTCTAAGCATGTTAAGTTTCATGTAGAAATTCTAATAGACTTTCTAAAATTTTATAATCCTTTTAATTATTGGAATTTTGAATATTGTATGTGTGTGATTTAGGCATTTTAAAAACACACATTCTAGTTTTGCCATAATCCAGAAGCCAAGAACATAACAATAATAATAATAATGCCATTAATAATAAACCTTTAAGATATTAACATTTGTTAGGTACTCTTCTAAGAACTTTGCATTCATTAATTCCCAATTTTATAGATAAGGAATTCATAGTTGAGATAGGTTTTTCCACTTGCTTATTGTCACATTGACAGAAAGTGAAATAAAAGTATGTGATTATAGAAAAAAAATGAGAAGAAAATAATTAGGGCTAATGATATCTAATTTAAAATAAAACTACTTTACATTCCATACAGAGTTTCATTCTAATGATGTCAACCATTTATGTAAAAATGTGTAGCACTTTCCTAAAAATCAAAATCATGATATTTGAAGTTCATTGTCCTGAATTCATGGTTTTACATTATAAATAAATTCTCATTCACTCAACTAACAATACATATTTCCAACACAATAATACATAGCCTATGAAAATTCTAGTTAACTCAAAATAAATACCTTCATGAGACTCACTTTACCTGTAAGACTGCTACTTTCAAGAGAAAATGTAATGTGTAATGAGGACTATTATAATTTTGCAAAATAAAGTTTGTATCTATGCATGTTGACCTTCTGATTACTTAAACATTCACCAGAAAATTATTTTAGTTGCATTATCTAGATGATTTATTTTATTTTTAATTTTAATGTTTAGAGCAGTTCTAGAGTCACAGCAAAAGTGATTGAAAACTACAGAGACTGTCCATATATCCCATGCACTAACACATGAATAGTTTCCCTCATTAGCAACATTCCTCACCAAAGGGCACATTTCTTATAATTGATGTACCTATATTGACAGATAAAAAACATTAAGAGTCAGTTGTTTACTTTTGAATTCACTTTTGTTATCATATCAGGTTAGTCTTACAGCATGAGAAGAACATGGCAACCCACTCCTGTATTCTTGCCTGGAGAATTCCTGTGGACAGAGAAGCTTAGCAGCCCATTGGGTTACCAAGAGTTGGACATGACTGACAACTAAGCACAGCAAGGCCTTACAGCATGTGGAAAAACCTGAGCAAAGTTTTTGGCCAACCAAATACATTCTCTAGTGTTAGTCACTCAGGCATGGCTGACTCTTTGTGACCCCATGGATTGTAGTATGCTAGGCTCCTCTGTCGTTGGGATTCTCCAGGAAGGAATACTGGAGTGGGCTGACATTTCTCCAGGGAATCATTCTGATCCAGGGATTGAACCCAGGTCTCCCTCATTGCCAGCAGATTTCCTACTGTCTGAGCTACCAGAGGTGGAGACATATTCTCTGGGTTTGGACAAATATACAATGACATTTATCTATCAGTACAGTGCTATATGGAGTATTTTCACTGCCCTAAATATCCTCTGTGCTCCACCTACTCATCCCTCTCTCCCAGCCATCCCTAAATCATTAATCATTAATATTAATAATTAATTATAAATATTAATCATTAATGATTAATAATAATTAATCAATAATCATTAATCTCTTTTGTCATCTATAAAATAATAGTTTTACCTTTTCCAGAATGTCAAATAATTGGAACTATACAGTAGGAGGCCTATTCAGATTGATTTCTTTCACTTATCAGTATGCATGTGTTTCCTCCATGTCTTTTCATGATTTGATAGCTCGTTTTTTTCAGTGCTGAATAATATGTTATTTGGCTATGCTATAATGTATTTATCCATTCACCTACTGAAAAGTATCTTGGTTGCTTACGAGTTTTGGTAGTTAGGAAGAAAGCAATTATAAACATGCATGTGTGGGGTTTTTGTGGGAAATAAGTTTTAACTCCTTTGGGCAAATATCAAGGAATGTGATATCTACATCATATAGTAAGAGGATGTTTAGTTTTGTAAAATACCACCAACTGTCTTACAAAGTGACTCCACCATTTTACATTTTCACAGCAGTGAATGAGAATTGCTGTTTCTCCTCATCCCCAGCATTTGGTGTTATCAGTGCATAAAATGAGAAGCCACAAAAAAGTAAAAATTTTGATACAAAAAGCAAATTATAACTAATGATTAGTAGAGTAGGAATAAAGTATCAAGACAAATAGTGATTATGATTCATTAGGTTAGGAAGTTCTAGGTAAGATGGATACCTGTTTAAGTTGTGTGTGCATGTGTGTGTGTGTGCTCCATCTGTTTCATATAATAAAACTGCTATTAATCTACTAGAGTTGCCTTGTGTCTAGATTTGCTAATTCTCCATGAAGCCTGCTGAGAGAATAATATATTTTTCTAGTTCCTTGAGTATCTGTAAGTTGAAAATATTAGATCTTAGATAACTTAAGTATGGTGCTATTGCATTCAAACCAAAAGACTTAGGTGATAGAGAATTCATTTTTCCCCTAAGTCATATGCATATATGCACCTAATAGAAAATTGAAGAACCAGAATAAATAATCAAATATTCAGTTTTTATCTTATTCAAGTTCACCCAATTAATTTATTTTTAGACACATGAAGTTAAACAAAGAAACAACAGTGCTATTATTTTTCTCTGCTCCTATTCACTTCCTTGACTCACTTCATAAATTTCATTCGTCTGCTTTATTTAGGAGATTGGAAGAGAGAAGCAAGTCTATATCTGTAATCAAAACTTCTCTAGAGAGTAAACAGTTCCAGCTGTGTTTTAAAACTACACAGAAATGCACTGCTTTTATTTGATTTAAGGTTGCAAAGTTCTCAAATGGAAAAAAAAAAAGAAAACAAAACAGATGCCAGTTTACCCATTTATATCTTGCTACTCACTTGAAATATGTAAGAATATTGAAAAGAAGCATTATGTGATTTATTGAGATATGTTAGCCATCAAATTTTTTATATATTTTGCTTCTAATTTATTCTTATGTTTGAAAGGGAAAAGAAAAATGTACCCTTAAATATACAGTGTTAGTCACTGAAGATAGAGAAGGGTGTACTTTTAATCAAGTGAAAAGCTGTAAATATTGATTACAGATATTTATCATTTTTTTGTTTATTAATTTACTCAATAAATACTACACAGCAAGGACTGATCTAGAGCTGGAGATAGGGTACCATATAGAGTACCTAGCTTCATAGATTATATTCAAGAAGAAGAGATAGACAGTAAACATACATTTAAAAATCTAATGTGATATGTCAGTTATCAATTTGAAGAAGAAAATAAAGGTGCTAAAAGTGGGTCTTTCAAAAAGAAGTGCCAGTTAAGCTGGCATCTGAAATGAAAGATCTATGCAAGCAGATATTTAGGAAAAGTGAATAACAATGTTTTATATATTATTTAATATCATCTAATTTTAATAAAATTTTCTCTGAAAGGGTACACATAAACAGAAGAATGACTAGAAGTATGACCAGAGAGAGAGAGACATCCAGTAATTAGATCTGTTCTCTATGGTAAATCATATCGGAAGAGATAGGTTCAGAAGTTTGGCAAATGTAGATGATATCAGAAACCGGACATAGACCAAATGTCATTCCATTCATGATCTTTTATCTGATAGTGTGAATGCAAATGTTTCCTCTTTTTTAATTCTGCAGCAATTTTTAATATCTTTATTATGAGTCCTTTGTTAAGTTGATTCTAAACATAACAGGAAAGATGTTTCTATATTGTTTACCAGAGACCTCAACATGAGATGTAGTCTGAATACAGTGCTTACAGATAGTAGAAATGAAGTAATGTTTCTTGAAATTATGAATAAACTAATGAAGGAGTGAGCATCATAAAGGAGAAGGAAATGGCACCCCATTCCAGTACTCTTGCTTGGAAAATCCCATGGACGGAGGAGCCTGTTAGGCGGCAGTCCATGGGGTCGCTAATGCTACTTCACTTTCACTTTTCACTTTCATGCATCGGAGAAGGAAATAGCAACCCACACCAGTGTTCTTGCCTGGAGAATCCCAGGGACGGGGGAGCCTGGTGGGCTGCCATCTATGGGGTCGCAGAGAATGGGACACGACTAAAGCGACTTTGGAGCAGCAGTAGCAGAGCATCATAAATTTCAGATGTTATCACCATTATTATCATCGTCTTCATTATCACTTGTTTTTCTTTTTGCCAGTTATTATTTCATTTATGTGTTTTTCATGTTATTTTTGATTAATCATTGCAAGTTATGCTAACACAACAAACTCTGAAATCTCAGTGACTTAACACCCCTGAAATCTCAGGGGTTTAATGAGCTTTTTCTATCTTATTGTAAGCCTTCTGTGGATCTTCTGGTCAATAATCTAGTTTACATCACTCAGCTACACTACTGAGAATTTATAATCACCTAGGTTTGCTTATTAGGAAAAGACACACACTGAAAAAAAGGCACACATCACATCTACTCCCATATCATTAAACGTAGCAAGGGATATGGCTGTGATTAACTATACAAACGGGTATAGAGCTAAACGGAGAAGAACACCAGACACAGGTAAGCAAATGAAGTTTGGATCACAATTTTTTGTTTCTTCTGACTAAGGAATGGAAAAAATAATGCTGGATCCATCTTACATATTAAGATAAGAGTTAAAATAGTAACAGAACATATTTTAATATGGATAACCATAAATCATATTGGAATTGCATAATTGTGTGCCTGATAATTATTATTGTTACTTTTAGTTCTAATACATTGAGTAAAAAATTAGCTAGTTAAACATTTTTGTTCTGACATATAAGAAGCATAACTATTAAAAATGTTTTGGTTAAGAAGCATAACCCAAATGTTGTTTGGGTACCCTAAACAACTTATAAAGGGTGAAAGAGTCATTATTGTGTAGTTTGTGGAATAATATTGAAAATTAAAACTACCTTAATATATGAACTCTAAAGAAAACCTTACAAGATTACTCATTCTGGCCCCTATTAA
The DNA here is from genome assembly GCA_935064755.1 of Tragelaphus eurycerus. Lineage (NCBI taxonomy): Eukaryota > Metazoa > Chordata > Mammalia > Artiodactyla > Bovidae > Tragelaphus > Tragelaphus eurycerus. The sequence goes on from CAKXYN010000292.1 coordinate 353,653, forward strand.
ATGGTATCACCTATCACCACTCTTTACCTTTAAATAGACTTTCTAGCCATGATAAATTGTTTGAAATTAATAGATTCGAGGATTTGCTTCTACAAACAAAGCCTCTAATTTTTTTTCCTTACTATTCCGTTTTCCTGCAATAATACTACAGTAATTCTTTGTATGGCTGGCTCTTATTCATCCTTTAAAACTTAAGTCATTGGGAATCCCCTGGTAGTCCAGTAATTAAGACCCTGAACTTTCATTTTAGGAGGCATGGGTCTCATCCCTGGTCAGGGATTAAATTCCCACATGCCATGTGGTAGGACCAAAAAGAAAATATATATATATATATATATATATATATATATATATATATATATATATATATATCAATTAAAGAAACAAAACTTAAGTCATTCATCTGGGAAATCTTCTCTAACTTCAAATGCTCACTTTTTCTCATACTTAGGAACATCCTTTGTGCTTACCTCTACTACAGAATTTTGATCTCTATTTTAATTATATGATTACCTACCAAAGATAATAGACTTCAACAGACCATTGACATTTAGCAAATAAGACCATTCTTAACTAACATTTAAAGCTCCAATTTCTACCACATTTCATGTCCTCAAAACAAATTAATATGGTAAATATAATTGAGGTCTCTTGCAAAACACAAGTCTCTCAAGCAGGTCCAAAATTTTTTAAAAAGGCAAGCAAAGGAGAGCTGCCTAGGTTTTTTTTTTTTTTTTTTTTTTATGTTTTAGAGGATGGGACCAAGATAAGGACTTATATAGGAAGGGGCTTGCTTCTATTATTTGAATATATGTCTTAAGCTAGAGAAGTAGCCCCCAGGCTGTTTCATCAGCTTTATATATGTGGGACACAGGAAGAAGAGCTAAAGGTAAGGTTTAAAGATGATAGTGTCAAACATTAAAAAATAGAATCAGCATAATGGGAGAAAACAATTGAAAATGAAGTAACTGACAAAGGATTAATCTCCAAAATACACAAGCAGCTCAGGTAGCTCAACTGTAGAAAAACAAACAGCCCAATCAAAAAATGGGCAGAGGATCTAAACTGACATTTCTCCAAAGACATCCAGATAGCTTATAAACACATGAAAAAAAAAAAAAAAAACACTCAACATTGCTCATTATTCAATTCAGTTCAGTTCAGTCACTCAGACATGTCTGACTCTTTGTGAACCCATGGACTACATCATGCCAGGCCTCCCTGTCCATCACCAACTCCTGGAATTACTCAAACTCATGTCCATTGAGTTGGTGATGCCATCTAACCATCTCATCCTGTCATGCCTTTCTCCCACCTTCAATCTTTCCCAGCATCAGGGTGTTTCCCAATTAGGCAGTTCATGCCATCAGGTGGCCAAAACACTGGAGTTTCAGTTTCAGCGTCAGTTCTTCCAATGACCATTCAGGAATAGTTGAATCTGCATTCTGTCTAAGGGACTCTCAAGAGTCTTCTCCAACACCACAGTTCAAAAGCATCAATTCTTCAGTGCTCAGTTTTCTTTATAGTACAACTCCCACATCCATACATCATTACTGGAAAAACCATAGCTTTGATTAGACAGACCTTTGTTGGCAAAGTAATGTCTTTGCTTTTTAATATGCTGTCTAGGTTGGTCATAACTTTTCTTCCAAGGAGCAAGCATCTTTTAATTTCATGGCTGCAGTCACCATCTGCAGTGATTTTGGAGCCCAGAAAAATAAAGTCTGACACTGTTTCTGCTGTATCCCCATCTATTTGCCTTGAAGTGATGGGACCAGATGCCATGATCTTAGTTTTCTGAATGTTGAGCTTTAAGCGAACTTTTGCACTCTCCTCTTTCACTTTCATCAAGAGGCTCTTTACTACTTCTTCACTTTCTGCCATAAGGGTGGTGTCATCTGCATATCTTGATTCCAGCTTGTGCTTCATCTGGCCCAGCATTTCTCATGATGTACTCTGCATATAAGTTAAATAAGGAGTGGTGACAATATACAGTCTTGAGGTACTCTTTCCCTATTTGGAACCAGTCTGTTGTTCCATGTCCAATTCTAACTGTTGCTTCTTAACCTACGTACAGGTTTCTCAGGAGGCATGTCAGGTGATCTGGTATTCCCATCTCTTTCAGAATTTTCCAGTTTGTTGTAATCCACACAGTCAAAGGCTTAGGCATAATCAATGAAGCAGAAGTAGATGTTTTTTGGAACTCTCTTGGTTTTTTGATGATCCAGCGGGTGTTGGTAATTTGATCTCTGGCTTCTTTGCCTCTTCTAAATCCAGCTTGAACATCTGGAAGTTCACAGTTCACATACTGTTGAAGCCTGGCTTGGAGAATTTTGAGCATTACTTTGTTGGAATGTAAGATGAGTGAAATTGGGTGGTAGTTTGAGCATTCATTGTCATTGCGTTTCTTTGCGATTGGAATGAAAAGGGACTTTTTCCAGTCCTGTTGCTCATTATTAGAGAAAATTCAGATCAAAACTACAATGAGGTATCACCTCACACCAGTCAGAATGTCCATCATCAAAAAATCTACAAACATTATATGCTAGAGAGTGTGTTCAGTTCAATTCAGTCGTTCAGTCATGTGTGACTCTTTGCGACCCCATGAATCGCAGCATGCCAGGCCACCCTGTCCATCACCAACTCCCGGAGTTCACTCAGACTCATGTCCATCGAGTCAGTGATGCCATCCATCCATCTCATCCTCTGTCGTCCCCTTCTCCTCCTGTCCCCAATCCTTCCCAGCATCAGAGTCTTTTCCAACGAGTCAACTCTTCACATGAGGTGGCCAAAGCACTGGAGTTTCAGCTTTAGCTTCATTCCTTCCAAAGAAATCCCAGGGCTGATGTCCTTAAGCATGGACAGGTTGGATCTCCTTGCAGTCCAAGGGACTCTCAAAGTCTTCTCCAACACCACAGTTCAAAAGCATCAATTCTTTGGCACTCAGCTTTCTTCAAAGTCAAACTCTCACACCCATACATGATCACTGCAAAAACCATAGCCATGACTATATGGACATTTGCTGGCAAAGTAATGTCTCTGCTTTTGAATATGCTATCTAGGTTAGTCATAACTTTCCTTCCAAGTAGTGTCTTTTAATTTCATGGCTGCAGTCACCATCTGCAGTGATTTTGGAGCCCAGAAAAAGAAAGTCTGACATTGTTTCCACTGTTTCCTCATCTATTTCCCATGAAGTGATGGGACCAGATGCCATGATCTTCATTTTCTGAATGTTGAGCTTTAAGCCAACTTTTTCAATCTCCACTGTCACCTTCATCAAGAGGCTTTTTAGTTCCTCTTCACTTTCTGCCATAAGGGTGGTGTCATCTGCATATCTGAGGTTATTGGTATTTCTCCCAGCAATCTTGATTCCAGCTTGTGATTCTTCCAGCCCAGCGTTTCTCATGATTGACTCTGCATATAAGTTAAATAAGCAGGGTGACAATATAAAGCCTTGACATACTCCTTTTCCTATTTGGAACCAGTCTGTTGTTCCCTGTCCAGGTCTAACTGTTGCTTCCTGACCTGCGTAGGGGTTTCTCAAGAGGCAGCTCAGGTGGTCTGGTATTCCCATCTCTTTCAGAATTTTCCACAGTTTTTTGTGATCCAATAGTCAAAGGCTTTGGCATAGTCAAACAAGCAGAAATAGATGTTTTTCTGGAACTCTCTTGCTTTTTCGATGATCCAGCGATTGTTGGCAATTTTATCTCTGGTTCCTCTGCCTTTTCTAAAACCAGCTTGAATATGTGGAAGTTCATGATTCATGTATTGCTGAAGTCTGGCTTGTTGAATTTTGAGCATTACTTTACTAGCCTTTGAGATGAGTGCAATTGTGTGATAGAGCATTCTTTGGCATTGCCTTTCTTTGAAATTGGAATGAAAACTGACCTTTTCCAATCTTCTGGCCACTGCTGAGTTTTCCAAATTTGCTGGCATATTGAGTGCAGCACTTTCACAGCATCATCTTTCAAGATTTGGATTAACTCAACTCGAATTCCATCACCTCCACTACCTTTGTTCGTAGTGATGCTTTCTAAGGTCCACTTGACGTCACATTCCAGGATATCTGGCTCTAGGTTAGTGATCACGCCATCATGATTATCTGGGTCGTGAAGATCTTTTTTGTACAGTTCTTCTGTGTATTCTTGCCACCTCTTCATAATATCTTCTGCTTCTATCAGGTCCATACCATTTCTGTCCTTTATTGAGCCCATTTTTCCATGAAATGTTCCCTTGGTATCTCTAATTTTCTTGAAGAAATCTCTAGTCTTTCCCATTCTGTTGTTTTCCTCTATTTCTTTGCATTGATCACTGAAGAAGGCTATCTTATCTCTCCTTGCTATTCTTTGAAACTCTGCATTCAGATGCTTATATCTTTCATTTTCTCCTTTGCTTTTTGCTTCTCTTCTTTTTACAGCTATTTGTAAGACCTCTGCAGACAGCCATTTTGCTTTTATGCATTCTTTTCCATGGAGATAGTCTTGATCACTGTCTCCTGCACAATGTCATGAACCTCAGTCCATAGTTCATCAGGTACTCTGTCTATCAGATCTAGTCCCTTAATTCACACTTCAACTGTATAATCATAAGAGATTTGATTTAGGTCATACCTCAGTGGTCTAGTGTTTTCCCTAATTTCTTCAATTTCAGTCTGAAATTGGCAATAAGGAGTTCATGGTCTGAGCCATAGTCAGCTTCTGGTCTTGTTTTTGTTGATTGTATAGAGCTTCTCCATCTTTGGCTGCAAAGAATATAACCAATCTGATTTCAGTGTTGACTATCTGGTGATGTCCATGTATAGAGTCTTCTCTTGTGTTGTTGGAAGAAGGTGTTTGCTATGACGAGTGCATTTTCTTGGCAAAACTGTATTAGTCTTTGCCCTGCTTCATTCCATATTCCAAGGCCAAAATTTCCTGTTACTCCAGGTGTTTCTTGACTTCCTACTTTTGCATTCCAGTCCCCTATAATGAAAAGGACATCTTTTTTGGGTGTTAGTTCTAAAAGGTCTTGTAGATCTTCCTAGAACCATTCAACTTCAGCTTCTTCAGCGTTACTGGTTGGGGCATAGACTTGGATTACTGTGATATTGAATGGTTTGCCTTGGAAACGAACAGAGATCATTCTGTCATTTTTGAGATTGCATCCAAGTACTGCATTTCGGACTCTTTTGTTGACCATGATGGCCACTCCATTTCTTCTGAGGGATTCCTGCCCACAGTAGTAGATATAATGGTCATCTGAGTTAAATTCACCCATTCCAGTCCATTTGAGTTCGCTAATTCCTAGAATGTTGACATTCACTCTTGCCATCTCTTGTTTGACCACTTCCAATTTGCCTCGATTCATGGACCTGACATTCCAGGTTCCTATACAATATTGCTCTTTACAGCATCGGACCTTGCTTCTATCACCAGTCACATCCACAACTGGGTATTGTATTTGCTTTGGTTCCATCCCTTCATTCTTTCTGGAGTTATTTCTCCACTGATCTTCAGTAGCATATTGGGCACCTACTGACCTGGGGAGTTCCTCTCAGTATCCTATCATTTTGCTTTTTCATACTGTTCATGGGGTTCTCATAGCAAAAATACTGAAGTGGCTTGCTATTCCCTTCTCCAGTGGACCACATTCTGTCAGACCTCTTCACCATGACACACCCATCTTGGGTGGCCCCACGGGCATGGTTGAGTTTCATTGAGTTAGACAAGGCTGTGGTCCTAGTGTGATTAGTCTGACTAGTTTTCTGTGAGTATGGTTTCAGTGTGTCTGCCCTCTGATGCCCTCTTGTAACACCTACCATCTTATTTGGGTTTCTCTTACCTTGGACGTGGGGTATCTCTTCATGGCTGCTCCAGCAAAGTGCAGCTGCTGCTCTTTACCTTGGATCAGGGGTATCTCCTCACCGCTGCCCCTTCTGACCTTAAACATGGAATAGCTTCTCTAGGCCGTCCTGGAGAGGATGTAGAGGAAATGAAACCCTTTTGCACTGTTGGGGCGTGTAAAATGATATGGCCATTGTGGAGAACAGTGTGGAGACTCCTTTAAAAATCTAGGAATAAATTACCATATGGTGCCTGTTAAGTTGCCTCAGTCATGTCCAACTCTTTTCAATCCTATGGACTGCAGCCCACCAGGTTCCTCTGTCCATGGGGATTTTCCAAGAGAGACTACTTGAGTGGGTTGCCATGCCCTCCTCTACAGCATTTTCTTGACTCAGGGTTGGAACCCATGTTTCATGTCTCCAGCAATGGTAGGTTGGTTCTTTACCACTAGTGCCACCTGGAAAGCCCAAAACCATCATGTGATCCATCAGTCCCACTACTGGGCATATATCCTAAGAAAATCACAATTCTAAAAGACACATTTACCCCAGTGTTCATTGCAGCACTATTTACAATAGCCAGGACATGAAATTAACCTGATGCCCATTGACAGATTAATAGATAAAGAAGATATGATACATATATACAATGGAATATTAGCCATAAAAAGGAACAAATTTGAATCAGTTTTAGTGAGGTGAATAAACTAGAGCCTGCTATAGAGAGTAAAGTAAGTTAGAGAAAAATAAATATCATATATTAATGCATGTATATGGAATCTAGAAAAATTATACCAGTGAACCTATTTGTAGAATAGCGATAGAAATACAGACATAGAGAACAAACTTGTGCACACAGCAGGTTAAGGAGAGGGTTGGGTTGGACAAATTGAGAAAGTAGTGTTGAAAATATACATTACTATATGTAAAATAAATAGGCAGTGGGAATTTTACTGTATGACACAGAGAGCTCAACCTGGTCCTCTGTGACAACCTAGAGGGGTGGAATGAGGTGGGAAATGAGAGGCAGATTCAAGAGGGAGGGATATAAGTATGCTTATGACTGCTTCATGTTGATGTATGGCATAAACCAACACAAAATTGTAAAGCAATTATCATCCAATTGAAAATAAATTAATTAAAAAATAAAATTATGGTAGAGTAAAATGCATTTCATGGGAAAAAAACACAATAAAGGAAATTTGTGCTAGGATGTGTGTGTGTGGAGAAGGCAATGGCACCCCACTCCAGTACTCTTGCCTGGAAAATCCCATGGACAGAGGAACCTGGTGGGCTGCAGTCCATGGGGTCGCTACCAGTCAGACACGACTGAGCAACTTCACTTTCTCTTTTCATTTTCATGCATTGGACAAGGAAATGGCAACCCACTCCAGTGTTCTTGCCTGGAGAATCCCAGGGATGGGGGAGCCTGGTGGGCTGCCGTCTATGGGGTCACACAGAGTCGGACACAACTGAAGCGACTTAGCAGTAGCAGCAACAGTGTGTGTACTAAGTCACTTCAGTCATGTCTGTGTCTTTGCAGCCCTATCAACTGTAGCCTGCCACACTTCTCTGCCCATGGGATTCTCCAGGCCAGAAGAAATCCAATATACTTTAAAAAAAAAAATGGAGTCAGACTCATCAAAATGAATGTTTGTAAATTCTTAGGAATACAGACAGAATAACTGAATTTTCTATTTGCCACTAGATACAGAAGGCATTAAAATGAAAACTGTAATACTTGTCCTTTATATTTCCCCATGGACTGTAGCCCAGCAGGCTCCTCTGTCCATGGAATTCTCCAGGCAAGAATACTGGAGTGGGTAGCCATGTCCTCCTCCAGGAGATCTTCCAGACCCCCAGGTCTCCTGCATTGCAGGCAGATTCTTTCCATCTGAGCCACCAGGGAAGCCGCTTATATTTCCATAGTAATTGTTTTTTCATTTGGGTTTGACTCTCAAGGAAAACGTATAATATAGATTTTTAACTTTAGTTTTTTGGGTTAATATGATCAGAAAAACTCAATAAAATGTATCTTTGCAAGACATATAACTTATGCACTATATTCAGTATGTCAGTCATTTGCCATACAGATTTACTAGTCTGTGGAGAAATTTGGCATTTATAAAGAACAATGAAGATAATTGAGAAGCAATTATTACTTTGTGTAAAGATGAGGTTTTTTGCTGCCTGTTTTCTGATTTATCCTTATAAAAATAAGTGATAAAAATATGTTTGTTTAGCTACTAACTATCAATTTTTGTTTTTCACAGCATTTGTGAATATTTCTACATTAGCACAACAAAGAGCTTTGAGCATCTCAAAATCAGTTTATTTTGGTCAGATGAGTATTTATGTAAGCATTTATATTTTACTTTTAATGTCATTAATATTTTTTTTTAAATCACCTTCAGAAAAAAAAAATAACTGTAGGTATTCTAGTTGGGCATGTGTGAATAAAAATAGTTTGTAGATTCTTTTTGTTGGCACTGTACGAAAAATTGCACTGAATATAAAACTTGCACAAAACCTTTAAGAATTTTCAAGCAACTAGAAGATTATTCAAAGGACAATAAAAGAATGATGTCACAAAATAAGTATTTTTGGAGAAAGTGACCAAAGTTCCTCATTCCTTCTAGCCATACATATATTCTCCTATTCCTATTCCTCTTCATTAATGAAGGACCTCCCCCAGAGTGGCATTGCTCACCAACTCATTCTTGTCTTAAGAGTTTATCTACCATCATCGATGCTTTACTCCACCTATTGCATTTCTGCTCCTACAGCCCAAACCCCAGTGTCACTGATTTTTAGAACACTTCCTGTATTGAATACAAAGCTTGCCCCTCTGCCAAGGACTTACAAGTAAACAACTCTTCTGAGATTTCTCATTTCAAAACCTCACTCCAACTTATTTCTCTACCTGTTACTTTAAGTCTTTGAATTGATTTTGAGGTGCTCAAAGCCCTGTGCTTTGCTAATGTAGAAATCTTCACAACTGTTGTGCCTCAAATTTCTATAATATTTTTATCTCCACTCTTCTAGTTATACACAATAATCTGCATATTCAATTTATAATTGCCTGATTAAGCGTTCTATGTGATTTCTGTAGGTTTTAAAAGATGCTTGTTATTTCAAATGAACATTGGTTTAATATAATGAGTAGTATGATACATTTTAACAGAAAAATCACCCAGGAAAGTCTTATTTTTCAATTCTCTTTCATCTTTATTTAGTTTTATATAATTATACCTTCAGTTTTAGTCTAATTTGTATTGAAATACTAATATAATTTACAAGTTACTCACATCTCTTTTCTAACTTGATCCTCAGGGCATCCTTGTCAGGTAGATAGGCTGCATATTTCTGTTCTTAATTTAAAAGAAATTGAGGCGACAGCTTTAAAGAATTTTCTGAGTGGTATTCACACATCAAGTGAAAGAAGTGCTACTTCCTTAGTCCTCAGTTGGATTGTGATTTCATCTCACATTTGACTTTGGTGGTGGTGGTGGTTTAGTCGCTAAGTTGGTTCCAACTCTTGGGACCCCATGGATTGTAGCCTGCCAGGCTCCTTTGTCCATGGGGATTCTCCAGGCAAGAATACTGAAGTGGGTTGCCATTTCCTTTTCCAGGGATATTTGACTTTAGAAGTTAAATAAATAAATGAATTATCTTCTGAGGGAAAGCAGGATTAGACAACTTAATAGGGAAGCTAGATCTTGCCAAGAACATTTCAAATGTAAGTACTGTGTTAAGGTACTTTCTCATTTAAAAGGTTACTGATTACATGCCAGTTTGCCTACTAAGTAATTGGGCCTCAGAGTGTATGTAACTTCCCCATGATCACGTAACAACAAAATAGCAAAGGAAATCAGGTCAAGTAGCTATAAATAGCATGCACTTTCTACTATACCATTATATTTCACATTTAGGTCATTTTAAAAAATAGACTAGCTCCAATATGTGTAAAAGAAAAGGTTAATATATCTCTTATCACAAAGATATTTTTAAACATATTTTGCATATATACTTTTAGCTAACTTCCTCTCATGTGATTTTTTTACTTCTCTGACAGATTATACTAACAATTTGGCTATCTCTTAGACTACGCAGGTAAATATAAATACAATTTTTATATAGATGGTTTACTTTAGTCATAAATTATTTCCAACAAATACTGTACAATCTGCAGGAACCACATTACCACTTTTTCCATTTATCCAAAAGACAAATATCTGAGAGTTTGGTTTTTGGCAAATATAGTAATTGGCTCTAAAACCACAATAAGTGAGTTATACAGGCTCTTGCTGCCCTGTTCATGGAGAGTGCTGACATTGAAATGTGATAAAGAATAGACTAGAATGACAAAATCACAATCAAGGAAGGCTATCCAAATGGAGGTAAGCGGGCAGGGAGTGACTGCAGCGGCAACACTTACATGAAGTTGGAGTGAACAGACACCAAAGAAAGGATGCACAGTGCATGGAAATAGAAAATGTATATTATCCATAAAGAAAGGTAAATATGCTTCTTCATCAGTTTAATCAGATTGTTTCTTTCCCTGTCTTATTAAAGTATTTAATAGAATAGGTGAATTGTATCATTGGATTAGATCAGGGCACATTTTCGGTGATGGACATAGTAGTGGCATAATCAGGCCTATTTCTCATAATTGTTACATTGTATGTTTACCTGACATTGACCTATTTCCTAACTTTTATTGAAAAAATTTCAATGTATATATTTGAACCAACTTTTTATGGTCTCAGTGTTATAAGAAAATCAATGTATTTTCATGAAATTATATATATTTTTTCTTTTTTTCATGAGGGTGGGAGGGAAATGGGAAGAAAGAAGGGGAGTGATGGTGGGGAGGAGTATATGTAATTTCTTAATTTCTTGGTATTTTGTATTGGTAAGTCTATCTTTACCACAATATATTATTTAGGACAGGATCACATTTGTCACCTCTTCCTCCCTACTACCCAAAGTGGTACCAAACCCACAAAATAGTCAATAAACCTCCACAGAGTGAACAAATAAGTCTTTTTTTTTTTTTTAAACTCTCCTGAGTGAACTGAATTTTTTGAGGCTCATAAGTAAATATGTTTTCCTCTTTACTTTGTCTATTACAGCCAGATTATATGAGTGGGGTATTAAAGTCTCCCACTATTATTGTATTGCTGCATATTTCTTCTATCATATTAATTAATGTTTGTCTTAGATATATCAATGCTCCAATGTTGGGTGCATATATATTTATAATTGTTATAACTTCTTTTTGGATTGTTCCTTTAAGTCATTATGTGTAACCTTCATTTTCTCCTTTTCAAGATCTTTAAAGTCAATTTTATCTGATATAAGTATTGCTACTCCTGTTTTCTTATGGTCCATATTTGCATAGAAAATCTTTTTCCAGGCCTTCATTTTCAGTCAGTATATATCCCGTATTTTAAGGTGGTTCTCTTGTAGACCACATATATAGGGGTCTAGTTTTTGTATCCATTTGACCCATTTTAGTCTTTTGGTTGTCTCTTGTAGACAAGGTATGTAGAGGTCTTGTTTTTGTATCGATTCGGCCAGTCTTTGTCTGTTGATTAGGGCATTCAGCCCATAAACGTTTAAAGCAATTATTGATACATAAGATTTACTTTATTGTTTTGGGTTCGAATTTATACACCCTTTTAGTGATTCCTATCTAGAGAATGTCCTTTAGTTTTTGTTGGAGAAATGGTTTAGTGGTGCAAAATTCTCTCAACTTTTGCTTATCTGTGAAGCTTTTGATTTCTCCTTCATATTTGAATGAGATCCTTGCTGGTTACAATAATCTAGGCTGTAAGTTATTTTCTTTCATCACTTTAATTATGTCTTGCCATTCCCTCCTGGCTTGGAGAGTTTCTATTGAAAGATCAGCTGTTATCGTTATGGGAATTCCCTTGTGAGTTATTTGATGTTTTTTCCCTTGCTGCTTTTAATATTTGTTCTTTATATTTAATCTTTGTTAATTTGATTAATATGTGTCTTGGGGTGTTTCGCCTTGGGTTTATCCTCTTAGGGACTCTCTGGATTTCTTGAACTTGAGTGGTAATTTCCTTCTCCATTTTAGGGAGGTTTTCAACTATTATCTCCTCAAGTATTTCCTCATGATCTTTCTTTTTATCTTCTTCTTCTGGAACTCCTATGATTCGAATGTTGTAGCGTTTGGTGTTATCCTGGAGGTTTCTGAAATTGTCCTCATTTCTTTTGATACGTTTTTCTTTTTTCTCATCTGATTCATTTATTTCTAGGATTCTATCTTCTAGTTCACTAATCCTATCTTCTGCCTCTGTTATTCTACTATTTGTTGCCTCCAACAAATATTTTTAAGTCAACATTTCACTTTCTTCTCATTCTGAAAAACAAATGTGAAGGAAGAGGAGAAATGCTGCTATCTGTTATCGACAGTTAAATTTGAAATCTTTCATTTTTTTTTTTTTTTTTTTTAGAGTTATTGTTTCTTTAGGAAGAATTGATTAGGGACTTATAATTTCTCTTTTTTTTTTTTCAGCAAAATGTCTGATTTTTACAAAGTCATCATTGTGGTCTTAATACATTTGATATATTCAATCCCTAGAAATCTGTAATGTTTAGCATTATTTTACAAGAAAATAGAAATTAAATTTAAATAACTTGAATATAAGTGGATTTGTATACTCTAGAAGCAGTATTTTAACTAAAATAACTATAATAGGGTTTCCCAGGTGGTTTGGTGGTAAAGAATCAGCCTGCCAATACAGAAGAGGCAGAAGACATGGGTTAGATCCCAAGGTCAGAAGATCCCCTGGAGGAGGAAATAGCAATTCATTCCAGTGTTTTTGCTGGGAAAATTCCATGGACAGAGGAGTCTGGCAGGCTACAGTCTATGAGGTTGCAAAGAGTTGGACACTATTGAGCCTGCACAAACCAACAATCATAACAGATATTTCTATAATTTAGTGCGTGTGTATGTGTGTGTGTGTGGTGTGTGGTGTGTATACATATGTGCTTGTGTTTAAAGAACATAAGTATTGGGTAGTGACACAGGGACTTGGATTTTGCTAGACTAAAACTACTTGCTCTTCATCACTGGGAGAGTCTCCCTGGTTTAGCATTATTTTTATGATTTAACCAAAATCAAATAATCTTATTTTTGCTCTAATTTTATTCTGACTCTAGCAAAATCCCCATGGCAAGACGCAATTAGTCTTGTTATCCTTTACTAGCCAAGAGCCTATGTTCTGTGCATTTTCCTTTGGCAATATTCATTTACTATTTTCTTTCTTGGTTATTTAGAGCATTTCATTACTCAGTTAACCTTATTTAATAAAACTGCCACAAATTCCTCACTATCATACATTTTGTGAAAATTTAATTATTATGCATACCAACACAGATACAATATACAAGTATATGTGTAATAGCAGGTCATTAAATACATTTAGTAAAATAATACATATTCATGTACAGATCACTGAAGTTAGAAGTGAAGACATCAATCGAAAAAAACATTTCTTGAAAGTGTTTGCATTCTGAAATTCTTCATGTATAATAATAAAGAATAGTCACTAAGGGTAAGAAACCTGATCGATATCAATATGCAATTTTCCAGGTTACTGCAGAATAATATATATTAGGGTAAATTTTAGGAATGAAATAAACCAAGTATGTGGCTGATAAGTTCTTGGCTTTTCTCATCCATTTTTCTATCACAATGCTAGCTAAACCAAGCAATGTAAGAATATAGAGGATCATTCACAAATTGTGGCAGGTATTCAACCTGCAAATTTTAGAGTTGTCAAGGTTGAGTGTTTCAATCAATCTTGACATCTCCTGCCATTTCCTCTCATACTGTAGCTTCTATAAATAATATCCTTTCTTAGGCATCATTTTAACTTCGAAGGCATGTTTCTCTTTCTAACATAAAAAGGTTGTATCTTTTAACATGTAATTTCTTTTGTACCCTTAGTTTGAAAAAATAAAAAAAATGTATGTTAAATGAGCTATCTAATTCTGAAATACTGTTTTGAAAAGAAATGTACTTGTAGGTGATGCATTAACAACAACATACTATTTAGCACATGTAAAAAATTTTCCTCTGAAGATTTTAAAGTGTTTTAAGAACTCCACAATAACATAGCATGCCTGTTATTTGAAAGAATTGCATTCTAAAGATTATTAATGATTTCTTCATATATATAAATACCTAAGAATAACTACAGAAACACCTACATTATGATATTTTTCATACAAAATAACTTTATTTTGAACAAAATTGCTTCACGTAGGCTCCACCTCTAGTTTGACTTAATTTTCAGAGTAAGAAGGATCTCTTTAAAAAGTGCTTTTGGTCTTGAAAAAAGTCACATAAAAAAGTTTAGAAGGAAAATTTGAAGAATAATTTTTGGTATTTGTCACAATTAACTTATTCTTATAATCACCACTTTCATTTGGCATGGTGTCTTAAGTAGAAATTCAGTAAGACAATATAAAATATATCATGTCATGCAAAATTAGTATGTTTGAAATAGAAAAATTCTGGCAATCCTTTTACTGAGAATTCTTCAGGCTAAAAAACCTATGATGCAGAAAAATTAAGTGCCTTTTTTTCCCCAGAATCACATCACAAAAAGACTTAATGGCAGGGCCAGAAATATGAACACAAAGTTTCTCACTTGTAATACAATATGTATGTCCCTCTGTATGACTCCATTTTTATGCCAAAGAGCCTTAGTTTCAAGTGGGCTTCAAGGATTCCTATGTTTATATATCCTGAGGGATTCCACTGCTGTGTAACTGGCATTTTTATAATCTGACAGGTATAGTTTAAGGTGAATATGTGCATTTCTGTCAAAAATTTGTTCGGTCATGAACTCTGCATTTTTTCACACATTTGATTACTGATATGCCCACACTCCACGAAAAGACAAAATGATAGGATACTGAAAGAGAAACTCCCCAGGTCAGTAGGTGCCCAATATGCTACTGAAGATCAGTGGAGAAATAACTCTAGAAAGAATGAAAGGATGGAACCAAAGCAAAAAGAATACCCAGCTGTGGATGTGACTGGTGATAGAAGCAAGGTCCAATGCTATAAAGAGTAATATTGCATAGGAACCTGCAATGTCAGGCCCATGAATCAAGGCAAATTGGAAGTGGTCAAACAAGAGATGGCAAGAGTGAATGTTGACATTCTAGGAATCAGTGAACTCAAATGGACTGGAATGGGTGAATTTAACTCAGATGACCATTATATCTACTACTGCAGGCAGGAATCCCTCAGAAGAAATGGAGTGGCCATTATGGTAAACAAAAGAGTTTGAAATGCAGTACTTGGATGCAATCTCAAAAACGAGAGAATGATCTCTGTTCGTTTCCAAGGCAAACCATTCAATATCACAGTAATCCAAGTCTATGCCCCAACCAGTAACGCTGAAGAAGCTGAAGTTGAATGAATCTATGAAGATCTACAAGACCTTTTAGAACTAACACCCAAAAAAGATGTCCTTTTCATTATAGGGGACTAGAATGCAAAAGTAGAAAGTCAAGAAACACCTGGAGTAACAGGCAAATTTGGCCTTGGAATACAGAATAAAGCAGGGCAAAGACTAATAGAGTTTTGCCAAGAAAATGCACTAGTCATAACAAACACCCTCTTCCAACACAAGAGAAGACTTTATGCATGGACATCACCAGATGGTAAACACCAAAATCAGATTGATTATATTCTTTGCAGCCAAAGATGGAGAAGCTCTATACATTCAACAAAAACAAGACCAGGAGCTGACTGTGGCTCAGACCATGAACTCCTTATTGCCAAATTCAGACTGAAATTGAAGAAAGTAGGGAAAACCACTAGACCATTCAGGTATGACCTAAATCAAATCCCTTATGATTATACAGTGGAAGTGAGAAATAGATTTAAAGGCCTAGATCTGATAGATAGAGTGTCTGATGAACTATGGAATGAGGTTTGTGACATTGTACAGGAGACAGGGATCAAGACCATCCCCATGGAAAAGAAATGCAAAAAAGCAAAATGGCTGTCTGGGGAGGCCTTACAAAAAGCTGTGAAAAGAAGAGAAGCAAAGAGTAAAGGAAAAAAGGAAAGATATAAACATCTGAATGCAGAGTTCCAAAGAATAGCAAGGAGAGATAAGATAGCCTTCTTCAGCAATCAATGCAAACAAATAGAGGAAAACAACAGAATGGGAAAGACTAGGGATCTCTTCAAGAAAATCAGAGATATCAAAGGAACATTTCATGCAAAGATGGGCTCGATAAAGGACAGAAATGGTATGGACCTAACAGAAGCAGAAGATATTAAGAAGAGGTGGCAAGAATACACAGAAGAACTGTACAAAATAGATCTTCACGACCCAGATAATCACGATGGTGTGATCAGTGACCTAGAGCCAGACATCCTGGAATGTGAAGTCAAGTGGGCCTTAGAAAGCATCACTACAAACAAAGCTAGTGGAGGTGATGGAATTCCAGTTGAATTATTCCAAATCTTGAAAGATGATGCTGTAAAAGTGTTGCACTCAATATGCCAGCATATTTGGAAAACTCAGCAGTGGCCACAGGACTGGAAAAGGTAAGTTTTCATTCCAATCCCAAAGAAAGGCAATGCCAAAGAATGCTCAAACTACCGCACAATTGCACTCATCTCACATGCTAGTAAAGTAATGCTCAAAATTCTCCAAGCCAGGCTTCAGCAATATGTGAACCATGAACTTTCTGATGTTCAAGCTGGTTTTAGAAAAGGCAGAGGAACCAGAGATCAAATTGCCGACATCCTCTGGATCATGGAATAAATAAGAGAGTTCCAGAAAAGCATCTATTTCTGCTTGATTGACTATGCCAAAGCCTTTGACTGTGTGGATCACAATAAACTGTGGAAAATTCTGAAAGAGATGGGAATACCAGACCACCTGATCTGCCTCTTGAGAAATTTGTATGCAGGTCAGGAAGCAACAGTTGGAACTGTACATGGAACAACAGACTGGTTCCAAATAGGAAAAGGAGTACATCAAAGCTGTATATTGTCACCCTGCTTATTTAACTTATATGCAGAGTACATCACGAGAAATGCTGGAATGGAAGAAACCCAAGTTGGAATCAAGATTGCTTGGAGAAATATCAATAACCTCAGATACGCAGATGACATCACCCTTATAGCAGAAAGTGAAGAAGAACTCAAAAGCCTCTTGATGAACGTGAAAGAAGGGAGTGACAAAGTTGGCTTAAAGCTCAACATTCAGAAAACTAAGATCATGGCATCTGGTCCCATCAGATCAGATCAGATCAGATCAGTCGCTCAGTCGTGTCCGACTCTTTGCGACCCCATGAACTGCAGCACGCCAGGCCTCCCTGTCCATCACCAGCTCCCAGAGGTCACCCAGACTCATACCCATCGAGTCAGTGATGCCATCCAGCCATCTCATCCTCTGTCGTCCCCTTCTCCTCCTGCCCTCAATCCCTCCCAGCATCAGAGTCTTCTCCAATGAGTCAACTCTTCGCATGAGGTGGCCAAAATACTGGAGTTTCAGCTTTAGCATCATTCCTTCCAAAGAAATTCCAGGATTGATCTCCTTCAGAATGGACTGGTTGGATCTTCTTGCAGTCCAAGGGACTCTCAAGAGTCTTCTCCAACACCACAGTTCTAAAGCATCAATTCTTCGGCGCTCAGCCTTCTTCACAGTCCAGCTCTCACATCCATACATGACCACAGGAAAGACCATAGCCTTGACTAGGCGAACCTTTGTTGGCAAAGTAATGTCTCTGCTTTTGAATATGGTATCTAGGTTGGTCATAACTTTCCTTCCAAGGAGTAAGCATCTTTTAATTTCATGACTGCAGTCACCATCTGCAGTGATTTTGGAGCCCAGAAAAACAAAGTCTGACACTGTTTCCAGTGGAAACAGTGACCAATGTAGATAGCAATGTAGATCCATGACCAATCTAGATAGCATATTGAAAAGCAGAGACATTACTTTGCCAACAAAGGTTCGTCTAGTCAAGGCTATGGTCTTTCCTGTGGTCATGTATGGATGTCAGAGCTGGACTGTGAAGAAGGCTGAGTGCCAAAGAATTGATGCTTTTGAACTGTGGTGTTGGAGAAGACTCTTGAGAGTCCCTTGGACTGCAAGGAGATCCAACCAGTCCATTCTGAAGGAGATCAGCCCTGGGATTTCTTTGGAAGGGATGATGGTAAAGCTGAAACTCCAGTACTTTGGCCACCTCATGCGAAGAGTTCACTCATTGGAGAAGACTCTGATGCTGGGAGGGATTGGGGGCAGGAGGAGAAGGGGACGACAGAGGATGAGATGGCTGGATGGCATCACTGACTCGATTGATGTGAGTCTGAGTGACCTCCGGGAGTTGGTGATGGATAGGGAGGCCTGGCGCGCTGCGATTCATGGGGTCGCAAAGAGTCGAACACGACTGAGCGACTGATCTGATCTGATCTGATGCCCACTCTCCATGTGTTCTTGTCAAGGTAGATGTGAGGGATTTATTTCTGTGGTGAACATTACTAGTCATCACCAATATCTGGTTTCCTTTCCTTCCAAGTCTTGCTTACTAGCCCCCTAGAAGCCACAGTTAGTTATGTTACATTTTGGTAACTGGGACTGGCCAATGAACTGTGAGTAGTAGTGGAATGCCTCAGGATCATAGCAAATACAAGCCCTGTATGCCTTTCCACCTCTCTTTCCTGTCACCACTTCCAGCAATCCATGTATTGAAATGATGGGACCACATGATAGAAGCCAACTGGATCACTGAAGTGTGCTGGTGATCCATTAGTTTCAGAGAAGAGTTTAAGTGAATGTAATAGAAAATGTCAGTGTTAAACATGATAGCGTAAGCTAATCAATCCTGATCAATATGTTTATTATTAGAATATATTCTGTATGTATATAAATAATCTTATTTCCTTGAAAAAATAGATTTAAGTTTAATATATATTGACCCCGAATAGTTATAGAGCAATTACTTTGGTTCTCTTTACACATTTCTAACAGTTATATTCCTACATATGTTTTATTTAATATATCCAATAACCAGCAAATTTCAGGCTATGTATAAAAGTTTATTTTTGCCTTTAATATAAGAAAGTTAGACATGTTTAAGATTTGTGTTATATTTTTATAGGATTTTTGTTTTTACTTTTTTTAGCTTTCAGCTCAACTGTTGCTTTTTTTCTAAAAATTTCCACCTTCTCTGCTGCCTACTTACTTTTGTATATGCCATTATTTGGAAATTTCCAGATTTTGCATTATAGCCATTTATGTATCTCTTTTCCCATATTTCACAGTAAACACCTGGGAAGAACTATGCAGCATACCAGTTGAAATTTGCTTTGATTGGTTGAATATTTGTTTTAATTACTCAGTGCCTATAATACACTACACAGCTTTGATAGAGACCATATTTGTCTTGGCATTTTGATAGGACTTGAAATGTGCTATACGTATATTCAAAGCTACAAAATGTTTAAGAATTAAATGAATGAACAGATTTTCTATCTGGAGATATGGCAAAGAGGAGAGTTCATATATTTTATACTAGGTTGTTCTTTACATTGAAAGCTAAGATTTAAAATAGAGAATTATAAGGTTACTACGTTGTCAGATCTTTCTTTTAGCCAAACAAAAGTAGAGTAGAAAGTATCATGAATAACAGGGAAATAAACTTATATTTTGTCTTTAAAAATGACAAAACTAACCAAAGGAAGACAAATATCTTTTCTCTGTTTCTGGAAATAATACCCTCACCTATTTTGATAAGCTATCTTGGCAAACAATCTACTAATTTTAAAATGGTCTTTGATTACATGGCAATCTGTGGACAAGAAATAGAATGAGATTAATAGGTCTAAAATATAAATAGATTATATTTCTAGTAAGACAGATCTTTATTTTCAAAGAATGTTTGTAATATAATACTGTACTATTATGATGTTAAATGCAAACAACCAAAAATGATTATGAGATTACTTGGTAGGTGACTACTGACCATCTGGTGTGTTAAAAATTTAAAAATACATGTGCTTTCTTTGTCATAGATTTGGAGAAATTCAGATTCTTCCTATAAAAGTAATTAATAATGACTTCCAATCACTCAATATAAACATTAAACATGCAACTTACTATAGAGGTTTTTTCAAAGTAGACAGTATTTTTAAAGCAGTTTTTGGTTTAGAGAAAAACTGAGTGAAAATTCAGAGAGTTCCCGTATATCCCTTGTTCCCAAGCATGCGCAATCTTCCCATCTATTGACATCTTGCACTAGAGTAATACACCCATTACAAAATAAATTAGGATTCACTCTTGATATTACATATTATCTCTGCTCCCACAGATATATAATAATATGTATCCACCATTATGCAGAAAAAGTCTTAATGACCCAGATAACTATGAGGATGTGGTTACTCAACCAGAACCAGACATCCTGGAGTGTGAAGTCAAGTGGGCCTTAGGAAACATTACAACAAATAAAGCTAGTGGAGGTGACTGAATTCCAGTTGAGTTATTTCAAATTTTAAAAGATGATGCTGTTAAATGCTATATTCTATCTGTCAGCAAAATTGGAAAACTCATCAGTGGTCACAGGACTGAAAAGGGTCAGTTTTCATTGCAATCTCAAAGAAAGGCAATGCCAAAGAATGTTCAAACTAATGTACAACTGCACTCATTTCAAATGATAGCAACATGATGCTCAAAATCCTCCAAGCTAGGCTTCAGCAGTATGTGAACTGAGAACATCCAGATGTACAAGTTGAGTTTTGAAAAGGCAGAGGAACCAGAGATCAAATTTCCAACATTTGTTGGATCATGAAGAAAACAAGGGAAATCCAGAAATATATATACTTCTGCTTCATTGACTATGCTAAAGCCTTTGACTGTGTGGATCACAATAAACTGCAGAAAATTCTTAAAGAGATAGGAATACCAGATCAATTTACTTGTCTCCTGTGTGCAGGTAAAGTAGGAATAGTTAGAACCCAACATGGAACAACTGACTGGTTAAAAATTGGAAAAGGCGTACAAGGCTATATATTGTCACCCTGCTTATTTAACTTCTATGCAGAGTATATCATGCAAAATGCCAACTGGATGAATCGCAAACTAGAATCAAGATTGCCAAGAGGAATATCAATAACCTCAGATATGCAGATAATACCACTTTAATGGCAGAAAGTAAAGAGGAACTAAAACTCCTCTTGATGAGGGTGAAAGATGAGAGTGAAAAATATGGCTTAAAATTCAACATTCAAAACTAAGATTATGGCATCCAGGCTCATGGCAACAGATGGGGAAAAAGTAGAAGCGGTGACAGATTTTATTTTCTAGGACTCCCAAATCACTGTAGATGGTAACTGCAGCCCTGAAATTAAAAGATGCCTGCTCCTTGAAAGTAAAGCTATGACAATCCTGGGGAGTGTATTAAAAAGCAAAGACATTACTTTGCCAACAAAAGTCTGTATAGTCAAACCAATGGTTTTTCCAGTAGTCATGTATGGATGTGAGTGTTGGACCATAAAGAATGCTGAGCACTGAAGAATAGATGCCTTTGAATCATGGTGCTGGAGAAGTCTCTTGAGTCTCTTGGACTGCAAGGTGATCAAACCAGTCAGTTCTAAAGTAAATCAACCCTGAATATTCACTGGAAGGACTGATGCTGAAGCTGAAGCTCCTATATTTTGGCCACCCAATGAGAAGAGCTGAAACATTGGAAAAGACCCTGATGCTGGGAAAGACTGAGGGCAGGAGAAAAAGAGTACTACAGAGGATGAGATTGTTGGATGGCATCACTGACTTGAAGGCCATAAATTTGAACAAACTCCAGGTGACAGTGGAGGACTGAGGAGCCTGGTGTGCTGCAGTCCATGGGGTCACTGAGTCAGACATGACTTACTGACTGCACAACAGCAATCCACCTTCACAGTATTATATGGATAAATTTCACTACCCTAATAATCCTTATTCTACTTCCTGCTTATCTATATTCCTTAATCTGTCTCTCCCCTACCCCTTCGTAAACAGTGAACTTTTTACTCTTACCAGTTTTAACTTTACAAAATGACGGATAGTTGGAATCTTACCATATGTAGCCTCTTCCTATTGGCCTCTCTCACATAGTAATATGCATTTAAAATTCCTCCATATTTCTTCACAGCTTGATAACTCTTTTTTTTTTTTTTAGGGCTGAATCACATATCTTTATCTGCATGTAACATAGTTTATTTACATGTTCATCTACTGAAGGCCAATGTGCTTGCTTCCAAGTTTGGAGAATTAAAAATAAAGCTGCTATAAACAGCAAAATCAAGACATGAGGCTGACTGTGGCTCAGATCAGTTCCTTATTGCAAAATTCAGGTTCAAATTGAAAAACGTAGGGAAAACCACTAGGCTATTCAGGTTAGGACCTAAATCAAATCCATTATAATTATACAGTGGAAGTAATGAATATTCAAGGCACTAGATCTGTTAGACAGTGCTTGAAGAGTATGGATGGAGGTTTGTAACGTTGTATAAGAGGTGATGACTAAAACTATCCCCAAGAGAAATAAATTCAAGAAGGCAAAGTGGTTGTCTGAGAAGACCTTACAAATAGCTGAGAAAAGAAGAGAAGTGAAAGGCAAAGGAGAAAGGGAAAGATATATTTCCAAAGAATATCAAGGAGAGATAAGAAAGCCTTCCTAAGTGAATGCAAAGAAATAGAGGAAAGCAATAGAATGGGAAAGACTAGAAATTTCTTTAAGAAAATTAGAGATACCAAGGTAACATTTCATGCAAAAATAGGCACAATAAAGGACAAAAATGGCAAGGACCTAACAGAGGCAGATGAGATTAAGAAGGGGTGGCAAGAATACACAGAACTATACAAAAAAGATATTAATGACCCAGATAACTACAATGGTGTGGTCACTCACCTAGAACCAGTTATCCTGAAGTGTGAAGTCAAATGGGCCTCAGGAAGCATTGCTATGAACAAAGCTAGTGGAGGTGATGGAATTCCAAATGATGTATTTCAAAACCTAAAAGATAATGCTGTTAAAAAAGTGTTGCACTCAGTATAACAGCAAATTTGGAAAACTCAGGAGTGGCCACAGGACTGAAAAAGATCAGTTTTCATTCCAATCCCGAAGAAGGGAAATGCCAAAGAATGTTAAAACTACCATACATATAACTGCAATCATTTCACATGCCAGCAAGACTATGCTCAAAATCCTTCAAGCTAGGCTTTGGCAATATGTAAACCGAGAACTTCCAGGTGTTCAAGCTATATTTAGAAAAGGTAGAGGAACCAGAGATCAAATTGCCAACATGTGTTGGATCATGAACAAAACAAGGGAATCCCCCAGAATAAAATCTACTTGTGCTTCATTGACTGTGCTAAAGCCTTTGACTGTGTAGATCACAACAAACTGGAATATTCTTAATGAGATTAGAACACCAGACTACATGACCTGCCTCCTGAGAGACCTGTATTCAGGACAAGTAGCAACAGTTAGAACCTGACATGGAACAACTGATTGGTTCAAAATTGGGAAAAGCATACAACAAGGCTGCATATTGTCATCCTGTTTATTTAACTCATATGCAAAGTACATCATGAAAAGTGCTGGGCTGGATGAATCACAAGCTGTGTTAAGATTGCCAGGAGAAGTATCAGCAACCTCATATATGCAGATGATACCACTTTAATGGCAGAAAGGAAGAGGAACTAAAGAGCCTCTTGTTGAAGGTGAAAGATGAGACTGAAAAAGCTAGCTTAAAACTCAGTATTAAAAAATGAAGTTTATGGCATCTAGTGCTATCACTTCATGGCAAATAGATGGGGAAAATGTGGAAACAGTGTCAGATTTTAGTTTAGTGGGCTCAAAAATCACCGTGGATAGTGACTGCAGCTACAAAATTAAAAGGCACTTACTCCTTGAAAGTATAGTTATGCCAAACTTAAACAATGTATTAAAAAGCATAGACATCACTTTGCCAACAAAGGCCCATAAAGCCAAAACTGGTTTTCCCAGTAGTCATGTAAGGATGTGAGAGTTGGACTATAAAGAAGCCTGAGTGTCAAAGAATTGATACTTTTGAACTCTGATGCTGGAGAAGACTTTTGAGAGTCCCTTGGACTTCAAGGAGATCAAACCAGTCCATCCTATAGAAAATCAACCCTGAATATTCATTGGAAGGACTGATGCTGAAGCTGAAGCTCCAATACTTTGGCCACCTCATGAGAACTGACTCATTGGAAAAAACTCTGATGCTGCTAAAGATTGAAGGCAGGAGGAGAAGGGGGCAACAAGGATGAAATGGTTAGATGGCAATGCTTCAATGGACGTGAGTTTGAGCAAACTCCTGGAGATAGTGAAGGACGGGGAAGCCTAGCATGCTGGAGTTCATGGGTTCACAAAGAGTGGGATACAACTTAGTGACTGAACAACAACAACATCCACGTGCAGGTTTTGCTGTGGGTATAAACTTTCAGTTTCTTAGGATTAGTACCAAGGAGCAAAGTTACTGGATATTATGATGGAAGAAGATTTAGTCTTTAAAGAAATTTCCAAACTATCTTCAAAAGTGACGTGACATTTCGGTCATTCTAATAGATGTGTAGTGGATTCTTGTTATTTTTATTTGCAATTCCTTAATGACATATGAATCTGAACATGCTTTCCTATGCCTGTTTGCTATCTGTTTATATTTTTTGATGAGGTGCTTGGTCAGGTTTTTCCAATTTTTAATCAGTTTATTGTCTTATCATTGAATTGTAAGTTATTTGTATATTTTGGTAAGGTGTTTAATCTTCTATAAATATTTTCTCCTAGTCTGTGATTCTGTTGATTGGATCATGTGATTTTCTTATTTAACCTATTGATATGATTACATTAAATGATTTTACATGTTGATTAAGCATTGAATATATGGGATAAATCCCACTTGATCATGGTGTTTAATTCTTTTTATGCTTTTCTGGCTTTTATCCACTAATATTTTGTTGAGAATTTTTCCATTTATTTTCCTGAGAGATAGTAATCTATAGCTTTATTTTCTTGTAATGTCTTTGTCTGGTTTTGGCTTTAGGATAATGCTGGACTCATAGAAAGATTTAGGAAATATTCCCTCATCTCTTATTTTCTGGAAATTAGTTGTAGAGAATTTGTATAATTTCTTTATTAAACATTTATCAGAATTCACCAGTTAAGTAATCTTGGCTTGGTGCTTTCTGGTTTGAAAGGTTATTTATAAGTGATACAATTTCTTTAGTACACATAGGCCTATTTAAACTGTCTATTTCTTCTTGTGTAAATTTTGGCAGATAGTATCTTTTAAGAAATCTGTCCATTTCATGTAGATTATTGAATTTATGGGCATAGAGTTGTTCAGATTATTCTTTTATCAATCCTTTGAAGTCCTTAAGATCATCTCTCTTTCCTTCTTGGTTATCCTGGCTAGAGACTTACCAATTTTTTTTTATCTTTTCAAACAGATTTTGAATTTGTTGATTTTCTCTGTTGAGTTAATACTGTTTTCAATTCATTGATCTCCACTCTTATTATTTCCTTTACTCCTCTTGCTTTGGATTTAATTTGCTCTTCCATGTTGTTTATTCCTGTTACTAGGTTGGGTATTACCTCTTTCAATCTTGGAGGAGTGGCCTAATGTAGGATGTCTCCTATATGACCCAGCAACATGCTCCCTTCTGGCTACCAGTATTAGATGCTCCAAGGGTGTCCTCCACTGGCATTGTGTGTACACTTCTATTGTGCCAGGGCTGACTTTGGTAGGCCCATTTGTATGTGGGCCTGCACCCTGATCTGGCTTTCTTCATGAGGTTGTTTTGAGTGCACTGGTGGGTAAGGCAAGCCCCCAGTGGGGCTGGTTGTAAAGCTGGTGGCTTGTGACTGCTATACACATATTTATGGGCAGAGTCAGCCCCTGGTGCTAGATAGAGGGAGGATTTCAAAATGATACCTGACAGCACCAGTGTCAGCACAGTAAAGTGAGGATCACAAAAGTGGCTACTGCCAGCATCTCAGTCCTTAGGGGAAGTCCAGGCTGTCTCTTTTTTTTTCTCTAGGAAACTCTTTGAGATCACCAGTCTGCCCCAGGCTTTTTTCAACCAGCTGCCTCTCTACTGGGACCTGGAGCATGTGAGATTTTATGTGAAACTTTGATGGGTAGAGTCCCTGTTTCCTACAGCCGCCTGGCTCTCTGGACTATAAGTCTACTGGTTTTCAAAGCCATATGTTTTGGTGGCTCAGCTTCAGGATACCAGGACTGGGGAGTCCAGCATGGTGCTTGGGCCCTTCACTCCTCAGAAGACCTCTGAGGCTGTGATGAAAGAAAGTGTTAGTGGCTCAGTCGTGTCCAGCTCTTTATGACACCATGGACTGTACCCTACCAGGCCTTCCATCCATGGGATTCTCCAGAAAAGAATACTGGAGTGGGTTGCCATTTCCTTCTCCAGGTGATCTTCATGACCCAGAGATTGAACCCAGGTCTCCTATATTACAGGCAGACTCTTTACAGTCTGAACCACCAGGAAGAACATTGCTTCAGGCTGCCCAGGTTCCACTAGTGGTAAAGAAACCCCTACCAATGCAGGAGACATAAGAGACACAGGATTGATCCCTGGGTAAGGAATATCCTCTGGAGGAGGGCATGACAACTCACTCCAGTATTCTTGCCTGGAGAATCCCATAGACAAAGGAGCCTGGTGGGCTACAGTCTATAGGATTGCAAAGAGTCAGACACGACTAAAGCAACTTAGAACACAGCATTGCTTCACCCCTCTACTTGTAATCTACATATATCTTTATATGCAAAGTGACATTTTTTGAAGAAAACATATAGTAGGGTCTTGTTTATTGACAATCTTCATAAACTAAAACTTTATATTATTTATATAGTTGACTTGCTATCTACCATATTTACTACTATTTTGTTGCATATTTTTTAATCTTATTTTTGTATTTTCTATTTATATTTTTCTTGGTTTTAATTGAATATTTTCCTTGATACCATTTTATCTCCTTAGTATTTCAATTATTATTATTATTTTGCTTTTTTTTTTTTTTAGTAGTTTCCTTGGTGTTTGCAGTACATATTTACATCCAGTCTGAGTTTACTTTCAAATAGCACCATACCACTTCATGGGTAGTGCAAGTGACTTATAATAACATAATATTTCTAATTCCTCAAAATATTTCATCTATTATTCATTTCACTTGAACTGTAATCATTGAATTTTTGGTTTTATTATTTAGAAAAAAACATCAATTATTTCAATTATAAATATGAAACTTTATTACTTGCATAATGTTTTTTATGTACATATATTAAAGTTTCTGACTTATTTTCATTCTCTCTGAATAATCTATTTTAACACATCTCAAGATAGGTTTACATGCAACATATTTTCTCAATTCTTGCTTGTCTGAAAATGTTTCAAATTCACTTTTGAGAGAAAAATTTGCAGGATACAGACTTCCAGATTGGTGGCTTATTCTTTAATACTTTGAATATTTCACTCCATTCTCTTCTTATTTGGTTCTGTGGAGAAGTTAGATGTTGTTTTTATCTTTGCTCCTCTATAGGTAAGGTGTACTTCCTCTGGCTTCTGTCCATTTATTTATTTATTTGTTTTATTTTATTTTATTTTCTGAATTTGATTATGGTATGTCTATGTATTGCTGGGTTTGCTTTTTGCTTTTTGTGGTTTTATGTCTTGGCATTTATCCTACTTGGTGTCCTCTGAGGTTCATAAACTGATGTCTGACATTAATTTAGGAAAATTCTCAGTCATTATTGTTTCAATATTTCTCTGTTTCTTCCTTTCTTTCTTCTCATCCTAGTATTCCTATTATGCATATGTTACAGCTTATGCAGTTTTCCAATTTCTATCTGCATATACTCAAGCTCAGAAAAATCTTTTCTCACGCACATCCAGTCTACTAAAGAATTCAAGATATTCTTCATTTCTGTTACAGTGCTTTTTAACCTCTAGAGCTTCTTTTTTATTCTTTCTAACATTAATCCATCTCTGTGCTAACATTATTCCACATGTTCTTTCATGTTGTCAATTTTCATAAGAACTCTGTGATGTTAAATTTTCAAATTGTCTGGGCTGGGGATTCCCAGGTCACTGATAAAACATTATTTATAGATGTGGTCTACGAGTGTGTTTGGGGAAGAGATTGGGATTTGAATTGGTAGACTCACTGAAGAAGATCAATCTTAACAAGATGAGTTGGTATTATCCAATCAGTTTGTGGGCTTGAACAGAAGAGAACAGAGGTGAAAGTTTTATGCTCGAGTGAGGACATTCATCGTCTTCTGCTCTCAGACGTCCTGGTTCTTAAGCCTCTGGATTCAGACCAAAGCACACTTTTGATTCCTAATTCTCAGGCCTTTGGCCTCCAACTGGGACTTACACCATTGAGTCTGTTGATTCTTAGGCCTTTGGACTTGAACTAATTTATATCATTGGGTCTCAGTTCTCCAGGTTGCCAAAGATCAATCTTGGGACTTCCTGGCTCCATAACTTAGCAAGTCAAGTTCTATAATAAATCAACCTCTGTATAGACAGATAGGATGATAGGCAGGACATAGGCACAACTTCAGGGAAACAAAATCTGAAATATAAGGATTCCAGCATGGGGACTTTTATTAATAATAACATGGCCAATGGTGCCATCATCCACCTGGTCCTCAAGAAGAGAGGTGGGAGAGAGAAAACCTGTCAGGTTCCTGTTGTTATTTGGTTGCCCAGTCATGTCTGACTCTTTATGACTCCGTGGACTGCAGCACTCCAGGCCTCCTTGTCCCTCACCATCTCCCAAAGTTTGCCCAAATTTTAGTCCTTACCACTACCATTTCCCTCTCTTATTCCCCATACACCACTCCAGACCCAAGAGACCCTTCCTTGCACATTTGTTTTCTTTTTATTTAGTTTGGAAGCTCAGATAGTGGTAAGTTTCCTTTCCTGCACACCATACACACACATATGCACTTGATAAGAGAGGGCGTTCTAAGACACTCTTCTACCCAGTGGTTTCTTGAATCCTTTTTGTTTTGGACTTGACATGAATGGATTAATTTATTCAGGCAGCCCATCAGAAAATGTAAACTCAGAGATATCCTGCATGATAGCATCATAGTGCCAGGTGGCACTTAGCTGATAGAATATGGCCATTATCATCATTAATCATTTTGTACCTTGCCATGGGTCAGTAAACCTCTTTAAACTTTCTTGTGAAAAAATATATATCATATCAGTTTTGTTACTCTGGAGTACTCTGATTAATACAAGTTCTTATCGTATTGATCATAGTTATTTCAAATTCAAGGTCTGACAATTTCAACATCACTGCCATATTTGGATCTGTATCTGATTAATACTCTCTCTCTTCAAATTGTGTTTTGCCTTTTACACCACCTGATAATTTTTTGTTGAAAGGTGGATAAGATGTTCTGGGTAAAAAGAACTGCTATAAATAAGCTTTTAGTAAAATGGTAGTAAGGTGTGGGGTAAAAATGAGGAAGAATTCTATAATCCTAAGTCTGCCTTTCAGTGAGTCTGCTCCTGGGCTATAAACTTCACAGGTACTCTGTAGTATTGTTATTTTCATCTTCATGTATGGTGTAGGATTGCTAGAGGGGGCTAGAACTGAGTATTTCCTTTCTCCCACTTGGAAGGTTAGAGTGGACCAAAATTAGCTACTTCTTTTTCATCAGGCCAGTTAGGATTTGATAATATTACAGTAAGTTAGAGTGTGTTAGGTCCATACCATTTCTGTCCTTTATCGAGCCTATCTTTGCATGAAATGTTCCATTTGTGTCTCTAATTTTCTTGAAGAGATCTCTAGTCTTTCCCATTCTGTTGTTTTCCTCTTTTTCTTTGCATTGATCAGTAAGGAAGGCTTTCTTATCTCTTCTTGCTATTCTTTGGAACTCTGCATTCAGATGCTTATATCTTTCCTTTTCTCCTTTGCTTTTCGCTTCTCTTCATTTCACAGCTATTTTTAAGGCCTCCCCAGGCAGCCATTTCGCTTTTTTGCATTTCTTTTCCATGGGGATGGTCTTGATCCCTGTCTCCTGTACAATGTCACGAACCTCATTCCATAGTTCATCAGGCACTCTATCTATCAGATCTAGGCCCTTAAATCTATTTCTCACTTCCACTGTATAATCATAAGGGATTTGATTTAGGTCATACCTGAATGGTCTAGTGGTTTTCCCTACTTTCTTCAATTTCAGTCTGAATTTGGCAATAAGGAGTTCATGTTCTGAGCCACAGTCAGCTCCTGGTCTTGTTTTTGTTGAATGTATAGAGCTTCTCCATCTTTGGCTGCAGAGAATATAATCAATCTGATTTCGGTGTTGACCAACTGGTGATGTCCATGTGTGGAGTCTTCTCTTGTGTTGTTGGAAAAGGGTGTTTGTTATGACCAGGGCATTTTCTTGGCAAAACTCTATTAGTCTTTGCCCTGCATCATTCCATATTCTAGGCCAAATTTGCCTGTTACTCCAGGTGTTTCTTAACTTCCTACTTTTGCATTCCAGTTCCCTGGACCTAACAGAAACAGAAGTTATTAAGAAGCGGTGGCAAGAATACACAGAAGAACTGTACAAAACAGATCTTCAAGACCCAGATAATCATGATGGTATGATCACTGACCTAGAGCCAGACATCCTGGAATGTGAAGTCAAGTGGGCCTTAGAAAGCATCACTACGAACAAAGCTAGTGGAGGTGATGGAATTCCAGTAGAGCTATTTCAAGTCCTGAAAGATGATGCTGTGAAAGTGCTGCACTCAATATGCCAGCACATTTGGAAAACTCAGCAGTGGTCACAGGACTGGAAAAGGTCAGTTTTGATTCCAATCCCAAAGAAAAGCAATGCCAAAGAATGCTCAAACTACTGCACAATTGCACTCATCTCACATGCTATTAAAGTAATGCTCAAATTTCTCCAAGCCAGGCTTCAGCAATATTTGAACCGTGAACTTCCTGATGTTCAAGCTGGTTTGACAAAAGGCAGAGGAATCAGCGATCAAATTGCCAACATCCACTGGATCATGGAAAAATCAAGAGAGTTCCAGAAAAGCATCTATTTCTGCTTGATTGACTATGCCAAAGCCTTTGACTGTGTGGATCACAATAAACTGTGGAAATTCTGAAAGAGATGGGAATACCAGACCACCTGACCTGTCTCTTGAGAAGTCTGTATGCAGGTCAGGAAGAAATAGTTAGAAGTGGACATGGAACAACAGACAGATTTCAAAGAGGAAAAGGAGTATGTCAAGGCTGTATATTGTCACCCTGCTTATTTAACTTATATGCAGAGTACATCATGAGAAATGCTGGACTGGAGGAAACACAAGTTGGAATCAAGATTGCCAGGAGAAATATCAATAACCTCAGATACGCAGATGACACCACCCTTATGGCAGAAAGTGAAGAGGAGCTAAATATCCTCTTGATGAAAGTGAAAGTGGAGAGTGAAAAAGTTGGCTTAAAGCTCAATAGAAAATGAAGTTCATGGCATCTGGTCCCATCACTTCATGGGAAATGGATGGGGGAAACAGTGGAAACAGTGTCAGACTTTATTTTGGGGGCTCCAAAATCCCTGCAGATGGTGACTGCAGCCATGAAATTAAAAGACACTTACTCCTTGGAAGGAAAGTTATGACCAACCTAGATAGCATATTGAAAAGCAGAGACATTGCTTTGCTAACAAAGGTCTGTCTAGTCAAGGCTATGGTTTTTCTAGTGGTCATGTATGGATGTGAGAGTTAGACTTTGAAGAAGGCTGAGCGCCGAAGAATTGATGCTTTTGAACTGTGGTGTTGGAGAAGACTCTTGAGAGTCCCTTGGACTGCAAGGAGATCCAACCAGTCCATGCTTAAGGAGATCAGCCCTGGGATTTCTTTGGAAGGAATAATGCTAAACTGAAACTCCAGTACTTTGGCCACCTCATGCAAAGAGTTGACTCATTGGAAAAGACTCTGATGCTTGGAGGGATTGGGGGCAAGAGGAGAAGGGGATGACAGAGGATGAGATGGCTGGATGGCATCACTGACTCGATGGGTATGAGTCTGGGTGAACTCGGGGAGTTGGTGATGGATAGGAAGGCCTGGCATGCTGCAGTTCATGGGGTCGCAAAGAGTCGGACATGACTGAGTGACTGAACTGAACTGAGAGTGTGTTAAAATAATATCTCTTGAAAGGAGATTTTGTTAAGAACTGCATAATAGTCTGGTGAATTTCAAAATGGTTATATTTCCCCTCCCTCTGCTAGAAGACCAAAGAGATTTTTCTCTGATTTTCACTATGAGAACTTGTTAGAGTTCATGGAGGAGAAAATCATAAAAGGGAATCTCCCTGAAGCTTCTATCTTTCAGACTTATTCACAATGACCCTCCAACTATTGATCAAATACATTTCAGGGTTTTTTACTAGGGCATTGGTTCCAGTCAAAGTGGGATTCTGCTCTGGTAAATTGAATTATCTCTATCTACCTCTTTGTCTATCCAAATTTGTTTGTCCTGGGACTTCATTTCTCTAGCAGATGTAAGGAGAATTATTGGTTTTTCTTTTTCTTTCTTTTCTTTTTTTTGTTTGTTTTTTAGTACTCCATGCTACTTGTCATTAACCTGGAGCTATGACCCCTCAGCACTTTACATGCTGAAATAGAAACCAAAGTCCTTGAGATCAAGTTGCCCCACATCGTGTCCCATTCCTACTCAATGCCACTCACTATATCTATTCAGTCCATTTCAAAATTCTAACTCTTCCTTTCTCGAACACATCATAATTTTCCACTCTCCCTTATCTTAGCACTTGCTGCCCTTTCTATTGGATTTGTAACTGTCTTACAGTATTAATGCATTCTTAAAGACCTGGAGTTATGTTCCCTCCCTTGAAAAGTCCCCTGATTCCATTTTACTGAGACTCTTCCATCCATGTACTCCCAGTAAACTTAGTATAGATGTTTATATTTATTTTACTTTTTTGATTTTATTTTTATTTTATTTAACTTTACAATATTGTATTGGTTTTGCCATGTATCAAAATGAATCTGCCACAGGTATACAAGTGTTCCCCATCCTGAACCTTCCTCCCTCCCCAAACCATCCCTCTGGGTTGTCCCAGTGCATTTATTTTAAATTTATTTATTATTTATGTAAATATATTCCCACTTTCTTAGAATAATACTTTAAGGATGAGTAAGTGTATTTCTTGTTAGTTGTTTGCTTTTTTAAAATTAAAAGTACACTGTATTTTACTGTGACTGTTATAGGCACTCAATTAAGTCTTCTTAAAAATATCAAAGTGATGTTATCTTGTGCATACTTCCCGCAAATAGATTAAAAACGAAAGTAAAAGCATTTAGGAAAATGAATCAATCATTATCTTGTAAGAGCGTTCCTGTTGTTTACTAAAAGGTTCTGCGTATAAGATATGTCTCTTTGGGGACAGAAAAAATTCACATTAAGTTTTCTAAGTGTGACTATTCAGCTAAAATGACACTGTCCTTAACTGTGTGCAAACCAGAGTACAGTTAATTGGCTTTGATCCGTGAAAAATTTTTATTTTTTCATTTTAAAGGTTTAAGAAAGAAAAAAATCCAAAAGTAATGACATTCACAAAATTGATTGGTAGATGGTTACCCACACAACTGATATGTTAAAAAACTTTAAAATACATGTTCTTACTTTGAAACAAATTTGGAAGTATCCATGGTCTTTACATTATTAAAGATGAGTACATTTTTTATCTAGAGGTTTTTGGGGTTACAATTGATAATATTTCTTTTTAAAATTTATTTTTAATTGGAAGATAATTGCTTTACAATTATGTGTTGGTTTCTGCTGTACAACAAGGTGAATCAGCTATATGTCTACATATATATCTTCCCTCATGAGGCTCCCTCCCATTCACCCCATCCCACCCCACTCTCAGTCATCACAGCACCCAGCTGGGCTCCGTGTGTTATACAGCAACCTCTCACTAGCTATCTATTTTACACATGTTTGGAGAAGGAAATGGCAACCTACTCCAGTATTCTTGCCTGGAGAATCTCAGGGTTGGAGGAGTCTAATGAGCTGCCGTCTATGGGGTCGCACAGAGTCGGAAATGACTGAAGTGACTTAGCAGCAGCAGTGTATATATGTTAATGCTAGTCTCTCCATTTGGCTCACCCCAAGATAATGGCACCCCACTCCAGTACTGCTGCCCGGAAAATCCCACGGTTGGAGGAGCCTGGTAGGCTTCAGTCCATGGGGTCGCTAAGAATCAGACACGACTGAGCGACTTCACTTTCACTTTCCAATTTCATGCATTGGAAAAGGAAATGGCAACCCACTCCAGTGTTCTTGCCTGGAGAATCCCATGGACAGAGAAGCCTGTAGGCTGCAGTCCATGGGATCACACAGGACTGAAGCGACTTAGCTGCTCCTTCCTTCACTGTGTGCCTAACTGTTCTGTATGTCTGTGTCTCTATTCCTTCCATGCAAATAGGTTCATCAGTACCAAACAATTGTAATCTTTGTGATGATTAATTTCTTAATTAGTTGCTTCTTCCCAAAATGATTACATTTGATGGATCATTTTGTTTAACAATCATACCAATCCTCTGAAACAGACAACTATAATTATCTCCATGTTACAGATGTTATATATGAGCATCAAGAGAGGTTAAGAACTTGCCTAAGACAATGCTTCTGCTACATTATAAACTAGATATTAAATAGAAACTTTCTGATTAATAAGTGTTTATTCTTTATGAGGGGCTTCCCTGGTGGCTAAGATGGTAAAGAATCCACCTGCAATGTGGGAGACCTGGGTTCGACCCGTGGGTTAGGATGATCCACTGGAGGAGGGCATAATGACCCATTCCAGTATTCTGGACTGGAGAATCCCCATGGAGAGAGTAGCTTGATGTGCTAGGGCCACAAAGAGTCACAGCACATTCTTTACCAGACTTCCATATTACGCTTCCAACAAAATTTCAAAAGGCAATGAAAGTTAAAGAAATAGGTTTTACCTATGTAATTGTGTAAGTATGTTCGGTTTGTATTACATGTGAAGTAAAATTTCCAAATTGCATTTTTACTTAGAAATTCTGAACATTTTAGTTGTAATAAGATAGGATTGGTAGTTCCACTTTTCTTTCCTTTAAGGGTTCACTCTCTCTTCTCCATCATATTTTCATTTTTGTATATTGTAAGGTGAAGAAAACATTTATATTAAGAAATCTGAATCATTTTATTTGTTTGAACAAATACTGTAAAACTGGCAAAATTTTTTCAGTGATTGCTGTGAGGCTGTGTATTTTCTGCATTTCTAAGCAGATGCCATTTTTATATTTATGAAGTTAATTATTGACATTGTGGTAAGTAAAATAATGATCTCTCCAATAATATCTACATTATAATCCTCAGAAATTGTGAGCATGTTAGGGTCCATGGCAAAAGAGTATTGAGATTGCTGGTTAGTTAATCTTAAAATAGGAAGATTGTTCTCGATTATCTGGATAGAAATAATATCATCACAAGGGTTCTTAAAAATGGTAGAAGAAAGTGGTGGGGAGAGAGGTTACTATGAGAGAAAGGTACAGAAAGATGCAGCTTTGCTGGATTTTCCCATGGAAGCAGGAGGCTATAACCCAAGGAATGTGAGCATCCTCTAGAAGCTGGAAATAGCAAAATGAAGCACAACAAAGGAACAGATGCTCTTCTAGAGCCACCAGAAGGGAGTGCAGAGTTGTGTGACCCTTGTCAGACACCTGACTTGAATTTATTATCTGTAAGATAATACATTTGAAGTTTTTGAAGCCTTAAGTTTTCAGAAACTTGTTATAGTAGCAATAGAAAACTGGGAGTTATAAATTAATCTACTTGACTTAAAGTAAACACAGGGAAATACTTAGCTTTTTCATTTTACTTGCTATTTTTAAAAATGAGATGAATATCAATAAAGTGCCTTGAGCTAAGTTCCTGAGATGCTATTGCAGTTTGTAAATGTGTGTACTGTGCTAGTATACATTATATATGCAAGTATAGATCTAAAAATACAGTAGGGAATATATCAAATCGTACAGTAATAGGAGGAGTAGGTCACTAGAATGTGTCAGCAGGGGGTGCTCATGTATAGGGTACCACTGTGACTTCCACAAACATCATCGGACTGGGGGAAGGGCACATCAGAAGCACCAATTCTGAGAAATACATGTTTGAAGAAAAATTCAGAACCTATTACTGAAAATATGCCACAGAAGAATCATTATTCTGCATTTATTCTTGGATATGTATTCCATGTATGAATACATAATTCTTAAAGACTAATTTTAATTTATCAAATTTATTTTTGCCATATTTTTTTCTTGGTTGTATTTAATGAAATGCTTACATTGTGATCATACCAACTTTGAAGGTGAAAGAAAACATTGTAGCTTGTTTGCTATAAATTTTGGGTAAAATTCTGGATATTTATGGTGTGATTGTACAGCATAAAAGTGTCTTATCA
The DNA here is from genome assembly GCA_935064755.1 of Tragelaphus eurycerus. NCBI lineage: Eukaryota > Metazoa > Chordata > Mammalia > Artiodactyla > Bovidae > Tragelaphus > Tragelaphus eurycerus. Next base: position 390,044 of record CAKXYN010000292.1, read on the forward strand.
GAGTTACTAGAATTTGTTGTCAAGCAAATTTCCCATTTTGGTAACTGCTTATATATTTTATGATCATGTAGTCATTTATGTAACATTTTTGAACTTTTCTTTTGGAATTTCAATAAGCAATAGTTCATGGATATTCCCCAAATATTAAGCTTACGCTTTTCATTTATCTTTATCTTTTATATCATCTATCTGTTTCTTTAATACTCTCATATTTTTATTTTCTCACAATGAAAGTTACTTTAGTTTATTATTCATAATGTTAATGGAATCTTTTTGCTTCAAAAATTGAATTTACTTACATGAAATAAAGTTTTGTCCTAATCTAGGATATTTAATCAATGAATTGAAATTGTATAAAGCAATTCTAAGAGACATACAAAGGTAAAGAGCTCTACCATAAATGAAATAGTCCTGCTGTGCTAGAATCTTACCTTGATGCCTGACACAACCTCTATATCCTACATGAGTGAGGCTGCATAAACCACATCAAAAGTCCAAACCTAAGTTAGCCCCAGGAACCAAATGAATCAAATGATTTATTTGTCTTCAGTTCTTATCACAAATTTAAAGTTGCTCCAAAAGACCCATACAGTAAGAAATACATTTCATCCTTGTAACCAACTGTCTGAGATACACCTGTGGTTTAATAACTTGTTTTTTACTTCTTCCTACACTTCAGTTTGTCCATCTTGCCCTCTGTCTAATCACTCTATCTAGGACAAAGTTGTCTTTTTTAGAACATGGTCCCAACTTTTAATGAAGTCATGTTCTTTAACTGTCACTTGGTCATATAGATTTAAGTAACCTACAGCAACATGCTGTTTTTAATATTTCATTATCCAAGAAAAAAATGGTAACCGATGTTAATAGCTTGCTGTTCTAGACAACCTTTTATTTGCTTGCTGCTGAACCCCCTCCTGCCAAAGAGAACAGTTCTCTTGAACAGGCCCATCTAAGGTCAGACTTGCTTCTCTGTAAACTGAATCCCAACGTAACTTTTATTAGAGAATCCTGCATTTATTTGATTCTGTTTATGTTTCTTAAACAAAAGAGGGGATACAAGTATTATCTGTAGCCATTTAAAATGGATTCTATGGAGGCTTTAAAAGTGGGAATATATATATATATATATATATATATATATATATATATATAGCACAGCTATTTGCAGAAAAGTGTATCAGCTCATTTAAACTCATCAGGGTATTGGATAATATTTAGATAAGCAGAAAAACAAATTAACACTCAGTCAAATCTAGTTTTATTATTGTCAAGCACTGGGAACTTGTTTTTAATGAGTTAATAATTCTTAAAATGTCTCCCAAGTACATACTAATAGTCTGCATTTTTTTCATTTGTTCTGCTTATCACAAGTGTAGCTAACTTGATATCTGCTTCAATGATGGGATTCTTTCAGAGTGTTTTGACCTTTTAGTCAATTTGGAATGCTTTTTACTGCTTTGCCACAGTTAGGAAAGATTGATCAGTTACTATATAAGCCTTCTACATTCTAGAAAGCTCCTTTACACATCTGGGTCAAGACAGTTCACAAACAGCTGAACACAGATTTTTATTGGTTTAATATCGCAGGTGGTTATATCACTCTCATAAAAGAGCTTTTACTTTCTTTAATTTCAATGTAGAATCTGGCAACTGAACTGATAATCAATCACATTTGTTCTGTTGCTTTTTAAAAGCTTAAATGCCTCATAGTAAAAAGATGCTACTGAGCAGACACAGTGGGATTTCATAAGGGTTTTTATTAGACAGACCCTATGCTAGCTTAAAAAAAATGATTTAATTTGCAGTATGCATATACCACAGATATTACCTTTGCTGAAGAACCTATGGGGTATGAAATATCAATCTACATTTTTTAAAGATCCAATCATTTTAAATAGGTGTTGTGTCTGTGGGCCAATTCACAAGGGAGATAGGAAATGGAATGATGAAACAACAAGCAGGTGCAGCAAGTGAATTCATCTTTACTGGATATTTGAAATCATGAAATTCAAGTAGCATTTACTGTTCTCTTTTATTCCTACAGCTGCAAGATGTAATGGAAAGTGAACCTCACTGGGACCTGGGAGTCTTGGATTCTGTACCTGGTTCTGTGCCTAAAGAGTTAGAAACTAAATTAGGTTCTCAAATACTAAGTGAGTGTAAATGAGATGATCACAATGAAAACGACTCCACTAGTCCAAAGCATTCAGCAGGAGTTTTGGGTTGCCCCCAAAATATCCTGAGGCAATCCTCTCTATAATTGGTAAGATCTGACAATAGTGTCTCTTTCTGAGGGATATCATTAGTTTTTTAGTTGACAGGATATATAGCAGGCATCAATAAATACTCACTTTTTTTATCTTTACATATTTTGTTGTTCATTTTAATTGGTGGACTGTCAATTTAGATTGCCATCCTTGAATCTCTTCTCAAATATTTCCTGCTTTTTTTACTTCCTTATACAGTGAAGGATAAGAGGAGTGTAGGAGGTAGTCCTTAGCTGATTTGAGCAAGTTCATTATTATGATACTGAAAACTGATAATATTTACTTGGTATCTACTTTCTGCTGAGAACTGTCATTGAAACATTATTATTTTAAGCTTCAAAACAGTTCTGAGATGTAGACAATATATAACTACAAAGGAGTTTAGAGCATCTAAGTAGATTAATTAAGTACACATAAACAATGATCAGTGGAACCTGGATTCAAACAATTCTTTGTCCATTTCTAATGTACTTGAATGTAAGCACTTTAGTAATTAATCTTAAGCTGGACCTGGCAAGATTTGCTTTCATTCTTCATATTTTAAGAAACCTAATAACATTAGTTCTCAATAAAAATAGATTAAAATATCAAATAATATATATTTTCATTAAAAATTCAAAATATCAGCAAACAATGTATAGCAAATATTTACTATAGCTCTACTATATGGACAAGCTAGTTTATGCATCCACTAATTAAATCAATGTTCATATTTATATCTTTAATCAAAATCTGAGTAAGATTTTGATCTCTCTCAGGCATATAGAGAAAGTAACTGCTGATAAGAACACTGACTGGTTTAATGACAGCTTCTCACATTAGCAATGCAAGGTCCTAAAGGACTTGAAAAGGTTGGGAAAAGATGACCCATGAGGATTCACATATATGACTAGTGACTCATATGTCAAAAAGAAGTTAAATATTTCTATCTCAAGGCCCTTCTTATTGAGATATATGCAGACACACAAAAGGCATTGTTGAAAAAAATGCAAGCAAGCAAATAAACACAAAATCAATTCATGGAATCAATGGTCCATTAACTGCATTCTTTTTCACATAGAAACGTCATTTTAGAACACTTTGCAAGTAAGTGTTCCTGAAGAATAAGGCTTTCAGACTAAAGGAAAGAAAGCAATCAAGCTACATGGATAAGGCCAAACTATTAAGTTTTTTTCACCATTATGGAGAAATGAGCTAGAAGTAGAACTACAGACTAAGTAAGCAAAGCTAACTCCATAATTCTCAACACAGATGGTGTTTTAGAATCACCAGTGAGGCTGGGGTCCACTCCTAGATATATTCATTTGCCTGGTGTGGCCTAAGATCACCTAAAACTTTTATAACAATCAGTTGTTTCAAATGTTCAGGCAGAGTAGAGAACTATTTCTCTGGTAAACTACTTAAAGGAAGGAAAAAATCCTCCAAATTGTTTGACTTAAAACAGCAATGATTTATTACTTCTTACCAGTTCTTTGTGAAGTCAAGGAAGTTCTACTGGGTAGTTCTGCTCTAGATGTTATTGACTGAGCTCCCCCAATCAGTTGACTTCCACAGGCAGAAGAGACTGGTCCAAGTTTTCACTGGACAAGTTTTCACTGGTCCAAGTTTCACATATAACCAGGGGTTTGGAATGTCTTCATGGCCTTTCCATTTTCACGTGATGCCTAATCATTTATGAGTGTAATCTCTGCTTCTCTATAGTATGAAGGTTGCCTTCCCTGGAAGAGGAAAGAAATAAAAACTGTCAGTTTGCTTTAACACCTGGCCTTGAAATTTCCAAGAGATCATGTCTGTCACAATTGTATTGCTCAAAGTGAGTATCAAAGGCAGGGAATTTTGACTATACCTTTCCCCATGGGAAATGGTGAACCCTTTATGCCCACCTCTAATCCACTGCAAGCTAACTCTCCCTTAGCTACTTGTTCTGTCACCTTAAGGGAAAAGTGTCTGTAAAGTAGAGCAAGGTTTCAGGTAGGGTTTCAGATGAGGACAAGAGGGAAGGTGAAAAAGAAAGAAGGAAACTTTTATGACAATGCAGGTATGCAGAGGTTGTAGAAGAGTGTATACATTATATAATCAGGGTGTCAGAGAGGAATTTGGGGGAGAGCTTTAGAGAAAAGTTAAGAGAGAGTATAAACCCAGGGCAGAGGAAACACAGAATGTCATTGAGGTGACCTAAATGTGAGTAGTGTGTGAAGAACAGGAAAACTGAATTTAGGCAGCATTTGTTTCCAACAGTCTTCTCAGATTGAGGGTCTCCCTGGCAGTCATTAGGACCATTCATCAAATAATTTCACTCTGTTGCCTTCTGGGTACTTGGCAAATTTGCAGTTACCTACCCCATGGATATTATGCATACCCACATAATTTGCTTCAGGTGATGAAATGTTAAATGTGGAACCATGAGTCACTATATATCCTCTAATATGGATACTTAAATAACTAGGATTATCAAAGTCTTTCCTGTCAATAGTTTTGCTCGTGGACATGAAATGTGGTTCAAAGTAATCTCTTTTGGTTTGAAGTCACTGACATTTTGGATGTTTCTTTGGTTTGCTCTGCAGAATAATCTACCAACCAGGTGGTGCAATGTTGCCATGGATAGATAGAGAGTGATCCTTTTCCTCATTTTTAAAATAATTTCATACTGGCACTAGAGATTTGCTGTTTCTCCTGGTCTGTAGGTTTAGACAGAGGTGAGTTGAAGTAAGTTCATAGTGAGATTCATGGTCTAGCACACAAATCAGCCTTGAAACGCTCTCTTAAAAGATCCTGCCACTTGAATCCTTTTGTTCATATTTTATAATTTTATATCTTCTCCATTTGTTGGTTATTGGCCTGAATGGATGAGGCTCACAGTAAATTATTTATTCAACTTCCCTGACCTAAAGTCACTAGCAAGGAAGGCTTTACTGCTGAAAGTGCCATGTTTATAAAGGTGGCACATGGAGATGTCTTACAAAAGGAAAACATGCAGAATTCCATATCAGATAAATGTAAGACTTTCTTTTTTTGTTTGCTTTTAGGGAAGTTAGTAGTACGTTAGAATCTACTTTAGGCTTAGAGGTCAGGAATCTACATCTTCAACTGGTTACCTGAATATCAGAGTAAATGGACTAGGGTGGTGGGCTTAATGTTTTTATATAGGTAAAGCATCCATATTAATTTAGTTGTATCTGTGAAATATTCATTGTTTTAAGATGCTTTTTCAGCTTTCATCTTGTTGATGCTTCAGATAGGGTTTCGAATTAGCTGTTTTTTTCAGTAGTTATGGCAGTGTTGTGGTGGCTTATTAGAGCAAATTCTACCCTACACTTTTTCTTCTATTAACTAGATTTTTTCAGTAGTTTTAGGTTCACAACAAAACTGAGAATAACATAGACCAAACTCTATATGCCCTGTTTGTGTGTAAGCATGCATGTGTGCACTTGGGTGTGCACATATATGCCTAAATGCACACATGTGCACACACACACACACACAGCCTCTATGACTTTCAGCATCCCCCACCAGAGTGGTGAGTTTGTTGTATTGATAAGCCTACATCAGCACATCATAAACACCCAAAATCCATAGGTTACACTAGGGTTCACTCTTACTGTTATACATTCTATAGCTTTTAGACAAATGTATAATCACATGCTGTTGTTGTTGTCCAGTCACTCAGTTGTGTCCCACCCTTGGCAACCCCATGGACTACAGCATGCCAGGCTTCACTGTTCTTCACTGTATCCCAGATATTGTTCAAACTCATGTCCATTGAATCAGTGACGCCATCTCACCATTTCATCTTCTGTTGTTCCCTTCTCCTCTTGCCTTCAACCTTTCCCATCATCAGGGTCTTTTCTAATGAGTTGGCTCTTCCCATCACGTCACCAAAGTATTGAAGCTTCAGCTTCAGTATCAGTCCTTCCAATGTATATTCGGGGCCAATTTCTTTTACAAATGACTGGCTGATCTCCTTGCAGTCCAAGGGAATCTCAAGAGTTTTCTCCAACACCACAGTTCAAAAGCATCAATTCCATGCTCAAACCTTCCTTATAGTCCAATTCTTATATCAGTACATGACTACTGGAAAAACCATAGCTTTCATTATATGGATCATTTTGGCACAGTGATATCTCTGCTTTTTAATATACTGTCTAGGTTTGTCACAGCTTTTCTTCCAAGGGGCAAGTGTCTTTTAATTTCATGACAGAAGTCATCATCAGCAGTGATTTTGGAGTCCAAGAAGATAGTCTGTTACTGTTTTAATTGTTTCCCCATCTATTTGCCATGAAATGATGGAACTGGATACCATGATCTTAGTTTTCTGAATGCTCAGTTTCGAGCCAACTTTTTTTACTCTCCTCTTTCCCCTTCATAAGGAGGCCCTTTAATTTTTCATTGCTTTGTGCCATTAAGGTGGTGTCATCTGTATATCTGAGGTTATTGATATTTCTCCCTGCAGTCTTGATTCCAGCTTCCACTTCATCCAGTCTATCATTTTTCATGATGTAATCTGCATATAAGCTATATAAACAGGATGACAATATACAACCTGATGTACTCCTTACCCTATTTTAAATCAGTCTATTGTTCCATGTCCAGTTCTATCTGTTGCTTCTTGACCTGCATACAGATTTCTCAGGAGACAGGTAAGATGGTCTGGTATTCCCATCTCTTGAATAATTTTCCACAGTTTGTTGTGATACACACAGTAAAAAGCTTTAGCGTAGTCAATGAAGCAGATGTTCTTCTGGAATTCTCTTGCTTTTTCTATGATCCAACAGATGTTGTTAATTTGATCTCTGCTTCCTCTGCCTTTTCTACATCTGGCTTGTACATCTGGAAGTTCTTGGTTTACAAAATGACATGCTATCATACTTATAGAATAGAATCACTATCCTAAAAATCTTCTACATCCTGCCTCTTCATGCTTCTTTTCTTCCTAACACCTGAAAATCACTATTTTTTTTTACTATCTACAGTTTTGCCTTTTCTAGAATGCTATAGAATTAGCATCATATAGTATTTAAACATTCCTGATGGCTTATTTCACCTAGTAATATATTTTGAAGGTCCTTCATATCTTTTTATGGCTTGATAACTCATTTCTTTTTAAATTTAATAGTTTTGCTCATTTTTAGCACCGAATAATCCTCCACATCATCTCCAGCACATATTGTTTATAGACTTTTTGATGATGGACATTCTGACTGGTGTGAGGTGATACCTCATTGTAGTTTTGATTTGCAATTCTCTAATAATGTGCAACAGGACTGGAAAAGGTCAGTTTTCATTCCAATCCCAAAGAAAGACAATGACAATGAATGCTCAAACTAACACAAAATTGCACTTATCTCACATACTAGCAAAGTAATGATCAAATTCTCCAAGCCAGGCTTCAACAGTATGTGAAACGTGCACTTCCAGAAGTTCAAGCTGGATTTAGAAAAGGCAGAGGAACAAGAGACCAAATGGCCAACATCCCATGGATCATCAAAAAAGCAAAAGAGTTCCAGAAAAATATCTACTTCTCTTTTATTGCCAAGTGTGTTTGACTGTGTGAATCACAACAAACTGTGGAAAATTCTTAAAGAGATGGGGATACCAGACCACCTTACCTGCCTCCTGAGAAATCTATATGCAGGTCAAGAAGCAACAGTTAGACATGGAACAGACTGGTTCCAAATAGGGAAAGGGTACATCAAGGTTGTATATTGTCAACCTGCTTATTAACTTATATGCAGAGTACATCATGAGAAATGCTGGACTGGATGAAACAAAATCTGGAGTCAAAATTGCCAGGAGAAATATCAATAAACTCAGATATGCAGATGACATCACATTTATGGAAGAAAGAGAAGAAGAATGAAAGAGCCTCTTGATGAAAGTGAAAAGGGAGACTGAAAAAGTTGGCTTAAAATTCAACATTCAGAAAACTAAGATCATGGCATCTTGTCAAATCACTCCACAGCAAATAGATGAGGAAACAGTGACAGACTTTATTTTTGGGGGTTCCAAAATCACTACAGATGGTAACTGCACCCATGAAATTAAAAGACACTTGCTCCTTGGAAGAAAAGTTATGAACTTATTAAAAAGCAGAGACATTAATGTGCCAACAGAGGTCCGTCTAATCGAAGCTATGATGTTTCCAGTGGTTATGTATGGATGTGAGAGTTGGACTATGAAGAAAGCTGAGTGCCAGAGAATTGATGTTTTTGAACTGTCGTGTTGGAGAACTGTTGAGAGTCCCTTGGACAGCAAGGAGATACAACCAGTCCATCCTAAAGGGAATCAGTCCTGAATATTCATTGGAAGGACTGATGCTGAAGCTGAAATTCCAATACTTTGGCCATCTGAGGCGAAAAACTGACTCATTTGAAAAGACTCTGATGCTGGAAAAGACTGAAGGCGGGAGGAAAAGTGGAAGACAGAGGATGAGATGGTTGGATGGCATCATGGACTCAATGGGCATGAGTTTGAGTAAACTCTGGGAGTTGGTGATGGACAGGGATGCCTGGAATGCTGCAGTCCATGGGGTTGCAAAGAGTTGGACACAACTGAGTGACTGAACTGAATTTAACATTCCATTATCTGGATTTCTGACAGTTATTATTATATAGCCTTTTCTATACTGAAGAATGTCTTTGCTGCATCCAAATTTTGGCAATTATGAATAAGGCTTCTATAAATATTTGTGTGCAAGCATTTTTGGTAGACCTAAATCTTCCACTCATTTGGGTAAATTCCAAGAAGCATGATTGCTGAAAAATATGACAGTTTCTGTTGCTTCATATCTTTACCAACATATAGTTCTTGTCATTTTGGCCATTCTAATAGGTGGGTAGTGGTATATCATTGTTGTTTGAATTTGTATTTTCCTCATGGTATCTATGTCAAACATCTTTTCATATGCTTCTTTGCTGTCTACATAGCTCCTTTGGTGAGGTATCTATCCAAGTCTTTTGTCCATTTTTGAGAGTTTTTGTGTATATATTTGTTGTGTGTTCTTTGCATATTTTGGATAAGAGCTATTTATGTCTTTGGGGAACATTTTCTCCCAATCTGTGGCCTGTTTTTTCATTCTCTGATCAGTGTATTTTGTAGAGCTGAAGCTTTAATTTTCATAAAGTTCAACTAATTAATTATTTCTTTCATAAATCATGCCTTTGCTGTTGTATCTAGAATGTCATTATCATATCCAAAGTCACCCAGATTTTCTCCTATGTTATTTCTAGGAGTTTATCATGTACATTTCTCTTCATTAATCTGATGAATAAACAGAGCTACTTTTATGACATTAAATTATTAATGAATACAGAAAAATTGGGCATATGACCAAGTTCCACCTGTTATCTCACTTACTTTCATTAAACAACTGTTTATTTGATGAGAGAAAAATATACACTTTTTCAGGTAATACCTTATTCAACTTTTTTTTTTTTTTTTTCAGGAGAAATAAAAAGAAATCCCTATGAGCCTGAAGTGACAAGTAAAAATGTATTGTCTAAAGTAAAATCATCAATGGGAATAAAATAAAATACATAAATATCCTGAATATATTCTTTCTGTAAAGGTATGCAAAGGAAATAACTGACATGAGTATAGAATTTTATTTGTTTAATAGGATACCCCAAGTTAGACCCTCATTCTCTTTCCCCAGAGTGAATGTTTATTGTTGGCCTCCTTTCTTTTGCCTGCTTGCTATGTAATATAAGACTGATGCCTCCCTGTGGGAAATAAAAACTGATCAGAGAACAGGTTGCATTGCTTCCTAAAGAAATTATGCCTTAGTGAATGCTGATATCAGCTTTGTCATAATGGAAATGCATAATTAATGCCTTTGCTTCAACAGTTTTGGAAACAGAACCATATGAAACTGATTCAAAATGAAGGATTTAATATTGAGCTCTCTCTGCATCTAACCATTAATGCATTGGATTGTAGGGACCACAGCATACTAAAATGGCATGATTGAATTTGTGACACCTGGATTGGTTATAGTGGCTACTGTTGAAATACTAAACAATGGAAATCTGCCATGTAAAATCACACAGAATAAAAAGTCAATTTCATACAGGTGAAGTTCTGTAAGTTGAGAAAAATCAAGTTATTTCTAATTTTTCTCTTACAATGTTTTAAGTTTAATACATTTTAAAATTTCAGAGCTGCATTTGCTTATGTGATAAAAATTCTGACTTGTATCTTCACAATGTAGGCTGACCTCAATTTTTCCAATTAGCAATTTTTTTTTGTTGTTTTTGAATTCACAGTAGAGGCTGAACATCTGGTAATATGATTTGAATGTCCTCCATCTTCTCACCCCTGAGATTCAATACAACTATCTGCTATTTATATTTTGATTTAAATTTTTTTAATGCCTACTTTACTCTGCTACAATATGTACTAAGGGATTTGAAATAGATGAATCTAATACATCCTTCAAGATATAGTTCTCCCAACCCTGAAATATTAGTGCTAAGTAGAGCAACACTTTTCAAAGGAAAGGAAAATGTGTAACTGAATGTCTTTGCTAATCAAGAATTGTTTTAATTTATAGATAAATGAAATATAATAAATGATAATTAAACTGAAAAAACTACTTTAGTAACTATAGTAATCAGGGATAACAACTGGTTACAAAGAAAAAGTGAGCATGTTAGAAGGACATATCCACAATAAATAATTAAATATGTATTTTGTTAATTGTTACAATTTGAGAATGGTACTTAAACCTGTTACCAGAATCTGGACCTATTAAGCATGGACAGTTTGTCTGACTTTGTAACCTTGACCCAACACTTTTAGCTAGACAAATCTAAATCTTTTTCTTGAGACTTTTTTGATATGGACAATTTTTAAAATCTTTATTGAATTTGTTACAATATTGTTTTTGTTTTCTATTTTGGTTTATTGGCCACGAGGTATGTGGAATCTTAGCTCCCTGACCTTGGATTGAACCTATACCCTCTGCATTGGAAGGTGAAGACTTAACCACTAGATTAACAGGGAAGTCTCCATCCTAGGTCATCTATGTGTACTTTTTATAGCAGAGTGCTGCCCTTGATTCAGAGAAGGCAATGGCACCCCACTCCAGTACTCTTGCCTGGAAAATCCCATGGACGGAGGAGCCTGGTGGGCTGCAGTCCATGGGGTCGCTAAGAGTCAGATACGACTGAGCGACTTCACTTTCACTTTTCACTTTCATGCATTGGAGAAGAAAATGGCAACCCACTCCAGTGTTCTTGCCTGGAGAATCCCAGGGACGGGGGAGCCTGGTGGGCTGCTGTCTGCGGGGTCGCAGAGTTGGACACGACTGAAGCGACTTAGCAGCAGCAGCCTTTGATTGGCATCAGATTGTGTGAGTTAACTGTAAAATATATGGAATTTTGTGAGCCAGTTGATATCACAATTGTAGCCCCAAATCAACCGTGGTAGGAATGCTTTGTACTGTAGCAATTGGCAATCTCTACAAATAGAGCCTTCCCCTGCTGCCACATATTTGTTGTTAAACATTTAGCAGCATACAACGCTCTCTATACTTTGGTTTTTGTATTTCTAAAGTGATAATAATAACTGTATCATTTTATCACTGTATAACTGTATCAATAACCTCCAACATTTTAAAACTTTAATTACATAAATTGATTTTGTACTGAGGTATAGTTGACTAATAATATTGTATGAGTTTCAGGTGTACAACACAGTAATTCAGTATTTTTGTAGATTATACTTCATTTAAAGTTATAAATGACTAGCTATTGATATATTGGAAGTCACTCAATCAGAACAAAAAAAGAAAAGGGGACTAAAAACATGAGAATAGTTTCAGGGACCTTTGAGAAACAGAAAGTATACCAACATTCATCTCATAGGAGTCCCAGAAAAAGAGAGAGAAGCAGCAGTCCAAAATGTATACAATGAAATTGTGACTGTGAAGTTCCCAAACCTGAAGAAGGAAACAGATATCCAGGTACAGGAAGAACAGAGGGTTCCAAACAAGATAATCTCAAGCAGACCTACACCAAGATATATCATAATAAAAGTGTCAGAAGTTAAAAGATACATTATACAGCATAAATTGACATTTTGAAAGTGTAGCATAGTGACAGTCTTCCCCGGTGGTGCTGGTGATAAAGAAGTTACCCACCAGTGCAAGAAGACTAAGAGGCACAGGGTGGGTTTGATCCCTGAATTGGGAAATTTTCCTGGAGAAGGTCATGGCAACCCACTCCAGTATTGTTCCCTGGAGAATTCCATGGACAGAGGAGCCTGGCGGGCTACAGTTCATAGGATTACAGAGAGTCGGCCACAACTGAAGCAACTTAGCACAAAGAGATGCAGCATAGTGACAGATATACAGTATACCTTATATAAGCACTCTTATCTAGAAAAACTAACTTAAAATATTTGAATGCAACCTATAAGTACTTGTTGAGTACCTCATAATGAATGCAAGGCCCTCATTTAGGCCCTTGGCTTAAATCTGTGACAGAACAAATCTGTGTTCTTTCAGAGCTTCCATTCAAGCTGAGAAGTAGACATATAATAATTCATTACATAATCTAACCTAGAAGTTTCAAAGGTGGTACCTATTGTTAAAAGAAGGAGAGGATAAGAAAATGATAAGAAACTAAATAGTGTGATCAGAGCAGATATAATGTGAGAACTATACAAATTAGCTGTGGAAAATATGCAAAGATGGTCACAAACTCCTTACTGAACGTTATCTAAAATTTGCTTTTCTAAAGCCTTTTAATAATTAATATAATTATTAAACAGAATATTTTTGACTCTGTTTCTAGCGCCTTAAACTAATCCCATTTCTGCCAGTCTGATCTCCACTCGGCCAATGGATTTTAACCCAATTTTTGGACAACTATCTTTGGAACATCCAGTCCTAAAACAGGGAGGATTTGAATACAATATTAAATATTCTAAATAATATAAAGACATTAAGTACCAGTGAATACTAGAGTTACATTCTATTTATGACCTGCCAGTAGGGAGCACCCATTGGCAATGAAATAAGTTTCTAGTAGCTAAATTAAATGCCTAGGGAATGCAGTGTAAATATGCAGTGGGAATTGTTGCTATCTCCCTTCTCATTAATATTCCCATTTCACTGTTAGCTGCTATGCAACTAATTAAACAGTAGTAGAAACTGTTATCACAGCTAAAAATTCATAAGAAGGAATGCCCTTTCCTTCTAAGCCATGAAAAGATATCCATTTCATGTGTCTTAGATTCAAATAATAGCTTAATTTTTTAATGTAGTGCAAGGCTGGGGAGGATGGAGTTGCAAGAAGAAAGACTAAGCTAGAAGGAAGGAAACTGACCGGGAAATACTGTCCATAAAATTATTTTAGAATTTCTCTAGAAGAGTAAAGGGTATGTATTTTGAATGGGGCTACTAAACCAGATAAAGAACAGAATTTAGTCATTGTGTAAGATCTATTCAGATCTTACAGAAAGAGTAATAGTATGAAATCTTAAACATTTATAAATTTATATAATTTCCTTCAATAGTGAGAGTAGCCTATCTGGTTACATACCCTGAGCCTATTCTTTGATCTCACTTCTCTACTTCAAAATAACAGAAATAAAAACTTAGGCTTTAAAATCCTTCCTTTCTTATTAACATATTTAGTAGGCATTGCTTTTCTGTAATAGATTCTTATCTAAGCAAGTTCTACTTAAATGTTTTAAAAGAAAGATGCAGCATTTTATATAGTAAAATGTGCACATAAATAAAGTTTTGAATAAAATAAAACCATGTTGTCTCTGGTAGTAAAAATGGTCTCAAAAAATATGAGGAGATGTAACTCTGCTTCATATATCTTATCAGATATAATTCACTGATCATAGTTGTAACTTCTGAATATGACTTGCATGATTTTAGATCAGGACCCTTGTGGTAAAAGATTCAGTTCTATTGTTTTCTTTATTGTGCATGTGTCTATGTTTTGCAGTTTTTTGTTATATTTGATTTGCATTTTACTTTTCAGAGCCCTATTAAGATCTCTGGAGAAATTATAACAGTTAATTCAGTTAAGAATAAATAAGTTAATTCTAATATATACATACTGAGTAAAGATTGCACAGCTATGCTGTATATTTCCTGTATTAAAAATGTAAAATTAGATATTCTCCTAGCTTCTTTCCAAGGAACGGTATGCCTAAGGATATAAATATCATGTTTTCGATGCTGACTCAAGAAGAGTTCTACAGGTACATCCATACACATGAAGCTCCTCAACTGCATAAGAGTAGGTCAAATATTAAAGTAAGTGTGGGTTGTCTACTACTGTCATTAGCAGTCACTGTTTTTATGGGCTGTAAATTCAGTAAGCCACAGTAACATTCAAGACGAATGGCAACAAGTCAACTAAGTTTTTTGATATCTGTGCTAAGCATAAATACACCTTAGTGCTTACATTTGTTTAGACTCTTTTTATGACAACTTTTGTTTACTAATCTAACCTAAAGAAAATAAAAATGAGTCTCTCAAACACTTTACCTCAGGCACACCACATACAATAATTCCTTTGAGATTCTCTTAGTGCAGTAAACAGATTTCCCTTTATTCACTTGCCTCACAAACAGCTATTTTTAATCATCTCCTTAGTTTTAAGGCACTGGGGGAATAATTTAATTTTAATTGCTTTGTTTTCAGGTCTGATGAGTGCAGATTTAAAGTCAGAACTCTTCATGCCTGTGTACATGAAGCCGTTCTGAAATGATGCACAGCTCAGTGAGATGTAATGAAAAATAATTCTGGCCTCTTTACTTAAAATGTGAATGTGCTGAACAAATTTAAGGTCATAGTTCAATAAGTCATAAAATATGAAAGTACCATAGCAGACATTAGTGACCTTAAGATATAGGTCCTATAAGCCAGTAGTGTATGTATATGTGTGTGTATATGTACACACACACACACACACTCACATATATATCTTAAAGCCATGGGATGATGAAAACACAAGAAGGAAGCATTATAGTACATTTATCATTTATGGTGCATGTGAGGTTAGAACCTCTAGCTTTCTTGTGATGGTTCCACTTGAGTGGTGTAGGAATAAATGTATCTCAGTGCTCCTTCACCTTCACAGTTATACATTACACAGTAACAGGTTTTCCAGGGAGAGACACTTTTCATAGGGGCAGAAAAAAAATATATGGGACATAATAACACTGTGCCTCTTACATAATGTTTCCTTAAACTATGCACAGTGTACAGGTGATCCTTTATATAATATATAAACAATCACTTCATATGCTTGCAGAGGTACTGCTTGTCTCATTAATATTTGCAGAAACTCTCAAGCTGACTTTACCAAATACATCAAACTAAACTCAGGGAGCATTCAGGATGACTGCTGGATTTGGGAATTATTATGAGCTATTAGCAATGATTTAGAAGCCTTAAATGTGGTCAAAGAAGACATAGGAAAGAAGTAAGCATTTTTCTTTGAGAACTCCTGCTAGAATTTCAATTGTTTTTCCATTTTGGATGTATGCTGATGATTCCTTCTGGTCTTCCCCAGCCAGCGCTTTCCACAGAAGCCCCAGGGGTCAGAGGGAACCCTTGCACAGAATGCCTACCTCAGGTTGCTAAGGGTACTTTCCATTTCACAATTCCCCTAAGAAGGGGGGTCCCCACACTGTAGTTTATTAGGGAGTTTCTCCATAGAAGGTGCATCCTCATTACATTTACCATCTCTTGGTATTTGTGCTATAATTTCCATCTGGTTCATGAGAAATAGGTGTGTAAATATCATTCCTATTGTTGCTGTGGGACTTGCAAAATAGATAACTTCATTAATTATTTGAAATGTATGCCTCATTTAAAGGTATAGATGAGAACAGAAAAACAAGATGTAATCTGGGCAAAATGACTTTTCATCAGCAGAGTCTTCTGAAAAGCACCAAAGATATTTTTATTCTAACTATGGGGTTCTGGGGGAAGGGAATCTCAGGATTTTAAATACACCATCAAGATATTATTAGGACACTGTCAGGAAAGCAGAGAAATCCCGTTCAACTTACTGATCTTAATGATACAGCAGAAAAAAGTCCTTTATTTGACAAGTATGAATTACCTATTTTTTTCTTATTTGTTTTCACAATTGTAGATAAACGTCTGTACCATAAAGCATTCACAGTATCTTTTGATATCCTTAAGCTGTACTATGCACATGACATTTTGTGCCAATATTTAACAATAAAATTTACTTTGACTATTTTAAAGAATTTTAGCTCATTAGCTCTTTAGCTTTCTCTCTTCTTTCCTTTACATGTAAGGAGATCCATAAGGATTATATCCAGGAATATCATATGAATGGCATACACCATCCTTAAAGACAGTACATTCAACATAAGTCTCCTGATAATATTTACAAATTTTCTGTTATTTATTGGTAATAGACTTTTCTTGAGCTATCTGAAATTGAGAGTAATTTCAAGTAAATGTTTATTTATAATCACTTGAAATTTTTTATACTCAAAATGTTAAATCACAGAGTATTAAATATGTGATCTTTGATAAAAATGCTACCTAATGAAGTTTATTCCCTTAAAAGGAATCTACTTCAGAGAGTTTTCAGTAAAAAATGTGTGAAATTAGTTGACAGAAATGTATTCATTTAACTGACTTAGATCTTTTATAATGTCAATCCATCGTTCCATTTCATCTTTTGGTACATTTGATATATGCTTACAGTTTAACAGGTACTTAAGAATTATCCATGTTCCTGAAAGTGAACTAGAATATATTAAATATAAAACCTTGATACTAGGAAAGATTGAGGGCAAGAGGAAAAGGGATCAACAGAGGATGAGATGATTGGATGTCATCACTGACTCAATGGACATGTGTTTGAGCAAACTCAGGGATATAGTGAAGGACAGAGAAGCCTGGTGTGCTGCAGTCAATGGGGTCACAAAGAGTTGGACACAACTTAGCAACTGAACTAAAACAAGTGGGCAACGTTGAAAAAAACATGAGATTTTACCTCAATGGTGGCTAACAGCTATTTGCTCTTAATGATTTATTAAACTTTATATTCATGCGCTATGCACTTTCAGACATGTGTGTTTCATTTCACAGTAATGATGTCAAAATTTGATATTAGGATAATAAAGATTTTTTTTCAAACTTGTCCAGGTCATCCGCATATTTACCCCCTAATGTAATTGTATGTTATCTTGTCTAGCCATCCTGAGTCTGGCACACACTTTTACTTTTCATCAATTCACTTCATAATTTTTTTAACATTTTCTATACACCAGTATTGGAAATACATGCAGAAAGTGACAATTAACACTGATGTGGTCTTGTCCTAACAAGCAGGACCACATTCTGGTATCTTTGTGACATGTCTAAATCTTATGGAAATAACTTTTAAAATTCTTTACAGATAACAGACGAAAGCACTTTGTGGGAAACTGGCTAATAAAGAATTATTATTTTCTACATTATTTTCAGATGATTTTAAAATCTTTCCAGAATTTTAACATGACAAATGTGAATATGAAATCATAAAAATGATTTCTTTGCACTATTATTCTTTTATAAATTTCTGAACCATCTAAGCCCTTCCGTCTAGTCAAGGCTATGGTTTTTCCAGTGGTCATGTATGGATGTGAGAGTTGGACTGTGAAGAAAGCTGAGCGCTGAAGAATTGATGCTTTTGAACTGTGGTGTTGGAGAAGACTCTTGAGAGTTCCTTGGACTGCAAGGAAATCCAACCGGTCCATTCTAAAGGAGATCAGTCCTGGGTGTTCTTTGGAAGGAATGATGCTAAAGCTGAAACTTCAGTACTTTGGCCACCTCATGCGAAGAGTTGACTCACTGGAGAAGACTCTGATTCTGGGAGGGACTTGGGGCAGGAGGAGAAGGGGACGACAGAGGATGAGATGGCTGCATGGCATCACCAACTCAATGGACTTGAGTTTGAGTGAACTCCAGGAGTTGGTGATGGACAGGGAGGCCTGGGGTGCTGCGATTCATGGGGTCTCAAAGAGTCCAAACGCAACTGAGTGACTGAACTGAACTGAACTGAAGGTTTTTCCTTATTAATTCAAATATTAATATGCCTTCCACCATGCCATTTTTTGTTAGGCCAGTCAGCCCATTGCCCTGGAGATGCCCCACTGGCTTCCTGACTATGTTCTTTTTTTTTTTTTTCCATTTTGTTTCTAATCTCACTAAAGTCCTTGCAATATATCAAGGAAAACCTGCACCAAACAAGTTAAACAGGTAAGTAAGATTTTATTCAGAACGATGCCAATAAGGTTTAAATAACTTCACTGAAACAGAAGACAGGAGAGTTTTTAACCATAGAGTTAGCTACTAAAAAAGCATTCAAAGATGTTTTCTGGGAAGTTCATCAGTAAAATCCAGTCATTTATAATTGCTAACTGGTGGTTACCCAGCCTTCCAAAGAGACTGGGAAATACAACACTTTATTATTTTCATTTATTTTCCTTTTTAAATTTTATTGAAGTATAGTTGATGTACAATGGTACATTAATTTCAAGTGTACAAAATAGTGATCCGGTATTTTTATAGATTACACAACATACAAAGCTATTATAAAATACTGACTGCATTCCCTATGAATTATTTATAACTGGTAGTTTGTTCCTCTTAATCCCCTGCACTTATTTTGCTTATTCCCTGACTCCCTCACTTCTGCGAATTACAAGTTTGTTTTCTCTATCTATGAGTCTGCTTCTGTTTTGCTGTATTTGTTCATTTGTTTTTAGATTTCACACATAAGTAAATATATAGTATTTTTTTTTCTCTATCTGACTTACTTCACTAAGTACAATACCTTCAGGCTCATCCACATTGTCACAAATGGGAAGATTTAATTATTTTTATGACTAATATTCGTGTGTGTGTGTGTGTGTGTGTGTGTGTGTGTGTGTGAGTGTGTGTGTAAAATGCTGCTATGAACACTGGGTCACATATATCTTCAAATTATAGTCTCCATTTTTTCATATAAATACCCAGAGTGGAATTTTTGAATCATATGATAGCTTTCCTTTTAATTTTTTGAGATACTCTCTTTCTTAATGATTATATTTCTAAAGGATTGTGGCTAGATTCTTGAGAAAGACATTCCTGGATTATAAAACTGGCCAGAGGCTAGGAGGAGATTTGCATCTCAGAGCACCAGAGAAAATATTTAAAGTTGAAAGTTTTCTAAAGTAAATGCACTGAAGATAAGGGATCTAAAATCAGGAAAATACTCATCAAAGTGTAGTCAAGCCAAGAGGAACCTTAAGGCAATCTCAGTCTTAAGATCCCAAAATGGTTTATATTATGATTGTAGAATCATCCCTTCCCAATGGTTAAGCATCTCTTTTGTCCTCAACCCCAGTAACCCTCTGTCTGATTTTGAGAGTTAAAGAATGTTCAAATCAGGATTAAAATTTTTAAATAAAGAAAAAAAAATCAATATGTCAAATTCAATACCAATTGATGTATATATAATTGACTCAGTTTGCTGTGTAGCAGAAATTAACAAATTTTAAATAAATAATTTAAAATCAACTATTAAAAAATAAATTTTTAATATAAATTTATTTATTTTAATTGAAGGTTAATTACTTTACAATATTGTATTGGTTTTGCCATACATCAACATGAATCTGCCACAGGTATACACGAGCTCCCCATCCTGAATCCCCCTCCCGCCTCCCTCCCCGTACCATCCCTCTGGGTCATCCCAGTGCACCAGCCCCAAGCAACCAGTATCATGCATCGAACCTGGACTGGCAATTCATTTCTTATATGATATTATACATGTTTCAGTACCATTCTCCCAAATCATCCCACCCTCTCCCTCTCCCACAGAGTCCAAAAGACTGTTCTATACATCAAAAAAAATTTTTTTTAATTTAAAAAAGAGATATCATTTGATTATTCCTATTTGAAATAATCTTCTTACAGATAGTAATAATTATGAAGGAACTATTAACTACTCATTAATTCTACTTCTTGATTAAAAACTGAGTGTGATATTCCTTTTACACTGTAGCATGACATTTGACAACAGAAAGTATGCTGCTGCTGCTAAGTCGCTTCAGTCGTGTCTGACTCTGTGCGACCCTGTAGATGGTAGCCAACCAAGCTCCCCCATCCCTGGCATTCTCCAGGCAAGAACAATGGAGTGGGTTGCCATTTCCTTCTCCAATGCATGAAAGTGAAAAGTGAAGTTGCTCAGTCATGTCCAACTCCTAGTGACCCCATGGACTGCCCACCAGGCTCCTCCATCCACGGGATTTTCAAGGCAAGAGTACTGGAGTGGGGTGCCATTGTCTTCTTCGAATAGAAAGTATACTATGAATCATTTTTTTTTTTCTTTTTCTGGGAAAGATCACTATTCAATATAATCTTACTGTCTGAGGATTTAAGTGAAGTAAGTTTCAATCTACTTATATAGCTCATCAGAGTTAGAATGTCAGTCAGAGGGCATTTTAAAAATAAAAGATTCAAAATCTAATGAAGATGGAGCAAGATATCTAATAAAAGAAACATAGGTTATCAGAAAAAAATGTGTGCATTTTGACATAGCAGCCCATTCTCTTCAGGGCACTGAATTTGGAAGGGAAGAAATTAGTATTTATCATACTGGGAAATTTGAGGCTAACTCTATATCTCCACAGCAACTAGGCCAGTAATGAATAAATAATATATATTGAACACTGGTTGACTTTCTTCCTCACTGGAATAATACAAGGCTAACTGAGTTGGTAAAGACAAATTTTCACATGTAATTATTTGGGGGAAAAAAATCAGTTCCTATGATTGTGATATGGCACCCAAATAGGCAACTATTTTAAGTAGAAAGGGTTTCCCAGGTGGTGCTGGTGGTAAAGAACGCACCTGCCACTGCAGGAGACATAAGAGTTAATGGTTCTATCCCTGGGTTGGGAAGAGCCCTTGGAGGAGCAAATGGCAACCTGCTCCCATATTCTTGCCTGGAGAATTCCATGGACAGAGGAGCTTGGTGGGCTACAGTCCATAGAGTCGCAAAGAATGGGACACAAATGAAGCAACTTAGCACCCATGACACACGCACGTACATAGTGGAATATCACCTTAATGTTGCTCACACATTTGTATTAGGTAAACATATGTTTTTATAATCATATAAGGTCAGGAAAATAAATTCTATGTTTTTGGTACTGTATCAAGTAAACAGTTCCCTTAAATCTTACAAAAAAGAATCATAACATAAATTCATTGCTGAGGTAACTCAGGTATTGAGGAGACTAACTTATTAGTAGTCATAACACTAGTATATTTGTATTAGTTATCAAAAGCTGAAATGAACTTAGACTATGACACTGAATACATTGCTTTGAATTCCTGCATGTGGAACATTAATCTTAAGGATAGGAGCAAACCTGGATAGTGTTAAAATTTGACAGTGAAGCCTCTCTCTTACACAACAAACATTTTATTCTTTATTTAAATTTTCTCTTAAACCTATAGCCAAAATACATTCAGATTCCAAATTACTTTGCACCAGCTTTTCTGCTACCATACTGTTCAGACCACAATCACCTCATACCTAGATGAGCATCTTTGTTTCTCCTCTGCTTCTAAGGTTGGCTACATTATTTGGGGGGCCTGTTGCAAAATGAAAATTTTTTTTAAGGGAGGGAGAAATGGACAAAGCTACTTCAGTGTCCCCAGATGAGCCAGCTCCCAGGTAATGATACAGTCACAGCAATGAACTCAGGCAATACCAGAAGAATGGCACACAAATTTATGATAATACATACTCATTGTTATAACATTAAATTTTGGATGTGTGTCTATTTTTTATCATTTTATTATTTCTTTTTGGTTTTCCATATTTTTTAATTTATTTTTTGACTGGTGGAAAGTGTGTGTTGGTTTCTGCTGTACAACAATGAAATCAGTCATAATTATATCTATATCTGGAGAAGGCAATGGCACCCCACTCCAGTACTCTTGCCTGGAAAATCCCATGGACAGAGGAGCCTGGTAGGCTGCAGTCCATGGGGTCGCTAAGAGTCGGACACGACTGAGCGACTTCACTTTCTCTTTTCACTTTCATGCATTGGAGAAGGAAATGGCAACCCACTCCAGTGTTCTTGCCTGGAGAATCCCAGGAACGGGGGAGGCCTGGTGGGCTGCCGTTTATGGGGTCGCACAGAGTCGGACACGACTGAAGTGACTTAGCATAGCATAGCATATCTATATCTATACAAGTCCATTCTAAAGGAGATCAGCCCTGGGTGTTCTTTGGAGGGAATGATGCTAAAGCTGAAACTCCAGTACTTTGGCCACCTCATGCAAAGAGTTGACTCATTGGATAAGACTCTGATTCAGGGAGGGATTGGGGGCAGGAGGAAAAGGGGATGACAGAGGATGAGATGGTTCGATGGCATAAGTGACTTGATAGACGTGAGTCTGAGTGAACTCGGGAGATGGTGATGGTTAGGAAGGCCTGGAGTGCTCCGAATCATGAGGTCGCAAAGAGTCTGACATGACTAAGTGACTAAACTGAACATATATATATATATATATATATATATATATATATATATATATATAAATCACTTCCGTCCCTCTCCTCTCTCTGCTCTCCCAATCCCACCCCTCTAGGTCATCACAGAGTGCCAGGCTAGGCCCCTTGTTGTATAGCAGCTTCCCACTAGCGATCTATTTTATACATGTTAGTATATATATCATATCAGATCAGATCAGTCGCTCAATCGTGTCCAACTCTTTGCGACCCCATGAATCGCAGCACCCCAGGCCTCCCTGTCCATCATCAACTCCCGGAGGTCACTCAGACTCACATTCATCGAGTCAGTGATGCCATCCAGCCATCTCATCCTCTGTCGTCCCCTTCTCCTCCTGTCCCCAATCCCTCCCAGCATCAGAATCTTCTCCAATGAGTCAACTCTTCGCATGAGGTGGCCAAAGTACTGGAGTTTCAGCTTTAGCATCATTCCTTCCAAAGAAATCCCAGGGCTGATCTCTTTTAAAATGGACTGGTTGGATCTCCTTGCAGTCCAAGGGACTCTCAAGAGTCTTCTCCAACACCACAGTTCAAAAGCATCAATTCTTCAGCACTCAGCCTTCTTCACAGTCCAACTCTCACATCCATACGTGACCACTGGAAAAACCATAGCCTTGATTAGACGAACCTTTGTTGGCAAAGTAATGTCTCTGCTTTTGAATATGCTATCTAAGTTGCTCATAACTTTCCTTCCAAGGAGTAAGTGTCTTTTAATTTCATGGCTGCAGTCATCATCTGCAGTGATTTTGGAGCCCAGAAAAATAAAGTCTGACACTGTTTATACTGTTTCCCCATCCATTTCCCATGAAGGAATGGGACCGGATGCCATGATCTTTGTTTTCTAAATGTTGAGCTTTAAGCCAACTTTTTCACTCTCCACTTTCACTTTCATCAAAAGGTTTTATATATATATATATATATATATATATATATGAATGCTACTTTCTCAGTCTGTTTCACCCTCACCTCCCCTGCTCTATCCACAAGTCTGTTTTCTACTCACTTCATCAGTGCTATTTTTCTAAATTCCATATATGTGCATTAATATGTGATACTTGCTTTTCTCTTTCCGATATACTTTACTCTGTATAAGAGGCTCTAGGTTCATCCACCTCACTACAGCTGACTCATATCTGTTCCTTGGATGTGTGTTTTTATGCACCAATTGACAAGAAAGAAAAATTGTGTTTTTTCACTTACAACAGGTTTTTTCCCAGAAAGACTTTTTAAAATCCCTCTCATAAAATAATTTTCTTATAATATTTTTTAACTTTTATTTTCCTACATTATATATTTTATAATAAATTATGAACATTAAAAGAAAACTGTTAAGAAGAATTATACAGTAACTGAGTGTGTAAAGTCAATGTTTTCTGTTTTGTCTTATTTCTAACCAGTCTGAAAAAAGTTTCAGAGCAACACTTATATGGCTCAGAATGTCCCCTTTCTTTTGATCTCCTCTAGCTGAGTCTCAGAGAAGGCAATGGCACCCCACTCCAGTACTTTTGCCTGGAAAATCCCATGGACGGAGGAGCCTGGTAGGCTGCAGTTCATGGGGTCGCTGGAGTCGGACACGATGGAGCGACTTCACTTTCACTTTTCACTTTCATGCATTGGAGAAGGAAATGGCAACCCACACCAGTGTTCTTGCCTGGAGAATCCCGGGGACGGGGGAGCCTGGTGGGTTGCTGTCTATGGGGTCACACACAGTCGGACATGACTGAAGTGACGCAGCAGCAGCAGCAGCCGAGTCTATTGAGAACTGAAGTTTGAATTCAATTATTTCATTATCTATGAGGATTGTCTCTGTCTACTTCAGGGGAAAATTTTGAGATACAAAATTCTGAGCCTATCTGAGAAATTTTCTTAAATGGCCTGTATCTCTCTAAAGTAAACAATTTGATCTACATTCAGTAAGAAACCTTAACAAGGTTTTTAAACGGAGTATTAAGTGATTTTACTGCAAACATATTTTCCCCAATTTGAAAGAGAATCAGTTGGTGACTGTTATCATCAGCTGTAGGCAGCATTCTTTGTTCTTTGATTTCCAAGATAATTGACAGCTGCTATAGAAAGTTGGATGAATCCTCCCTTAAAAATCACTTCCAATGCTAAAAGCAGGAGTTATTTGGGGGAAAAAGGTTATGGCATTTCTTTCAAACTGACTGGAAAACAACAGTTAACTTTTCCTGAAACATTTACTACCATTTATTTTAATTTCACTTAAAAATAGTTCCTTGATGTATTAGAAATATTTTTTCATTTACTAGTAGTGGTAATATTTATTATGCATGGTGTGCTTACATTTGGCAGTAGTTTTCAATCTATAGCTCATAAAGTAGTGTGAATATAAACATAACACTGATGAATCGGTCCAAAAATACCTTCAGTAAGCTGTGTATACTTTACCTTAGATAAAAGAAAGCATTTTAATTAAAAAATATAGGTCATAAGCATTTAAAGATTGTTTAACCATATAGAGCAGACACTGTCTTACTTGCAAGATGAGTGTTGTACTAAAAAGAGAGTAGGGTCATATCAGAAAGGTGAGTTTGAGAGATGGCTTGGCTACTAACAAATTGTATAAGATGAACAAAATTGCTTTTCTCTGGATAACAATTTTCTAATCTTTAAATGAAGGTATATATAATGAGTTTCTTGGTGATCAAATTAATGAAAGTTTGTTAGGAAGCTTTTACAAATAAATTGAAGGCAAGAGAGTTTTCCTCACTTAGCTTCTCTTTAAACAGGGAGTTACTATAAGCAGTCCTCTCCTAAATACAGTGAAATGCAGGTGGCTGGAGCTGTGGACACAAATGCCTCAGCCAGGAAGTATTCTTTCTGTACTAAAAAAGCAGAAGTGGTACATATCATGTCCTAGGTGGCTACAGAATCCTAAAAGAATTCTCAGATGTCCTTGCAGATGTAGGCACGTGAACTGTAAGAAGATCAAGCCATTAAGAGTAGTCACGCTTCTATATCCTATTGTTTCATTTTATCATCTTTCCTGTGTACAATTGAGAATTAATTGTGAGTCAATTGAAGCCTGGAGGAGTCTACAGAAAGATAATATTTTCTGTTTTTGCTTCCTCCTCTTCATAGTCCTTCACCTGCTTAAATCATGTATGGCAGGTAATTCATGTAATTTGGGTTAAACCTAAGGTACCTGTGCTGCTCCAGAAAGTGTTGGCTTGAGAGGAGAATTGAAGCCAGGGATAATTTTCAGTGTGTAAATGGAATTTGGTCAAGTTTCTGTGACTAATGGGAGAGGAAGGAATCATTGCTTCAAGTGAACAGATGCAAGTGCTTGCCGTGACAATTGGACTTTTGTAGGTGTTGGCTTGCACCATTCCTGCTGATAATACATTGGCACCTTTAGACTAATCCTGGGCAGTAAGATATGTCATAATGTGTTTTCTAATTTCCCACAGACTGAGGATTTTACACTTGGGTAACAAAACCACCTGAGTGGGGTCATCTGCCAATATGGTGAACTCCAAATATTGTTGTTGAAATAAACCTTGATCTGTTGAAATTAGAGGGATAAAATATGGTCCAGAGTCTACCATAAGACTGACAAACACTGAAAAGGGGAATATTCTTTATTTTTTTTCATAGGATAGTTTTAAAACTGATATTTTTCATGCCCCAGTTCACGTATAATTAGTGAGTCTTAGTGACAGTACCAGAGAAGACAATGGCACCCCACTCCAGTACTCTTGCCTGGAAAATCTCATGGACAGAGAAGCCTGGTGGGCTGCAGTCCACGGGGTCGTGAAGAGTCAGACACGACTGAGCAACTTCACTTTCACTTTTCACTTTCATGCATTGGAGAAGGAAATGGCAACCCACTCCAGTGTTCTTGCCTGGAGAATCCCAGGGACGGGGAGCCTGGTGAGCTGCTGTCTATGGGGTCGCACAGAGTCGGACACAACTGGAGCGACTTAGCAGCAGCAGCGACAGTACAATGATGGCTTATAACACTTGTTTTTAGTACAAAAAAGAAAGTTACACATCAATACTTTTTATATTATTAAATAATGTGATGTATACCAATGCATATTCATAAAATTTAAATATTGAGTAATGTTATCATTATCTTAATCTGCCCTTGAACACTAATGTTAATTATGGAAGCATTACTAAATTTGTCAGAGGGCTATGTAGTACTTTTCTGTGAAGCCCTACTAGGACCCATATGGTCATTGCTCAGAGAGATAGCAGGAACCTTAAGTGAGAAAGGTATTTGATATTCAGATTTAGCTCCCTAGACTTTATGTCCTTAAATTCAGTACAAAGGAAACAGGGATGTGGGCTTCTAAATAGCTATGTTGTGTAATGTATTGCAGATAAGTTTAAATAATGAATGGAATGAGTCTAAATCTAAGTGAAATATATATACCCTGAATTTAGGCAAAAATACATGGAAATAAAATTGTAGTGCCTCTTCATTTTCAAAAATATGTAATAATATATTCTTTATGCATGTATATAACATTTTATATGTGATATTTGTATGTTTATGACTAAAGGTTGGAGAGAACCAAGAAAAAGTGTAAATAGATATTTTCTAGACAGTTTAAAATAACTATTCTAAAACACCCCTGAAGAACACAGAACAATATATACCAAA
Source organism: Tragelaphus eurycerus (assembly GCA_935064755.1). Lineage (NCBI taxonomy): Eukaryota > Metazoa > Chordata > Mammalia > Artiodactyla > Bovidae > Tragelaphus > Tragelaphus eurycerus. The sequence continues at coordinate 417,511 of CAKXYN010000292.1, forward strand.
GTATACTTGAAAGTAATAAATCCTATTATCATAAATTTTGAAATATAGTATGCTCTGTCAGTAATAGAGGTCTCATAGGATGAGCATGAAATGGGGCAGAGAGAGATTTGTTCCCTTAGAATTTGATCAGTATCTTTTAGTAGTAATTTAAAATTGTAGGATTTATTTTTTCCTGCTGTTTTTTATTTGTCTGTTTGTTTTTAACTGTGGCTGTTTCTCTCTTGCTTACTCCCTTAAAAGAAATACAAGAGTTGCACCTTAAAGTTCTCAGATATGTACACCTAGACCCAACCATTCTTTTTTCAAGTTTTTAATAGGACAGTCTCAGTCGCGTGAGGGCAGCAAAGAGCAGAAAAAAAGAAAAGATGCCTCTCTCCCTTGGGCAGAGTAACTAGGGAGCTTTTTTGAGGCAGGACAAATTTCACATGGGTCAACAGCTCGGGGCAGGGATAGCTGGGGCAATGGACCATGCCCAGGTTTTCATCTCATGAGAATTTTGTACCACAAGCGAAGTTTTCAGAAGAATGAAGTGAGCGACAACATACAAATTGAGAGAAACATGAAAGTTACTGGACATAGAGTTTTCAAGCATCAGAACCAAGACCAGATAAGCAAAACAAGTTTTACAAGGCAATGAGACATTGAATTTACTTCCAAGAGCTAGCTTAATGTATTGGTTGTCCTTCAGAGTCAGTCAGTTCTCACAGATAGTTAAGTCTAGCTATAACAAAGTCTTGTGCAATCACAGGAAAGAAAAATAGTACCCCACCATCCTAGCTTTCAAATACAGTGCCCTCTTACAGACAGCCACACACGTTGCCTTTGAGAGTTTCAGACAATATGAATTGTTCTCAGATCCACAGAAAACAGAGAAAGGAGAGGTACTCACTTAGCAGGCTAATATACACACACACACACACACACACACACACACATATATATATACACGTATATATATACATATATATGTGTGTATATATATATATATATATATATATGTATGTATGTATTCTTTATTGTTCCTCTCTGGAGGAAACAAAAAGGAAAAATTAGAAATTTTGTGTGGCACGAGTGTTTGGTACGGGGAACGCAGTGGCACCTCACCCCAGTACTTTTGCCTGGATAATCCTATGGACAGAGGATCCTGGTAGGCTCCAGTCCATGGGGTCGCTGGGAGTCGGACACGACTGAGCAACTTCACTTTCATTTTTCCCTTTCATGCATTGGAGAAGGAAATGGCAACCCACTCCAGTATTCTTGCCTGGAGAATCCCAGGGACAGGGAAGCCTGGTGGGCTTCCGTCTGTGGGGTCGCACAGAGTCGGACACGACTGAAGCGACTTAGCAGCAGCAGCAGCAGCAGTGTTTGGAAATGTAGTACATTTGCTAATGTTTAGTATTGTTAATAATTTTCACAGAGAAAACAAATAAATTGCCAAAGGTACATCTAGGGTTTTTTCAGGTGATTATTTTATATTTGTGAATAATAGTTATTCCTTTATGGGGATATGTTTTAATAACTTTAATATACCCAACTGTACTTTTTAAAGCAATTCTGACAGCTGTGGGGTGATATCTCATTATGGTTTCACTTAACATTTCCCTAATAATTAGTAACTTTGAGTATTTTTTCATATATCCATTGGCATTTATGTAAGTCTTCTTTAGAGAAATGTCTGTTCAAGTCTTTAGCCCAGTTTTAAATTGACTTATTAGTTTTCTCACTATTGAATATTGGGAAGTCCTTACATATTTAGTGATTAATTCCTTATTAGATATATGTTTTACAAATATCTTCTCCTGTTTTGTAGTTTTTCTTTTCACTTCATTTATCGTTTCTTTCGCTGTGCAGAAATCATTTTGTTTGATGCTGTTCTACTTGTTTATTTTGTTTTTTATTGGCTGTATTTTGGTGTTAAATCCATAAAATCTTTGCCTAAACCAATTCCATGAAGTTTTCCTCTGTGTTTTGTTCTAGGAATTTTACAGTTTCATACTATTTTTTTTAACCAACATATTCCCCTTCAGCTTTAATATGATTTCATGCCACATTTATATATATTAACAAATGATCATGTGACTATGAACAAATGTTCATATGTACAAAGAAAAATGAAAAATAATCATTTCTAAATATTTATTCTCTTTCCATACATCAAGTAACCATGTAAATCTTTTTGCAATACATGCTCTATTCTTCTTTCAGAGCATGAGTTCTATATTTGTATTTTCATTTACAGATTAGTAAACCCACTCTAGTATTCTTATCTGGAGAATTTCATGGACAGAGGAGCCCGGCAGGCTACAGTTCGCAAGAATCAGACATGACTTAGCAACTAAACCACTACCACAAACTGAGATAGTAAGATTTTAGAAGCTTGATCAATGAAATCTGAAGTTAGTGATGTAATCAAGGTTTCTATCTAACTCCTTCACATCAAAATCAAGGATAGTGAATATATAAGCAATATTTTAAATCAATCTATTAGTGATTCATTCAGATTACTCAGAAATGAGAAAGCATACAATGCTAAGAAAGCAACAAACCGGAAAATTCTTAAAAAGATAGGAATACCAGACCACCTTACCTGGCTCCTGAGAAATCTTCATGCAGGTCAAGAAGCAATAGTTAGAACTGGACATGGAAAAACAGACTGGTTACAAATTGAGAATGGAGTACATCAAGGCTGTATATTGTTACCCTGCTTATTTAACTTATATGCAGAGTACATCATGTGAAATGCTAGGCAGGATGAAGCACAGGCTGAAATCAAGATTGCCAGGAGAAATATTAAAAATGTCAGATATGAAGATGTCACCACCCATAGGGCAGAAAGCGAAGAAGAACTAAAGAGCCTCTTGATGAAAATGAAAGAGGAGAGTGAAAAAGTTGGCTTAAAATTCAACATTCAGAAAACTAAGATCATGGCATCTGATCTCATCAGTTCATGACAAATAAAGGACAAACAATGGAAACAATAAGAGACTTCATATTTTTGTGTTCCAAAATCACTGCAGATGGTGACTGCAGCCATGAAATTAAAGATGCTTACTCCTTGGAAGGAAAGTTATGACCAACCTAGACAGCATATTAAAAAGCAGAGACATTACTTTGCCAACAAAGGTCTGTCTAGTCAAGGCTATGGTTTTTCCAGTGGTCATGTATGGATTTGAGAGCTGGACTTTGAAGAAAGCTGAGCGCCAAAGAATTGATGCTTTTGAAATGTGGTATTGGAGAAGACCCTTGAGAGTTCCTTGGACTGCAAGGAGATCCAACCAGTCCTTTCTAAAGGAGGTAAGTCCTGAGTGTTCATTGGAAGGACTGATGTTGAAATTGCAACTCCAATAATTTGGCCACCTGATGCAAAGAACTGACTCATTGAAAAAGACCCCGATGCTGGGAAAGATGGAAGGCAGGAGAATGGGATGATAGAGGATAAGATGGTTGGATGGCATCACTGACTCAATGGACATGGGTTTGGTTTGACTCCAGGAATTGTTGATGGACAGGGAGGCCTGGTGTGCTGCAGTCCATGGGGTCGCAAAGAGTTGGACATGACTGAGTGGCTGAACTGAACTAAATTGATACGTATACCTATGGATGATTCATGTTGAAGTTTGACAGAAAACAGCTAAAGTTCTGTAGAATAATTATCCTTCAATAAAAAAATGAATAAATTTTAAAAATTAGAATGAAACTAAAAAAAATGAAAAAAATAAAAGAGAATGCACAGACAAGCTGGGACTTGAGTGAGGTTTGAGAATGTATATGAATCTATACATACACAGTCATTTGGAATCTCATAAACAATTTTGATTGGAGTAGGAAGAATATACTTAGGAGTTTGTAGATTTGAAAAGTAACAAAAGTACATTGCAAGAGCTAGAAACAATGGGCCTAAGAATAAAGCCGCATATTTGCAACACAGTGCTGCAGATAGATGGTACAATAAAGAAATAACACATTTTAAATGATTCTGCCATCTAGGCACATAATTCTAGTAGCACCATATGGCATTGGCATGACTGTGAAAAAGAAGAGAAGTGGGCAAAAGTTTATTTATTGTTAAAACTGTAGGGTGTTTTTGTTTCTGGCTTACTTCACTCTGTATAATAGGCTCCAGTTCCATCCACTTCCTTAGAATACTAACGCATATATATGGAATTTAGAAAGATGGTAAAAATAACCCTATTTACGAGACAGCAAAAGAAACACTGATGTATAGAACAGACTTTTGGACTCTGGGACCGGGAGAGGGTGGGATGATTGGGGAGAATAGCATTGAAATACGTATAATATTATATCTGAAACGAGTCGTCAGTCCAGGTACGATGCCCGATAACAAATGCCTGGGGCTGGAGCACTGGGACGACCTGGAGGGACGGTGTGGGGAGGGGAGAGGGAGGAGGGTTCAGGATGGGGAACATGTGTATACTGGCGGCGGATCCATCTTGATGTATTGTAAAAGCAATACAATATTGTAAAGTTAAGCTAAATAAAAAAAAATAAAAATATAAATATATATATATATATTTAAAAAAAAAAAAAAAAACTGTAGGGTGGAAACATTTTTCCAGATTATTCAGCACCTAGGTATGTCACATCCAGAGCTGAGAGAACTTTAGGAGACATTGATCATATTGGAAAAAAATAAATAAACTAGACACTGGAAAGTTAGGCAAAGACTATCTTCAAGCAACAAATCTCTAAGTAGGTACTAAACACAGATCCAAGGATGTGGGCATTACATGCCATCACATATGAATAGAATCCCAGGAGCCCTGAAAGTTGTTCTTATCCAGGTTAAAGGCAAGAAATAAAGATCCAATCATGAAGATGGTTTTGGTGTGTCAGGATTAAATTTGTAAAACAGACTGTAATTCCAGAAGACCAGATACATGAGAAACCTATTCACCCAGGAAGTCAGGCAAACAAAAGCAGACATGCAGCAAAAGCAGAGAGATAAAATGACATTGAAGGATTAAATGCAAAATGAGATGTACATATTCAATTTAAACAATGGAAAAGTTCAGAGCAACAACAGAAACTTAGAAATGAATTCTAGGACAGAGGTCAGGAATGAAAATATAACTTAATTTTATATACATCTGATTATAAATAAAATAAATATATGTTGTTCTCTGTAATAGTTTATTGCAATATTTTATTCATTTAACAGAAAGTCTGATAAAGCAGTATGTCCCCTCAAGGGAGAATATTAGAGGTTAAAGGTGAGGTTCATATAAAAAATATATCATTATGCCGTTATGATAGTACTTAGCCAAGAGTTAGTAGAAAAAAATGATGTATTAAATGATTTAAAGTTGATGCAAGAGACAAACTGTCTGGGCTTAATTCTTAGCTTTACCAATAGGGAAAATTATTACAAGTCTTTAATACTCCTATACTTATTTGATAACTATTAATAGTTGAGGTTTTGGAAATTCGATAAAAAGACATATTCAAAGTTCTAAGCATAAAGCCTAATACCTATCCACACCAGCCAAAGACTACACAGAATCATATGAAAAGAGTTAAGTATAATAGCTTAATACAGGGCAGAGAAGTCATACTATCAGATCACATCAGTCGCTCAGTCGTGTCCGACTCTTTGCGACCCCATGAACCGCAGCACGCCAGGCCTCCCTGTCCATCACCAGCTCCCGGAGGTCACTCAGACTCGCATCCATTGAGTCAGTGATGCCATCCAGCCATCTCATCCTCTGTCGTCCCCTTCTCCTCCTGCCCTCAATCCCTCCCAGCATCAGAGTCTTCTCCAATGAGTCAACTCTTCGCATGAGGTGGCCAAAATACTGGAGTTTCAGCTTTAGCATCATTCCTTCCAAAGAAATTCCAGGATTGATCTCCTTCAGAATGGACTGGTTGGATCTCCTTGCAGTCCAAGGGACTCTCAAGAGTCTTCTCCAACACCACAGTTCAAAAGCATCAATTCTTCGGCGCTCAGCCTTCTTCACAGTCCAGCTCTCACATCCATACATGACCACAGGAAAGACCATAGCCTTGACTAGGCGAACCTTTGTTGGTAAAGTAATGTCTCTGCTTTTGAATATGCTATCTAGCTTGGTCATAACTTTCCTTCCAAGGAGTAAGCGTCTTTTAATTTCATGGCTGCAGTCACCATCTGCAGTGATCTTGGAGCCCAGAAAAACAAAGTCTGACACTGTTTCCACTGTTTCCCCATCTATTTCCCATGCAGTGATGGGACCAGATGTCATGATCTTCGTTTTCTGAATGTTGAGCTTTAAGCCAACCTTTTCACTCTCCACTTTCACTTTCATCAAGAGGCTTTTTAGCCCCTCTTCACTTTCTGCCATAAGGGTGGTGTCATCTGCATATCTGAGGTTATTGATATTTCTCCGGGCAAACTTGATTCCAACTTGTGTTTCTTCCAGTCCAGCATTTCTCATGATGTACTCTGCATATAAGTTAAATAAACATGGTGACAATATACAGCCTTGACGTACTCCTTTTCCTATTTGGAACCAGTCTGTTGTTCCATGACCAGTTCTAACTGTTGCTTCCTGACCTGCATACAGATTTCTTAAGAGGCAGATCAGGTGGTCTGGTATTCCCATCTCTTTCAGAATTTTCCATAGTTTATTGTGATCTACACAGTCAAAGGCTTTGGCATAGTCAATAAAGCAGAAATAGATGTTTTTCTGGAACTCTCTTGCTTTTTCTATGATCCAGCGGATGTTGGCAATTTGATCTCTGGTTCCTCTGCCTTTTCTAAAACCAGCTTGAACATCAGGAAGTTCACGGTTCACATATTGCTGAAGCCTGGCTTGGAGAATTTTGAGCATTACTTTACTAGCGTGTGAGATGAGTGCAATTGTTTGGTAGTTTGAGCACTCCTTGGCATTGCCTTTCTTTGGGATTGGGATGAAAACTGACCTTTTCCAATCTTGTGGCCACTGCTGAGTTTTCCAAATTTGCTGGCATATTGAGTGTAGCACTTTCACAGCATCATCATTCAGGATTTGGAATAGCTCCACTGGAATTCCATCACCTCCACTAGCTTTGTTTGTAGTGATGCTTTCTAAGGCCCATTTGACTTCACATTCCAAGATGTCTGGCTCTAGGTCAGTGATCACATCATCATGATTATCTGGGTCTTGAAGCTCTTTTTTGTACAGTTCTTCTGTGTATTCTTGCCACCTCTTCTTGATATCTTCTGCTTCTGTTAGATCCACACCATCTCTGTCCTTTATTGTGCCCATCTTTGCATGAAATGTTCCTTTGGTATCTCTGATTTTCTTGAAGAGATCCCTAGTCTTTCCCATTCTGTTGTTTTCCTCTATTTCTTTGCATTGATCACTGAAGAAGGCTTTCTTATCTCTTCTTGCTATTCTTTGGAACTCTGCATTCAGATGTTTATATCTTTCCTTTTCTCCTTTGCTTTTCGCTTCTCTTCTTTTCACAGCTATTTGTAAGGCCTCCCCAGACAGCCATTTTGCTTTTTTGCATTTCTTTTCCATGGGGATGGTCTTGATCCCTGTCTCCTGTACAATGTCACGAACCTCATTCCATAGTTCATCAGGCACTCTATCTATCAGATCTAGGCCCTTAAATCTATTTCTCACTTCCACTGTATAATCATAAGGGATTTGATTTAGGTCATACCTGAATGGTCTAGTAGTTTTCTCTGCTTTCTTCAATTTCAGTCTGAATTTGGCAATAAGGAGTTCATGGTCTGAGCCACAGTCAGCTCCTGGTCTTGTTTTTGCTGATTGTATAGAGCTTCTCCATCTTTGGCTGCAAAGAATATAATCGATCTGATTTCGGTGTTGACCATCTGGTGATGTCCATGTATAGAGTCTTCTCTTGTGTTGTTGGAAGAGGGTATTTGCTATGACCAGTGCATTTTCTTGGCAAAACTCTATTAGTCTTTGCCCTGCTTCATTCCGTATTCCAAGGCCAAATTTGCCTGTTACTCCAGGTGTTTCTTGACTTCCTACTTTTGCATTCCAGTCCCCTATAATGAAAAGGACATCTTTTTTGGGTGTTAGTTCTAAAAGGTCTTGTAGGTCTTCATAGAACCTTTCAACTTCAGCTTCTTCGGCGTTACTGGTTGGGGCATAGACTTGGATTACTGTGACATTGAATAGTTTGCCTTGGAAACGAACAGAGATCATTCTATCGTTTTTGAGATTGCATCCAAGTACTGCATTTCGGACTCTTTTGTTGCCCATTATGGCCGCTCCATTTCTTCTGAGGGATTCCTGTCCACAGTAGTAGATATAATGGTCATCCGAGTTAAATTCACCCATTCCAGTCCATTTTAGTTCGCTAATTCCTAGAATGTCGACATTCACTCTTGCCATCTCTTGTTTGACCACTTCCAATTTGCCTTGATTCATGGACCTGACATTCCAGGTTCCTATGCAATATTGCTCTTTACAGCATCGGACTTTGCTTCTATCACCAGACACATCCACAGCTGGGTATTCTTTTTGTTTTGGCTCCATCCTTTCATTCTTTCTGGAGTTATTTCTCCACTGATCTCCAGTAGCATATTGGGCCCCTACTGACCTGGGGAGTTTCTCTTTCAGTATCCTATCATTTTGTCTTTTCATACTGTTCATGGGGTTCTCAAGGCAAGAATACTGAAGTGGTTTGCCATTCCCTTCTCCAGCGGAATGTCATACTATAGGTAGCTGTGAAACATTTCAGTAAAAAGGATTTAGAAAAGACTTGTAAGAGAGTTTGGGTTTAGAGGGGATTTAATGGAGTGAGGATTTGTTCTACATTGTCTGCTCCCAAGGATGAGGTCAATTTCATGGTTAAATGTTTTAGTTTTAAATAGGATTCGAAAAGAACTAAGCACAGCTAGGTTTCATATAAGTAACTCTATGCATAGGTAAAGCATAGCTCAAGAAGCAGCAGTGATATGTGTTAGTCAGGAAAGGGGCATGAATTTTCTAATTGTATTGTATCCTTCACTTTTTCTTCAGACATGATTACTGAGTAGTTTTGCTTTTGTCTTAATGCATCAGAGTCACAGAGTGGCTTTACCAATTGTTCTGGATTTCTTATGGAAATTATGTTGAATATTGAGGCAGACAGGTTTTTAAAATGGTTGTCAACTATCCACACCCCCTGGTATTCATGCGCTTGGGTAATTCCTTCCTCTTGATGTGAGCTAGACCTTTAACTTGCTTCAAATGAACATAAATATGGAAATAGTGATGGCTTGTCACATCCAAGATCAGATTATACAGCTATGATGTCTATCTTGCCAGACCCCTTCTCTTGCCAGCACTCTCTTGCTCTTTCTTTTGACTTCTTGGCTTGTTCTCTTTGAAGAAGCAAGTTGTCATGTTGGAGAGGCTCACTCAGCAAGGAACTGAAAATTGTTCCTGGCCAACAGCGAGTGAGGAATTGAAGCTCTCTGTCCAAAAGCCCATGAGGAAATGAATCCTTCCCACAATCATGTGAGTAAGCTTGGAGATGTACCCTTCCCCAGTGGACCTTGAGATGGCTACATCTCTGGCCAACATTTTGCCACCTGTGAGAGACTCTGAAGCAGAGGAACCAGGTAATCTGACCTGGGTTCCTGACTCACAGCAGATATGAGGTGATAAATGCTGTTGTTTCAAGCCACTAGGTTTTGGGAGTAATTGATTATTATACTAGAAAGAATTAATTCAACAAGCATGGGCAGCTCAAACCTGGCACATTTTCAAGAAAATCCTGTCTTTAGGACTAGCCCTTGGCCAGCCCCTGAGACATGAACCCTGAGCCTTTGGAATATTCTACCAGATAAGAGTGTTTCTGCATGCCTGAGGCAGTAAGCCACACCGTACCTATTCAATCAGATCAGATCAGATCAGTCACTCAGTCTGTCTGACTCTTTGTGACCCCATGAACTGCAGCACGCCAGGCCTCCCTATCTATCACCAGCTCTCGGAGGTCACTCAGACTCACATTCATCGAGTCAGTGATGCCATCCAGCCATCTCATCCTCTGGCGGCCCCTTCTCCTCCTGCCCCCAATCCCTCCCAGCATCAGAGTCTTTTCCAATGAGTCAACTCTTCACATGAGGTGGCCAAAATACTGGAGTTTCAGCTTTAGCATCATTCCTTCCAAAGAAATCCCAGGGCTGATCTCCTTCAGAATGGACCGGTTGGATCTCCTTGCAGTCCAAGGGACTCTCAAGAGTCTTCTCCAACACCACAGTTCAAAAGCATCAGTTCTTCGGCGCTCAGCCTTCTTCACAGTCCAGCTCTCACATCCATACATGACCACAGGAAAGACCACAGCCTTGACTAAGCGAACCTTTGTTGGCAAAGTGATGTCTCTGCTTTTGAACATGCTATCTATTCAATCATATAGTTTATGCTAACAATGTGATTTAGGATGAGCATCTGATTTTGCTCTTGTAGATCTGGAGTCTAGGAAGCTAAGGTTATTTATGCAGTTGCTACTTGCCTTGACTGATTTTAATCTATATTTTTTCACCATATTTGTGAGTATGAGTTTTCTGAGTCCTGGGAGGAACTTCCAGCAAATCATGGAGCCTGAAGGTAACCTTGGGACCCCCAAAAGAGTTTCAGAGCAAGTCTAGCTGGCTGCTACCAGGTTTCTTCACCTAAAAAGATATCCAAGAGTGTATAATAAATGCACAATAAATGTTAACATATTACTTTTTTGCAGGTCCTGAAGAATAAATTACCTTAAGATATCCTGAAGCAGAACCTCCTTACTCTGAGACAGTCTCAGCTGACTTCCTCCCACTCTTTTATCAGCAAAATATAAATGCTGATTTTCAAGCTTGCCCAATATTCTTTTAGTTGCTATTAATAATTTATAAAGTATTTCAATACTTCTTCTATCATTTTCACCCTGTGAATAAGATTTCTGACTACAAAATTGATCACTAGAGCTGTTTCTTTATTAAATCCAGTGATTACAGTGATCTCTTTAATTTCAAAATTATTCACCAGTAACTCGTTTTAAATTTAATTTTTATTGATGAATACTATAGTGTCATAGATTTGTTACAAAATCACTATTGTTTTCTCGATCCTTTATTTACAAAACAAAATAAATAGTTGAATGTTTGATCTTGACTTTATGAAATTAGATTTAATTATTATTCTATGCATTTATTTGAACTGATAAACAGTTGCATTTTAAAGATGTATTTAGATATATTTCACTATCCCTACTCTATCAGGCTTCCCTGGAGGCTCAGATGGTGAAGAAACAGCCTGCAGTGAAGGAAACCTGGGATCAATCCCTGGGTCAGGAAGATCCCCTGAAGAAGGATCTGTTAACCCACCCCAGTATTCTTGCCTGGAGAATTCCATGGACAGAGGAGCCTGGCAGACTGCAGTCCATGTAGTCACAAAGAGTTGGACATGATTTAGCGACTAACAGACATATATGCACTTTATTGATTAAAATTACCTTACGATTGGGTTTTTCTAGTACTGTCTTGATATATGGAATTAAAGACTATAAAATATTGTATACTAAAAATAACAGATGCTGCAAATGTTTTCTTTAGTGGATTTTTCATTTTTAAAACCTATTTAACACACTCTCTTTTACCAATTTCCTTGAAAGACATATTTAATTTGCATGCATAACTATTAAAATGAATTCAGCATTATCAGCATAAGTGAAACACATTACCTAGTATCTAAATAGAATCATCTCATTTGAAAATAATATTAAAATTATAAAAAAACTTACATCTTTCATAGAAAGAGGTGTGGGGAATACTTGTTATTGTTAAAATATTTTTGAAACTCATAGTATTGTAAGAAAGGAAATAAAAAGATTATTACTCTCTCACTCATGATTTTAGGGTGTTCTTTTGTTTGTTAGAGTTTTTTTTAATATTTTATTTAAAAATTTTAGTTTCATCTAATGCTTTCTGTCTCTCTGTCTCTCTCTTTCTGTGACTCTCTCTCTCTCTCACTCTTACTCTCTTTCTCTCTGATTTTTGAAAATTTTTGTGTAATTTAGAAAACTCTACATTAATTTTATTTTCTGAAAACTTCCAACATATTTGTTTGAAACCTATTGCAATTAAGATGGACATTTGTACATAGGATATTATGATACTTAAAACAAATAATTAATAAACTTATTCACATTATAGAATTATAAATATACAAATATAATTTAATAAGGGAAATACAGCTCTAATTTTGAAATTTATAATATTAGTAATATATTACTATTTTAACTAAAGTAGAAAATAGTGTAATAGCATACTCTATCTAAATAATAATGAAGATTAAAAAGTTACCAGCAAGGGTACAATTTATCCTATGGTTAAAAAAAATTAATAATATTTCAGGAGTACAAATGCAGATGTATATACACATATGTGTACACACTTGTATATGTGTAAGTAAGTAATATATACACAATAAATATAGATGTAAACATATTTTTAAATTTAAGAGATATACCAAAGATCCTTCTCATTCTTTTACTTGTACCTTCCCAGTTTTCCCAGCACTACTTATGAAAGAGACTATCTTTTTAAATTGTATATTCTTGCCTCCTTTTTCATAGATTAGATGACCAAAAGTGCATGAGTTTCTCTTTCTGGGCTTTCTATCCTGTACCACTGATCTACATTCCTGTTTCTGTGCTAGTATAGTACCATACTGTCTTGGTTATTGTAGCTTTGTAGTATACTCTGAAGTTGAGTAGCCTGAGTCCTTCAGCTCCATCTTTCTTTCTCAAGATTGCTTTGGTTATTTGGAGTCTTTTGTGTTTCCATACAAGCTGCAGACATTTTTTGTTCTAATTCTGTGAAAAATGCTATTGGCAGTTTGATAGAGATTACATTGAATCTGTAGATTGCTTTGTGTAGTATAGTCCTTTTCACCATTTTATTTCTTCCAATCCAAGAACATGGGATCTCTCTCCTCTTGTTTGTGTCTACCTGACACCACACACACAAATAAACTCAAAATGGATTAAAGATATAAATGTAAGAAGACACTATAAAACTCTTAGAGGAAAATACTCTTTGCCATAAATTACAACAAGACCTTTTCTGACCCACTTCCTGTAGTAATGACAATAAAAAATAAACAAACAAATGGGACTTAATTAAACTTAAAAACTTCTGCACAGCAAAGTAAATCACAAACAAGATGAAAAAACAACCCTCAGAATGAGAGAAAAGATCTAGGAATGAAGCAACCGATAAGGGATGAATCTCCAAAATATACAAAGAGCTCGTGAAACTCATTATTAAAAAAAATTAAATTTAAATTTTAAAAAACAGGCAGAAGATCTAAATAAACATTTCTCCAAAGAAGACTTACAGATGGCCAAAAGGCACATGAAAAAATGCTCAACATCACTAATTATTAAGAGAAATGAAAATCAAAACTACAATGAGGACTCACCTCACACCTGTCAAAATGACCATCATCAAAAATCTACAAACAATAAATGTTGGAGTAGGTGTGGCAAAAACAGAACCCTCTTGGACTGTTGGTGGGAATTTAAATTGATACAGCCACTACAGAGAACAGTGTAAGTGTTAGTCTCTCAGTTGTGTATGACTCTTTGTGACCCCATGGACTATGTAGCCCACTAGGGTCCTCTGACCATGGGATTCTCCAGGCAAGAATACTGGAATGGGCTGCCATTCCCTTCTAATGTTTTTATGGAGAACAGTATCAGTTCAGTTCAGTTCAGTCACTCAGTCATGTCCAACTCTTTGTGACCCCATAAATCGCAGCACGCCAGGCCTCCCTGTCCATCACCAACTCCCAGAGTTCACTCAGACTCACGTCCATCGAGTCAGTGATGCCATCCAGCCATCTCATCCTCTGTCATCCCCTTCTCCTCCTGCCCCCAATCCCTTCCAGCATCAGAGTCTTTTCCAATGAGTCAACTCTTCGCATGAGGTGGCCAAAGTACTGGAGTTTCAGCTTTAGCATCATTCCTTCCAAAGAACACCCAGGACTGATCTCCTTTAGAATGCACTGGTTGGATCTCCTTGCAGTCCAAGGGACCCTCAAGAGTCTTCTCCAACACCACAGTTCAAAAGCATCTAGAGGTTCTTTAAAAAACTAAAATTAGATCTACCATATAACCTAGGAATCCCACTAATGGGCATATACCCTGAGAAGACTATAATGCAAAACCACAACAGTACCAAAATGTTCATTTCAGCACTATTTACAATAGGCCGGTGGAATCAGCCTAAATGTCCATAGATAGATGTATGGATAAAGAAGATGTGAAGTATATATAAAGTGGAATATGGTTCAATCATAAAAGGAACAAAAATGGATCATTTGTAGATATGTGTATTGACCTAGAGTTTCTCATACAGAGTGAAGTAAGGTGGAAAGAGAATAATATCATGTATCAGTGAATATATGTGGAACCTAGAAAAATGGTACAGATGAACCTATTTTCAGGGGAGTAATAGAGATACAGACATAAAGAAGAGACAAATGGACACTGTGGGGAAAGGAAAGAGTGTGATGAATTGGGATATTAGGATTTATATATATAATGGCACCCCACCCCAGTACTTTTGCCTGGAAAATCCCATGGACAGAGGAGCCTGGTAGGCTCCAGTCCGTGGGGTCGCTACGAGTCGGACAGGACTGAGCGACTTCACTTTCACTTTTCACTTTCATGCACTGGAGAAGAAATGGCAACCCACTCCAGTGTTCTTGCCTGGAGAATCCCAGGGACAGGGGAGCCTGGTGAGCTTCCATCTATGGGGTCGCACAGAGTCGGACACGACTGAAGCAACTTAGCAGAAGCATATATAAATATATAAAGCGAGTTAGCAGTATATATATACTGACTTATATATGTATATACTGTATATATGTATATACAGTATATATATGTATATACTGACTTATACAAAGTGACTTATAGCACGTACAGTACGTGCTATAAGCCACTTTGGGCTTCCCCCGTGGCCCAGATGGTAAAGTGTCTGTCTGCAGTGTGGAAGATACAGGTTCAATTCCTGGGTTGGGAAGATCCCCTGGAGAAGGAAATCACAACCCACTCCAGTACTCTTGCCTGGAAAATTCCATGGATGGAGGAGCCTGGTAGGTTACAGTCAATGAGGTTGCAGAGTCGGACACGACTGAGTGACTTCACTGAAGTCACTTTGCTGCTGCTAAGTCGCTTCAGTCGTGTCCAACTCTGTGCGACCCCATAGACGGCAGTCCACCAGGCTCTGCAGTCCCTGGGATTCTCCAGGCAAGAACACTGGAGTGGGTTGCCATTGCCTTCTCCATTGTGTGAAAGTGAAAAGTGAAAGTGAAGTCGCTCAGTTGCGTCCCACTCGTAGCGACCCCATGGACTACAGCCTACCAGGCTCCTCCGTCCATGGGATTTTCTAGGCAAGAGTACTGGAGTGGCTTGCCATTGCCTTCTCTAATTGTGTCTGATTCTTTGTGACCTCAGGGACTGGAGCCTTCCAGGCTCCTCTGTCCATGGGATTATCCAAGTAAGGATACTGGAGTGGACTGCAATGCCCTCTTCCAGGGGAATCTTCCAGACCCAGGGGTCAAACCCTCATTTCCTGTGACTGACTCCTGCATTGCAGGTGCATTCTTTACTGCTATCACATGTAAAATGTAGATAGCTAGTGAGAAGTTGCTGTATAGCACAAAGAGCCCAGCTTGGTGCTTTATAATGACCTAGGTGGATGGGATGGGAGAGTGGTGGGAGGAAGGTCCAAGAGAGAAGGGATATATGTGTACAAATGGCTGATTCACTTCACAGTACGGCAGAAACTAATGCAGCATTGTAAAGCAATGGTTCCCAAACTTTTTGGTACCAGGAACCACTTTCATAGAGGACAGTTTTTCAACACATGGGTAGGGGGTAGTTTTGGAATGCTTCAAGTGCACTACATTTATTGTGCACTTTATTTCTATTATTATTACATCAGCTCTACATCAGATTATCAGGCATTAGATACCAGAGGCTGGGGACCTATGTTGTAAAGCAATTACACTCCAATAAAAAAAAAAAAAAAATCCTTACCAAAATCATTAGGTCTCCTATATGGGATTTAGAGGTCACACAGTAGATATAATAGAACAGGTGCCTTTTCACTTAACTCCCTAGCTCCCCCATAGTAAATCCAGTTCTAAGTGGAAAAAATATATTTTCTTCACTTTTTGATAGTCAATAAACTCCTTTGTTTCTATCATTATGTGTTATATCACTACCAAAGACAGAGCATATATTCTATTAATTTCATAAACATTCTTCCAAAATCAGATTAGCTAGAAACTAATGTAACAGAAAGACTGACTGGTACATGGATTATTTATGAAACTTGTTCAAAATTATATGGTCATTGATACAAGCTTATGATATTGGAAGTGACAGTGTAGTTATCATAGTGACTAAAATGCTCAGGTGTGGGCTATAAAATATAAAAAACACAGGTAGCCTGAATTTCAGAGATGCAGGGGAGTATGGAACTTATAATGGATATAAATGAAATACATATCTCTGTTGACAATTCCAAGAATCGAAGTTTGCAATCTCCAGTGTAATAGTTATTTCTTTCTTTAAATTTAAGTATGTATAGTTCTTTTATATATAAAATCTATTTGTTACTAACCTACATACACGTGAAATAGTCTTTAATAATTCTTTCCTATCTTTGATACACACGCTAATATCTTTAAAGAGAAGTTAAACTTAAAATAATTTATCACATATTTATTTTTTAGCTGCCATGGAAACTGTCTAAAGATTTTCTAAGTAAACTATATATCATACAACCAAGTTATCTGACCTTAATCTAATTTCCATTTGCCCCTTTACAATGTTAAACAACAGACAAGAATTCTTATTAAATAAAACAATTAGTACCAAAAATTCCTTATAAAATTAATATTATAAAATATTATATAGAATATAGAATATAATATTATATAGAAATATCTATAGAATCCAGATCTATTTAAGCTATTTTTATACAGAAACAAATGTTTTACTTGGTACTTGAATGCTCTCAACCCAAGGATATTTTCATATCTGGTCTTATAAAATGTCAGAAATAATCAGAACTATGCTCTTGAGTTCATTTGTCAAAGAATCAGTCTTGATGTTAGGAAGGAAAAAAAAAGGTTTGGTAATATTTTTAAAGGCCTTAGTTTCTCTTTTTTCATGTCCCTAACTGAAAATAAATTCAGGCATATATTTATTGTCTTCCTGATGAAAACTTTAGTTTACTATTTCAAGACACATGTAATCATTTTGTAATAATGTTGAATTGTTTTCCAAAATTATATTTACTTATTTATCATTGAGAAACTGTACAATTTAATGAGCACAGGAAAGTATTAATTGCTATGATCATATTACTTATACTCTATAATGCATTAAGCATTTTCTTCAGCATTGTATAGGTAATAACATAGTATATATATACATATATATGTATATACATATATAGTGTGTGTATGCCTAAAACAATAGAAATATTATATAATTTCCTGTTAATACTGTATTGCTAACATCTTGATGTTTAAAGTATTATTTGAAAAACATAATTGTTTTACAAATATAATTAATCCTCCCTAAGTAATACCTCAACATTCAGTAAGCTAAATCATGGCATTTGGCCCCATCACTTCATGGGAAATAAATGGGGAAACAGTGGAAACAATGTCAGACTTCAGTTTTTAGGGCTCCAAAATCACTGAAGATGGTGCTTCCAGCCATCTGGAAATTAAAAGATGCTTACTCCTTGGAAGGAAAGTTATGACCAACCTACATAGCATATTGAAAAGCGGAGACATTACTTTGCCAACAAAGGTCCATCTAGTCAAGGCTATGGTTTCTCCAGTAGTCATGTATTGATATGAGAGCTGGACTGAGAAAAGCTGAGTGCCGACAAATTGATGCTTTTAAACTGTGGTGTTGGAGGAGACTCTTGAGAGTCCCTTGGACTGCAAGGAGATCCAACCAGTCCATTCTAAAGGAGATCAGTCCTGGGTGTTCTTTGGAAGGACTGATGCTAAAGCTGAAACTCCAGTACTTTGGCCATAAATCATGTGAAGTGTTGACTCATTGGAAAAGACCCTGATGCTGGGAGGGATTGGGAGCAGGAGGAGAAGGGGATGACAGAGGATGAGATGGCTGGGTGGCATCACCAACTCGATGGACATGAGTTTGAGTGAACTCCAGGATGGACAGGGAGGCCTGGCGTGCTGCAGTTCATGGGGTCACAAAGAGTTGGACATGACTGAGTGACTGAACCGAACTGAAGTAATACCTCTTTAAAATATTATTTGGTATCATTATCTGAATAGAATACTACATTTTATTTTAAACCAGATATTTTTTATACCAAACCTCAAAAAAAAATTCAAATTCTACTTTTTCAAATCAAAGTTTCTTGCAATGTGAATAATGATTTTTTTATTCATAAATCTCTTAATCCAGTATAACCATTATTCCTTAATATTATTTTATGCAATACCATAATTACTTTAAATATATAAATTCAGGTTGATAAATGAGGTAATTAAGCCTAGTTCACCCTCAATATTTTATAACTTTGATAAACATAAGCCTACAACAGTTTTGCTTATGCAGGGCATTGTTTGGTGCTCTAGGTTAGAGAAATGAATAGAGCAAGGTCTCAGTCCTCAGAGAACCCATTGTGGTCATTATTAGAGGAAACCTTAATATTAAAATAATGATGTTAATAATAATATTAGTAGATGTCCTCTTATTTAGTGTCTATTCTGGAGGACACGCTATACTAAGTATTTGAGGCAACCTCATGAGGTAGTCATTATAGGCAGAGTGTAAAATATGGAACGTGAGGGTAAAGCTAGGCACCAGAACAGTAAGTTATTCATTTTAGTGAAAAGTTCATGTTCTACAGTCAAACTTGTTCAAGTTTTTACTCTTCCATTCATAGCCTGTATGTTCTAGGGTGAGTTACTTAATCTCTCTGTGTCTCAGTTTTCTCAGCTAATAAACAAAATAATAATAGTACTTACTACCTAGATTACTTGTAAGGACAAAATGGTTGAAAATTTAGACTTAGTATGTCTTCAGTAAATATTTATAATTATATCATTTGAACAAGTGATAGATTCTATTTTCTTTGTTATTGATAAAAGTATGACTTAATCCACAGCCTATCTAGTTGTTGAAAATACTTGATATTTATGTCTTATTTTATGATATTACTAGTATATTACTCTATTTTACTTAGGAAAACAGAAGTTACTCTATATAATCCAAAAATGGAAGTATTATTATCGGAATTAAGGATTTACACAATTGTTGAAAGATTGTGCAAAGAAAAGTCAGAGAAGTACTCACTAAAGCTCAGAAACAACAGGGGTGGTATACTGAAGCTCCAAAGAGCTTATAAGGATGCATCAGTGAGTTTCATGTCCACTCATGTATCTGGCAACAACTGCCAGCAGAGAAGTCTGTAACTTTGCTGCTGCATTGAAATCCTAGGTGAACCTGCCATTTGGAAAACTGAGAATTAAGGAGAAAAGTGACCTAATGTACTCAGTTTTGTCTGATTCTTTGTGGCTTCATGGACTGTAGCCCACCAGACTTCTCTGTCCATGGAATTTTCTAGGCAAGAATACTGGAGTGGGTTGCCATTTCCTACTCTAAGAGGACTTCCTAACCCAGGGATTGAACCCACATCTGCATTGGCAGGTAGATTATTTACCACTACTTCAGTTCATGTCAGTTCAGTCGCTCAGTCGTGTCCAACTTTTTGCAACCCCATGAATCGCAGCACGCCAGACCTCCCTGTCCATCACCAACTCCCAGAGTTCACTCAGACTCATGTCCATTGAGTCAGTGATGCCATCTATCCATCTCATCTTCTGTCGTCCCCTTCTCCTGCTGCCCCGAATCCCTCCCAGCATCAGAGTCTTCTCCAATGAGTCAACTCTTCACATGAGGTGGCCAAAGTACTGGAGTTTCAGCTTTAGCATCATTCCTTCCAAAGAACACCCAGGACTGATCGCCTTCAGAATGCACTGGTTGGATCTCCTTGCAGTCCAAGGGACTCTCAAGAGTCTTCTCCAACACCACATTCAAAAGCGTCAATTCTTAGGCACTCAGCTTTCTTCACAGTCCAGCTCTCACATCCATACATGACCACTGGAAAAACCATAGCCTTGACTAGACGGACCATTGTTGGCAAAGTAATGTTTCTGCTTTTCAATACCACTACCTGGGAAGCCCAAATGAAAAATGGAGTGAGACAACTATAAGTTTTGATATCAAATAGGAACTCAGAGGAGGTTTCTGAAAGTGGTGACATTGGTGTCAAGTTAACAACAGACAGTTAGGGCACCTAAGTCATGTACATTCTGCCATGGGATCAATATTCCCCTCATACAGAAGTAGAAGCAGAGACTCAAAGGCATCATATACTTGCCTACATCCACCAGATATAGAGCCACAGAGTAGGATTTTACCTCGGCTCTGCTTGACAGTCATACCTGTGGGTCTTGTTTTAGCCATTGAGTATACACTTTCATGGAAATGCCATGCCTAAACTGCAGTAGGAAAAAGAGTATCAAAAAAGATCTTCAAAACTTTATTCACTTAAATTTCAATAGTATAGAAAATTGGTGTTGAACTCTTAAAACACCTGAATCACAGTACATTTAAAATTGGGTGTTTTCTAAAGGTAGGCAATTGAAAATGAAGGGTCCTTCAACCTTCAGGTAATTCAAGTTTGTACAGAACAAAGAAGTGTTGTTACTAGAAAAGAAGAATTCAACACTATATAATTTAAAATTGAGTATGTCCAACCCCTGCACATTAACATCTGAAAGCAGAACTTAAGGAGCCATATGATATGATATTTACAACTAAAATATTAATGAAAGGCAATTGACCTTTAATAATTATATATAACATACTCTAGCTCATTAACTGAAATAATGTACTGCAGATGAATGTAAAAGCTGGGTGTAAAATGCTTAGACCTCTGAAACTGTCTTTAAAACTTTAAATTACAAACTGAAAAGGCATCAGGCTGAACCACTTGTTTTACTCTGTCTTCAATATGCACATCCTCTTTGTATGCAGAGAACCTTTTCAGAAGGAATTTGTTCAAGAGGTCGTCAGTATGTAAATTCACTAATTAGATTACTGCAAACACTAATAACACATCCTGTTGTTGCTTTAAAAAAAACAGACTATTCTCCACAATGCATTGGCAATAATGTAAATATTTGCCTGATTGCAGAATAGAATTACTATTATGGGAACCAGCAATAACATGACTCCTGATAGTATAAGCATTTTGCATAGCCTCTTATCTTTTAAATGAGTCATGAACTCAGGGATGCCCAAATTTTTTCCATATACATGAGATATGATAACTGTGTGGGAAAACTGGAGATTTCAACTGAACAAATAAATGTTTGAAATAACAATTTCGGCTGAAATATCTTCAACAAAAATTTTTAAAGAACAATTTGTAATTGCTTTTTGCAGGCAGAAACACCACAGGAGATATTCACATATGTAAGGTCTAAATCACGTACATATTTTAAATTCCTGCACAGTTCACTTACTAGTTTGCAAAACAGAAATATTTTCTTTCATTGTTCATCATTTTTTTAATTTTAATTTATTTTTTAACTTTACAATATTGTATTGGTTTTGCCATATATCAATATGAAATGAGTCATCAGTCCAGATTTGATGCATGATCATTGTTCATCATTTTAACTAAAGTGTTTTTAGAACAGATTTCTCCTTTAGTTAGCATTTTAAAATGATATATATCTGAAAACATTATTATCAATATTACAAAAAACACATGGGGTCGCTAAGAGTCGGATAGTACTGAGCGACTTCACTTTCTCTTTTCACTTTCATGCATTGGAGAAGGAAATGGCAACCCACTCCAGTGTTCTTGCCTGGAGAATCCCAGGGACGGGGGAGCCTGGTGGGCTGCAGTCTATGGGGTCGCACAGAGTCACACAGGACTGAAGTGACTTAGCATAGCATTAGCATAGGAAAAAGAGAGAGCCATAATATTGAATATTACTTTTAGGTAAAATATGTAAACTTCTGAAGCCTCAGACTTCTCACTAATGTAATAATGAGGATGGGGTGCTTTCCAAGGAGCATAAAATTCTATTTTCCTCTGGTAAATATAGTTTCGCCATTCTTGCCCTACTACCAAGCCAGTGTTTCCATTGCGTGTGAATGTCACATGCACAATATAATCACAGTTTTCCTTATTTTCAGAACAGAATTTCCTTTCAGACTTACTCTCCTAAATTGTTGACAATTGCATTTATCTTGGCATTTCTGCTGAAATCATTACACTATTTTTCTTTTCTTTTTAACAATATTGCAGAACTTTAGGGTCCTAGAACGCTAGTTGTAGTCACGATTTAAGGGATCGTTCAGCCCCAGTGTTTCTTTTGAGAAGCACTCTTGGCATTTGATGGGGATAATTCTTTAAGTGCACTTGTAACCTCCTCTCTGTGGTGCATTTGGTATCCATGGAGCCATGTTCTTAAACACCAGCCGTAGCCACAGTCCTCTGTCTACAGGACATTGTGATAAAATCTTGCTCCATATTTCTACTTCCACTGTGCCATGTGTGTGTAGTTGAGCAACAAAATAAGTTTATATTAATCTCACATGAGAATGCAGTGTTACTGGAGTTTAACTATTTCTATCCAAATCAAAAACAGGTTTAAGTAGATTCTAGAAACAGAAGCAAAGCCATCTTTTTTTAAAATCACAATTCAAAATCCTTTCCAAAAATAAGAATGTTTCTTCATATTTCAGCTTAATCATTCATTATTTTCTTCCTAAATTTATGATTGGAATAAAATATTTTTGTCCTCTTGGATTTTTTTTCAAAAGCCAGAGCAGTTTTGCTTTATTTCTCCTAATGTATTTATTTTCTATTTACTCTCCAGGATGGGAATTTATATTTGCTTCAACTAGCACTTTGTTATCATCCTCTGATATTCCATGTAAACTTGTTCTTTGATATTCTTCTGATATTCAATGTAAAGTTGTGTTTATTCTATTTTCTGCAGTGTCCTTAATCTCCAGTTCTGAGGTTATATTAAAATATTCTTGCTTTTGTCCTCTTTGCCAATTTCTTCAAAACATTCTATGGGAAGACTTTGTAAATTATTCTTTTTTTAGTCTTTTTCTTAATTATTTTTATTTTATACCAAAGAACACCTCAAATTTCTACATAGAGTATAGGTTTGACTCTATTTGATTTTGTGTTATTATTTTTCAAATACAGAGATCTTAAGACATAAAATAATATCCCATCCATCCAAACTTGTCTATGTGGAATGATAGGACAATATATAACAAAAAATATTTCTTCTGGAATCACTTTTAGTTTCCTTTGGCCAAACAAATGTGTAAAAATTAATTTGCATAGGACTATGGTTTGGAGTAATAGTTGTTGTAGAAATTATTGTCATGCATTTATCTTACTTTTCTGGTTTTCTTTTTCCTGGACCAAACGACTCCATAAGAATTATTTCCCTGGTCAGAGATTTTGGGGAGTGTTGTGAGTAGTCTTGAAGGCTGTGTGGGTGTACAACTCCAGGCAAATCAGAAGTGCCTGGGATCTGCTGCCATTGTCAGTTAGCAGTCATACACTTTAACTGAATCCCCAGCATAAAAGAAAGAAAAAGTATGTGCAGGCACAAGATTAGGTATAAGACAAACAAGTGGTAATTTGTTTTCAAATGTCTCAAAGGAGAATCTAGTGGGAAGCCCCCTGAACTCTCTACTGTCTAGTCTTACAAGTGAGTTATATCAATTGTTTGAGCTTATCCATTACTTGATTTCTGTACCTGAATCACCCACATTTACATTCCTATTTTCCTATATTTTTTCAGAGAATTGAGTTGGCTAAGTCTTAGAAATAAGAAAAATTAACATTTGAGACTCTGTGAAGGTGAATTTCTCAGGATTTGAGTTTTAGGGGCTTCAGACAGAATTTTTGGAAAGGTTGTGTCAAATCAACCTTTTTGTTTGTCATATCAAACCATTCTGATATGAGGTATTGATAGCAGAATGAACCGACATGTTTCCAGTTATATGCACTTAACCTCTCATCTCCCCTTTTAAATACATATAGGCTTCATAGGTGGTGCAGTGGTAAAGAATCCACCTGCCAATACAGGAGATGCAAGAGATGTGAGTTCAATCCTTGGGTCAGGACGATTCCTTTGGAAAAGAAAATAGCAACCAACTCCTGGGAAATTCCAAGGACAGGAAAGCCTTGCAGACTACAGTTCATGGGGTCGCCAAGAGTTGGACATGGCTGAGCGACTGAACACATATATACTAAGTATATATGTATATACTGGATACATATGTGATGTGTTTTTTTCTTTTGTCAGATAGCTTTAGACTTCTTACTCATGTCATATTGATGAAAAATATTTTGAAGGGATCTTTTGCTTTGTTTTGGAGATGAAAATGGCAACCCACTCTGGTATTCTTGCCTGGAGAATCCCATGGACGGAGGAGTTTGGTGGGCTACAGTCCACGGGTCTCAAAGAGTCAGACATGACTGAGCGACTTCACTCTCACTTTCACTTTGCTTATTGCAAAATATGAATAAATGGCATAGAACATTTTAAAGCAGAGGAAGAAGTCATTACAATATAGCAGGTTACTGGGACTAGGCACTGTAGCAAATGTAGATTTTTGTATGGCAGTATTTGCCTTCAAGCATCATCATCTATTGGGATAAAAAGAATTAAAAAAGTATGAATAAACATACTACTAATGCTTTGGGAATTCCAAGGACAAAAAATTCATACAACATTGAAAATCAGAAAAGGTTATTGTAGAATGCTAAATTTTATAATCTTGATAATGATTAAGCTTATTAATTATTAAATAAATATGTATTAATGTCTACAGTTCTTTAGGCCATATACTATAGTAGTAGACAAAAAAAAAAGAGATGCTGTCTACTGTGATTCAGAATAGAATTCATCTTGTTTAAAGATAAATGAAATTTCTTTACTTTTTTTTTTAATTTTGGTGACAGAATGCCAGCATCCAGTTACGAGGTATTTTTCTCTATTTCACATGGTTTTGGATTCAATATATCATTGGGGAATCATGCAAGGAAATACAAGTATAACTCAGATAGTTGGAGCTGATGATCTCAGACCAACCAACCATGTCAGCAGGTTGTGTTTCTGATGTCTCCAAGCATCAGTTTTCCAGTGTAAGAATCCACCTGGTATGTAGAAAAGATCTAATAAAATAATTTACATAAAACATTTAGCACTGCTTTGCACATTATAAGTAGTCATGTTTACTGATTTTTTTTTTACTACTATAAAACAACTGATATCACATAGAAAGCTATGTCTCTTCAACTGAGATGATCTACTTTTTAATTGATCTGGAATGATTTATTTATGATGTTTTCTAAGGACAGATGTGTGTATGGACTGGTCATCAATGACATTTTTTAAATTGTTTTAGCATAATGGAAATATATGCATTGTATGTAGTAGTTGCTGCTGCTGCTGCAGTTAGGTCGCTTCAGTTATGTCAGACTCTTTGCAATCTTATGGACTGCAGCCTGCCAGCCTCCTCTGTCCAGGGAATTCTCTAGGCAAGAATACTGGAGTGGGCTGCCATGCCTTTCTCCAGGGGATCCTCCCATTGCAGGGCTTGAACTCATCTTGTATGTCTCCTGCATTGGCAGGGAGGTTCTTTACCACTAGCGCTGCCTGAGAAGCTCCTATATGTAGTTGTGCCATTATGAAATTGTTAAGTTTTGTCAATTTATATAAACTAATTAAAGATACACACACACACACACACATATATATGTATACACACACACACACAAATCAATACACTCTGTTAATTTTTGTGCAGAATGACCATACATGGATTCAATTTGCTTTATTTGTATTCTAGCTTTATGAACAATTGAGTTGACTCAATCTGTGAATGAAAAGCATGGATCCTCAATTCTATGGCACTTCATAACACAGTCTCAACATGTTTTCATGTTACATTTCTTTTAAACTATAGGATGAATTATTCTGTACATTCCTATAATAAAGGCTGTCTCTGACTCACATTTTAAAAGTTATATTTATTGACACAGTGTGAATTTACATTTTAATTTTAATCTCTAATTTGTTTCTTTAATAGCTTTCAAAGATCCATTGAAAATATACAAAACTGTAAGAGATAAATTAATACTCTTGGATTTATTTCTTTCCTTTTATGAAGTGTTGGGCCATTCACTTACTGCATTATTTTTGTGACCCCAAAAACAAACAGTAAGAATCAGGATACACACAAAAAATAGCATGGTTGACTGTAAAAATATTTTTTGCTGTTTTGCCAAGTATTAGCAAGTAAAAAAAAAAAAGTAAACTTTCCCCCAGTATACTCAAAGTTCTTTAGGAACTTCCTGTAAAATTTAAATTCTAGCAAGGACTTTGGCATCTGTTTTGGAGCCCTATTATTTCTAGATACTTTAAACGATTCTGAACAAAATGTAAAAACTAAATTTTCAAAATACATGGCCTTAGATGATATTTACCTGGCCTTTAGCAGTGAGATACCAGCCTAATGAGGCAGGAGCAAATGTTTGGCATGTGTGGAACCAATCTGTTTTTCAAACATTGTTAGCCTTGTCTGTTTAAATAAATGGTTTGTGTGAACCAAAATATTTTTATTCCACCCTGGGTAACAATCAGATATGTGGGTGACGTTTTCTCAACAGGAGCATTTTTCAGTATGAACAAAAATCAATTGTTTCCCAAATAACAGAATTAAGATGAAGATGGCATAACAGATTAAACCCTGACATCCCTACATCTTAACCTACCATATTTCTGGCTTTCCTTGGTTTTCTCCAGGCTGAAACAGGAAACCAAATCATACTCACCTCCATGACTATCCACTTACCACATATTGAGAACTTGTACACATTGCCTATCTACTATACTTCTTATATAAAATAAAGTGCCCATATTATAGTGTTATCAATGTTCTGCATAACCACTGAAACTAGGAACAGGTCATAGTAAATCTACTATAGACGTCCAATCTGTTAGCTACTCCAATATAATAGCAATTCCAATATTTTATACTGGCTATTAATAATAGTAATATAATTAATTATAAATAAGATATTCTATTTTGTACTCATTTATATGAGTGCATGTTCCCTTGATTCTCTCTTTATATTTAATATACTAATATTTTCAGGTTTTTTTTTTTTTTACTCATTTTTGGGCTTCTCAGGTGGTGCTAGTGATAAAGATCCACCTGCAAATGCAGAAGATGCAAGAGACATGGGTTTGATCAGGAAGATCCCCTGGAGTAGGAAATGGCATCCCGCTCCAGTAATCTTTCCTGGAAAATACCATGGGCAGAGAATCCTGATGGACTACAGTTCATGCATTGGACACAACTGAGAGACTGGGCACACAAAGCACATACTCATTTTTATGTTAAATTATAATAAAAGCTTATATAATGCCTATAAATTGATGAAGATTCTAAATGAACTGCTACCATAGCTACAAGCAGACATATCTGCTCTCACAAGAGTATACTTTTGGCATATATTAAATTTATTATAAAGTTTTCAAACCATTTCCCCCCTGCACATAATAAATTTTAAAAAGCAATTTAGAAATTACTCATAGAAAAGTGAATTGCTTAGCAATCCCGTGAGTTAAAATTATGTCCTTGAGAAATCATTTGAAATAAAACAGACTTCATTAAATGAGAAAAATAAATCCCTCTATTAATGTAGCACCCAAACTGTAACAATACAATGTAAGAAATCGCTAGAGGCCTCAAATCATAGGATTCTAACCAAGGTTAATTTCTTTACTATTTTGAACACTGAGAAATTGTAGTCAAGAGGAAAGAATATATTAAGTTACTAAGTTATCAAAATACCAAGGGAGAATAACAGATTTAAGATTTTTACTATCCCTCCAATAAAGCCCTCTTGAGTTGGCAATAAATGACTAAGTTGAAGAAGAATACTTCATATATAGGTTTGAAATCTTTGAGGGTATAATAATTAAATCCCTACAGTCTTTTTCTTGAAGACAGAGAGTAGCCATTCATCCAAAGCTTTTAAGAATGTATTTTTTCTCATAGAGAAGTGATTCCCTTTATTGCTCTTTGAAGAGTGCATAATGGATGTTAAATAATTTATTTCCAAATGGAAATGCATCTTCAAAAATTTCATATTAATCTAACTTTAATTTACTTCAAGTCAACAAATATTTATGACATATTTATAATATGCAAAATTCCATGCTAAAAATTCCTAAGGGTTATATAAACATGAGTTAGACATATTCTTATTTGGAGGAGTAGAAATAAGAAAGGATGTCTTATCTCAGCTGGATCTTGAAGACACAGAATAATGTGAACAAGCAAAAATAAGTAGGAAACATTTAGAAAGCAGTATAAAAAAAAAAAAAAAGGAAAAACAGCAGGAGGCTTTTTAGATCAGTGTTAACAAACTGATATAAAGTTAAAATCTGTTAATTTATTTTACACAGAGAATGAGTGCATTCTCATATATAGACACATTGTCCTCAGAATAATCCAGTTATATAAAAAGAGCATGTTCCATGCATGTGTGTGTGTATGTATGCATGTGTATTATAGATAAGAAAACAGTGACCTTTTAGCTCCTCTATACTGATAGGTAACAAAATTAGTAATTAACCCTAGTCTTTGTTTAACAGAGCAGTTGTCTTCCCACTACACACAAGCTGGATTTAGAGAAGGCAGAGGAACCAGAGATCAAATTACCAACATCTGTTAGATCATAGAAAAAGCAAGAGAATTCCAGAAAAACATCTATTTATGCTTCATTGATTACGCTAAAGCCTTTGACTGTGTGGATCACAACAAACTGTGGAAAATTCCTAAGAGATGGGAATACCAGACCACATTACCTACCTCCTGAGAAACCTGTATGTCCATCAAGAAGCAACAGTTGGAACTGGACATGGAAAAACAGACTGGATTACAAAGTGGGAAATGAATACCTCAAGGCTATGTATTGTCATCCTGCTTATTTAACTTATATGCAGAGTACATCACACGAAATGCCAGGCTGAATGGAGCACAGGCTGGAATCAAGATTTCCAGGAGAAATATCAATAACCTCACATATGTCGATGACACAATTCTAATGGCAGAAAGCAAAGGGGAGATAAGGAGCCTCTTGATGAAAGTGAAAGAGGAGAGTGAAACAGTTGGCTTAAAACTCAACATTGGGCATACACACTGAGGAAACCAGAATTGAAAGAGACACGTGTACCCCAATGTTCATCGCAGCACTGTTTACAATAGCCAGGACATGAAAGCAACCTAGATGTCCATCAGCAGATGAATGGATGAGAAAGCTTTGGTACATATATACAATGGAGTATTACTCAGCCATTAAAAAGAACACAGTTGAATCACTTATAATGAGGTGGATGAAACTGGAGCCTATTATACAGAGTGAAGTAAGCCAGAAAGAAAAACACTAATACAGTATACTAATGCATATATATGGAATTTAGAAAGATGGTAACAACAACCCTGTATGCAAGACAGCAAAAGAGACACGGATGTATAGAACAGTCTTTTGGACTCTGTGGGAAAGGGAGGGGGGATGATTTGGGAGAATGGCATTAAAACATGTATAATATCATATAAGAAATGAATCACCAGTCCAGGTTCAATGCAGGATACAAGAAGCTTGGGGCTGGTGCACTGGCATGACCCAGAGAGATGGTATGGGGAGGGAGGTGGGACAGGGGTTCAGGATTGGGAACACGTGTACACCTGTGGCGGATGCATGTTGATGTATGGCAAAACCAATACAATATTGTAAAGTAAAAAATAATAATAATCAATTTAAAAGAACAAACAAAAAAACAACAAAAACTCAACATTCAGAAAACTAAGTTCATAGCATCTGGTCCCATCACTTCATGGCAAATAGATCGGGAAATAATGGAAGCAGTGACAGACTTTATTTTCTTGGGCACCAAAATCACTGCAGATGGTGACTGCAGCCATGAAATTAAAAGACACTTGCCCCTTGGCAGAAAAGTTAGGACCAACCTAGACAGCATATTAAAAAGAAGAGACATTACTTTGCTGCCAAAAGTCTGTATAGTCAAAGCTGTGGTTTTTCCAGTAGTCATGTATGGATATGAGAGTTGGACACACAGGCTGAACACTGAAGAACTGATGGTTTTGAACTGTGGTGTTGGAGAAGACTCTTGAGAGTCCCTTGGACTGCAAGGAGATCCAACCAGTCCATCCCAAAGGAAATCAACACTAAATATTCATTGAAAGGACTGAAGTTGAGGCTAAAGCCCCAGTACTTTGACCACCCCATTCGAAGAGCCACCTCATTAGAAAAGACCTTGATGCTGGGAAAGATTGAAAGCAGGATGAAAAGGGGACCACAGAGGATGAGATGATTGGATGGTATCATCAATTCAATGGACATGAGTTTGAGCCAACTCCAGGAGATGGTGAAGAACAAGGAAACAGAGCCGGGCATGACTGAGTGACTGAACAACACAACTTCCCAGTATGCCACCTTACAATTAGTTTGGATTATATTGAAGAAGCACTATTCCCTATGCAGAATATAAACTAAGAAGCTTAACAATGCAAAGTTAGAAGAAATACCATGCTTGCCTGATAGCTCAGTTGGTAAAGAATCTGCCGGCAAGGCTGGTGATATTGGTTCAATTTCTGGGTCAGGAAGATCCACTGGAGAAAGGTTGGTCTAACCACTTCAGTATTCTTGGGCTTTCCTTGTGGCTCAGCTGCTAAAGAATCCACCTGCAATGCAGGAGAGACCTGGGTTTGATCCCTGGGTTGGGAAGATCCCCTGGAGAAGGAAAATGCTACCCACTCCAGTATTCTGGCCTGGGGAATTCAATGGACTGTATAGTCCATGGGGTCCATGGGGTTACAAAGAGTTGGACACAACTGAGAGACTTTTAAAGAAGGAATTGGCAACCCACTCCAATATTTTTGCCTGGAGAAGCCCATGGAGAGACTAGCCTGGCAGGCTACAGTCCACAGGCTTGCAAAGTGTTATACATGACTTAGCGAATAAAGCACCAAGTAAATTCCATGAAACTAATTATCCAATTAACGAATAACTAGAAAATTGCTCCTAGTTAGATTTCAGCTACATGCAGTTATATTTAACAAAACTGGGATAAGGGAGAAGGCAGGGCTTCCCTGGTGGCTCAGCAGTAAAGAATCCACCTGCCAAGGCAGGTAACCGAGGTTTGATCCCTGGGTGGAGAAGATGCCCTGGAAAAGGAAATGACAACCTATTCCAATATTCTTGCCTGGGAAATCTCATGGACAGAGGAGTCAGGCAGGCTATAATTCATGGGGTTGCAAAGAGTCAGACATGAATCAGTGACTAAACAGTAAAGGAGAAGAAAATAAACACAAGTCAACTGCAAGCTTCTTGAGAAAACCTTCAACAGTGGCAGGAAGACTTCCAGAATATGGGGTCAGATTCAGTCATGGGGCTTAAATGAAGCAAGGGAGCTGTGATTTGGGTTTTTGAAGAAACAATCTTTCAAATTATTTCTATGTCCTGGTGAAGAAATTTTCAGTTAAAAGAAATTAGAAGAAACCAAGAAAATTGCATAAAACAACAATTGAATTTCTTTTAGACATTGTTTCAGAAGTTTGTCTCAGCAGTTATCCAAAGAACATTTATTGATGACATACTGGATATTAGAACCATAGCAAACAACTCAACAAACTCTTAGCAAGCCAAAATATTTATCACAAAACTTGAATTCTTAAACTCTAAACATTTTTCACTATTAGTTTGTAATTCAAAATTTACTCCCCCTTTCTGTGTATATTTTAATGCAGCTATCCATTCTTCAAGTGATCCCTTCTAAATACTTTTTCTTAAAAGATGAGGTGTGTGTGTGTGTGTGTGTGTGTGTGTGTGTGTGTATGTATTTTAGGTTTCAGTGATTTAAAAATTCCACAAATAGTCAAACTTAAGCCATCCCTTCATATTATTCAAAGATAAGTAAAATAAAATTTTGAAAAAAAGATAAATTCAGTAAAGAAAACCGATATTTTGGAGAGTCCATACTTTTTTTTTAATATATATCTGTGGTTTGAGTGTACCCAATCATCTTTAGGTAAAAAGACTCACAAAACTTATAAAACCAGTATATCATGGTAATGGTTTGTTAATTACAAGATACCTAATAAAATATTAAATGGTTGAGGTTCATAGGACAGAGTCCAGGAGACACCAGGTGTAAGCTTCCCAGAGCCCTCTCTGAGTGTAGTTGAACAGACAGGATTTATTTCTCCCAGCTGTGATGTGTGCCAAACAGTGAAGCTCACCTGAACCTAGCTGTCTAGGGTTTTCATTGAGGTCCAGTGACATTGGCATGGTTTCCTGCTGATCTTTATTTGGCAGCCCTTCCAGAGATCAAGCTGATAACACATAACCCAAGCCTGTCACCATCAATCACATTGTTAGCAAGAACTCTTCTTGTTCCCCAAATCCCCCAGGTTAACAAAGATACTCTGAACAGAGAGGATACTCTAAGGACTTAAATGTTACCACTCAGGAACAAGGAAACAGAAAAGTCTTTAATGTGCAGTGTGTGCACAACTTGGATTTGCTGAGTTGATCATTTCCTGCACAGTAGTATTACCTTTTTTATTAAAAACACAGAAAACTTTTCTCCTTTAGATATTGGAAACACTAAAAGTCAGGGGATATAAAAATGTACACATGAAACAGAAAAGGAATTGAGGATAGTAAACAGCAAACTTTGTTTTTTAAAAAGAGTAATCTACACTGATGACATTATTATCTCTCATTCATTTCTCAGGCTAAAGATATTTGGCTTTTATTTTCATTACATTAAAGAAATTCCCCTCTAATAACTCAGAAGGACACATAAAACACTAGATATAAGTCCAAATAATTTTTCAAACATTTGCTTTAGACATCTGCAGCACTGAACTATGCTGATCACAAAATGTGCCAGTTTTTTGTGTTTTTTTTTTTTGCACTTTTGACTGTTTAAACAGGTGTGAAAAAATCCAAACAGTCTACAGGTTTATAAAATGAGAGGTGTAATTCCTGTGACCATGTCTAACTTAAGAGATAATCACTGTTCATAGTTTCTTGAATGTCTTTCCAGAAAATTACCCACACACACACACACACACACACACACACACACACACACATTCTTGTTTGATTCCATTATTTATAACAAAGCAATATTAAATATATAAAACATGCTGATTGTTTTATATAACATCTAGTTGAGATATTTTCATCTGAAATATAATGATAAAATTCTGGATTTTTACAACTACAGAGAGTATTGATATATTAGTATAGTCTAATTTAGGATATGGTGCATGCTAAGTCATTTCAGGTGTTTGACTCTTTGTGACCCTATGGACTGCTGCCTACCAGGTTCCTGTGTCCATGAGATTCTCTAGGAAAGAATACTGGAGTGGGTTGCCTTGCCTTCCTCCAAGGGATCTTACAAATGCAAGGATTGAACCTGTATCCCTTATGTCTCCTACATCCGCAGGTAGGCTCTTTACCACTAGCGCCACCTAGGAAGCCCAATTTAAGATAAATTTATGAATTAGGATTTAGAAATGTGCATATTTCTCAAGTGTTAAGATAAAAATATCTTAAAATGCCATATGATCTCACATATATGGAATCTAAAAACATCAAGCTTAAAGAAACAGAGTAGAATGGTGGTTGCTAGGGGCTGGGAGAATGAATGGGAAGATGTTGATCAAAGGGTATGGATGTTCAGTTACATGATGAATAAGTTCTGGGCTAAAGCACATAATAGTTATCATAGTGAACAATATTGTATTGCACACTCAAAAGTTACCATGAGAATAGAGATTTACATTTCTTACCATAACAACAAGAACAAAGTGGCTACTGTGTGAGGTGAAGTACATGTTTACTAACATTGTGCTAAGCCTCCAGCAGTATGTACATGTTTACATTATCACACTGTACACCTTAAGTTTAAATAATGTTGCATTTCAATTATATATCAATAAAGAAGTGGAGGAGGAAAAAATAAAAAAATTTTAAAAATTTAACATCAGTATGATTTTCTGTTATTTTCTCCAATATAATTTGTATAGATGGTGTTTGATAAATATTGATTCTGTTATTTGCTACACAAAATTCTGTCTTTTAAAACTAACTTATTTATTTATTGAATTTTCTTCATTTTGTATAGAAGGTTTCCCTTGTTTCCAAACTTCTATATTTTTATTTACAGTTTCTGATATGTCATTTTTCTTTAAGACTATCACTTGTATGTTTATTAATAAGATGTTTGGAGTTAATTCTACCCTTGTTGTTCAGTTGCTCTGTCATGTCTGACTGTTTGTGACCGAATGGATCGCAGTACGTAAGGCTTCCCTGTCCTTCACCATCTCCTGGAGTTTGCTCAAACTCGTCTCCATTGAGTCAGTGATACCATCCAAGCATCTCATCCTCTGTCACTCTCTTCTCTTGCCGTCAATCTTTCCCAGCATCAGGGTCTTTTCAAATGAGTCAGCTCGTCACATCACTTGGCCAAAATATTGGAACATCAGCTTTAGCATCAGTCTGGACTGATTTCCTTTAAGACTGACTGGTTTAAAACTCCTTGAAGTCCAAGGGACTCTCAAGAGTCTTCTCTAGCACCACAGTTCAAAAGCATCAATTCTTCGGTGCTCAGCCTTGTTTATGGTCCAACTCTCATATCCATACATGACTACTGGAAAAACCATAGCTTTGACTATGTGGATCTTTGTCAGTCGAGTGATGGTTCTGCTTTTTAACAAGCTGTCTAGGTTTGTCATAGCTTTTCTCCAAGGAGCAAGCATCTTTTAATACTTTATGCTTTTTGCTTTACATGTGCCTTTGCTTTCTCTGTCTTACTGTAGCTTCTGAATGTGCATAATCATTGACAATCAGCCATGAAAGAGCAGTGAATTTATCACCTAATTTATTATTTTCCCTTCCATTATTCTATTTTTGTTTTTTTTTCTGTAATATTATTATTTATTACATTTCAAATTTTAAACCATAATTGCTTTAAAAAGGACTCAGAGTTTGTGTTTACTGATTTCTCTCATGTAAAAGATAAACCTTCATACTTGACAATCAGTTTGTTTGAGTATACTTAATCTTTTACCTTTTCTGAGTATTCTTTAGACATGTCTTCACAATCTACTCATCCTATGTGAACATCTAAAGCTAGGCTGATTCCCCTTGAACAAAAAAGGTTTAACTTGCAAAGTCAAGGTAATCCATGCCCTGTACATTCCAAACAAAATTTTGCTCTTGTCTGGGTCTTAGGAAATAAACCTCTGAGCCCTTGGAATATGCTGTCTGATAGGAGTATCTGTACCTGAGGGCCTTCAACCATGCCACATGAACTATGTTAATAATATGATTTATGTTGGGAGCCTGGGATTATAGGTATCAGCTTGAATTTTGGAGGGATGGAAGTCTAAAGTCAACCATGCCAATCAGCATACTAATGTAATAACCTCTAATGAAAGGCCTGGCCACTGAGGTTTAGGTGAATGAGATTTGCTGGTTGGTAATATTTCTTATGTGGTGTCACACGTGTTGCCACACATTCGGTGTATGAAAGGGAGAAGTAAGTGCTATCTGCAAAACTCTAATAGCAGAGGGATACTGGAAGCTTTTCCTAGTGTCTCCGGAATTCTGTCCTAGAAGGTTCTTTCCTCTGCTGATTTTAGTCAGTTTTCTTTCACTGTAATAAAGCATAACCATGAATACCACAGCTTTTCTTAGTTCTATGGGTCCTACCACAGCTTTTCTTAGTTCTATGATGTTCCAAGTCATTGAACTTGACTGTGTTCTTGGAACCACCCCCTCCACCATGCCCTCTTTATATTTACTTTGAAATTCTTGGCTTTGAGGGCAGGGATGGGTGTTTTCCATTTTAGGAAACTGTTAATCTCATTATTTTGATTTCAAATGTATTTCTATTTCAACTCTTCTCTGTCTTCTTTTTTGTTTATTTGGCCATGTAAGGGCATAGTTGCAGCATGCAGGATCTTTAGGTGAAACATGCATGCTATAGTTCCCTGACCAGGAATGCAGTCCAAGCCCCCTGCATTGGGAGCTTGGAGTCTCAACCACTCTAAGACCACCAAGGAAGTCTCTCTTTATTCTTGAAGGATATCAATTATGGTTGTGTTACCTTTGAGTTTTTGGTCATCTATATTTATTTTCTCTAATCATTTGTAACCTGGGTTGATTTCCATTCTTTTTTATTCATGTGCTTTTTCAGAATATATTCCATGTTCCTATCTATTTACAGCTGTGTTTGTTCTTCTTTTTGCTTGATCTAGTGAACATAATTTCTATTTTTTTTTATTTTCTCTTCCCTTATTTTCTGAACTCTTCTGCCAGCAATTTTATATTTACCTTTGTATATTTTCTTTGAATGTTTATTTCAGACAAACCATATTTTCACTGATTTCTCATAACGTTTACCCACAAATTTGTGAGACAGCTTTTCTGATATGTAATTGTGGAGGGGTGTATATCTTTTTCCCTCCACATTCTTTCCTCTTTGATGTTCCTTTCTTTTCTTTCAATATCTTTTCACAAATTCTATGTTGGTTCCTTTGTATTTTTTTTTTTTTTCACTTTTGAAATGCAGGGTTACTTTTTTGAGGCTGGCTATTTGTTGAAGGATGGTTTGAGTGAGACTAAAGACTCAGGTCAATAGGCCACATGGACTTTGGCCCATTTTCTCTGAAATCTTTCCCATGAATACTCTCCCTGAGGATCATTCTCTGTCCTGGTATAGAAGGAAATAAGTAGAGAAAGCCCTGAAGCCTTGTATGTTCCTGTCCCCTGCAATGATTTAACATTTACTTCTGCTGATCTGATCAAGACTAGTCTTAGCAGTGATTTCCACACGCTTTTTCTTTTCTAACTTGCCCTATTGAAGAGTAAGCCACATCTTACAAAGAAGCAGATCTTTGTGTTTCTTTTTTAACCTCCTCTCCAATCTGTACTATTCTGGGATGTTCCCTAAGCTCTCTTATGTACACAGATCAGCAACAAATTTTGATTTTGTCTCTCAGGATGTATCTTGCTAACTGACCATGGCCCATTGATGAGAGCTCATCTACATTCTTCTTTTTGGTAGTTTCCAAAGATGTTTGATACAACTAAGAGTTAACTACTCCGACTCTATGTGACCCCATAGACTCTGTGTGACCCCATAGACGGCAGCCCACCAGGCTCCCCTGTCCCTGGGATTCTCCAGGCAAGAATACTGGAGTGGGTTGCCATTTCCTTCTCCAATGCATGAAAGTGAAAAGTGAAAGTGAAGTCGCTCAGTTGTGTCTGACTCTTAGCAACCCCATGGACTGCAGCCTACCAGGCTCCTCCGTCCATGGGATTTTCCAGGCAAGAGTGCTGGAGTGAGGTGCTATTGCCTTCTCCACCTCATACATTTACTACATGTTAAAAGCAAATCTCAGAACAAGCATTGCCTTATATATAAAAGACAACAAACACTTAATAGAGAGGAAACAGAAAACGTATCATAAAATCTGTTCTAGGAGTCTGACAAAAATCCCAGTTCTCTGTCCTTTTAGGTACTTTGAATCACAACTTCAAATGAAGACTCCATATAAAGCTGAGAATAATATTCTAGAGGCAAGATTATCCTTAAGATTACCATCAGGAAAATAGAAATCCTTCAAAATGAATTTCTAGATATAAGAATTTTCAGTGAGGAAGTTTCTCACTTGCCAAATTCTTAATTCTATTAGAGAGTAATAACATTTTTAGCTTTTCCAAACCTATTGAATTTGAAAATTGTGAACCCATTTCTAAGACTCATCATGTTATTTAACAAACCAATGTTTTAACTAATAAAAACACTTTTACTTCAAATTTGCTAATGAACAAATATGCAACTATTGATCTAGTTATGGAAAATAGAAATACTTTAATACTACCTTTGAATCATGGACCTTTTTATATAATAACAGCTAATCACCTTCATCATATACATATATATATATTTTATTAAAGCAATTGATTGCCTCTAGAATTGAGGTTTAAACTCACTAGTATATACGTACTAACACTGTCTATATCATTTTGCTGCAATGTTGAAATCTTTAAAAATAGATTACAAATGAGAAAAAAAATGCCCAATTTAGATTTTGAAAAACTGGCTCAATTCCCAAGATCAGCTTTTCAGTGCACAAAGTACCATACATCATCGCTCTTGGTAGCACTTTATTATTTTTTTTTAATATGGTATGTATCTAGATATATACTAACTATATCAAGGACAAAAGTTGGGAGCTTTGAATTCTTAATTTTATCATATTTGAGAAAGAAGATACAGGCAGAACTCTCTTTATCCCCTCATTCTTCAATCAAATATTCATATATTCTTTCTTAGAAATTTATTTTCTCTTCTGTGTTTTTCTTCCTCTGCTCAATATTTTTTTTTCTGTTAATTGTTTTCTTAGTTTGATATAATTTCATAGTTACTGTAAATGTGTAAGAATGATATCCAACCCAAGAGCATATGTTCAGTTCCTCAGACTGAAAAATTTTTCAGCCTCCTACTATTTTTGAAGAGCACATGGCTCTTACTTTGGAAAATACCCTTTTTTTGAGTTTGCCTGGAGTCCCCTAATCGCTACAGGTTATACCATTTGACAGGAATACTACAGAATGTATTTTGATACTTCGAAGTACATGATAACTGTTTGACCTTCATCTGTCAACTACAAGGTGGAGATCCAGGAAAGCCAGTGGTGTAGCTCCACTCGAGTCTTTAAGCTTGAGAAACAGGAGAACTTAAGCTGTTATTTCTAGTCTAAGTCCAAGGGCCTAAGAACCAGACTCCAATGGTATAAGTTCCTGTTCAAGGGCAGGAAAAGACTTATTCCAGCTCAAGCAATCAGGCAGAGAGAGTGAACTCTCCCTTATTGTTCTATTCATTCCCTCAACAGATTACATGTCTATCGTAGCCACACCTTCCAGGAAACAAACTCACTCAGAAGGACAATGCAGATACTGGAGCGCAGTTTATTACACCATAGGGCCCAAGGCAGAGTCTCCTCTTAGCCAAGGGCTCTGACCAGTTTTTGTGAAACCCTTATATACCCTAAGTGTATAAGGTTCACTGAAACTAGTCTGAACAAAGGAAAAAGAAAGATACACTCAAAGTTAACCCATGATTCATATACCTTAAGCCTAGGTAGTTCAGATCAGATCAGTCGCTCAGTCTTGTCTGACTATTTGTGACCCCATGAACTGCAGCACGCCAGGCCTCCCTATCCATCACCAGCTCTCGGAGGTCACTCGGACTCACACCCATCAAGTCAGTGATGCCATCCAGCCATCTCATCCTCTGTCGGCCCCTTCTCCTCCTGCCCCCAATCCCTCCCATCATCAGAGTCTTCTCCAATGAGTCAACACTTCACATGAGGTGGCCAAAATACTGGAGTTTCAGCTTTAGCATCATTCCTTCCAAAGAAATCCCAGGGCTGATCTCCTTCAGAATGGACCGGTTGGATCTCCTTGCAGTCCAAGGGACTCTCAAGAGTCTTCTCCAACACCACAGTTCAAAGGCATCAGTTCTTCGGTGCTCAGCCTTCTTCACAGTCCAGCTCTCACATCCATACATGACCACAGGAAAGACCATAGCCTTGACTAGGCGAACCTTTGTTGGCAAAGTGATGTCTCTGCTTTTGAATATGCTATCTAGGTTGGTCATAACTTTCCTTCCAAGAAGTAAGCGTCTTTTAATTTCATGGCTGCAGTCACCATCTGCAGTGATTTTGGAGACCCCCAAAATAAAGTCTGACACTGTTTCCACTGTTTCTCCATCTATTTCCCATGGAGTGATGGGACCAGATGCCATGATCTTTGTTTTCTGAACGTTGAGCTTTAAGCCAACCTTTTCACTCTCCACTTTCACTTTCATCAAGAGGCTTTTTAGTTCCTCTTCACTTTCTGCCATAAGGGTGGTATCATCTGCATATCTGAGGTTATTGATATTTCTCCCGGCAATCTTGATTCCAGCTTGTGTTTCCTCCAGTCCAGCATTTCTCATGATGTACTCTGCATATAAGTTAAATAAACATGGTGACAATATACAGCCTTGACGTACTCCTTTTCCTATTTGGAACCACTCTGTTATTCCATGACCAGTTCTAACTGTTGCTTCCTGACCTGCATACAGATTTCTCAAGAGGCAGATCAGGTGGTCTGGTATTCCCATCTCTTTCAGAATTTTTCACAGTTTATTGTGATCTACACAGTCAAAGGCTTTGGCATAGTCAATAAAGCAGAAATAGATGTTTTTCTGGAACTCTCTTGCTTTTTCGATGATCCAGCGGATGTTGGCAATTTGATCTCTGGTTCCTCTGCCTTTTCTAAATCCAGCTTGAACATCAGGAAGTTCACGGTTCACATATTGCTGAAGCCTGGCTTGGAGAATTTTGAGCATTACTTTACTAGCATGCGAGATGAGTGCAATTGTGCGGTAGTTTGAGCACTCTTTGGCATTGCCTTTCTTTGGGATTGGGATGAAAACTGACTTTTTCCAATCTTGTGGTCACTGCTGAGTTTTCCAAATTTGCTGGCATTTTGAGTGCAGCACTTTCACAGCATCTGTGCTTTGCTGGAGCAGCCGGGAATAGATACCCCACGCCCAAGGTAAGAGAAACCCAAGTAAGATGGTAGGTCTTGCAAGAGGGCATCAGAGGGCAAATACACTGAAACCATACTCACAGAAAACTAGTCAATCTAATCACACCAGGACCACGGCCTTGTCTAACTTAATGAAATCAAGCCATGCCCGTGGGGCAACCCAGGATGGGCGGGGTCATAGTGGAGAGATTTGACAGGGTGTGGTCCGCTGGAGAAGGGAATGGCAAACCACTTCAGTATTCTTGCCTTGAGAACAGCATGAACAGTATGAAAAGGCAAAATGATAGGATACTGAAAGAGAAACTCCCCAGGTCAGTAGGGGCCCAATATGCTACTGGAGATCAGTGGAGAAATAACTCCAGAAAGAATGAAGGGATGGAACCAAAGTAGAAAGAATACCCAGCTGTAGATGTGTCTGGTGATAGAAGCAAATTCCGATGCTGTAAAGAGCAATATTGCATAGGAACCTGGAATGTCAGGTCCATGAATCAAGGCAAATTGGAAGTGGTCAAACAAGAGATGGCAAGAATGAATGTCGACATTCTAGGAATTAGCGAACTAAAATGGACTGGAATGGGTGAATATAACTCAGAGGACCATTATATCTACTACTGTGGGCAGGAATCCCTCAGAAGAAATGGAGTGGCCATCATGGTCAACAAAAGAGTCCAAAATGCAGTACTTGGATGCAATCTCAAAAACGACAGAATGACCTCTGTTCGTTTCCAAGGCAAACCATTCAATGTCACAGTAATCCAACTCTATGCCCCAACCAGTAACGCTGAAGAAGCTGAAGTTGAACGGTTCTATGAAGACCTACAAGACCTTTTAGAACTAACACCCAAAAAAGATGTCCTTTTCATTATAGGGGACTGGAATGCAAAAGTAGGAAGTCAAGAAACACCTGGAGTATCAGGCAAATTTGGCCTTGGAATACGGAATGAAGCAGGGCAAAGACTAACAGAGTTTTGCCAAGAAAATGCACTGGTCATAGCAAATACCCTGTTCCAACAACACAAGAGAAGACTCTATACATGGACATCACCAGATGGTCAACACCGAAATCAGATCGATTATATTCTTTGCAGCCAAAGATGGAGAAACTCTATACAATAGCAAAAACAAGACCAGGAGCTGACTGTGGCTCGGACCATGAACTCCTTATTGCCAAATTCAGACTGAAATTGAAGAAAGTAGGGAAACCACTAGACCATTCAGGCATGACCTAAATCAAATCCCTTATGATTATACAGTGGAAGTGAGAAATAGATTTAAGGGCCTAGATCTGATAGATAGAGTGCCTGATGAACTATGGACTGAGGTTCGTGACATTGTACAGGAGACAGTGATCAAGACCATCCCCATGGAAAAGAAATGCAAAAAAGCAAAATGGCTGTCTGGGGAGGCCTTGCAAATAGCTGCAAAAAGAAGATAAGTGAAAATCAAAGGAGAAAAGGAAAGATATAAACATATGAATGCAGAGTTCGAAAGAATAGCAAGGAGAGATAAGAAAGCCTTCTTCAGCGATCAATGCAAAGAAATAGAGGAAAACAACAGAATGGGAAAGACTAAGGATCTATTCAAGAAAATCAGAGATACCAAAGGAACATTTCATGCAAAGATGGGCTCGATAAAGGACAGAAATGGTATGAACCTAATGGAAGCAGAAGATATTAAGAAGAGATGGCAAGAATACACAGAAGAACTGTACAAAAAAGTGCTTCATGACCCAGATAATCATGATGGTGTGATCACTGACCTAGAGCCAGACATCCTGGAATGTGAAGTCAAGTGGGCCTTAGAAAGCATCACTACGAACAAAACTCGTGGAGGTGATGGAATTCCAGTGGAGCTATTCCAAATCCTGAAAGATGATGCTGTGGAAGTACTGCACTCAATATGCCAGCAAATTTGGAAAACTCAGCAGTGGCCACAAGATTGGAAAAGGTCAGTTTTCATCCCAATCCCATAGCCTAGGTAGTTAACAGTGGACAATTATCAATAGGCCTGTGGTCATACGCCAATAAGCATAATAGAATGTATGATTCTATTATGTTACACAGATAGTTAGGGTATTCTTTTAGACGATGGAGAGCCCTGGAGCTCTTCCTTCCAGGGGCCTGGTTTTCCAGTTGATATGTCGTTTCCATAGATACTGGGTGTATAGCTCAAAGTCCACAGTCTGGCCCAAGATGGAGACCTGCTTTCAAGATAGATCCTGTTCTGTTTCCTCCTTCACGCCCACTGTTATTGGAGCAGGCAATTTGTTATACTCAATCTTCTGATTCAAATGTTAATCTCATCTGGAAACATCCCCACAAACAGAAATAACATTTAGCCAAACATCCGGACATCTCATGGTCGAGCCAGGCTGACACATAAATTTAATTATCACAATAATTTTTATCACTTGCGAGCCCAGAGATTTTGGGTATTTACTAGATTCTTTTCTGTACTCACCTACCCCCTCCAACACCAAATGATTCACAAAGAGACATAATTAATCTTTCCCTTATGATTTTCATATCTATTTCCTCTTTCTCATTATCTCTGTGATGATCCTAGAGAAAAACTTTGTAATTTTATATTTTACTGTAGAGACTTTAACTAACCTATCAATCTCCAACTCTATCCTTCAATCCATTCTTCATGTAGCTGTCAGTTTTAATATTCTATATTGTTCTGACAATAACAACTTTGCTTCTTTTGCACACCACAGGTAGAACAGTGATTAAGGCATAATAAATATTCTATAAGTATTGGTTGAATAAAAGAGTAACATGCAGACTTGAAACTGTAAGATCTGAGCTAAAGCCATCCCATTGTTTCTCACAGGTTTATACCTTGGTCTAGAAAGCAAAATGAAGGCTTACTTGGAGCAAATTTATCATCCACCACCTTTTAATATCCTTTGCTTCAGTGATATAAAATTATTATTTTTCACATAACCCATCAATCTTTCATATATGTTACTTTGACCCTTCCACTCTTTTTCTGAACTTGCTATAAACTAACTTATACTTCAAAAAATGCAGCAGCTCAGTTCTTACTTAATCACCATGCACCCCCTGATGCCATGTAGACATATATTTTTCTGTCTCCAGTAACATACTTCATCAGAGCACTTAGTTCACTGAACTGTAATTACTGTCCTATTTTTCTGTCTCCTTTTGGGTAAAGGCCATTTATTATTTATGTTTTCATCACCAGTTTTATAACTGAGTACTTGTTATAGGTAGACAATCGATATATATTTGTTGAAAAAGTGAA
The DNA here is from genome assembly GCA_935064755.1 of Tragelaphus eurycerus. NCBI lineage: Eukaryota > Metazoa > Chordata > Mammalia > Artiodactyla > Bovidae > Tragelaphus > Tragelaphus eurycerus. The sequence goes on from CAKXYN010000292.1 coordinate 461,603, forward strand.
TTCTGAATCTTACATGTCAAATAACCCTTCACCCCATATCTACTTTTAGTACTTCTGTTCTACTTATCCTTATAAACTGTTTTCATCTCTTCCAGGAGAAACAGTCTATTTTCCTTCTTGGAATTCAATAATCCCTCTTTGCTCTCATCACTCAATGTTTGTCATTATTAAAACATTTAAATCAATCTGATTTGTACTATAAATGACTTTGTTTTTCTATCTCCCCAAGTGAACTATAAACTCTATGACAATAAAATCTATGTCATTGTTCTCACTAGATATACTATGATAATTATATTAATAATAATACTTTAAGGAAAAAGCAGTATTATACTGACAGTTGTCAGAACATTATTACAGAAACAAACCACTGGAGTCAGTTGTGGAACTGAACACTTTAGGGGCAGGATTTTTATGAAGAATAAAAAGAAAATCACATTATATTATAGAATTGGCTGCTTTGTAAAAATTGCTATGCTAGACATAATTTGATTGGACATAATCTTTGTGGTAGGAGCATAAAGGCATTTCATGTTCATCTTACATGTTCTTTCCTTTCTGAGAATTTTAAGTTAAGTACATATTGTGGAAGATATTATTGCTTGTAAAGTTTCTTCTCACATTTTTAATAGTGACTCACACTTTGTAAATTTTGTTTATGTACATTACTTCATGTTAATACTTAATATTTTGTTAAGTAGGAGAGGGAACTGAAGTTCAACAAATTCAAGTTATTTCCCTAAGCTCTGCCATATTATTAATTACTACAGAAATGTGCAATTTTATTATCATAGTGATACAGGCAGAGAGAAGAAAGAAGTAATGATTTGAGATATGATCTAAGTTTAAGGTGTTTTTTTTTTTTTTTTTTTTTCTTCTTTAAATTTGTGGGGCAACTGCTAGGAAAGCTTTCCCTGGTATAAAAACTAACTTTTACACCAGGCGCTGTTACACTGAAACATGTTCAAAATTGTTCAATAGAAGTAAAGTAATGCAAGTTTCAAACACCAAAGAAGTTTCCATTTCTCTTCTATTAAAATAGTAAATATATATTTTAAATCCCTCAATAGAAAGGCGACATAAAGTCAGTTATTTAACCAATATTTAGATTATGAGATGCCAAGTGGATAAAGTACAACACACAAAGGAATCTGAATTTTCCATCATCCTATTTGGTTTTATAATTAAGGAAATTAATCAAAAGTTATCAGATATCTTATGCTTTGTGTGTGCCCAGGGTTGGGAGTTGGTAACATCTAACAGAAAAAGAGGTCTCCTGGTCCTGGACCTGAATTAGAGTGGTGTTCTCAGAGCAGGAGTAAGTGTAGAAAGTTTGGGTAACAATGTTAAATTATTGTTTCATTTGGAAGTGTTCCTCATTCATAATTTGGAAGCAAGGGTAGTATTAGCAAACCCAACAATGAACAGTAAAACAAAGTGATTAGTGAATCTTGAACTTTACACTTCGGTCATTCCAGGTCCAGTGTATGTTTTGCTCTGTGCAATCACCACAACTATACAACAGTTATTTTCACACATCCACTGAATGTTAGCTGCTGAGTGAATTATACCCTGCAAACCTCACGATTCTCTAATAACTTCCCTACAATTTTAGGAATATATCCTTTGTCTAATTCTCCCATTTTGAAACACTGACATCTCTTATAAAGTAAATAATGCTATATTTTAGGTCACTAACTATCATTAGTAAGGCATTCTATTTATATACATTATCTTTTGAATTCAACTATACCATAAATTCGGGGAAGGCAATGGCACCCCACCCCAGTACTTTTGCCTGGAAAATCCCATGGACGGAGGAGCCTGGTAGGCTCCAGTCCATGGGGTCGCTAAGAGTCGGACACGACTGAGCGGCTTCACTTTCACTTTTCACTTTCATGCATTAGAGAAAGAAATGGCAACCCACTCCAGTGTTCTTGCCTGGAGAATCCCAGGGACAGGGGGCCTGGTGAGCTTCCGTCTATGGGGTCGCACAGAGTCGGACACGACTGAAGCGACTTAGCCGCAGCAGCAGCAGCATACCATAAATTTGGAGAAGGCAATGGCACCCCACTCCAGTACTCTTGCCTGGAAAATCCCATGGATAGAGGAGCCTGGTAGGCTGCAGTCCATGGGGTCGCTAAGAGTGGGACACGACTGAGGGACTTCACTTTCACTTTTCACTTTCTTGCATTAGAGAAAGAAATGGCAACCCATTCCAGTGTTCTTGCCTGGAGAATCCTAGGGATGGGGGAGCCTGGTAGGCTGCCGTCTATGAGGTCACACAGAGTCGAACACAACTGAAGTGACTTAGCAGTAGCAGTAGCAGCGTACCATGAATTAAATATAATTCTTCATTCTCATTGTTACCACTTTAGTTTAGGCCCTTACCATTGCATGCCTGATCAACAACAGTGTTGGGAGTTGGTAACTCCCAATAAAATCTAAATGACTTTATTTATAAACTAACAGATATCCTGAATATCTTATTTTGTTCAAACTTTCTAAAGAACTACATTGATCATCTGAAACAACTATATTGATTCCATACTGAATAAGAAAAAAAGTACCAAAAGCATTACATATATTTAATTTTCACTATTTTCATGTTTTAGAAGGGTAGTAATATTTGGGTTATTTTGGGGAGTTCTAAAAAAATGTCAAAGTAGTATTTATAACTTCAAAGAGGAAAAGAAAAACAAAACTTCAATAAGAAGAAATAAGAAAGGAAAAAAATAAAAAATGGGAAGGAATATTAATTTGAGAATTCATCATAATCCACACTGTTTTCATCTCATGCTCAAATTCTCAGTCTGATACCTGTTGGGGTAAAAACACTGAACAAAAGAAAGAGCAGTGATTCTCCTAACTAGTCATTCATTTCATTCACACTATGTAAACATGTAGCAGAAAACCTATACACAAAGTTCAGTTACACAAAGTTCAGTTAAAATCTAACTCTACTCTTCGTCTGCCCCATCATCCCCATTCATATTTAATAAGAAACAGATCACAATTAATTTATACAAATTTTAATATAAAAATAAATTTTTGACAATAAAGGTACACTGCAGATTGAATGGTTTATCTTCGGAGATGTTCAAAATTACAGTTATCAAAGTTTGAAAGAAATGCTGTTTTGTATAGATTTGAAGCAATCTGAAATATCCCTCTTGACACCCTAACTGAAAAATAGGTTCAAATTTTGAGTCCATGAAAAATCCCTTTATAACAGCATAAAGACAGAACCATTATTTGTATATGGTATTTTCTGAGACTAAACTGTGAATACATATAAATTATTTTAGAATATATAAAAATCTTGGGTTGGGACTCCAGCCATAGCAAAGAATTTAGTCATAGTAACCAACTTTAATTTTGTACTGTTAATTTTTAAGCATCCCAGCAAAAGTAATAGACATGAATCACATTTTTAAAAATACATCTTCAGTTTTGTTGTCATTTTTTTCCAGTAACTGAAATGAAGTCTACACTATCTGGATAATTTAGAGACTAAAATGAAGCCATAATCTAATGACCAGTAAAGTTCAATAAATGTTCTGATGCATTTCTTACTACCAGGAAATATTAATAGTAAGCTAATTTCCATTACAGCTAATTTCTAGTATGAATAAAATATTAATGCAATAATAAACTATAATATAGTAATACATGAGAGGGAAATAGAGTTTAATTGGTTTCTTTCTACATAAGGAGTGCTTTTCATTTGCCCTAAAGTTTAAAATATTTCTTAATTACAGAGGTCATTTTTAAAGGTGATGTTATACTAGAGTAGGTAGCCTTTCCCTTCACCAGGGGCTCTTCCCAACCCAGGGACCAAACCCAGGTCTCCCCATTGCAGGCAAATTGTTTATCAGCTGAGCCACAAGGGAAGCCCAAGAATACTAGAGTGGGTAGCCTATCCCTTCTCCAGGGGATCTTTCCAACCCAGGAATCAAACTGGGGTTTCCTGCATTACAAGTAGGTTCTTTACCAACTGAGCTATCAGGGAAGCCCTAAGATAATATAAGAAAATTTCAAATTAAATTAACAATTTGAGGAGTAAATATCACCTAATTAAAAATTAATAAATAATAGATAATCCAGTTGAAATATCATATGGAATCCTACAAGTATATTAGTATTAAAAATTTAGATTAATATGAGGTATCTATATTGATTAATATGACAATAACATATTTTAAAATATATTTTAATTAAAATGACATATTTTTCTAAAAACTAAAATTCATTTTTGTATAATCATTCTAATGTCATTCATACCTTTACCTCTTCAATCCAATTCCTTGTAAAAATATGCTGCTCATTATATGAAGGAAATTAATTTCATGATAACTTTCATAATGACAGCAACACCTCCAAACATCAATCTGTCACTATATTTCTATTTAATATCTTTTGAGTGTTCTGAGAGGAAATAAAAGCTAAAGAACCTAAACAATTACTACAGAATCCATGAAAATGAAGAATTTACAGTTTGTCTTCCAGCATCGTCATGATATCTGTGTCTTATTCCTGAAACTCAGCAGTTATAAAATTGTATGATTACTTCTGCCCATATAGTAGAATTCCAACTCCTCAAAAAGTAACCTGGTGTTCTGTGACAACCTAAACAGGTAGGATTGGGTGGGGGTGAGAGGTGGGAAGAAGGTGCATGAAGGAGGGGATATATGTATATTGATGGACTTTTCTGGTGGCTCAGACAGTAAAGCATCTGCCTACAATGTAGGAGACCGGGGTTCAATCCCTGGGTTGGGAAGATCTCTTAGAGAAGGAAATGGCAACTCATTCCAGTATTCTTGTCTGGAAAATCCCATGGATGGAGGAACCTGGTAGGCTACAGTCCATGAGGTTGCAAAGAGTCAGACACGACTTCACTTTCACTTTCACAGCTGATTCAAGTTGTTGTATGGAAGAAGCCAATACAACATTGTAAAGCAATTATCCTCCAATTAAAAATAAAAAAACACTTTATGCATGGCCTCAGCTAACTTTTCAGCCTAATCTCCATTTGGAGAACAATTAAGAAAGAAACAAGACACATGAAAGAATTGGCAAAAACACAGGACAATACAACATATACTTTTTAATGCAATGTGAGGTACAGGGCCCAACTGCTAATCCACTGTCAATAGGGTCGAAGAATTAGAGCTTCTTGTAGAAAATAGTAAATAAACACTGTTTGGAAGGCAAACTAGATATAAACTGGTTTATGGGAGAGAGAACACCATATCTGTGAAGACACATTAAAGGAGGGGTGATTATGATGTGAACACTGTAAAATATTAATATCAGACTGAATACTTTAGTTGTATTAATATTTTAAAGTAACTGGAATTAGAGTTTGGTGAATAGACAGAAAATAGATTATAAAAGACTATAAAACTAATTTAAAAGTATCTTGATCAGTTTCAGGAGGATGAACAAGAAATCATATATAGTTCTTTTCCCAAGTTTAATTTCAAAATGTGTGATTTTCCTCCTTCTTTATTCATTTGAAATTACTATTAAACTTCTGAACATCTTTGTTAAATGCCTGACATAGTTACAACATTACCCAGTTTGGGAAAAATAAAATTCATGTCTCACAACCATAAACGTCTTACAGGAAAGAAGTATCATCATTTCTTCAATTTGTTGACCAATTTTCATGCACTGGAAACTCTTCTCAGGAATGTAGGATACAAAACAATGAAGTCAGAGGACTATGGCAAATTAGAGAATTCCTGCCTAGTTTAAATGCTCTCCGTTTATTTATTTATTTTGAACAAGCCAAACAAGCAAATCTGGTAACTTCCTCTTTTGCCCTATCCTAACTCCTACCTGAAAATATACCTGAACTGAGCCTTTGTAACTAAAAATGAGGAGTTTTTCAGACTCTGAGGAAATCTCAGATAATATATAAGAAATAATCATTTCTGAGACTTGTTTCTTTCAGAGCACTCAGAATTAGAAGGCATCAATGTTAGATTCTGGACTTAACATGGAGAAAAGTTTGAAGTATAGTCAAACAGCTAATCCTTTTTCTATTTTTCTCTTCTTCAAAATATTGCCATCTGTCAGTTGCCTAGTGAAAAGTAAAGCTAATTTACACCTCTCTGAAATTTCTTTAACATCAAGTCCTCTTTTTCAAGAAACTGCTGAGATCCTGCCTTAGTTATAGACACACTACATCTTTGAAAAGTGATCAGAAGAATTTAGCTACTTTTAATTTCTGTAGAAATGAGAGACCAGTGAGATGAGAAGACTGAAGGAAATAGAAATGTTATGATGTGTTTCTCCCTTTTGTATGTGTTTGTTTGTCAAAGTGGTTTAATCAAATGTGTCATCAGTTAAAAATAGCCAACTGTAAGAAAATATCAATTGACAGCTACATTAGAAATCTACATAAGTTATGTCATTCAAAATGATAAAAAAAACACATGATTACTTTTTTGCTTCATAATAGTGAAATGATAATAACTCCCTGTGTAAGATCTGGTCCATATTTGAGTGCATTATATCAAAATAATCTAAAAATTCTACTACAAATGTTACTGTTTATACAAACATCACTATTTAATAGGTTTATGTGCAATTTTATATGTGGGAAATAGACATAAAAACTGAGGCAATTTTTTACCAAGCTATCATTATAGATTTGATAAAGAACTAAATTTTAATATTATCAAAATTTAAAAAACTTGTATATTAAATTGAATTAAGTCAATATAATTTGCTGATTAATAAACACAATCAAAAGTTTATAGGATCAAAGAACTGAGTTACCAAGTATTTTAATACTTTACCTAATTTTTACCTCATTTGAGGAAATGGGATAATACATTGCTAGTTAGTAGCAGATACCGGAGAAGGCAATACACCCCACTCCAGTACTCTTGCCTGGAAAATCCCATGGATGGAGGAGCCTGGTAGGCTGTAGTCCATGGGGTCGCTAAGAGTCAGATACGACTGAGCGATTTCATTTTCACTTTTCACTTTCATGCATTGGAGAAGGAAATGGCAACCCACTCCAGTGTTCTTGCCTGGAGAATCCCAGGGACGGGGGAGCCTGGTGGGCTGCCGTCTATGGGGTCACACAGAATCGGACACGACTGAAGTGACTTAGTAGTAGTAGTAGCAGATATAAGAGTAAAACCATTGTTTTAATATTTTACTACACAAGAACCCATTAACTCCTCCACTTTTAAGGCTTTGTACATTGGATTTTGTTACTCCAGACAGGTTATGTGACTTGGTCAAGGTATGATGACCATTTTATCATAATGGTGGCAGTGGAATTGATCTAACTCACCTGCTATGAACCTCAACCAAATGCTCTTTCCACTATATATGCTGATTAATACTCATGTTTACATTTTTTCATGCAGTAGGTTTGCTTCCTACATATTCAACATTTCTCTTCTTACTAGTCATAAATTTATTCACCAAACCAGTGGAAAACTTAATAGAGGAATTAGAAAATCAATTAGTGGTAGCTGCATATGAGTTACCATTTAAGATTGTGCTGACTGAGTTTAACTTACAACAGGAAATTGTTTTTTTTTAATATTTAATTTTCTAAAAACACCAAAATTAAAAAATATGGTTCTTGCTTATGCTTAGTGAAACACACATATTTGTACATATCTATAGACAAATTCAGAGAAGGCAATGGCACCCCACTCCAGTACTCTTGCCTGGAAAATCCCATGGATGGAGAATCCTGGTAGGCTGCAGTCCATGGGGTCGCTAAGAGTCAGCCACGAGTGAGTGACTTCACTTTCACTTTTCACTTTCATGCATTGGAGAAGGAAATAGCAACCCACTCCAGTGTTCTTGCTTGGGGAATCCCATTGATGGAGAATTCTGGTGGGCTAGAGTCCATGGGGTCGCAAAGTGTCGGACACGACTGAGCGACTGAAGGAAGAATACACAAATTAACTTTAGATATACTATATACACATGTATTTATAAGCAAAAATTATATGCAGTGTAAAAGACTATAGAATATGGGAGGGCTCATGACATCTATTTTTTTATCCACTGGACATATTCTAGATAATATGTTGTTACTAAGCAGAGAAAAACAGTTCAGTACAGTTCAGTAGAGTTCAGTTGCTCAGTCATGTCTGACTCTTTGCAACCCCATGATATGCAGCACATCAGGCCTCCCTGTCTATCACCAACTCCAGAAGTTCATGTCCATCAAGTCGGTGATGCCATCCAGCCACTCCATCCTCTGTCATCCCCTTCTCCTGCCCCAAATCCTTCCCAGTATCAGAGTCTTCTCCAGTGAGTCAACTCTTCACATGAGGTTGCCAAAGTATTGGAGTTTCAGTTTTAGCATCATTCTTTCCAAAGAACACCCAGGACTGATCTCCTTTAGAATGGACTGGTTGGATCTCCTTCCAGTCCAAGACACTCTCAAGAGTCTTCTCCAGCATCACAGTTCAAAAACATCAATTCTTCTGTGCTCAGCTTTTTCAAAGTCCAACACTCACATCCATACATGACCACAGGAAAGACCATAGCCTTGACTAGAGGACCTTTGTTGGCAAAATAATGTCTGTTTTTGAATATGCTACCTAGGTTGGTCATAACTTTCCTTTCAAGGAGTAAGCGTCTTTTAATTTCATGGCTGCAGTCACCATCTGTAGTGATTTTGGAGCCCAGAAAAATAAAGTCTGACACTGTTTCCACTCTTTCCCCATGTATTTGCCATGAAGTGATGGGACCAGATGCCATTATCTTCGTTTTCTGAATGTTGAGCTTTAAGCCAACTTTTTCACTCTCCACTTTCACTTTCATCAAGAGGTTTTTTAGTTCCTCTTCACTTTCTGCCATAAGAGTGGTACCATCTGCATATCTGAGATGATTGATATTTCTCCCAGCAATCTTGATTCCAACTTGTGTTTCTTCCAATCCAGCGTTTCTCATGATGTACTCTGCATATAAGTTAAATAAACAGGGTGACAATATACAGCCTTGACATACTCCTTTTCCTATTTGGAACCAGTCTGTTGTTCCATGTCCAGTTCTAACTGTTGCTTCCTGACCTGCATACAGATTTCTCAAGAGGCAGATCAGATGGTCTGGTGTTCCCATCTCTTTCAGAATTTTCCACAGTTTATTGTGATCCACACAGTCAAAGGATTTGGCATAGTCAATAAAGTAGAAACAGATGTATTCCTGGAACTCTCTTCCTTTTTCCATGATCCAGCAGACATTGGCAATTTGATCTCTGGTTCCTCTGTCTTTTCTAAAACTAGCTTGAACATCTGAAAGTTCACTGTTCACATATTGCTGAAGCCTGGTTTGGAGAATTTTGAGCATTACTTTACTAGTATGTGAGATGAATGCAATTGTGCCGTAGTTTGAGCATTCTTTGGCATTGCCTCTCTTTGGAATTGGAATGAACTGAGCTTTTCCAGTCCTGTGGTCACTGCTGAATTTTCCAAATTTGCTGGCATATTGAGTGCAGCACTTTCACAGCATCATCTTTTAGGATTTGGAATAGCTCATCTGGAATTCCATCACCTCTACTAGCTTTGTTCATAGTGATGCTTTCTAAGGCCCACTTCACTTCACATTCCAGGATATCTGGCTCTAGGTGATCACACCATCGTGATTATCTTGGTCTTGAAGATCTTTTTGTACAGTTCTTCTGTGTATTCTTGCCACCTCTTCTTAATATCTTCTGCTTCTGTTAGGTTCATACCATTTCTGTCCTTTATTGAGCCCATCTTTGTATGAAATGTTCCCTTGATATCTCTAATTTTCTTGAAGAGATCTCTAGTCTTTCCCATTCTGTTGTTTTCCTCTATTTCTTTGCATTGATCACTGAGTAAGGCTCTCTTATCTCTCCTTGCTATTCTTTGGAACTCTGCATTCAGATGCTTATATCTTTTTTTTTCTCCTTTGCTTTTTTCTTTCCTTCTTTTCACAGCTATTTGTAAGGCCTCCCTAGACAGCCATGTTATTTTTTCACATTTCTTTTCCATGGGGATGGTCTTGATCCTTGTCTCCTGTATAATGCCATGAACCTCCATCCATAGTTCATCAAGCACTCTATCAGATCTAGTCCTTTAAATCTATTTCTCACTTCTACTGTATAATCATAAGGGATTTGATTTAGGTCATACCTGAATGGTCTAGTGGTTTTTCCTACTTTCTTCAATTTAAGTCTGAATTTGGCAATAAGGAGTCCATGATTTGAGCCACAGTCAGCTCCCGGTGTTGTTTTTCCTGACTGTATAGAGCTTCTCCATCTTTGCCTGCAAAGAATATAATCAGTCTGATTTTGGTGTTGACCATCTGGTGATGTCCATGTGTACAGTCTTGTGTTGTTGGAAGAGTGTGTTTCCTATATCCAGTGCATTCTCTTGGTAAAACTGTATTAGCCTTTGCCCTGTTTCATTCTGTAGTCTAAGGCCAAATTTCCCTGTTACCCTAGGTGTTTCTTCAATTCCTACTTTTACATTCCAGTCCCCTATAATGAAAAGGATATCTTTTTTGGGGTGTTATTTCTAAAAGTTCTTTTAGGTCTTCGTAAAACCATTCATCTGCAGCTTCTTAAGCTCCTTCAGAGAAAAACAGGGTATACATAATTTCAATATAGTTTTAAAGTAACTATCTCTGCCTGGGAATTTCCAAAGCCCTAGGCTTACACAAAACCAGCAGAGATGTATAGTCAGATTGAAGAAACTTTACCTTCTCATTTTTCAAATCTCATGTGCATGTTTGTGCTTGATTTTTCAGTGGTGTATGACTTTGTGTGACCCTTTGGTAACCTGCAGTAGGTAACCTGCCAGGCTCCTACGTTCATGGAATTTCCAGACAATACTGAAGTGAATTGCCATTTCCTTCTCCAGGGATCTTCCCGACCCAAAGATGAAACCTGTCTCTCCTGCGTCTCCTGCATTGCAGGTGTATTCTTTACCCATTGAGCCATCAGGGAGATAAACAAAATCAAATTTATAAAGATAAATTGTACCAGCTATAAAAATAATCCTTTTTCTCTTCCTGTTGGTTTGGTTTTACAAAAAAAGAATGGCCAGTGGAAAATTTCTGTTTCCAATTGACTAAATCCATTACCATTTTTCTTTTTGAAGGACTCTTTTCTCCAGATTTCTAAATTCACCCAGCATAAGGGAGCAGAGACAAGAAGCAAAAATTATTCAAATGGATTATTAGATGTAGTAATGAAAGAGGTGATCCCCCTATTCCTTTGTTTCCATGTCTAGGAATTCAGGCTATAAGGACTATAGCATATACTGGCTCTGGTTTCAGGAATATTTCAAATCTTATAGAAAAATGTAGGAAAAAATGCAGGTGTTTGTCCTCTAAGCAGGTGCCACAACTCTTATTTTACCTTGCTGTCCTAACATTTAATCAAGCTAGCTGCTTCTAGATGATGTGACTCAGAACAGAAATAATAAATTATTTGCATAGGAACCAATTGTCATAATTCCTTTTCTAAAAAAAGGCCCTGTTTGAATGCCTAAAAGCTGAAACTGAAATTAAGATTCTTGTAAAATTTATCTATAAAGCAAATTACTCTAAAAAGCGCTAAAGGGCAGGCACTTTAGGGGAAAAGCAAATTGAGCAAAGGCATCATCTGAATCATAACTTCAGTTTAATCACACAGGGAGGGTTTAGAGTAAAAGTAGAACCACAGAGTTTGTTTCATCTTGAGGCAAGAGAGTGTTTCATTATCCTTTGTATTATTATAAAGGTGTGCTGAGTTCAATTCCCCAAATAATGAGAGAGCTGTGAGAAGTCAACTGGAATAACTGCTAGATTGTGTGCATTGTCCCACTAGAGGGTATTAGGTGTGGAACCAGCAGCATTTACCAGTGAGTTGATGTGTGCGATTCCATGGTGCTGGTAAAGAATATTGAAGTCCAATCATGTTAACACTAGCACTGAGTGCAATCTAGTTCTGAAATACTTTCTTTCCCTGTAAGGACAAAGTTGCTGACTCTTCACTATGGGAGAGATCAAGGAAGTGGCACCCCACTCCAGTACTCTTGCCTGGAAAATCCCATGAATGGAGGAGCCTGGTAGGCTGCAGTCCATGGGGTCGCTAAGAGTCAGACACGACTGAGCAACTTCACTTTCACTTTTCACTTTCCTGCATTGGAGAAGGAAATGTCATCTCACTCCAGTGTTCTTGCATGGAGAATCCCAGGGACGGCGGAGCCTGGTGGGCTGCCATCTATGGGGTCGCACAGAGTCGAACACGACTGAATTGACACAGCAGCAGCAGCAGTGTAATAAACCAGTCACTACATTGTTGACTGATATTCAAGAATTGGTACTATTTCAGGGGATCAGAATTAACGTCTATTGGAAATTGTGTTCACAGCAGTGTCATAGTCAAATTATGGTGACAGGAAGTCCACATTGTTTTGCCTATTGCCATGGAGACTTTGTTCAACAACTAATTATTGAAAGTCTCCTTCAATGTCAAAATCTTCTGATAGGGATTTATGTGATACACAAATATTTTCACCTTCTCCTGAGAGAATAATCCATATACTTCTCTAGATTTTCTAGGGCCAATTTTCCAATATCATCAAATCTAAATATTTCCTGTTAGCCACTCTCTGTGAGGCAATGTAGATCCATAAATTAGGCCATCTGTCTTTTCACAAGAAATGGATAACCAAACTTATGCCTTATGATCTGACCTTAATAAAGTAAGCTTGTAAGGCAGCAGCTACCTGGTTACGGCCAATGTATTATACAAGTCTGTCCATAAACTGGATTGCAACTCTTTCTCTTCAAGGAATATGTCAGAGGGACTTATTATAAAGTTGGGGCTTATCAAGAGGTCAAACATGAACAAATACCATAGGATTCTGAGCTACAGGCTTGAGTACTTTAATTCTATCTTCTGGCTATGTTCAGGACTAGTCTGTATAAATCTCTTCTATTTTGCAATTTTAGATATTTAAATGTCTATTGGGAATTAAATCTTCCATTTTAATACTCTATCATCCTGGTCATGGCACATGATGGAGAGTCAATACATATATACTCAATAAATTATTATAGGATTTAAAATGGAATACATCAAAGTTGTATAAGCATTAGCCTAAAATATTATACAATTTGGAGAAGGAAATGGCAACCCATTTCAGTACTCATGCCTGATAAACTACATGGACAGGGGAGCCAGGTGTATAGTCCAAAGAGTCACAAAGAGTTGGACACAACTGAGCAGCTAAGTACATACATTATACATTTTCTTTTATTCTATGTTGCTTAGAAAAGATAAAATTACCTTCCATAATAAAAGAAACACCAACATTTTAATAACATTTTCTCATTTTTATGATTTTTTTTAATGCCTAGAAATAGTATATATGCTTTCCCTCACCTTTCATTAGCTGGAAATTAGTTCCATAGCAACTCCTAACTGCAAGACATGCTTGACAGTTGTAATAAAATATTTAGTACTAGTCAATAACAAATCACACAGAAAATAATACATTTCCATCTATAAACTACATTTGAATTACTGAAAAAGAAAAGGAAATTAATAAAAAATGGGGTAAAAAAAAAACACAAAAAGTAATTGAACATTTGGTCAAGACTGTTAAATTTTCACCAAGGTTGCTCTTTCTTATTACTGGTCACTCATGCCACTAGATTATTGTTATTTATACAAGTGGGCCAAAATTGGCCCCTGTGTATTGTCCTAAAATTGACCCCAAGCAATTTACTTCTAATCAAGGAAGGGACAGAATCATGAGAAGTAATACACAAGTTTTATTGGACAACACTCACTCAGGGTTGCATGAGTGGGCAAGTCCCTTCCAGAAAGACACCTTCCATAAAGGTGTACAGGGTCACTACCCACAAAGGGAGTAGAGCAAGGGATCTTTGCGGGGAGAAGGGAAACCAGAGATGAGGCTTACTTGTCTCAGCATCAAGATGGGGAGTCTCTGGATTAGACAGCTCCTGAAGGCAACAGAAGTTTGAAGTCTTAAAGCTACAGGATTTGTCTTACCTATGGCTGTTACTAATAGCAAATATTAGGTGCCCTTTGCAGGATTTGAAAAGTAGTTCTGGTCTAAATGGATAAAAAAATATGTCTGTTTGGGCTATATTTACATCAATTATTGATAGATGTGTATGGATTTGAGCTTGGTGCTGGTAGGCTGTGGATTAAAATGTCTAAATACCTAGGGGAAGGATTCTTAGGACATAAGTGGATGCCTAACCTCCTACAAAACAGAAAAGATGATTTCCAAAGTGGACCTATGATTTTACATTTCCACCCTGTATATCAGAGTTATAGTTCCTTTACATTGTCACCCACACTGGGTATTGTTGCAGGTTTTAATTTTACTATTCTAAAAGGTTTGATTTATAAATATTTTCTCTTAGATTGTGACTTTTCTTTGAATTCTTTGAATAATTTTTGGGGGAGAATGAATGTTTCAAATGTTTCTTAAAAGTTTGATGTATAATTCTTTAAATTTTTTTTTATTTTATTTTTACTGTCCTGAGTAGTTTTTAACATGTTCTCTTTTTTTCTAGAAGTTTTGGATTTACATTTAGGTCTATGACTAATTTTAATTTCTTTGTATGTATTTTACAAGGCATTACTATAAGTATTTTAAAATTACTAGTGCTGATAAATAATTATATCTTTATGATTATAATAAAGAGTAAAATGTTCTTTTGTTTTCATTTGAACATTTTCATTATATCTTAAATATTTTTGTATATCTATAATAAACACAACTATTCATCAACTATTCATTCATCTTTCTCTGGAGGAATACAGTACTAAGCAGGGGGCAAGATCAAATTTATGATTAAAATTATGACTAGAGCTGGAAAGAAAGTACAGATTATGAAGGGGAAAAGCAGCAGGATGTGAACTGATTCAAAGTGGCAGCTGCTGGATGTGTGAATCAGAAAATCTTCATCTTTGATAAGAGATCTGAAAGTTAAGGATAATTTCTGTGTGTGTGTGTGTGTGTGTGTGTGTGTGTAGGACACTGTGTATCAGGAAGGATGGTATTCATTCCAGCATATTCAAAGACCCTAAAGTGGAAGAAAACAGCGAGAGTTCAATGTATTCAGAGAAAATTGCAGGAGAGCACAGAGCTATGATAGGTGAGCATTATAACATGCGATTTTTTTTTTTTTTATTATTCAGAAACTTTTGTGTGACATCATCAAAGGTTTTCAAGTTAAAGATGGACAACATTATGTCATTAAATTTTAATTTTAAAATGATTACTATAGAAGCTATGTGGAACAGAGTGTGGAGGGCACAGAATAACATGTGTGGAAATACATAAGTACTTTTCTGAAAGCAGGAAATTAAAATTGCATGTATATTTACGAGGTAGATTAGCCAGAGCTTGGCAAGAGATTGGAAGAGTTAAGGAAAAAGGAAGTGCCAAAGACAATCCCTGGTGTTCTGGCTTACAAAACTTTCATATATTTAAACAGGTAATGGTGTAAGTGGCTTAGGAAAAGTCTGGTTTTAAAAAACATTGATATGCAATATTTAAATAATATCTTTAAGTTAAAGAAAGAAAATTTATGGTAATAGTGCTAATTTCTGCTAAAGCACATGTCACATAAATTATGTGGAAATACATAATATTTAGCATTTTTCTAGGATAGTTAGATATTTAAATAGAATTAGCTAGTTTTACTCATGCTTGTCCTATTTAGGCCTAACTAAAACAAAATAAGGAGACTGCTAATCTGAGTTATTTCCCCAAAAGAAAGACCACACTATTTAAGCTTAAATATAGAAATTTTTGCTCATTTTAAGCATGTGAATTTAGTAGCTAAAATGGAATTAGTATAATGATATATTTTTTGATTTATTCTTATTAGAGAACATGTCAGTACTCCATACTGCCCACCAATTTGGGGAAACAATCGCTAAGTAATATGATCTACTATGAAAGGCAACGGATATGACATCTCAAGGAACTTAGGTTTCATGTTGCATTAAAAAAAAAAGGAGGGAATGTGGCAGTCACTTGGTAGAAGTTTCTAGCGTGCTCATAGGGAGGAATTTTTTTCTCAAATAATTGATACTTATAATGGCTTTTAAAAAAATCTGAATTCTATTAGAGGTAGTTCTCTGAAGTTATATTTTTATAGCTGTGTAACCTGTTAAAGACATTTAACACTTAAACTCTTTATTTAAATTTGTATGTGCACAATGTGATCCAATGAAATGTCAGATATAGTTGATGACACTGATTTTATTTCAAAGGTATCTTTTTGATGTTTGTGAATATAATGCATCTTTATGGGACACATTTGAAAATTTCAAAAAAAAAAAAACAAATGTTACTCATTTCTACTGAGTTAGCTGTAACTCTTAGATTGGCACAGTTTCAAAAACTTTATGGCAGATATGACCATTTCAATTTTATTATTAAATCAGGCAATAAGCAGTAAAAAGGAATTATTCAAGATTCAGGACAAAAGAAGATGGTCCTAATTCCCAATGTTTCCTATTTTTCATCTTCATGAATAGGTGACTAAAATTCAATAGATTTAGAAATCCACTTACAGTGAGTCTATCAAGTAAAGAAATCCAAGGTTCTCAACTTCACTGCTTTGAATTTCATTTTAGTCTTAGAAGAATAGAGCCAGTTCAAGGATATTGTATCAGTCATAATTATGTGGTTTTCTACTTTGTTTCTTTCTATATTCTTGGGTTCATTGATTTCTCAGTGTATGTGATATAGTTATTTGTAATAAGAAGTATGTATTTAGGTTTTTTTCACATTCGTGACACATAGCTCCTAAAAAGTGAAAGTGTTAATTGCTCAGTTGTGTCCAATTCTTTGGGACACTATGGACTGGAGCCCTCCAGGCTCCTCTGTCTGGAGTAGGTAGCCATTCTCATTTCCAGGAGGATCTTCTTGACTCAGAGATTGAACCTGGGTCTCCTGCATTGAAGGTAGATTCTTTACCTTCTGAGCACCAGGAAAGTGAAAGTGAAAGTGAAGTCGCTCAGTCGTGTCCAACTCTTTGCAACTCCATGGACCGTAGCCTAGCAGGCTTCTCCGTCCATGGGATTTTCCAGGCAAGAATACCAGAATGGGTTCCCTTTTCCTTCTCCAGGGGATCTTTTTGACCCAGAGATCAAACCCAGGTCTCCTGCATTGCAGGCAGACGCTTTACCCTCTGAGCCACCAGGGAAGCCCAAGCCACCAGGAAAGCCCTCCTAAAGGCCTTGGGATTTCCAGTGGTGAGAGCTGAGGGCAATCTCAAGGTGCCTTTTGCTCTGATAATCAGGTAATTTTGAGGAGCACCTAAAAATGGGGGCTGGTTGCCAGGGGAACTAACCCAGTGTTTAGAAGATAGGAACCTTCAGACCCACTGATTTCCATAGAGGAGAGGTAGGATAGAAGTTGAATCAATTATCAATACTTTAATTGGTAACATCTATGATTGGAAACCCCCATAAAGGGTGGATTTGGGTTTCGGGTTACTGGTCCAGAATTCATCTACTTGCTGTCATAATCGATCCCAGATTCCACAGGGTCAGAAATGTCTTTGTTTGGGACCTTGCCTCTATACTGAAGACCTACATGTATCTCTTCATGTAGCTATGGATTCATATTCTTTATCATATTTTCTAAAAAAAAGAATGGTAATCTAGTGAGTAAACTGGTTTTGTGTATTCTATGAGCTGTTCAGGCAAATTAATAGAACCCAAGGAGGGGATTATGGGAAGCTCTGATTTATAGCCAGTTGCACACCTAGACTTGGATTGGCATTTGAAGTGGGGAGCAGTCTTGTGGGATTGAGCCCTTAACCTGTAGAATCTAATGCTATCTCCAAGAGAAAGTGTTGAATTGTATCACACTCAGTTGGTGTCAGGGAAAAACCATACACTGGAACTGGGTGCAGAATTATAGTATAATAGACTTGACTACAGTGTCTCACACTCAGCAGTATTTACTATATATAGACCTATAAATATCTATATGGGATAATATATAATAGACTTTATATATGTACTTATGCAAAACATAATATATTCAAATATATACATCTGTGTCTATATCATATCAGTTTTATCTCTATAATTATTAAAGTTTTTCTCCATATTTTACTTCACTTATAATTTGATTATAGCCCACATGGCTCATCAGCATAGAATCACAAACTAAGGTCTGTGAATACTTGAAAAACTTCCAATTCATTAGCATAAGTATAAGGAAAAAGAGGTCAATTTCCATTGCAATCTCAAAGAAGGGCAATGACAACTAATGCTCAAAATACAATGCAACTATTCTCATTTCAAATGTTAGCAAAGTTATGCTCAAAATCCTTCAGGCTAGGCTTCAGTAGTATGTGAACTGAGAACTTCCAGATGTACACAAAATGGATTTAGAAAAAGCAGAAGAACCACAGAATAAATTGCCAACATCTGTTGGATCACAGAGGAAACAAGAGAATTCCAGAAAAACATCTACTTCTGCTTCACTGCTAAAATGAAAACTTCTGCTTCATTGCTAAAAGGCTTTGACTGTTTGCATCACAGCAAACTGTGAAAAAATTCTTAAAGAGATGAGAATACCAGACCATCATACCTGTCTCTTGAGAAACCTGTATTCAGCTCAAGAAGCAACAGTTAGAACCAGACATGCAACAACAGACTGGTTCACGAACTGGAAAATGAGTATAGCAAGGCATTATATTATCACCTGCTTATTTAAATTCAGGCAGATTACATCATATGAAAAGCTAGGATGGAATCAAAAGTGCTAGGAGAAATATCAACAACCTCAGATATGCAGATGATACCATTCTAAAGTCACAAAGTGAAGAGGAACTAAAGACCCTGATGAGAGTGAAAGAGAAGAGTGAAAAAGTTGGCTTAAAACTCAACATTCAAAAAACTAAGATCACCCACCTGGTCCCATCACTTCATTGCAAATAGATAGGGAAACAATGTAAACAGTGACAGACTTTATTTTATTGGCCTCCAAAACTATAGCAGAGGGTGACGACTACAGCCAAGAAATTAAAAGTGGCTTCCACCTTTGGAAGGAAAGCTATGAGGAACCTAGTTCAGTTCAGTCACTCAGCCGTGTCCAGATCTTAGTGACCCCATGGACTGGAGCACACCAGGCTTCCCTGTCCATCACCAATCACTGGAGCCTACTCAAATTCATGTCCATTGCATCGGTGATGCCATCAAATCATCTCATCCTCTGTCATCCACTTCTCCTCCCACCTTCAATCTTTCCCAGCATCAGGGTCATTTTCAATGAGTTAGTTCTTCATATCAGGTGGCCAAAGGATTGGAGTTTCAGCTTCAGCATGAGTCCTTCCAAAGGATATTCAGGACTGATTTCTTTAGGATGGACTGGTTGGATCTCCTTGCAGTTCAAAGGATTTTCAAGGGTCTTCTCCAACACCACAGTTCAAAACCATCAATTCTTTGACACTCAGCTTTCTTTATAGTCCAACTCTCATATCCATATATGACTACTAGGAAAACCATAGTTTGACTGGATGGACATTTGTTGGTAGAGTAATGTCACTGTTTTTAATATATTGTCTAGGTTGGCTATAACTTTTCTTCCAAGGAGCAAGCATCTTTTAATTTCATGGCTGTAATCACCATCTGCAGTGATTTTGGAGCCACCCCCTACCCGCAAAATAAAGTCCGTCACTGTTTCCATTGTTTCCCCATGTATTTGCCATGAAGTCATGGGATCAGAACCATGTTATTACTTTTTTGAGTGTTGAGTTTTAAGCCAACATTTTCACTCACCTCTTTCATTTTCATCAAGAGGTTCTTTGGTTCATCTTCACTTTCTGCCATAAAGGTGGTGTCATCTGTGTATCTGAGGTTATTGATATTTCTCCTGACAATCTTGATTCCAGCTTGTGCTTCATCCAGCTCAGCATTTCTCATGATGTACTCTGCATATAAGTTAAATATGCAAGGTGACCATGTACAGCCTTGATGTACTCCTTTCTTGAATTGGAGCCAGTCTGTTGTTTCATGTCAAGTTCTAACTGTTGCTTCCTGATCCACATACAGATTTCTCAGGAGGCAGGTAAGGTGGTCTGGCATTCACATCTCTTTCAGACTTCCCCACAGTCTGTTATGATCCACACAGTCAAAGACTTTGGTGTAGTCAAGAAAGCAAAAGTAGATGTTTTTCTGGAACTCTCTTGCTTTTTCAATGATCCAACGGATGTTGGCAATTTGATCTCTGATTACTCTCCCTTCTCTAATTCAGCTTTAACATCTGGAAGTTCATGGTTCATGTACTGTTAAAGACTGCCTTAGAGAATTTTGAGCATTAATTTGCTAGCATGTAAGATAAGTGCGATCACTGACCTAGAGCCAGACATCCTGGAATGTGAAGTCAAGTGGGCCTTAGAAAGCATCGCTATGAACAAAGCTAGTGGAGGTGATGGAATTCCAGTGGAGCTATTCCAAATCCTGAAAGATGATGCTGTGAAAGTGCTGCACTCAATATGCCAGCAAATTTGGAAAACTCAGCAGTGACCACAAGATTGGAAAAGGTCAGTTTTCATCCCAATCCCAAAGAAAGGCAATGCCAAAGAGTGCTCAAACTACCGCACAATTGCACTCATCTCACACGCTAGTAAAGTAATGCTCAAAATTCTCCAAGCCAGGCTTCAGCAATATGTGAACCATGAACTTCCTGATGTTCAAGCTGGTTTTAGAAAAGGCAGAGGAACCAGAGATCAAATTGCCAACGTCCGCTGGATCATGGAAAAAGCAAGAGAGTTCAAGAAAAACATCTATTTCTGCTTGATTGACTATGCCAAAGCCTTTGACTGTGTGGATCACAATAAACTGTGGAAAATTCTGAAAGAGATGGGAATACCAGACCACCTGATCTACCTCTTGAGAAATCTGTATGCAGGTCAGGAAGCAACAGTTAGAACTGGTCATGGAACAACAGACTGGTTCCAAATAGGAAAAGGAGTACGTCAAGGCTGCATATTGTCACCATGTTTATTTAACTTATATGCAGAGTACATCATGAGAAATGCTGGATTGGAAGAAACACAAGCTGGAATCAAGATTGCTGGGAGAAATATCAATAACCTCAGATATGTAGATGATACCACCCTTATGGCAGAAAGTGAAGAGGGGCTAAAAAGCCTCTTGATGAAAGTGAAAGTGGAGAGTGAAAAGGTTGGCTTAAAGCTCAACATTCAGAAAATGAAGATCATGGCATCTGGTCCCATCACTACATGGGAAATGGATGGAGAAACAGTGGAAACAGTGTCAGACTTTATTTTGGGGGGCTCCAAAATCACTGCAGATGGTGACTGCAGCCATGAAATTAAAAGACGCTTACTCCTTGGAAGGAAAGTTATGACCAACCTAGATAGCATATTCAAAAGCAGAGACATCATTTTGCCAACAAAGGTTCGCCTAGTCAAGGCTATGGTCTTTCCTGTGGTCATGTATGGATGTGAGAGCTGGACTGTGAAGAAGGCTGAGCGCCGAAGAATTGATGCTTTTGAACTGTGGTGTTGGAGAAGACTCTTGAGAGTGCCTTGGACTGCAAGGAGATCCAACCAGTCCATTCTGAAGGAGATCAGCCCTGGGATTTCTTTGGAAGGAATGATGCTAAAGCTGAAACTCCAGTATTTTGGCCACCTCATGCGAAGAGTTGACTCATTGGAGAAGACTGTGATGCTGGGAGGGATTGGGGGCAGGAGGAGAAGGGGACGACAGAGGATGAGATGGCTGGATGGCATCACTGACTCGATGGATGTGAGTCTGAGTGACCTCTGGGAGTTGGTGATGGACAGGGAGGCCTGGCGTGCTGCAGTTCATGGGGTCGCAAAGAGTTGGAAACGACTGAGCAACTGATCTGATCTGAAAATAAGTGCAATTATGAGGTAGTTTGAACATTCTTTGGCATGGCCTTTCTTTGGGATTGGAATGAAATGAACACTGACCTTTTCCAGTCCTGGGGCCACTGCTGAGTTTTCCAAATTTGCTGGCATATTGAGTGCAACACGTTCACAGCATCATCTTTTAGGATTTGAAATAGCTCAGTTGGAGTTCCATCACCTCCACTAGCTTTGTTCAGAATACAGTTCCTAAGTCCCACTTAACTTCGCATTCCAGGATCTCTGGCTCTAGGTGTGGGATCACACCATCGTGGTCATCTGGGTCATGAAGATCTTTTTTATATAGTTATTCTGTGTATTCTTGCCACCTCTTCTTAATATCATCTTCTTCTATTAGGTCTGTTAGGTACACAGAATAGGGAAAATGAGTCCAAAATGGCGGTGGCTAAAAGAGAAGGAAGGGAAACGCCCGCAAAAATAGAACAAAGGAAGGTCAAAGAAAGGTCCGAGGACCAGAATGAAGATTTCAGGTAGAACAAATAGCACTTCTGGCTAAGCCCAATTTACATAGAGCAGGCCCAGTTGGAGAAACAAACATAAAAGGAGGAGTCAAAGCTCTCTCTTGCTCACTTTCTCTCCCTCCCTTTCCCTCTCTTTCCCTCCCCAACCTGCTCCTCCACTCTCTTCTCTTCGAGTCTTTGGGTTGGCATGCCCTCACGCTTCGAGGATGGATTCTCCTGCTATCTTCTAAATAAAATAGAGCTATAACACAGTTTGTCCAAGACCCGAGAGCTGTGACACGCTGAGGGCTTTAATGTCCATGGCTCCAAATCTTTGTTGTGATGAGACAAAGAACCAAGGAACATACGCTCGCGTGACAGGTCCATACTCTTTCTGCCATTTATTGTGCGCATCTTTGCATGAAATGTTCCCTTGGTATCTCTAATTTTCTTGAAGAGATTCCTAATCTTTCCTATTCTGTTTTTTTCCTCTTTATTTGCATTGATCGCTGAGGAAGGCTTTCTTATCTCTCCTTGCTATTCTTTGGAAATCTACATTCAAATGGGATATCTTTCCTTTTCTCCTATTCGCAACTATTTGTAAGGCCCTGTCAGACAACCATTTTGCCTTTATGCATTCATTTTTCTTGGGGATGGTCTTGGTCACTGTCTCCTGTACAATGTCACAAACCTCCATTCATAGTTCTTTAGGCATTCTGTCTATCAGATCGATTCCCTTGAATCTGTTTGTCACTTCCATTGTATAATCATAAGGGGCTTGATTTAGGTCATATCTGAATCATCTAGTGGTTTCCCCTACTTTCTTCAATTTCAGTCTGAATTTGGCAATAAGGAGTTCATGATCTGAGCCACAGTCAGTTCCCAATCATGTTTTTGCTGACTGTATAAAGCTCCTCCATCTTTGGCTGCAAAGAATATAATCAATCTGATTTCAGTGTTTACCAACTGGTGATGTGCATGTGTTGAGTCTTCTCTTGTGTTGTTGGAAGAGGGTGTTTGCTATGACTAGTGTGTTCTCTTGGCAAAACTCTGTTAATCTTTGACCTGCTTTGTTTTGTACTCCAAGGCCAAACTCTCCTGTTACTCCAGGTATCTCTTGACTTTCTACTTTTGCATTCCAGTCCCCTGTAATGAATAAGACATCTTTTTGTGTGTGTTAGGTGTGTTAGTTCTAGAAGGTCTTGTAGGTCTTCATAGAATCATTCAACTTCAGCCCTTCAGCATTGCTTTTGGGGGGCATACTTGGATTACTGTGATATTGAATGGTTTGCCTTGGAAACGAACAGATATCATTCTGTCGTTTTTGAGATTGCATCCAAGTACTGCATTTTGGACTCTTTTGTTGACTATGATGGCAAGGGATTCTTGACCACAGTAGTAGATATAATGGTCATTTGAGTTAAATTCACCCATTCCAGTCCATTTTAGTTTGCTGATCCCTAAAATGTCAATGATCACTCTTGCCATCTCCTGTTCAACCACTTTCAATTTACCTTGATTCATGGACCTAACATTCCAGGTTCCTAGGAAACATTGCTCTTTACAGGATTGGATTTTATTTCCATCACCCATCACATT
Source organism: Tragelaphus eurycerus (assembly GCA_935064755.1). Taxonomy (NCBI): domain Eukaryota; kingdom Metazoa; phylum Chordata; class Mammalia; order Artiodactyla; family Bovidae; genus Tragelaphus; species Tragelaphus eurycerus. The sequence goes on from CAKXYN010000292.1 coordinate 485,572, forward strand.
CACAACTGGGTGTTGTTTTTGCTTTGGCTCCGTCTCTTCATTCTTTCTGGGGCTATTTCTCCACTCTTCTCCAGTAGCATATTAGGCACCTACTGACCTGGGGAGTTCATCTTTCAGTATCATAACATTTTGCCTTATCATACTGTTTATTGGGTTCTCAAGGCAAGAGTACTGTAGTGGTTTACCATTCCCTTCTCCAGTGGACCAAGTTTGGTAGAGCTCTCCACCACCACCCATCCATCTTGGGTGGCCCTACACGGCATTGTTCATAGTTTCATTGAGCTAGATAAGGCTGTGGTCCATGTGATCAGTTGGGTTAGTTTTCTGTGACTGTGGTTTTCATTCTATTTATCCTCTGATCAAGAAGGATAAGAGGCTTATGGAAGCTTTCTGATGGGACAGACTGACTGAGGGGGAAACTGGGTCTTGTTCCATGTTCAGTAAATATTTAATCCAATTTTCTGTTGATGTATAGGGATGTGTTCCCTCCTGTTCCTTGACCTGAGGCCAAACTATGGTGGAGGTAATGAAGATAATGGTGACCTCCATCAAAAGGTCCCATGCATGCACTGCTGCACTCAGTGCCCCTGACCCTGGAGCAGGCCACCACTGACCCTTGCCTCTGCTGGAGACTCCTGGACAATCATGGGCATGTCTGGGTCAGTTTCTTGTGGGGTCACTGCTCCTTTCTCCTGGGTCCTGGTGCACACAAGGTTTTGTTGGTGCTCTCCAAGAGTCTGTTTCCATAGTCCTGTGTCCTAGATCCCTGGTGTTTCTGCAGTGGGGTTGATGGTAATCTCCTCCAAGAGGGCTTATGCCATACCCAGGTCTTCTCCACCCAGAGCTCCTGTGGAAGGCTACTGATGACCCATACCTCCTAGGAGACACTCAGACACAGTTCTGGTTCAGTATCTGTCAGTTGGGTGTGTGTTTTGTTCCCTTCTCAAGTTGAGCAGCTCAGGTGATCAGGTGCTTGGCAAGTGCACTGTCCCAGGTGGACCATGAGTCTTAATCACCTCCCTAGTCCAGGCCACTCAGTTTCCCAGGTGCATGGCAAGAGCACCATCTCAAGTGTGCTGTATGTCTCTTCTGGAGAGCTGATCTCAGGCTGCGACCCTCCTGGCAGATGTCAATCATCCAAGATCTCAGAGAGATGTGAGTAGCACCTGGAAAAATCTAGACAGCCTATTAAAATACAAAGACAGCACTTTGCCAACAATAGGCTGTATAGTTAAAGCAATGGCTTTTCCAGTAGTCATGTATGGATATGAGAGTTGGACAATAAAGAATGTCAAGTGCCTAAGAATTGAGGCTTTCAAATTGTGGTGCTGGAGAAGATTCTTGAGAGTCCCTTGGTCTGCAAGGAGATCACACTAGTCAATACTAAAAGAAGTCAACCCTAAATACTTACTGGAAGGACAGATGCTGAAGCTGAAGCTCCAGTACTTTGGCCAACTGATAGAAAGAGCCAAGTCATTGGAAAACACCTTGATGCTGGGAAAGATTGAAGGCAAAAGGAGAAGAGGGCAGCAAAGTATGAGTTGGTTAAATAGCATCACCGACTCAATGGGCATGAATCTGAGTAAACTCCAGGAGATAGTGAAGGACAAGGATGTCTGGCTGCCTGGAGTTCATGGGTTCACAAAGAGACACGACTTAGTGACTGAACAACAACAACAAAGAAGTAGAGATATAGCTATAAAAGCATCATTGAAAGATGAACTACTCAATCCCAAATGAAAAGAGAGAGAGAGCAGGGGATGAATGAAAAAAAAAAAATAAAAGAAAGAGACAGAGAAAGAATATCACCCATTGGCTAAATTTAAGCTACCTAAAGAGTAAATAATATTTATCCAGCTTTTGAAAAATATGAGAAGCTGAATATGTGCTCAGTTCTCTTTCTTTGTTACTTGGCAAAGACCACCAGTTAACAGTAGGTATCCGGGCTCCTGTAAAGCAATAATTACCTATGTTCTCAGTCTCTTATTAGTTTCCTTCTGAACTTCATAATGCTCTTAGTATAATAAGTCACTGTTGTTCTTAGAGTGATGTAACAAATATGAGGCAACATCTCCCACATTTAACAAAGATGGGACTAGCGAACCCGTACCAAACTTCTTAGAGTTCGTAAAGATTACAAATCATCAACCTTGTTTATATATTGGTATTTACAGTTTCATACATTTTAATTTGATTAAAGTTTTTCTATGTTCAGATTTATACATATTTCTTCTCTATATGATGGCATTATGTCCATTTTTATATGTCTTGATTATATTTTGAAAATTTTTCTTTGCTGGTGACATAGTAGAATAAAAAAATTGGGCACTTCTCTCCTGTCTCATTAACCCAGCCTCCCCATCAAGCCACAGATGCCATATTGCACTGGGCAAAGACGTAATTGTGGCCTTCCTGCCAAGTCGCTTCAGTCGTGTCCGATTCTGTGTGACCCCAAAGACAGAAGCCCACCAGGCTCCCCTGTCCCTGAGATTCTCCAGGCAAGAATACTAGAGTGGGCTGCCATTTCCTTCTCCAACGTATGAAAGTGAAAAGCGAAAGTGAAGTCGCTCAGGCATGTTCGACTCTTAGTGACCCCATGGACTGGAGCCTATCAGGCTCCTCCGTCCATGGGATTTTCCAGGCAAAAGTAATTGTGGCCTAAAGTGATCCTATTTCTATTTAGTATCTATTATCTCCATTTACTTGTTTCCAGTTTTGTTGGTATCACAAATTAGGACAAACATGGAAACATGATGGTATTATAAACTAGGAAAACATGCTACTTTCAGCATCATGGAAATATCTTACTATTTGAGGGGATACATATATAGATGTGAATTTAATGGGTAAAAAATAGATATTTTTAGACTTGATAAGTAGCCTTAAAATTATAAAAACTATTTTTCAACCATTTATCTTTTCACAGTATATACAATTATGATACCTGTTATATTTCTAATTTTTTCTATATTAATCTATTTTTAGTTAAAAATTGGTATGCATTGTGTTATGGTTTCATTTGCTTAATATGATTTTAACATATATATATAAACTTATTGGACATGTAGTCTAACTCTTTTTCTTATTTTGCAAGGGTCTCCTATTCATGGCATGGCATTTTGAAAATCTTTGTGAAAATACAATATTAATTGTAACTATGAGATGCATTTAAAATTTCTGCTTCAGTTTGCTATTTACTTTTAAATTTTATGGCCTTATTTAAAATATTTGTGTAATCAAACTTATAACTCCTGTTATGAGATATATAAAACTCTTTCTTATGTCAACATAATATATGTACATAGATTTTTTATTTTAACTTGCCTTTTCTTGCAGATTCCTTAGTTCTTTTGGAACTGACAGTGCATTTTTAATTGTGCTTAATGTTGTCCCATTATAATTCATTTCATAAGCTAATCTTTAATTATTAATTTAAATTGTGAATTTAATGATATATTGAATTTCCACATATGTGTTTGGATTTATCGTATTTTCTTACATATTACATATTATTTTGCCTAGGCAACTAATATGAGTGAAATGCTAAGTTCAAGTAGTGTAAATCCCCTCAATTACTCAAATAATTCACTTTTATGTTTCTTAGTAATTTAAAAATGCATGTGTATATGTTTATACATATTTTATGTATATTTTATATATAAAATGTATGTATGTATATATTTACATATATTTATATTTACATATGGAGAAGGCAATGGCACCCCACTCCAGTACTCTTGCCTGGAAAATCCCATGGATGGAGGAGCATGGTGGGCTGCAGTCCATGGGGTCGCTAAGGGTCAGACACGACTGAGCGACTTCACTTTCACTTTTTCACTTTCATGCATTGGAGAAGGAAATGGCAACCCACTCCAGTTTTCTTGCCTGGAGAATCCCAGGGGCAGGAGAGCCTGGTGGGCTGACGTCAATGGGGTCACGCGGAGTCGGACACGACTGAAGTGACTTAGCAGCAGCATATTTACATATATATTTATGTATATTTTATGTGTATTTATTTTTATATTTGCATATTGATATAAAAAATTGAGAATGACTATATCATTCCAACAAGACATATTATAATTCAAATTTCATTAAAACTTCATAAAGAATTGGCTCAGTTCAGTTCAGTTGCTCAGTCGTGTCCAACTCTTTGCAACCCCACAGACTGCAGCATGCCAGGCCTCCTTGTCCATCACCAACTCCCAGAGTTCACTCACACTCATGTCCGTCTAGTCAGTGATGCCATCCAACCATCTCACCATCTGTCATCCCCTTCTTCTCCTGCCCCCAATCCCTCCCAGCATCAGAGTCTTTACCAATGAGTCAACTCTTCACATAAGGTGGCCAAAGTACTGGAATTTCAGCTTTAGCATCATTCCTTCCAAAGTATACCCAGGGCTGATCTCCTTCAGAATGGACTGGTTGGATCTCCTTGCAGTCCAAGGGACTCTCAAGAGTCTTCTCCAACACCACAGTTCAAAAGCATCAATTCTTCAGCGCTCAGCTTTCTTCACAGTCCAGCTCTCACATCCATACATGACCACTGGAAAAACCATAGCCTTGACTAGACGAACCTTTGTTGGCAAAGTAATGTCTCTGTTTTTCAATATGCTATCTAAGTTGGTCATATCTTTCCTTCCCAGTAGTAAGTGTCTTTTAATTTCATGGCTGCAGACACCATCTGCAATGATTTTGGAATCCCAAAAAATAAAGTCTGACAGTGTTACCACTGTTTCCCCATCTATTTCTCAGCATCAGGGCTTTTAAATGAGTAAGTTCTTGGCATTAGGTGACCAAGGAATTGGAGTTTCAGCTTCAACATCAATCCTTCCAATCAATATTCTGGACCGATTTCCTATAGGATGGAGTGGTTGGATCTCCTTGCAGTCCAAGGGACTCTCAAGAACCTTCTCAAGCACCACAGTTCAAAACCATCAATTCTTTGGCATTCAGCTTTATTCATAGTCCAACTCTCAGATCCACATTTGACCACTGGAAAAACTTTAGTATAGACGGACCTTTGTTGGCAAAGTAATGTCTATGCTTTTTAATATGCTGTCTAGGGTTGTTATAACTTTTCTTCCAAGAAGCACACGTCTTTTAATTAAATGGCTGTAGTCACCATTTGCAGTGGATTTTGGATCCCCAAAAATAAAGTCTGACACTCTTTCCATTGTTTCCGCATCTATTACCATGAAGTGATGGGACAGGATGCCATGATTTCAGTTTTATGAATGTTGAGCTTTAAGTCAACTTATTCACTCTCCTTTTTCATTTTAATCAAGAAACTCTTTAGCTCATCTTTGCTTTATGCCATAAGGGTGATGTCATCTGTGTATCTGAGGTTATTGATATTTCTCATGGCAATCTTGATTCCAGCTTGTGCTTCATCCAGCCCAGCATTTCTCATGATGTACTCTGCATATAAGTTGAATAAGCAGGGTGACCATACACAGCCTTGATGAAATTCTTTCTTGAATTGGACCCAGTCTGTTGTTTCACGTCCAGTTCTAACCATTGCTTCCTGATCTGCATACAGATTTCTCAGGAGGCATGTAAGGTGGTCTGACATTCCCATCTCTTTCAGAATTTCCCACGGTCTGTTCTGATCCATATAGTAAAAGGCTTTGGTGTAGTCAAGAAACCAAAAGTAGACGTTTTTCTGGAACTCTCTTGCTTTTTTGATGATCCAACGGATGTTGGCAATTTAATCTCTGGTTCCTCTCCCTTCTCTAAATCCAGGTTGAATATCTAGAAGTTCACAGTTCATGTACTGTTGAAGACTGGCTTGGAGAATTTTGAGCATGAATTGGCTAGTGTATGAGATGAGTGCAATTGTGCGGTGGTTTGAACATTCTTTGGCATGACCTTTCTTTGGGATTGGAATGAACACTGGCCTTTTCCAGTCCTGGAGCCACTGCTAAGTTTTCCAAATTTGCTGGCATAATAAGTGCAACACATTCACAGCATCACATTTTAGGATTTGAAATAGCTCAACTGGAATTCCATCACCTCCACTAGCTTTGTTCAGAGTGCCACTTCCTAAGGCCCACTTGACTTCACATTCCAGGATGTCTGGATCTAGGCGAGTGATCACATCATTGTGGTTATCTGGGTCATGAAGATCTTTTTTATATAATAATTCTGTGTATTCTTCACACCTCTTTTTAATATCTTCTGCTTCTGTTAGGTCCATACCATTCCTCCTATTTATTGTGACCAACTTTTCATGAAATATACCCATGGTATCTCTAATTTTCTTTGACAAGATCTCTAGTCTTTCCCATTATATTGCTTTCCTTTATTTTTTTTTACATTGTGACTTAAATTCTTCCAAGCATAACACACAAACAAACAACCTCTCAGATCAGATCAGATCAGATCAGTCGCTCAGACGTGTCCGACTCTTTGCGACCCCATGAAGCGCAGCACGCCAGGCCTCCCTGTCCATCACCAGCTCCCGGAGGTCACTCAGACTCACATCCATCGAGTCAGTGATGCCATCCAGCCATCTCATCCTCTGTCGTCCCCTTCTCCTCCTGCCCGCAATCCCTCCCAGCATCAGAGTCTTCTCCAATGAGTCAAATCTTCGCATGAGGTGGCCAAAATACTGGAGTTTCAGTTTTAACATCATACCCTCTAAAGAAATTCCAGGATTGATCTCCTTCAGAATGGACTGGTTGGATCTTCTTGCAGTCCAAGGGACTCTCAAGAGTCTTCTCCAACACCACAGTTCAAAAGCATCAATTCTTCGGCGCTCAGCCTTCTTCACAGCCAGCTCTCACATCCATACATGACCACAGGAAAGACCATAGCCTTGACTAGGCGAACCTTTGTTGGTAAAGTAATGTCTCTGCTCTTCAATATGCTATCTAGGTTGGTCATAACTTTCCTTCCAAGGAGTAAGCGTCTTTTAATTTCATGGCTGCAGTCACCATCTGCAGTGATTTTGGAGCCCAGAAAAACAAAGTCTGACACTGTTTCCACTGTTTCCCCATCTATTTCCCATGCAGTTATGGGACCAGATGCCATGATCTTCGTTTTCTGAACGTAGAGCTTTGCGCCAACCTTTGCACTCTCCACTTTCACTTTCATCAAGAGGCTTTTTAGCCCCTCTTCACTTTCTGCCATAAGAGTCGTGTCATCTGCATATCTGAGATTATTGATATTTCTCCCGGCAATCTTGATTCCAACTTGTGTTTCTTCCAGTCCAGCATTTCTCATGATGTACTCTGCATATAAGTTAAATAAACATGGTGACAATATGCAGCCTTGACGTACTCCTTTTCCTATTTGGAACCACTCTGTTGTTCCATGACCAGTTCTAACTGGTGCTTCCTGACCTGCATACAGATTTCTCAAGAGGCAGATCAGGTGGTCTGGTATTCCCATCTCTTTCAGAATTTTCCATAGTTTATTGTGATCCACACAGTCAAAGGCTTTGGCATAGTCAATCAAGCAGAAATAGATGTTTTTCTTGAACTCTCTTGCTTTTTCCATGATCCAGCGGATGTTGGCAATTTGACCTCTGGTTCCTCTGCCTTTTCTAAAACCAGCTTGAACATCAGGAAGTTCACGGTTCACATATTGCTGAAGCCTGGCTTGGAGAATTTTGAGCATTACTTTACTAGCGTGTGAGATGAGTGCAATTGTGCGGTAGTTTGAGCACTCCTTGGCATTGCCTTTCTTTGGGACTGGGACGAAAACTGACCTTTTCCAGTCCTGTGGCCACTGCTGAGTTTTCCAAAATTGCTGGCATATTGAGTGTAGCACTTTCACAGCATCATCATTCAGGACTTGGAATAGCTCCACTGGAATTCCATCACCTCCACTAGCTTTGTTCGTAGTGATGCTTTCTAAGGCCCATTTGACTTCACATTCCAAGATGTCTGGCTCTAGGTCAGTGATCACATCATCATGATTATCTAGGTCTTGAAGCTCTTTTTTATACAGTTCTTCTGTGTATTCTTGCCACCTCTTCTTAATATCTTCTGCTTCTGTTAGGTCCACACCTTCTCTGTCCTTTATCGTGCCCATCTTTGCATGAAATGTTCCTTTGGTATCTCTGATTTTCTTGAAGATATCCGGAAATTGGTATTGGACAGGGAGGCCTGGCATGCTGTAATTCATGGGATTGCAAAGAGTCGCACACGACTGAGTGACTGAAGTGGACTGATCTGAACTGAAGCAACAACTTAAAGCCAGGATATAAGTTTACTGAATCTGAGACTAGGCTTCATTTTTTAAAAACATCTTTGTGTTCATTCATGTCTACAAATGCTTTTTGTGCCTGCCTCTATGCTTTTACTTGAGCTAATTGATGGCATCATCAGCTCGATGAACATGAGTTTGAGTGAACTCTGGGAGTTGGTGATGGACAGGGAGGCCTGGCGTGCTGTGATTCATGGGGTTGCAAAAAGTCAGACACGACTGAGCGACCGAACTGAACTGATACATGTAAAATCAAAGTTTTGCAAATGTTTACTTTATAAAATAAGTATCTAAATAAACCAAAATGTAAGAAAATAAAATTTAAAAAAAAAACAAGAATTGATTATTTTACAAGCATGAGCTGTGATTTCACTACATGCTTTTTGCCAAATTTTGGATCTGGTTTTATTTTTCAAAATTTTCACTTTGATAAAATTAAATTGCTCTTTCATAGGATTTTGACAAGCGTGATTGAAGGGTATAGTATTTTTAGGAAATCTATATCAAGTTCAAATGTTTAATACACCAGGAGGATAAGTCTGCTATATCTCATTTTAGTAACTGTCCAGATAAATATAACATCTAAAAACTCTAATAGCCCATGCAGTATCTCAACTTATATGATTTTAATATACAGTTTTGTTATTAAATACAACACACTTTGAAATATAGATTTTATTTCTAGTACTGAATATCTATACCTCCTTCTTACAATTGCAAATTGCTTTTGAGAACTGTGCCCACTAATCTTTACAGGAGACAATGAATTAAACTTGCATTTAAAATTCAGATTTTTGAGCAAGAAAAGTAACATGAAAAGCTTTGTGTGAAAAAAAAAATCGAACAATAAAAGAAATTATTTTATAGTTCTATTTAATCTTCTTTCTTTATCTCATTTTTTCTTTAGATATTTGCATCTCTACATTTGCTCGTACTGCTGCTGCAGCTGCTTAGTTGCTTCAGTCATGTCCGACTCTGTGCGACCCCATAGACAGCAGCCTACAAGACTCCCCATCCCTGGGATTCTCCAGGCAAGAACACTGAAGTGGGTTGCCATTTCCTTCTCCAATGCATGAAAGTGAAAAGTGAAAGTGAAGTCGCTCAGTTGTGGCAAACTCTTTGGGACCCCATGGATTGCTGCCTACAAGGCTCTTCCATCCATGGGATTTTCCAGGCAAGAGTACTGGAGTGGGGTGTCATTGCCTTCTCTGTTGCTCACACTAAATTCTACTTAATATGCTTAGAGATGGACAGTAGTAAATCCTTCTTTTGATTTCTTCAAATACTACTCTTTATCCTTCATATCACTAAATGTTATATTTAGTTTTTATATAATGAAAGGAGCAAGATACTCTGAGGCAATTATAGATGAAAATAGTTCTCTAAGAAAAGTGAGATATAACCATACTTCATTTTTTTCCCCTCTGACATCTAGTACTTACCTATTTTTTTTATTTTTTATTTTATATACATATTTTTTTATTTTGCTTAACTTTACAATATTGTATTGCTTTTACTATACATCGAGATGGATCCGCCACCAGTATACGCGTGTTCCCCATCCTGAACCCTCCTCCCTCCCCCTTCCCACACCATCCCTCCAGGTCATCCCAGTGCTCCAGTCCCAGGCATCTGTTGTAGGGCATCATACCTCAACTGACTCATTTCAGATATAATATTATACATATTTCAATGCTATTCTCCCCAATCATCCCACCCTCTCCCGGATAAGCAAGCTGTGGTACATATACACAATGGAGTATTACTCAGCCATTAAAAAATATACATTTGAATCAGTTCTAAGGAGGTGGATGGAACTGGAGCCTATTATACAGAGTGAAGTAAGCCAGAAACAAAAATACAAATACAGTATACTAACACATATATATGGAATTTAGAAAGATGGTAAAAATAACCCTATTTACGAGACAACAAAAGAGACACTGATGTATAGAACAGACTTTTGGATTCTGGGTACTTATCTATTTTTTATTTTTAATTAACTGAAAAACACTGTCATCTTTCAGTTTGATCATTCATAAAATTAACCTACAATGCCTGGCATGCTGTAGTTCATGGGGTTGCAAAGATTCAGACATGACTTAGCAACTGAACAACAACCAGTGTCATGGGTATCCATGTGTGTATGAGTGTATGTATATTTTCTGCCCTAAGTGAGATAAGAAACCATTGTACTAAAAAAGAAAATATGAATATTTTTCTATTTGACAAATGATGTAAACACTTCCCATCATGCTTCAAAAGATTGAAGACAGGAGGAGTAGTGGATGATAGGATGAGATGTTTAAATGGTTTAATGAACTCAATGGACATGAGTTTGAGCAAACTCTGGGAGATGGTGAAGGATAGGGAAACCTGACATGTTGCAGTCCATGGGCTTGCAAAGAGTTGTACACAGCTTAGTGACTGAACAACTGAACAACTTTCCTCTAAGTTAGCTCCATTTGAAGTGATCATTTTCATCAGACAGACTTTGGTGAAAAGGTACATGCTGTACCACTTAAATCCCATATATAATTAAATTAAACAAAAAAATAACTAAAAATTCATGTAAGATAAATAATACCTGATTCTTCCTTTAGTGTTTCAATTTCTATAACATTATCAAGTACCAAATTCATTAGACTGTTTTTGCTCCATATGCTTTGTGCACCATTGAATGTTAGATCTATTCAAACTCTTGAAAACCTTCTAATTGTATATCAAGGAGGCATTAGACCATGGAGATTCTCTAAAGCATTTAACATTTGTGGTGTTTTGGTGACATCAATTCATTTATAATATTGCTTTTGGAAATTACTTTTCCTCTCTGGACCACAGAGCACCCATCAGTTTTTATTGCTGGTACATTTATTAAACATATCAATAGTGTAGAATGTGATTAACACATTTATAATTTACAAATGTTTTATTGAAAAAATAAGCAAGTGTTTCTCTGTTATTTTTATACAATGTATGGGCATCAAAGCTAACTAAGTGGTTTCCCTGGTAGCTCAGCTGGTAAAGAATCCACCTGCAATGCAGGAGACCTGGGTTTGATCCCTGGGTCAGGAAGATACCCTGGAGAAGGAAATCACAACCCACTCCAATCTTTTTGCCTGGAGAATTACAAGGAAAGAGGATCCTGATGGGCTATAGTCCGTAGGTTCCCAAAGAGTCAGACATGACTGAGAGACTAACATGCTAAGTTTTGTAAGTGCCTGCATTTGATTACCAGACAAAACATAACAAACAAAAAACTGAAATATTTTGCAAAGTTGAGTAAAAAAGAGTAAAAATCAATCAATGATATAATAGATAAATTGGTACAGATAATTTTTATAAACTCAGCAATATTTGATAAAAGTGGGTATTTATAAATGAACTGCTTTGTTACTGAATGAATTTTTAGTATAGATCCCTTTTTTCCTCTCTTTTAATTTGTAAACCATTCAGATTTTTTATATATAAAAGATAAAACCTATTTCTATAAAGAAGTTTGCTCTGATTTTTTAAAAAAATATTTTATTACTATTGTTTTGCCAAATTGTTAAGAATAAAAGTAATGAAATCCATAGGAAGATGTGTACAGAGAGAGATTTTATTTTCAGATAAAATTAAATTAGCTATTCTACCTTCTGATAAATACATCACTAAAAGAAGAATATAACAAGATTAAACAAAACAAGAAAAACTGGAGACACTGGAGACCAAGAAAAAAATCTTGTAGACCAAGAACAAAAATATGTTGATGAAATAGGACAAGATTTATCTCAAGTCTATATACTTGAATAATCATCAGATCAGATCAGTCGCTCAGTTGTGTCCGACTTTGTCGCTCAGTCATGTCCGACTCTTTGCGACCCCATGAACTGCAGCACACCAGGCCTCCCTGTCCATCACCAACGCCCGGAGGTCATACTGTTTATTAACTATCTGTGAAATCTGAGCTGATTCATTGGAAAAGACCCTGATTCTGGGTAACATTGAAGGCAAGAGGAGAAGGGGACAACAGAGCATGAGATAGTTGGATGGCATCACCTTCTCAATGGACATGGGTTTGGGTGGACTCTGGGAGCTGGTGATGGACAGGGAGGCCTGGCGTGCTGCAGTTCATGGGGTCGCAAAGAGTCGGATACGACTGAGTGAGTGAACTGAACTGAACCGAACTGAGGCAAAGAACACACTGATAAAATAGAGTTAAATTCCACTGTGATTTTACTTTCATTGGATAATTACTCAAATATTCTGCTAACTTCATTGTAAAATGAAGCTGTTTCTTCTTGGGTCTGGCACTCCTGGACAGCTCTGTCCTATACCTGCACCCTTATGTGCAAACAACTCAGTCTTTCTGATTAACATAATGTTACATTTTTAAGACTGGGCCATGTGCATTCAATTCTTGCTCTTGGACATAGTTGGAAAGCTACACATTTATACAAGAAAATAACAGTACTCTCAGAACTCTTTTTTTCTCCCAAAAGTACAGCCCCTTTCATCAGAAAGAGGAATTTTATCTAGCTATTACCTGAAAAACAACCACTGCTTTGATGGGATCATGTTTGTATTGATTATACTTTTGCAATTAATATATACTATAGAGGTGTACCTTAAAAACACACAAGTGATTTCTTCCATCTGATAAATTACTTAAGATGGATTTTGTTTAAACTTTATAGAAGTTGAGATTCTATATATCTCCTGTAATCTTTTCTGGTTTCAAACATATTCTGTATTAATTTTTTTCCTAAGCAATTTATTGGTTCAAAATTTTTCCTGAAAACCATTTTTACCATTAGTTTAACTTCCCCCTGGTCTACAGGGTGTAGAATACACAAAAAATATGCTCTTTTCTAGCTTTAAGGAATTTATTCCGCCAGAAGAGTCAACATAATTATTTACTGTGAGAGCTGGACTGTGAAGAAGGCTGAGCGCCGAAGAATTGATGCTTTTGAACTGTGGTGTTGGAGAAGACTCTTGAGAGTCCCTTGGACTGCAAGAAGATCCAACCAGTCCATTCTGAAGGAGATCAATCCTGGAATTTCTTTGGAAGGACTGATGCTAAAGCTGAAACTCCAGTATTTTGGCCACCTCATGCGAAGAGTTGACTCATTGGAGAAGACTCTGATGCTGGGAGGAGTTGGGGGCAGGAGGAGAAGGGGACGACAGAGGATGAGATGGCTGGATGGCATCAGTGACTCAATGGACGTGAGTCTGAGTGACCTCCGGGAGTTGGTGATGGACAGGGAGGCCTGGTGTCCTGCGATTCATGGGGTTGCAAAGAGTCAGACACGACTGAGCGACTGAACTGAACTGAACTGAATGAACATTGGGATGAATGCATATTTTCAAATTCTAATTTTCCATATATACTAGAGTTCTAGTTTTCTAGAATTCTAGTCTCAAATTCCAGTTTTTCATATGTACACCCAGGAGTTAGACTACAGAATCATATGACATCCCCATTTTCATTTTTAAAAGGATTTCCATGTTGTTCTCCACAGTGGCTGTGAAAGTGAAAGTGAAATCGACCCCCATGGACTGTAGCCTACCAGGCTCCTCTCTCCATGCGATTCTCCAGGCAAGAATACAGTGGCTGTGCTGCTGCTGCTGCTAAGTCGCTTCAGTCGTGTCCGACTCTGTGCGACCCCACAGACGGAAGCTCACCAGGCTCCCCGTCCCTGGGATTCTCTAGGCAAGAACACTGGAGTGGGTTGCCATTTCCTTCTCCAATGCATGAAAGTGAAAAGTGAAAGGAAAGTCGCTCAGTCGTGTTCGACTCTCAGCGACCCCATGGACTGGAGCCTACCAGGCTCCTCCGTCAATGGGATTTTCCAGGCAAAAGTACTGGGGTGGGGTGCCATTGCCTTCCCCGACAGTGGCTGTACCATTTTACATTTCCACCAACAGTGTAGAAGGGTTCTTTTTCTCTAAATCCTTTCCAGCATTTGTTATTCATAGTCTTGTTGATGATGGTTGGTCATTCAGACCAGAGTGAGATGATATCTCATTGTAGTTTTGATTTGCATTTCTCTAATAATTAGTGATATTGGACATTTTTTCATGGGCCTATTGGCCATCTTCATGTCTTCTTTGGAGAAATGTGACATTTTAAATTTAAGATACATGGTAGCAAAAATAGCATAAGTTAAATATAATAGTAACTGAAATAATCTTCAAATTAGACATATTTGGCATATCTTTCAGAGTTTATTTAATCAGTGATCTGTATTTTTATGAGTGGTAAAATGAGGATTATAGTGCTTTTTGGTCTTGTTCAAATACAGAAAATTTAAATGAGCATGGATTTTTTTTTTTTTTAATGTACTTTGAAGTACAGTGAGTTGAAGGCACAAATTTGGTAGTCATCCACATTTTTATAGTCAGCAGTTAAAGACAAGAACCTGTTTAGCATAATCAAATGAATAAATACGGATAGAATGAGGAAAGGATCAAAAACTGAAGGATAAGACCATTCAATGTTAAAAAATTAGAGAAGAGAGAAAAAAAAAAAACAGAAAAGGAGACTGAGGTGGGGTAATTAGTGAGGTGGCAGACAAACAAATGAGCTTCCTGGGTGGCGCTAGTAGTAAAGAACCTGCCTGCCAATGCGGGAAACATAAGAGATGCTGGTTTGATTCCTGGGTTGGGAAGATCTCTTGGAAGACGGATGACCACCCACTCCAGTATTCTTGCCTGGAGAATCCCACGGACAGAGAAGCCTGGTGGGCTACAGTCCATAGGGTCACAAAGAGTTGGACACAACTGAAGTGACTTAGCATTCATACATGCAGGAAAACTAATAGATGTTGTGACCTGGCATCCAAGGAATATATTTTAAGGACTTTGGATGAAAAATGTCATCTGCCAAATCAGTAAACAAAGGACTGCAGGCATTAAGGTAGCAGTCACTGCAGCCACCCCCAACTGTGCACCCTAAGGAGATTCAGGATGGAGAAAAGCAGGATACAGGCCCTGGATAGCTAAGTTTGCTCATCAAAGGAACAATTTCAATGAGCCCAGACTCATGCATATTCCCAAATAGAGAAAAGTGATCAATTCAGTGAGTTATCTGGTTTTCTTTAATTAACAGTCATCTTTTGATGTTTCAACTACCTGGTTTTTGTTACAACACCATATATCCTGGCTCCTCCCATTACCTCTTTGAGCAGTTCCTCAGAGTCATCTGAAGAAGGGCTGTCTTCTAGGCTTAAGTCTTTAGAAAATCCACCATAAAACATAATTCTCAAATTTTAGTTTGTGCTTTTTTTTTCAATTGACAGGATACAGAATTCACCTTTGTCAAATTATGTTATAGGGATGGTAAAATAAAGACTGACAAGTTACCACTTTAGTAAGTAATGTGAAAGTTGTCAAGAATAGTTTTGGCTGAGCAATGAGGGCAAAATTCTACTGAAAATGGGCTATGAGAGAATTAGAAACAACATGTAAAGGGGATCTTTTCAGTTTTTCTATGAAGAATATTAGAGAAATGAAGTACTAGATAAAAAGGGAAAAGGGAGGATCATGAGGAGATTGCTTCAGTTTTTCCACACAAAAGAAATAGTATGTTTCCATGCTAATAGATAAATTCAGTGTAGAGTAAAAATCTTGTGATATAGGAGAGAGAAGGGAGAATTAATTCAGTTATTCTTTTTGAATATGCAATGTGATGGGATTAGGTTTAGTGAAGAGCAGAATGGATACATCCATGTGAGAAATGGAATAGTTCCTGCCTTATCAGTAAACAAAGGATGTCAGAGTCATCAACAACTGCAATCCACATGAATGGTTATGGTGAACTGGTGAACCCTGAGGAAACTCAGGATGTGAGAACACAGGAAACTGGTCCCATATAGCTGAGGTGCATATAAGAGGAATAACTTCAGTAAGCTCAGACTGTTGCATTTCCTCATACATAGAAAAGCACTAAATTCCTTAAATTGGGATATCTGGCTTTCTTTAATTAACAATTATCTTGTTGGACTATCTATCCTTTGTTGCAAAATATAACCTGGAATCCTCCTCAGCTCCTCAGAGAAGTTCTCTCAGGGTTACTTGAATTGCTGCCTCCTGGGTTTGAAGTGCTAAAAATTTCCTATGAATATGATGTAATTCTCAGCTTTTAGGTTGTGAATATTTTTTAGGTTGACATGAGTAATAATCAGAGTATATTGATCACAGACATTGATAGACTAGACTGCCAATTGCACAACTCCTGTATGTGACCCAACAGTGTATTCTGTAGAGTTTTGCTCTAATGAGTAGCATAAAATATGCATTTCAGCCTCTGGCATTGCTCACTGCAAAGTGGTTTTGGTAGTTGGATGTTGTGATGGTGGGAGCCTGTGGAATTCCTTTAGTGACTTTGTCAGCTGAGCAGGAGAAGTTCATCAGCTAGAAGTAGTGAGACTGGGCTGCCTGTTAGAGGAGTCAGTGGAATTTGTGAAACAGTCATTTAGGAAATCTGGACAAAGGAAGGATAGGATAATATCAGTGAAGCATGCATGCCTTGCTTGAAGCTAGTAAGCATGAATTTAGAGGAAGCTCACCAAACATTCTAGAGTGAGTTGCTCTAGACACATTCAGCTGTGTAGATATAGAAGCATAAAGTGTCTGTGTATTCGTATTTAACATAAAATGTAGATTTAAAAAGAGGATTTACTATATCTACAAATATTCCACTCCCCCCCAAAAAACAAACAAACTCTGCATACTCTCCTTCCCTACATGTATGGAAGTAATACATACTTCCTCTGTGCTCTCAATACTTTTAAGCTTCAATCAAGATTTAAGAGGAGCAACCATAGGAAGAAGAATATTTCTACTCTGTAGCCTATATTGGTCAAAATAACTTTGTTTAAAATCTTGGATCTTACATCAAAATTACTTTTGCATTAGGGAAACCCCCTACCTCCATTTGAACAAGGAGCATGCTTGCAGGTCAAAGTATTCTTTCTGAAATAGTGTTAGTGTTTATGATATACAACTCTTGATCTGTTATGGTAGAACTGCCTTTAGTCCCAAATAATAATTGACTTGTAAAACCCTGTCGATTTTTAAGTATAAATAATTCACTAGTTTCTTTTTTAAGGACCTTATTAATAGTTATCAAGACTTTTACAGGTTAAATTGTTTCCATCATCCACCACCCCCAAATTAAAGAAATGTTGGTGTTCTAACTCCAAACACATTAGAATATAAACTTATTTGGAAAGAAGGTCATTTTTAATGCAATTAGTAAAAGTTGAGAAGTGTTCATATTGAAACAGGGTGTGCCCCTAAATCCAATATGAGTGGTATATTCATAAGAATATAACTATTTGTGAAGACAGAGACATACAGGGAGCATTTCATGTGCTGAAAAGGCAACTGAAAATCAGAGAATGCCAAGGACTGATAGCCACCACCAGACACTGGGAAGAGGGAAGGAAGGGTTCCTGTGGATTTGCAAGGAAGTGGGGCCCTACTAACACCTTGATTTCTGTCTTCTAGCCTCCAGAAATATGCCACAATAATTTTTTTTGCTGTTTTAAACCACTCAAGTTGTTGTACTTGTTATGGCAGTCCAAGGATGTTAATGTAATGAACTAAAGAATTTTCAAAGTCAATGAGCTAAAGCTCCATCATTTGGTTGTTGTTTTTCAATTGCTAAGTTGCTTCTGAATTTTTGTTCCTCCATAGACTATAGCATGCCAAGCTCCTCTGTCCTCCACTATCTTGTGGAGTTTGCTCAAATTCACATCCACTGAGTCAGTGATGTTATCTAACCATCTCATCCTTTTGCCTTTAATCTTTCCCAGCATAAGGGTTTTTTTTCCCAGTGGGTTGACTCTCTGCATCAGTGGCCAAAGCTTTGGAGCTTCACCTTCAGCAACAATCCTCCCAATGAATATTCAGGGTTGATTTCCTTTAGGATTGAATTGGTTGATCTTGCTATCCAAGGAACTCACAAAAGTCTTCTCCAGCACCACAATTCAAAAGCATCAATTCTTTCGAAGAACTGGTTGACTACATGGACCTTTGCTGGCAAAGTGATGTCTCTGCTTTTTAATATGCTGTCTAGGTTTGTCGTAGCTCTCCTTCCAAGAAGCAAATGTTTTTTTAATTTCATGACTGCAGTCACCATATGCAGTGATTTTGGATGCCAAGAAAAGAAAATCTGTCACTGCTCCCACTTTTCCCCCTTCATTTCATGGCAAATAGAAGGGGTAAAAGCTCCATTAGTATCTCTGTCTATATATGCAGATGTTCCTTTATATGTGTGTGGTACAATTATTTGCCCAATCAATTTTTCCTTTCCTAACTATTAATGTGTTCTGTAGGAAACCACTTTATAGTCTGATATTAAGTTACTTCTGTTTGACTCTAGATTCTATTCTATCCCATTATAAATGTGACCTTAATTAACCTTGTAAAATGCATTGGATTTCAAGGATGGCTTCCTGAAAAGGATGCTACAATGCTATTCAATGATAACAAAATATCACTTCATAAAGCTATTTATAGAAAAGACCTCTGAATATTAAAAGCTTCCAATCACTTGAAATGTATATAAATATTGTAATAGAAATGTTATTTATTTTGATGTACAAAAAGTACATTCTTAAAGATAAAAGGACAAGCTTCCTTTTGAATAATGTTCATAGATAATAGTATGATAAAATTACAGCATAAAAAGAATTAAAAGTGTCCTTCAAATAAAATCAAAGGAATTTAAATTTAGCAAACTCCAGATACACTTATATTTTAAATTGGTAGAGTATTCCTACTCCAAAAATTCTTGCTGATTCAACTGCAAACAAATTTAGAATATATGGAGATGCATGTTTAATTTATATTTATATATGCTTTTCAGTATCAATTTTCTACACATTGAAAATTTTATGCACTATAATTCAGAAGGTTTTAATTAAATAAAAAACATTAAAAATCATCTAATGCACCACTTAGCAGAAGAATTTAAAATACTTGAGATTAAATTGTTTTCTTTGCCCATAGTTGACTCAGTACAGTTTGCAGAGCTAATAATGGATTTTTATTGAACTAATATATGTCCTGGATTGCAAGGATATCCAGCCAGTCAATCCTGAAGGAAATCAGTCCTGAATTGGAAGGACTCATGTTGAAGCTGAAACTCAAATACTTTGGCCATGGGAAGAGCCAGCTCATTGGAAAAGATCCTGATACAGGGGAAGATTGAAGACAGGAGAAGAAGAGGGCAACAGAGGATGAGATGGCTGGATGGCATCACCGACTTGATGGACCTGAGTTTGAGTAGGCTCCGGGAGTTGGTGATGGACAGGGAAGTCTGGCGTGCTGCAGTTTATGGGGTCCCAAAGAATCAGACAGGACTGGGCTACTGAACTGAACTTAACTGAATATATGTCAACTTTCTGTTAGGAGGACCACTATAGAAAGCTGTAATTTTTATATATTTTTTAAGTAGAGTAAAAGTTTGGAAATAATTTAAAGAAATGAAGGTCAATATATCAAACATAAATCTTACTCAGTATATAAATATTCAGACTGCTGTTTTCTCAATGGAATTTAAATCAAACTCCAAATAGCTTGATTACATTCAAATAAAATGACTTAATTTTATAGGATGTTTTATATCTTGCCATTTAATAAAAACATATTTTCTGCTTTTTATATCATATAGGTTTCTAGGAGAAAAAGAATAAAGCACTAAAAATATATCACTTAAAATTGAACATTCCCAAAGTGACAACTGTGATACAAACATATATTTGCTTCTTGAAAACATGAAGATAATACTTTGTATGTTAATTACTGAAAAATTGGTAAATGGAGATATTTTAAAGTTTTAAAAAAATCAGCTCATGGAGATAAACATTCTTAAACTAATAGCAGTACTTCCTGTCAATGTCCTATGTTATTAAATCTCCTTATACTGTAAGTTCATGACTGGTTGTTTCTATCATAAGGATGAGCCAGGAATTACAATTATTTGGATACTTAGCTTTTTCCCAATATTTTATTGCCACAATAATTCTATTGTGAATATACATATTACAAGTCTTTGGGCACCTTGGGATTAATTTCTAGAAGTGGAATTAAAGGTCAAAGAGCAAAAAATACTGCCAAATATTCCTGCAGAAGAAAAAGAGACTCTTAATTTAACTCAATAATGTCCTACTAAATGTACATTTACATGCTAAAAAAAGAATCACAGGAAAATAAGCATTCATGATTGATACTACCCTAAAATATCTGTAGTATGATTTATATTTCTAAGTACATTTTTCAATAGTTATCAGTTTAATACACAATAAAAAAATTCTAATTTGACCCTTCTTACATTTTTTTAGTTTGTAAGCAGTTTGTTATGTTGCCAAAAATTCTTCACATGTGTTATAATTATAGTAAATAAATTAGATATACCATTTCTCTAAAGAAGGAAATGTGAGTCATTTGCAATTTTTCAATATTATGAACAATCTTGCGCCTTTGTATATATAATTAAAAAAAAACTCACTGGCTAATAATAAATTCCAGCAAATGAGACACTGTCTCATAATATATGAACAATGTCAACAGATTTTCATGGTGGTGGTGATAGTGGTGGGTTTGCCAAACTGTCATGCAAATTTCAATTCACACAAGACTAAATTCTTATTCCAGGTTTTAAATATTCTTTCACCAACATTGGAATTTATGTACATAGGAGGAAATATCCAAGACCTTGGTGATGGACTATCAGGCTAAACTATCAGCCCCTACTTTTCTCTGAAGGTGGAAGTCAGTGAAAGTGTTAGTCACTCAGTCACATCCAAGTCTTTGTAACTCCGTAGACTGTCGCCTGCCAGGCTCCTCTGTCCATGGAGTGCTCATGGAATTGGAGTGGATAGCCATTCCCTTCTCCAGGGAATGTTCCAGATCCAGTGATTGAACCCAAGTCTCTTACATTGCGGGCAGATTCTTTATCATCTAAGCCACCAGGGAAACTATCATTCTATTGTTGATTTTAGAAAAATTCCTAAAGTATCGGTGTCTTGGTTTAATTATTCATAAAATGTTTAATACTCTAAACTTCACAGTGTTTTCTAAAATTCATTGTTAATTTATTAAAGCAAAACAGAGTTTTGCACATGTATACTTTACTAAATATACATTGGGACTAATTTTTTAAATCTTGCATAGTTAAGCTTTGAAATTTGTGATAAATCACTGAAAAGTAAAACATTACTTGCAGAAAAAAGTCAGATGTTTGCCATCCTTGTCACAGCACTATCAGTTCCCCACTCATCAAATTAGCTATCTTTTTTTGGCAACTTGTGAATGAGTGAAGTGAAAGTCACTCAATCATGTCCTATTCTTTGAGACTGTATAATCTATGGAATTCTTCAGGCCAAGATACTGGAGTGGGTAGCCTTTCCATTCTCCAGAGGATCTCGCAAATCCAGGGATCAAACCCAGGTCTCCTGCAATGCAGGCAGATTATTTCCCTGCTGAGCCACAAGGAAAGCCCAAGAATACTGGAGTAGGTAACCTATCCCTTCTCCAGTGGATCTTCCTTACCCAGGAATCTAACTGGAGTCTCCCGCATTGTAGGTGGATTCTTTACCAACTGAGCTATCAGGAAAGCTATTTATCATCAAATACAATAGTAATGGTTCACTGCATTAGTGTTAACTGACTTTGTTTTACATTAAAATTATTTTATCCTTTATTATGGAGAAATGGTAAGGATAATGTAAAGAAAACAAATTTAAAATAAACATTATAATTATGATTATATAATTACTTGAAAAGTCTAATCATAAAGTGTCATATTTAATAGCAAGATGTAGAATAGAATATTAAATTAAATCTGTCTTTGCATGTCATCAAATAGTTTTTATTTTGTTTTAAATTCCAGAAAGGAAAATAACAACCTGAATTCCAAATCCAGTAGATGCCAGGACTTAAATTTTCAGATTTACAAAGCTAATGCGATTTTTTTTTAAATTGTTGTCTTAACTTTTTTCTCCCTTTAATCACTGGTACAATACTTATCAGAGTTCTTATTTACTTACATCATTCATAGTTTAGTTTGTCTAGTCTGTTTTAAGAATTACAACAAGAAGATCAAAGTTTCTATAGACCTTTGGATTTAATAGTTTCCATTTATTTTCAAACATATCTTAAAACAATTTTGAGAAGGCTTTTGAGGTATGTACACACTTTATCTATGAGGATTTTATGCTTTTTCCATTTCTCTGAGGTTTTACTTGTCAGGGAAAAAATCATCAAATCAATTCTAATCTTCTAATTTAAGCTTCTTTCAGTTTCACAGAACTTTATTTTTTTTTCCTTAAGTAAATGAATATGCCGTGATGTTGGTTTTTAAATGATAATAATGCATGTGGTTTGATGAACTGTCCAACTGCAGAACATAGGACTTCCTCTATCCTGAGGAATTTAGTTCTAGTATTACCTTTTTCATCAATTCTCCATTAATACTGCTTTTTATGACAGAATTCATCTATATCTTGGATCTCTGCTAGCTATTAATCAAGTAGATCCTCTTTTACTCTTTTCTGAACTATTTTATTATATTTGATGTAGAAAATATTATTATTTCCTTTTTAATATTTTAGGCATTTATGATTCTTCATTCATTTAACTCGTTAATTTTTATACAATATTATATTTAATATTATTTTAAAACTGCTTCATGAAATATAAGGATAGAATGTGTTTGAATCTCTATTCAGCCTTAAAATTCCTATACCTATAAATCTTTACAAAAAATCTTAGCTCAATTTACTACAAATGCATATTTATGGTAAAATAAAAATAATGCATTAAAATAAATAGTAGAAGTTTATTTTCTTGATCCAACTCACAGTTCCATTTCAGGGTACTAATATACACTTACAGTTTGAATATTGAATCTGCCATGAGTTGGTCCTCATAAGATCTGAGATCATATTTCAGTAACTAGCTTACATAAATATTTTGTTCACACTACATTTTAATTTTATAAATATCACAGTGGCAAATTACTTAACCCTAGATACTGTTAATGGGGAAGGAAATGGCACCCCATCCCAGTACTCTTGCCTGGAAAATCCCATGAACGAGGACCCTGGTGGGCCGCAGTCCATGGCGTCGCTAAGAGCCGGACACGACTGAGCGACTTCACTTTCACTTTTCACTTTTATGCATTGGAGGAGGAAATGGCAACCCACTCCAGTGTTATTGCCTGGAGAATCCCAGGGACAGGGGTGCCTGGTGGGCTGCCGTCTATGGGGTCGCACAGAGTCAGACACAACTGAAGCGACTTAGCAGCAGCAGCAGCAGATACTGTTAAATATATCAGGTTGGTTTTAAATACAGTATCTTGCTTTAAAATTCTTGCTAACAAGTAAACACCACCAATTGAACTATCTTTTTGAAATGATTCTCAGTTACTCTGTGTTGAATTGATTCTGTGTTGAACTGATTCTGTGTTGAACCTTAGGTGACAAAAGCAAGAGCCTTTACCCAGTCTAATGTAGAAGCCCAATATGTCTCTAAATAAAGGCATGCCATCACACAATGGCCCTCAAAGAATGGCACAGACAGGCAGATAGACTATACATCAATAAAATTAAGGTATATAAATGAAAGGATCAATGCTCATATTTTCATGATAGCTTTTTTTCAACTTTAAATGATTTTATTTTAGAAAAGAGAATGTAATTGACAAATTACATGTGTAAGTTCATTCTATATTAATTTATTATTCTATTTTTAAGAGTTAGGGCAAATTACTTTTCAAAATCTCTTGTGTTCTTTTTGACTATCCAGAAATTTATAATAAACAACTCTTAACTGGATATGTAAAAATAAATAAAGAAAGAAAACAACAAAACTACTAATGCAACAAGTACATGGAATATAATGTAGAGTACAATGAAAACAAATAGTAGTCATTATAGCACAAAGGCAGACTCACCCTAGAAATTCAAGACAAATCTATGTATCAATTACTGATATATGAAGGACATTCCAACAAAGAACGCAGCACATCATATAGCTTACTTTTAGAGATACATATGTATAGTAGAGGTCTTCCCACATGGCTCAGTGGTAAAGAATCCACCTGCAATGTAGAATCCTAGGTTCACACCCTGGGTTGGGTGTGAACCTTCTCATCCCTTGGAGAAGGAAATGGCAACCCACTCCAGTATTCTTATTTGGAAAATCTCATGAATAGAGGAGCTTGGTGGTCTACAGTCCATGCAGTCACAAAGAGTTGGACAAGACTGAGCAACTGATCACAAACACACACACATATATATAGTTGAAGCAAAATATATTAACAATATACATTTCTATTAATTCTGTCTTGCTGGTAAGTGACATGTTGGTATAACCATGTCCTGAGAACTAGAAACACAGTATTTACAAGAAAATCTCTCCCACTTTTCAAAAGCAGATGTAATACTTGGAATTATTTTTTTATAGTGATGTTGTAATTTTACCTGAAGTATAAAATTGCTTGGTGTCAGAATATAGAATTCTAAAACTAATACAGAATTAATTTGATTTGTCTAAATTACCAATGATATTATCATTTTTGGAGCAGTAGTAACTTGGTCAAAGGAACTCAAAAGTGGTGTTTATATTTGATTATAACATAATTTCTGATCAATATTATGTGGCAGAGAATTGAATCATAAATGGTATATATTATCAAAGGACACTGTTTTACTGCTTTACGCAAAGATGTATTACTGCTTTATCTCCCCCCTCTTCTTTGCTTTTGTTCCTGGGATAACACAGAGCCCCATTTATCTGATGTCAGGAAATTGTTTATATTTTTATTTTATAAAATATTCACAAAAATGATGTTTGAGGGTTGTAAATATAAATGGTTTACATATCAGATCAGATCAGTCGCTCAGTCGTGTCCGACCCTTTGCGACCCCATGAACCGCAGCACGCCAGGCCTCCCTGTCCATCACCAGCCCCCGGAGGTCCCTCAGACTCGCATCCATCGAGTCAGTGATGCCATCCAGCCATCTCATCCTCTGTCGTCCCCTTCTCCTCCTGCCCTCAATCCCTCCCAGCATCAGAGTCTTCTCCAATGAGTCAACTCTTCACATGAGGTGGCCAAAATACTGGAGTTTCAGCTTTAGCATCATTCCTTCCAAAGAAATCCCAGGGCTGATTTCCTTCAGAATGGACTGGTTGGATCTCCTTGCAGTCCAAGGGACTCTCAAGAGTCTTCTCCAACACCACAGTTCAAAAGCATCAATTCTCTGGCGCTCAGCCTTCTTCACAGTCCAGCTCTCACATCCATACATGACCACAGGAAAGACCATAGCCTTGACTAGGCGAACCTTTGTTGGTAAAGTAATGTCTCTGCTTTTGAATATGCTATCTAGCTTGGTCATAACTTTCCTTCCAAGGAGTAAGCGTCTTTTAATTTCATGGCTGCAGTCACCATCTGCAGTGATTTTGGAGCCCAGAAAAACAAAGTCTGACACTGTTTCCACTGTTTCCCCATCTATTTCCCATGCAGTGATGGGACCAGATGCCATGATCTTCGTTTTCTGAATGTTGAGCTTTAAGCCAACCTTTTCACTCTCCACTTTCACTTTCATCAAGAGGCTTTTTAGCCCCTCTTCACTTTCTGCCATAAGAGTGGTGTCATCTGCATATCTGAGGTTATTGATATTTCTCCCAGCATTCTTGATTCCAACTTGTGTTTCTTGGTTTACATATATCATTCAATATTTATAGTTTTCACCGTTTTTTGTTTGTTTGTTTACCTTTTTTCCCACAGGTACAGTACACTTTCTCTTTAAAAGAAATAAAAGCCAGGATAAAGGCCTCATTTTTTCAACAATATAGAAGCATTTAGCAATACTTAGGAAAGCAACGTACTTGTAAGTAGAATATGAAACATTGATTACAGCATTATTAAACATTAAGACAAACAGAAAAGTACATATACGAAGTACAGAGTGATTTTATTTCATAATATTATCAACAATAAACTTTATTTTATTTACCACTTTTGAAGCTATCTTTAAAAATATGAATAAAATAAGATCGCTTTGCCTATACATCCTTAAAATGTTATTGCTTGTGCTGTAACTCTCAATCACTAAATTTCCAAGAGCTTAAAATATAATATTTTGGCTTAAATAATATCTTATTAATTAAAAGTTATTTATTGGATATAGAACAATGAAAAATCTATAATCTATTATAAAGTTTTTTGACTATAATAACATGTTAAGCACAAAATACAGATGTTGGAACTGGTAAAGTTAGGGATTGGTAAAACACAGTACAGTCTCTTCCTATATTCTGTTGGAGGAGGTAATCAAAGGGAGGTAACCACTGGTTGATTCTTGATGTGGATTAGGACAATGGGAGAGATCAATCTTCATCCTTTTCCCTATATTTGGAATGTACACTCTGTCTACTATACTCACACTGGGAGCTATTTCAAGAACACATCCTTGAGAGAGTAAAGTGTAGTTGAAATGATCTGAGTACCTTTACTAAGCCCAGTTAAAGCCTCTTTATAAACTTTAAAGATTTGGCAGGTGAATGCAGAGATCAACTACTATTGTGACCTCTCAAGACAAACCTAGTAAGTTTCTGTTGATTTCTCCTTTTATAGCTGTTAGCATTCACCTTAAATATTGAGGTGCTTCTATGCTAGTAGCGTATATATTTTCACTTGTTATAACTTCTTCTTGTGTTGATCCCTTGATCAATATATAGTGTCCCAAGGAGTACGTCAAGGCTGCATATTGTCACCATGTTTATTTAACTTATATGCAGAGTACATCATGAGAAATGCTGGACTGGAAGAAACAGAAGTTGGAATCAAGATTGCTGGGAGAAATATCAATAACCTCAGATATGCAGATGACACCACCCTTATGGCAGAAAGTGAAGAGGGGCTAAAAAGCCTCTTGATGAAAGTGAAAGTGGAGAGTGAAAAGGTTGGCTTAAAGCTCAACATTCAGAAAACGAAGATCATGGCATCTGGTCCCATCACTGCATGGGAAATAGATGGGGAAACAGTGGAAACAGTGTCAGACTTTGTTTTTCTGGGCTCCAAAATCACTGCAGATGGTGACTGCAGCCATGAAATTAAAAGACGCTTACTCCTTGGAAGGAAAGTTATGACCAAGCTAGATAGCATATTCAAAAGCAGAGACATTACTTTACCAACAAAGGTTCGCCTAGTCAAGGCTATGGTCTTTCCTGTGGTCATGTATGGATGTGAGAGCTGGACTGTGAAGAAGGCTGAGTGCCGAAGAATTGATGCTTTTGAACTGTGGTGTTGGAGAAGACTCTTGAGAGTCCCTTGGACTGCAAGGAGATCCAACCAGTCCATTCTGAAGGAGATCAATCCTGGAATTTCTTTAGAAGGAATGATGCTAAAGCTGAAACTCCAGTATTTTGGCCACCTCATGCGAAGAGTTGACTCATTGGAGAAGACTCTGATGCTGGGAGGGATTGCGGGCAGGAGGAGAAGGGGACGACAGAGGATGAGATGGCTGGATGGCATCACTGACTCGATGGATGCGAGTCTGAGTGACCTCCGGGAGCTGGTGATGGACAAGGAGGCCTGGCGTGCTGCGGTTCATGGGGTCGCAAAGAGTCGGACACGACTGAGCGACTGATCTGATCTGATCTTTGTCTCTTGTTATAGCCTTTATTTTAAAGTCTAATTTGCCTGAAATGAATATTGCCACACCAGCTTTGTTTTGAATTTCATTTACATGGAATACCTTTCCCCATTCCCTCACTTTCAGTCTGCATGTGTCGCTAGATCTAAAGTGGATCTCTTGAATGCAACATATATAAGGATAAATTTTCTACTTTATTTAACCTGCCTCCTACCAATCAGGAGTTATCTGCCTTTTTCTTGGGTCTCTTTCTATTCTTCATGTATAGGGGCAGATTTTACCCAGGAAGCTCCTGAGATGGCTAACCAATACTTCAGCAATAGGCGAACCATGAACTTCCAGACATTCAAGCTGGTTTTTGAGAAGACAGAGAAATCAGAGATAAAATTGCCAACATCTGCTGGATCATCGGAAAACGCCAAGAGAGTTCCAGAAAAACATCTATTTCTGTTTCATTGACTATGCCAAAGCCTTTGATTGTGTGGATCACAATAAACTGTGGAAAATTCTGAAAGAGATGGGAATACCAGACCAACTGATCTGCCTCTTGAGAAATTCCTATGCAGGTCAGGAAGCAACAGTTAGAACTGGACATGGAACAACAGACTGGCTCCAAATCAAGAAAGGAGTACGTCAAGGCTGTATATTGTCACCCTGCTTATTTAACTTATATGCAGAATACATCATGAGAAACGCTGGGTAGATGAAGCACAATCTGGAATCAAGAATGCCTGGAGAAATATCAATATCCTTAGATATGCAGATGACACCACCCTTATGGCAGAAAGTGAAGAAGAACTAAAGAGCTTCTTGATGAAAGTGAAAGAGGAGAGTGAAAAAGTTGGCTTAAAGCTCAACAATCAGAAAACGAAGATCATGGCATCTGGTCCCATCACTTCATGGCAAATAGATGGGGAAACAATGGAAACAGTGGCTGACTTTATTTTTCTGGGCTCCAAAATCACTGCAGATGGTGACTGCAGCCTTGAAATTAAAAGACACTTGCTCCTCAGAAGGAAAGTTATGACCAACGTAGATAGCATATTCAAAAGCAGAGACATTACTTTGCTAACAAAGGTCCATCTAGTCAAGGCTATGGTTTTTCCAGTAGTCATGTATAGATGTGAGAGTTGGACTATAAAGAAAGCTGAGTGCCAAAGAACTGATGTTTTTGAACTGTGGTGTTGGAAAAGACTCTTGAGAGTCCCTTGGACTGCAAGGAAATCTAACCAGTCCATCCTAAAGGAGATCAGTCCTGAGTGTCTATTGGAAGGACTGATGTTGAAGCTGAAGCTCTAATACTTTTGCCACCTGATGCAAAGATCTGACTCATTTGAAAAGACCCTGATGCTGGGAAAGATTGAAGATAGGAGGAGAAGGGGACAACAGAGGGAGGTGGTTGGATGGCATCAGTGACTCAATGAACATGAGTTCCAGTAAACTCTGGGAGTTGGTAATGGACAGGGAGGCCTGGTGGGCTGTGGTCCATGAGGTCACGAAGAGTTGGACATGACTTAGTGACTGAACTGAAGTGAACTGAACATACAAGATTCATAATCAAATAGTAAGTCCATATTTGTACACTCAGACCATGAATAATATGATTGTTTGAACAGAAGAATGAATGTTTCTAGGTGGGAGAAATCTGGAAAGTCTCCACAGATATTATAAATTTTGATCTAAGTCATCAGTATATATTGTTGTAATATATGGATGAAACACATTTGTCGCAATATATGGATGAAATATATTTGTTGCAACATATGAATGAGACTTAGTTGCATCCATGGATATCCTGATTAAGAATTATAATTATTTAACTTTTTACATAGATGTTTCATAGTATTCCTGTTTCTGCTAATACAGGTAGAGCCAAAGTAGGTGTATATGCCAAGCATATACATAGTGATAGTTCTTGAGACTTGGTATATATCACTGTATTAACCTAAAGACTACTATAATCAGTGATTCTTACAGAACCTGTAAAATTTCCTTTTTATATTTTCTCTCCACTGTTTTCCTGGTAAATTAATCTCACCTAAAGATCAAATTGCCAACATCCGCTGGATCATGGAAAAGGCAAGAGAGTTCCAGAAAAACATCTATTTCTGCTTTATTGACTATGCCAAAGCCTTTGACTGTGTGGATCACAATAAACTATGGAAAATTCTGAAAGAGATGGGAATACCAGACCACCTGATCTGCCTCTTGAGAAATTTGTATGCAGGTCAGGAAGCAACAGTTAGAACTGGACATGGAACAACAGACTGGTTCCAAATAGGAAAAGGAGTAGGTCAAGGCTGTATATTGTCACCCTGTTTATTTAACTTACATGCAGAGTACATCATGAGAAATGCTGGACTGGAAGAAATACAAGTTGAAATCAAGATTGCTGGGAGAAATATCAACAACCTCAGATATGCAGATGACACCACCCTTATGGCAGAAAGTGAAGAGGAACTAAAAAGCCTCTTGATGAAAGTGAAAGTGGAGAGTGAACAGGTTGGCTTAAAGCTCAACATTCAGAAAATGAAGATCATGGCATCTGGTCCCATCACTGCATGGGAAATAGATGGGGAAACAGTGGAAACAGTGTCAGACTTTGTTTTTCTGGGCTCCAAAATCACTGCAGATGGTGACTGCAGCCATTAAATGAAAAGACGTTTACTCCTTGGAAGGAAAGTTATGACCAACCTAGATAGCATATTCAAAGCAGAGACATTACTTTGCCAACAAAGGTTCGCCTAGTCAAGGCTATGGTCTTTCCTGTGGTCATGTATGGATGTGAGAGCTGGACTGTGAAGAAGGCTGAGCGCCAGAGAATTGATGCTTTTGAACTGTGGTGTTGGAGAAGACTCTTGAGAGTCCCTTGGACTGCAAGAAGATCCAACCAGTCCATTCTGAAGGAGATCAGCCCTGGGATTTCTTTGGAAGGAATGATGCTAAAGCTGAAACTCCAGTATTTTGGCCACCTCATGCGAAGAGTTGACTCATTGGAGAAGACTCTGATGCTGGGAGGGATTGCGGGCAGGAGGAGAAGGGGACGACAGAGGATGAGTGATGCCATCCAGCCATCACTGACTCGATGGGTGTGAGTCTGAGTGACCTCTGAGAGCTGGTGATGGACAGGGAGGCCTTGTGTGCTGCGGTTCATGGGGTCGCAAAGAGTCGGACACGGCTGAGTGACTGAATCTCCTATTGCTGCTGCAGCTGCTAAGTTGCATCAGTCATGTCTGACTTTGTGCAACCCCGTAGACGGCAGCCCACCAGGCTCCCTGTCTCTGGGATTCTCCAGGCAAGAACACTGGAGTGGGTTCCCATTTCCTTCTCCAATACATGAAAGTAAAAAGTGAAAGTGAAGTTGCTCAGTCGTGTCCAACTCTTCGCAACCCCATGGACTGCAGCCCACCAGGCTCCTCCATCCATGGGACTTTCCAGGCAAGAGCACTGGAGTGTGTTGCCATTGCCCTCTCCGAATCTTCTATTAGGATAGCTTTATTGCTGATTAAGTATCTTCATATACTTATTCAGATATAAAACAAAAAATACTTTATTCAGATATAAAAATGAAGATTGACATGAAAAATAAGCAATCTATATGTCAATCTTTCAAATATAAAATTAATTGAAAAACAGCAGGTAACTATCTGTGTGTGTGATATTTTATCAATTAAAGAAATTTACTGAAATATATGGAAAAGACAAAAGAAACAAAAGGTGGAACATTGATCATCCTATTCTCATGCTGTTTCTTTTGTGACATAAACATATGACTAAATATTTATATTGAATTCAATATATTACATTTTATTTTATTTATTTATTTATTTTTTGTTACTATAATACAAGACTTTATTTTTTTTTTTTTTCAGTTTCTAACCTGGAGAGACAGTTCTCTGATTGGTTTATTTTATTTTATTTTATTTATTATTATTATTTTTTTTTTTAATTTTTCTTAACTTTACAATATTGTATTACTTTTACTATACATCAAGATGGATCCACCACCAGAATACATGTGTTCCCCATCCTGAACCCTCCTCCCTCCCCCCTTCCCACACCATCCCTCCAGGTCATCCCAGTGCTCCAGTCCCAGGCATCTGTTATAGGGCATCGTACCTGGACTGACTCGTTTCAGATATGATATTATACATATTTCAATGCTATTCTCCCCAATCGTCCCACCCTCTCCCAGTCCCAGAGTCCAAAAGTCTGTTCTATACATCAAAACCACTATGAGACACCATTACACGCCAGTCAGAATGGCTGCGATCCAAAAATACACAAGCAATAAATGCTGGAGAGGGTGCGGAGAGAAGGGAACCCTCTTGCACTGTTGGTGGGAATGCAAACTAGTACAGCCACTATGGAGAACAGTATGGAGATTCCTCAAAAAACTGGGAATAGAACTGCCTTATGACCCAGCAATCCCACTGCTGGGTATACACACTGAGAAAACCAGAATTGAAAGAGGCACGTGTACCCCAATGTTCATAGCAACACTGTTTACAATAGCCAGGACTTGGAAGCAACCTAGATGTCCATCCACAGATGAATGGATAAGCAAGCTGTGGTACATATACACGATGGAGTATTACTCAGCCATTAAAAAGAATACATTTGAATCAGTTCTAATGAGGTGGATGGAACTGGAGCCTATTATACAGAGTGAAGTAAGCCAGAAAGAAAAACACAAATACAGTATACTAACGCATATATATGGAATTTAGAAAGATGGTAACAATCACCCTGCTTATGAGACAGCAAAATATATTACATTTTAAATAAACTATTTGTTATTCTATACACTTTGTATTTTATCCTACAAATCAGAATCATTTTATATGTACATGCTACTAAAAGGCAAACATATTAACTTATTTCTTAACTTCAACATTTGCATTTTTATGAATATTTACTTTATTATTTGAGTTAAAATTCAAAAATAAACAAAAATAATGCTAAGAAACATACAGAAATGAACAAGAGAGAAGGGATAGTTTTGATATGGATGATATTTCTGTGGATAATTTAATGACAAACATCAGAAAATATTTTGTATTAGAAACCGAACAATATTAATTTCAAGAAGGAAGGACAAAGTTATTTCCAATATCTCTTATGCTTTATATATTTCAGTAACAAATTAAATTGGAATATTACCATGACAGTAATATTGTCACTATGGGCTAATATTGACTAATAGCATAGACTAATAACATTATTTAACAATTCTGAGAAAATGAAATTTTACAGAAATATATGGCTTTTACTTTTCATTATTCTTTCCATTTTGTATTCAATAAAACAAGCTCAAATTATATAACTTACACACAATGATTTAATCTTGTTAATTAGTTATGCCAAGGATTTTATTCTATAAAATAGTGTTTAAGCAATATTAGATGGAAAGACATTCCTTACTTCTTTTCAAAATGTGCTTTTCTTGCTTAACAGTCCCGATGTTTTATAGTTCTGCATCGGTTTTAACAGTAGTATAAGAAATTAGGAATTCTTATTGCCTTATAAAATTAGTTAAGCCAACGATACACAGTTAAATGCTGTTAGTTCATGACTGAATGAGCCTCTGGGGCTAACTTGTGGGTACCAACTGTCTGCTTGCTTGTTCACTTTTTACTGTGCTATGTGCTTGAAATATACTTGTTTGTCTGAGCAATATTTAGTGGCATATGGAAAATTAAAAACGAAACAAAATGCAGTGAAAAATATAGGCAGCTAGTATGGATTACAAAATGGTCTCATCCACTTTTGTGCCGCTACTTCAGTCAAACTGGTTGTTTCACAATCACTGTACACTTCTTGTAACTTTCCTACTTTGGAAAATGTCATTTTTGGTCTTTCAATATTTCTCTTGGAGGAACTTGTCCCTGTTTATCTAAATCTTTCCATACTGAATAGATCATGCCAATTGTCACTGTTAATGAAGACTTTCTTTATAAAAACTCTTTCTTAGATCTGAAATTTTATGACCTACATCCTATATTTCTCACCATTCACTACCATGTGGTAATTCTCCACTGTTTAAGCAAACAGACTCTCATTTTGGGTCCATTTTCCACCAGCCTGTTTTTCTATCATCACCAGTAACAAGAGAATTTTGAATCAGTCCTTAATGCTGTAGAATTATTTTACAATCTTTAAATACGTACTCCAAGCTACACAGAGAAAATGAAAACCATCAAAATAGAACTTGCTATGGATCTACTTATGCACCTGCATTCAAATTCATTTTCTCTCTGTCTTTTCAGACACATTTCTGATATGTTTCTCTAAATGCTTAACTATTTTTATTATTCATAAAACTTTAATTAATTCTACCAAATTGTCATTATTTCATCTCTAAGTCATGTCCAACTCTTTGTGACCCAAGGATGGTAGCCCACCAGGCTTCTCTGTCCATGGGATTTATGAGGCAAGAATACTGGAGTGGGTTGCCATTCCCTTCTCCAGTGGATCTTCCTGACCCAGGGATCAAACCTGGGTCTCCTGCATGGCAAGCAGATTCTTTACCAACTGAGCCACCAGGAAAGCCCTTATCACTGAACTACCTACCAAATAAAATTTCCTTTTTTAATGTCACTATATTCCCTTACATTTTCTCGTATTTGCTCTCATCTATGTTTTATTATTTATTAGTTACTTTTAACACTGTAAACATAGTTAAGAATATCTACTAAGCAGAACTGAGAAAAGTAAAATAAACTAGAGAAAACTACATGTTATGAATATTGGTGGATCTTTCTTTCCAGTCTAATTTCTACACAAGCAGAATAATATGCAAATTTTTAAAATAATATTTAGTGAAAACTTTACTTTTGTTGACTTTAAAAAAGGACAACAGGCTCAAAATGCAGTCACATTCTGAGCTCCCCATCAACAAATCAAAATTTAACTTAATTATACTTGAGGATCTTCCAGAAATGGAACATTAAATCAGTCATTTGGAATCTCCTGACCAGCACTAGCTAGGTAATTTTCTTGAATCCCCTTAATGAAAGTAATCTTCTAATTACCTGCATTTTTACCAGTACAATTTCCTTGTTTTCACTTTTTTTTTTTTGCCTGTAAGTTTTTCATTCTGCATAGCTCCGGGGAGCTCCTTCCTATCTGCTAGACTGAGTCCTTCCCAATTGAAATCAAATTTGTGCTTAAATAAAATCGTGAATTTTGTAATATGATTCAGTTTATCTTTTATATTTTTGATACAGATTGTTGTATTTTGGCTGTCATATGTGCATGCTCAGTTGCTACAGTCTTTGTGACCTCCAAAGATTCTTTGTAACCCCAAGAACTATAGCCTGCCAAGCTTCTATGTCTATGGGCTTATCCAGCAAGAATACTGGAGTGGGTTGCCTGACTAGGCAATTCCTTCCTCTCTTTTTCTAGATTCTTTGTGGATCAATTAAAAAAAAAAAAAAGTTATACCCTTGATATCCTTTCCTTTACTGTTTATTTCCTTGTATCCCAACAATTTTTCAAAATAAAGCAAAACAAGTAAATGTCCTTTTCCTTTTGATTTTCTCTTACATCTCTATGATTTATTGCATTACTAAATTTCTTCCATGAGCTTTCTCTGTTATGAATTCCCTTTTTCATATGTCACGAACTTGCAGTAGACTTAAACATAAATTCTCTTAGCTACAGCTCCTGAAAAAGATGTTCTTTCAAATGTCACTATTGACCTCAGTTTGAAAATATAATTAATTTTTTATCCATTTTCATGATTTTTAGTCGTCTAGCACATTCCTTGACCTGGCTATTATTTTGCCCTTAATACTGTATCATTAACCACTGTATTAGTCAGGATTCTCTGGAAAAACATAAATAGATA
The DNA here is from genome assembly GCA_935064755.1 of Tragelaphus eurycerus. NCBI lineage: Eukaryota > Metazoa > Chordata > Mammalia > Artiodactyla > Bovidae > Tragelaphus > Tragelaphus eurycerus. The sequence continues at coordinate 521,293 of CAKXYN010000292.1, forward strand.
AAGATCTATCTATCTATACAGAGAAATTTACTTTAAGCAAGTGGTTCATGCTTAGAGGCAAACAAGTCTGAAATATACGGTGTAAGCAGACAGGCTAGAAGTTCAGACAAGAGTTGATGCAATCGAGTTTGAGATCCAAAAAGTAGGTCAGCCAGGATGGAAACTCAGATGTGTCTATGTTGCAGTACTGAGGAAGAATTCCTTTTTTAAGGTTTAAGAAAACTCTTTACTCTTAAGATTTTTCAACTGATTGGGTGAGGTCAATCTATATTAAGGAGGGTAACCTGCTTTATTTCAAGTCTAGTGATTATAATAAATGTTCAGTTCAGTTCAGTCGCTGGATCATGTCGAACTCTTTGCAACCCCATGGACTGCATCACGCCAGGATTCCCTGTCCATTACCAACTCCTGGAGTTTACTCACACTCATGTCTGTTGAGTAGGTGATGCCATCCAATCATCTCATCCTCTGTTATTCCCTTCTCCTCCAGTCTTCAATCTTACCCAGCATCAGGGTCTTATAATAATAAATGTTCATCACATCTAAAAAAATGCCATACAACATATAGACTGAATTTGACCAGTCAATTGATCATCTCAATCCAGCCAAGTTGACACATAAAAATTATCACAGTAACTAACAGATTTTTCTCTTGTATCTCTATACATCTCTTTTTCATTGGTTCTGTTTATTAATTTTTCTCTTTAATACTTTTATCAATTTTCACTATTTATTCCTCTTTTTTTAACCTAATTGTTATCTCTAGAAAAATTTTCTACTTACTTTGTTTGAAATGTTACTCTGCAGATACCTCACACATCTATTTTTCTAGCAATAATCATTTCCTTAAACTCTGTAATATTTAACTGAATATTTTGAAAGGTCTATGTGGATAACCCATGAATCCTCATAAGATAAACAGGTCTAAATTATGTAATAACCTATTATTATTAGCAATAGCCTATTTTTTTCTGGTTCTAGTAACTCAAAGATAGATTTGAAAATATAACACTTTACACAAAACTTTTCAGTCATTTTGCATAACAATCAGTGATTAGAGAATATTTACTACTTGTCCTTAGTCTATTTTTCAGCCACATTTTTATACCTCCTAAAAAGACTCATTACCAGAATTCACTGTGTGATTCACAGTGTTATTTGGAATATTGTTTCTTTACCCAAGCTTCTTAGTATGTTACTTATTAAACAAAATATTATTTATCCAGTATCAAATGTTAGTTACTTTGTGTCTCCCTTAACATCTTGCTCACCTATTGGCACACAATCACACAGTATAACATGCAGCCAGTGTAAATCTAAAACAAAGATCAACTAGAGGTCAGTAAATGCTGAAATCAATAGCATTTAGATGTCTTTTGAGATATGTTTATAATATTAGAAAATATTGTGTTGAACAAAAAGTTCATTCAGATTTTTCTGCAACATCTGATGGAAAAGACCAAACAAATATTTTGGCCAACTGAATACAAAGAGGTCAATAGTAAAGAAGTTGTGAGTAAAGTTTGCAATATATAAAATATATTTGGTATAAAATATTAGTCTGCAAAATGCTGGTCTGAGATTTACTGAGATGGAAAATAGCAAAATGATTAGCTTACATGTCACACAAATTAATGGGTTTGTGTCCTTTTTGAACATGAAATAAATTACACTCTGAATTCATCCACATGTGATCTCACCGTTTGAGTTGATCAGGATTAACCAGTTCTCAAAAATCAAAGGTCACAAGTTAGAATAATAAAATACATTTTAAACAGTTGTGTCAGAAAATCTTCAGCATGTATGTTAAATTAAGATTTTCAAATCAGATGAGTAAACAAAAATATAAAGGAAAAAGTGAAAATGAGATAAAACTAATACCAACTTTCATGAAAATGTCTTTGAAATACTGACCTGCAAAATATAAGATTTTCATGAATTAACTGAGTAAACTGCTTTATAATATTTTTGCTCAAATCTAATTAAGAAATCATGTTCTAGTTTTATCTTAATTGTCTATGTTTATTTTTGCATACAGAAAATTTTACATACATTTTTAACTATTGAAGATAATTTCAGTATTTTCAATTTAACAGCAATCCTTTGATAAGGATAGAAAGATAAGGCTTCTTTAAAATTAAGCTGAATTGATGTTTTAATATATTTTGTACAGTATGAAACCTATGACATACCTATGACATATGGTATGTTTCTCTTGTATATATAATCTTTTGTTCCATTAGTTTTAATTTATATTTTTTAAGCAGAGAATAGATAAAATGAGAAATACACTAATTTTAATTTAAATAGGGGATTCAAATTAGAATTACATGATACAAAATTATAATCTTAAATACTTGAGTAAGCAGCTAACTAGTGATTCTAATAAATATTTGAACACTGATATCATGAATGAGAAAATAAATGTTTTTACCCAATAATAAATTTAACACATGGTTTTTAACACCTTTGCCAGAAATTATTCAATATGCATAATCCATTTAATTAATGTTGAAATAAAAGTTGTTGCATTTTACATTTTCTAAAAAGTTCAACAAGTTATGATAAATCTCTGGATTGGGGGATTTAGATGTTTGGGAATAAGTTAAATTTTTTTTTTTAATTTTATTGGTGTATAATTGATTTACAATGTTGTGTTAGTTTCAGGTGAACAGCAAAGTGAATCATTTATGTTCTATGTTTAGTTGCTCAGTCCTATCTGACCTCTGTGACCTCTATGGATTGTAGTGCACCAGTCTCTTCTGTCCATTCTCCAGGCAAGAATACTGGAGTGGGTTGCCATGCCCTCCTCTAGGGGATCTTCCCAACCCAGGGATCAAACCCAGTACTCTTGCATTGCAGGCAGATTCTAGAATCAGTTATACATATGCATATATCCACTCACTTTTACATTATTTTCCCTCCCATACAGGCTATTGAGTAGTTTCCTGTGCTATACAGTAGACTCTGATTAGTTACCTGTTTTATGTATGCTGCTGCTTCTAAGCCGCTTCAGTCGTGTCCAATTCTGTGCGACCCCGTAGACGGCAGCCCACCAGGCTCCACCGTCCCTGGCATTCTCCAGGCAAGAACACTGAAGTGGGTTGTTTTATGTATAGTAATGTGTATATGCCCATCACAATCTTCCAATTTATCCCTCTCTCCTCTTACTCCCTGGTAACCATAACTATTTATATTTGTAACTCTATTTCTTTTTTTTTTTTTTTTTTTTTTTTTAATTTCCTTATTCAGTAGTGTCTTATTAAATGTCAAATTTAGGCCCTGATACTTCTAGCTACATCAAGCTGTACAAGGTCCTGTTGTTACACACTTTAATTCCTTCATTCTACCTCAAAGAATGAAGTAGGATGATATGAATGTGTTTTGGAAATCATATTTTTATTGGTCATCACATAGTCTCTCTATTGGGATCTCCCTCACACTTCTCTTTGGCTCTATTAGGATTCTTTTGTAGGCAATCTCCTTATCTTTCTTCATGTCTACATGATAATTTAAACTCTAGTCTTTCTTCCTTGTACTAAGGAACTCATGTGAGAAATGGACATGGCAGAAAGAAGTGGTACACAGTTACCTACACTAAGCAAAAAGAGCTCTAAATTCGATATAGTGTTGGTCAAAAAAAAAAAAAACACTCAGAATTATCAGAGGTTTTAAAGCAAAACAATGTGCAATGTCTATCTGAGTATGTTCTTCTATGAGTCTTTAATTTATTGAGTGACTGAGTATAATTCATGTATTATACTGAAATATATTATCCCAGTTCTGGAGAAGAAATAAAAGGCTAATGAAATATTACACTTCTTTCAAGTCACAACAAAAAATCCAAATATTTTGTCATGCAAAAACATGTCAAATTTTAGCCATGAAGCCATTAACATTATAATTGTAAAATTGCATGTCTTTGTGGCAGATGGGTTTGTTTTATTATTTACCTACTTTTAGTTGGAAAAAAATAAAGACAATGAATTCTAAATTTCAATAATTTAGCCAAATAATTTATATTTATGAAATGATTACAGTTCAAACTGTAATCATTTGAACCTACTAGGCAAATAGTTAGGTGATTAATATTTGTTTTCTCATTAAACATCTACTCCCATCTTGAATACAAATCTATTCAGTGACTAACAAATTGAAAAGTTTATATGATACACATTTCTAACTATGCTTCCCCTTCTACAATTTATAAATACAATGAAGCTGATGTCAGGTATATACCTACTCTAAAATTGACTAGTGCAGAGTCTAATCTTATGATTAGCTTTTGTCAAAATATGAACATTTTTATAGCACAAATAAATGGTATAATGTATCATGAAGAATTGCTTGCTGAAGAAGAAATAGTATATCTTTTAAATGATGATTCTTTATCCTTTCTTCTCCAGAGTGGCATAAGATAAAAAAGAGAATGAGCAGCTTAATTAGACTTATTTCCTTTATGGTTGAGCTAGTTTGATGAATCTTCAATGATACTGTACAGTAATGAGAAATTTAGATAATTTATTTCTAAGCATTCTGTTTTTCTCCTGGGAATATTTGCAAGTATACTATATTGATAATATTTTCCTAGAAAGTGTTTGGACAGATTCACAGAGATTGATTTTTCTTTTAAATATAATTCATTTCACTTAACACTTAAACTTAATCCTCTATTTAGACTGAAGTAGTTAATAATCCAACTATAAAATTCCTCTTGTTAAAGCATTAAAAGTATAGAAACGTGTCAATGTTGAAAAGTGAAAGTGTTGGTCGCTCAGTCATGTCTGACTCTTTGCAACTCCATGGACTGTAGCCCATTCGGCTTCTCTCTCCATGGAATTCTCCAGGTGAGAATAATGGATTGCCATTCCATTCTCCAGAGGATCTTCCCAACCCAGTGATCAAATCCAGATCTTCTGCATTGCAGGCATGCTCTTTACCATCTGAGTCACCTGGGAAGCTCAATGCTGAAGATTGTTTTAAAATCTTGTGTTAAGGATTTTTGCATCTATGTTCATTAGTGATATTGGCCTGTAGTTTTCTTTTTTTGTGGCATCTTTGTCAGGTTTTGGTATTAGGGTGATGGTGGCTTCATAGAATGAGTTTGGAAGTTTACCTTCCTCTGCAATTTTCTGGAAGAGTTTGAGCAAGATAGGTGTTAGCTCTTCTCTAAATTTTTGGTAGAATTCAGCTGTGAAGCAGTCTGGTCCTGGCTTTCATTTGCTGAAAGATTTCTGATTACAGTTTCGATTTTCATGCTTGTGATGGGTCTGTTAAGATTTTCTATTTCTTCCTGGTTCAGTTTTGGGAAGTTATACTTTTCTAAGAATTTTTCCATTTCTAAAAAGTTGTCCATTTTATTGGCATGTAGTTGCTGATAGTAGTCTCTTATGATCCTTTGTATTTCTGTGTTATGGAAAATGTGATTTTTCCATTTTCATTTCTAAATTTTATTGATTTGATTTTTCTCCCTTTGTTTCTTGATAAGTCTGGCTAATGGTTTGTCTATTTTATTTATCTTCTCAAAGAACCAGCTTTTAGCTTTGTTGATTTTTGCTATGGTTTCTTTTGTTTCTTTTGCATTTATTTCTGCCGTAATTTTTAAGATTTCTTTCCTTCTACTAACCCTGGAGTTCTTCATTTCTTCCTTTTATGGTTGCTTTAGGTGTGGAGTTAGGTTATTTATTTTACTTTTTTCTTGTTTCTTGAGGTATGCCTATATTGCTATGAACTTTCCCCTTAGGACTGCTTTTACAGTGTCCCACAGGTTTTGGGTTGTTGTGTTTTCATTTTGATTCATTTCCTTGCATATTATGATTTTTTTTTATTTCTTCTGTGATTTGTAGGTTAGTCAGAAGCATGTTGTTTAGCCTCCATATGTTGGAATTTTTAAGAGTTTTTTTTTTCCCCTGTAATTGGCATCTAATCTTATTGAATTGTGTTCAGAAAAGATGATTGGAATTATTTCAATTTTTTTTGAATTTACCAAAGCTAGATTTATGGCACAGGATGTTTTCTATCCTGGAAAAGTTTCCATGTGCATTTGAGAAAAAGATGAAATTCATTGTTTTGGGATGAAATGTCCTATAGATATCAATTAGGTCTAACTTGTGCATTGTTTCATATAAACTTGTGTTTTCTTGTTAATTTTCTTTTTAGTTGATCTATCCATACGTGTGAGTGTGGTATTAAAGTCTCCCACTATTATTGTGCTATTGTTAATTTCCCCTTTCATATTTTTTAGCATTTGCTTTACATATCACGGTGCTCCTATGTTGGGTGCATATATATTTAAAATTGTTATATCTTCTTCTTGGATTGATTCTTTGAACATTATGTAGTGTCCTTCTTTGTCTATTTTATGAACATAGATGCAAAAATCCTTAATAAAATTCTAGCAAACAGAATCTAACAACATATTAAAAAGATCATACATCATGATCAAGTGGGCTTTATCCCAGGGATGCAAGGATTCTTTAATATCTACAAATAAATCAATGTAATATACTGCATTAACAAATTGAAAGATAAAAACGATATGATTGTCTCAATAGATGCAAAGAAAGGCTTTGACAAAATTCAACATCCGCTTATGATAAAAACCCTCCAAAAAGCAGGAATAGAAGGATCATACCTCAACATAATAAAAGCTATATATGACAAACCCATAGCAAACCGTATCCGCAATGGTGAAAAATTGAAAGCATTTCCCCTAAAATCAGGAACAAGGCAAGGGTGCCCACTCTCACCACTATTATTCAGTATAGTTTAGGAAGTTTTGGCCACAGCAAACAGAGAAGAAAAAATAAATAAAAGGAATCCAGATTTGAAAAGAAGAAGTACAACTCTCACTGTTTGCAGATGACATGATCCTCTACATCAGATCAGGTCAGATTAGATCGGATTAGTCGCTCAGTCGTGTTCGTCTCTTTGCGACCCCATGAATCGCAGCATGCCAGGCCTCCCTGTCCATCACCAACTCCCAGAGGTCACTCAGACTCACATCCATCGAGTCAGTGATGCCATCCAGCCATCTCATCCTCTGTCGTCCCCTTTTCCTCCTGCCCCCAATCCCTCCCAACATCAGAGTCTTCTCCAATGAGTCAACTCTTCACATGAGGTGGCCAAAATACTGGAGTTTCAGCTTTAGCATCATTCCTTCCAAAGAAATCCCAGGGCTGATCTCCTTCAGAATGGACTGGTTGGATCTCCTTGCGGTCCAAGGGACTCTCAAGACTCTTCTCCGACACCACAGTTCAAAGGCATAAATTCTTCAGCGCTCAGCCTTCTTCACAGTCCAGCTCTCACACCCATACATGATCACAGGAAAGACCATAGCCTTGACTAGATGGACCTTTGTTGGCAAAGTAATGTCTCTGCTTTTGAATATGCTATCTAGGTTGGTCATAACTTTCCTTCCAAGGAGTAAGCGTCTTTTAATTTCATGGCTGCAGTCACCATCTGTAGTGATTTTGGAGCCCAGAAAAATAAAGTCTGACACTGTTTCCACTGTTTCCCCATCTATTTTCCATGAAGTGATGGGACCAGATGCCATGATCTTCGTTTTCCTAATGTTGAGCTTTAAACCAACCTTTTCACTCTCCACTTTCACTTTCATCAAGAGGCTTTTTAGTTCCTCTTCACTTTCTGCCATAAGGGTGGTTTCATCTGCATATCTGAGGTTACTGATATTTCTCCCAGCAATCTTGATTCCAACTTGTATTTCATCCAGTCCAGCGTTTCTCATGATGTACTCTGCATATAAGTTAAATAAACATGGTGACAATATACAGCCTTGATGTACTCCTTTTCCTATTTGGACCCAGTCTGTTGTTCCATGTCCAATTCTAACTGTTGCTTCCTGATCTGCATACAGATTTCTCAAGAGGCAGATCAGGTGGTCTGGTATTCCCATCTCTTTCAGAATTTTCCACAGTTTATTGTGATCTACACAATCAAAGGCTTTGGCATAGTCAATAAAGCAGAAATAGATGTTTTTCTAGAACTCTCTTGCTTTTTCCATGATCCAGCAGATGTTGGCAATTTGATCTCTGGTTCCTCTGCCTTTTCTAAAACCAGCTTGAACATCAGGAAGTTCACGGTTCACATATTGCTGAAGCCTGGCTTGGAGAATTTTGAGCATTACTTTACTAGTGTGTGAGATGAGTGCAATTGTGTGGTAGTTTGAGCATTCTTTGGCATTGCCTTTCTTTGGGATTGGGATGAAAACTGACCTTTTCCAGTCCTGTGGCCACTGCTGAGTTTTCCAAATTTGCTGGCATATTGAGTGTAGCACTTTCACAGAATCATCTTTCAGGATTTGAAATAACTCAACTGGAATTCCATCACCTCCACTAGCTTTGTTCGTAGTGATGCTTTCTAAGGCCCACTTGACTTCACATTCCAGGATGTCTGTCCCTAGGTCAGTGATCATACCATCGTGATTCTGGGTCGTGAAGATCTTTTTCGTACAGTTCTTCTGTGTATTCTTGCCATCTCTTCTTAATATCTTCTGCTTCTGTCAGGTCCATACCATTTCTGTTCTTTATTGAGCCTATCTTTGCATGAAATGTTCCCTTGATATCTCTGATTTTCTCGAAGAGATCTCTAGTCTTTCCCATTCTGTTGTTTTCCTCTATTTCTTTGCATTGATCACTGAAGAAGGCTTTCTTATCTCTTCTTACTATTCTTTGGAACTCTGCATTCAGATGTTTATATCTTTCCTTTTCTCCTTTGCTTTTTGCTTCTCTTCTTTTCACAGCTATCTTTTTTGCATTTTTTTTTTCCCCATGGAGATGGTCTTGATCCCCATCTCCTGTACAATGTCATGAACCTCCATCCATATTTCATTAGGTACTCTGTCTATCAGATCTTGTCCCTTAAATCTATTTCTCACTTCCACTGTATAATCATAAGGGGTTGGATTTAGGTCATACCTGAATGGTCTAGTGGTTTTCCCTACTTTCTTCAATTTAAGTCTGATTTCCAAATTCAGAACTGCCATATGACCCAGCAATTCCACTGCTGGGCATACACACTGAGGAAACCAGAATTGAAAGAGACACGTGTACCTCAATGTTCATCACAGCAGTGTTTATAATAGCCAGGACATGGAAGCAACCTAGATGTCCATCAGCAGACGAATGGATGAGATAGCTGTGGTACATATACACAATGGAATATTTCAGCCATTATAAAGAATACATTTGAATCAGTCTAATGAGGTAGATGAAACTGGAGCCTATAATACAGAGTGAAGTAAGCCAGAAAAGAAAACATCAATACAGTATAGTAACACATATATATATGGACTTTAGAAGGATGGTAATGATAACCCTATATGTGAGACAGCAAAAGCGACACAGATGTATAGAACAGTTTTTTGGATTCTGTTGGAGAAGGCGATTGTGGGATGATCTGAGAGAATAGCATTGAAACGTGTATATTATCATAACAGATTGCCAGTTGAGGTTCGATGCATGAAACAGGGTGCTCAGGGCTTGTGCACTGGGATGACCCAGAGGGATAGGATGGGGAGGGAGGTGGGAGGGGGGTTCAGTATGGAGAGCACATGGTACACCCATGGCTGATTCATGTCAATGTATGACAAAAACCACTACAATATTGTAAAATAATTAGCCTCCGATTAAAATAAATAAATTTAAAAAAATAAGGACAAGGAACTACAAAAAAAAAAAAAAAAAAATTGTGTTTTCTTACTTCTTCACAAGATGAGTAAACTATTAGTACTTTTTACCAGACAGAACAATTAATAAAGAAATCCTCTCTGGGTTTGGTATAAAGAAGCCAAAAGTGCTTTCTCTTGATAATTAAGTAACAAAATACAATTTATCTTGTAACATCATGCTGTATCCTAAGAAATATCTCTTAACCTCGTCTGATCTTGGGTGAGCCTCGCAGTTAGCAAACTGTGTGATTCTTCTTTATATTTCCACTCTGGGGTTGGATGCACCATTTATGCTTCTTTAATTTTTATTTCCCTATCTTTTCTCCTTTCAGTCCTTCCTGCCTCCTTCCAAAAAGTTAGTGTATCAGTCATCTATGCACAAGCCATCCTTCATAGCTGTATTTTTCATTTTCTATCATTTCCATTACTTTTAACCCCTCCCCTAAATGTCCTGTTCTCATATTTGATACTATTTTTATAATTCATGAACACCTCAAGTTACATTTTTATTCAAACTTGTTCTTTTCTTTTATTGTTTAATTTTAGCAGATGGTCATATTTCTTGTGTTTTCCATTTTGATCATAAATCTTTGCAATTTTCTTCTGAATCCACTGTGCTAGTAAAACTACATTTTCTTAAATTACACACATGTCATAAATATCTCATTTTGCTTGACATTCACAGTATTTAAGAGTGAAAAATGAATGATGTCTTCAACTTATATTATTTTTCTTCTTTTTGATTTCCTTAAAAATAGACTCTAGATTATCCTCAATATGAGGCTGCATTGCTTTTTCCCTCACTTTCCTCTCTTCTTCCACTTTTTCTTTTAAGTTTATAGTCTCTTCCCCTAAAATTCTGTTAGCCTATGGTCTTTTGCCTTTATAAGGGTAACTCCCACAACTACAATTCCAAAGCTTACTTATTGTCTGATCTCTAGTCCAATGAATATCTATTCAACATTTACTTTAGAAGCCTGATGTCATCTAAAAAGTCCATTAAATTTAAGCTAATAATTTCTCCATCATGCATTTCCTCCTTCCCTCTATTTCCTTGTTACTCATTTCCCATTTTTCCCCTTGCTATTTTATTCCTCTTTATTCTTTTCCCATGTGTTTCTCTTTCTTCTTTTTTCTCTTCTTAGTTTTCCTACTTCTTTTATTTTTCATTTTTTCCCTTTATCTGTAATGGCATCACATTTTTCTTTATCATTCAGATTCAAAGTATTGGAGTTATTGTTGTATTTTTTCTTGTGTGACTCCACAGTCATTAAATATTAAAATCAGCATTTAATTCCAAAGCTGCTATTCTGTGTTTTATAATATGAGAATGGAGGCTCAGAGAGGTTATTTGCTCATAGTTTCTCCAAAAGAGTCAATGAATTCATGTGATTTCACTACTGAAAAATCTTAAGTGGCTTTTCTGTGATAATAAAAGCCATGCTTCTTATTCTGATATTGAATGCTTTCTGCTGTGCAATCTCTACAACCTCCAAAGGAACTTTAATTTTTACCCAAACCCTTCTCCAACAAATGGAAAACACCACCATTATAAACAAAACAATAACTTTAACCTTTGCTCAGAAATTGTTATGTCTTTCTATAATGAATTGTTATTTTCCATTTGTTTAAGCTAAATGCTTTCCAAAAGACCCAGGTCATCCTGTCTTTTCCAGCAAGCCTGCGTCCACTTCTAGTCATCCATGCAAAATATACTGAGAACTCTGTCCTGGGTATTGTTATTTGCATTTTGTATACCTTAGGAACTGGAAGAATATGACATTCCTTTGTAGATGGCCTGTGAGACTTTAGCCATGTACTTCTGGTACAGTGATTCATATTTGAACATATATGATTAAGCAACTGAGTACACATATGACACCCCATTGTGGTGCTCTGCCATGCTAAGTTGCTTCACTTGTGTCCAACTCTTTGCAACACTATGGACTGTAGACCAACAGGCTCCTCTGACCATGGAATTTTCCAGACAGAATACTGGAGTGGAGTTCCATGCCCTACTCGAGCAGGTCTTCCTGAACCAGGGATTGTACCCATGTTTCTTATGCCACCTGAATTGTCAGGCAGGTTGTTTATCACTAGAGCCACCTGGGAAGCCCCATAATTTGTTCAACCATTCACCTACATAAGATGTGACATTTGTGTTGCATTCCAGTTTTGGCAAGTATGAATAAGGCTGCTGCAAACATCCATGTGCAGATTTTTGAGTCGGTGTAAGTTTTCAGTTATCTCAGGTATGTATCAAAAAAGCACTTGACCAATCATATAAGTATGTTAGTTTTCTAAGAAACTTTCAAATTGTTTTTCAAAGTGGTTGCAACATTTTGCCTTACTAACAGCAAAAAATGAGATTTCATATTCTTACCAGTTTTTGATGTGTCAGTGTTTAGATGTTGGGTGCCATGTAATGTACCTTACTGTTGTTTTTTAATTTCCTGATAACATAGGATGTTGAACACTTTTGTCATCTGTACATTTTATTTTGTGGGTTGTTTATTCAGATCTTTCACTCATTTTTAAATTGAGCAGCCTGTTTTCATATTACTGACCTTTAAATAATTCTTTATATAGTTTTTTGAATTAACTTTTACTGGAGTATAGTTGATTTACAATGTTGTGTTCATTTTGCTGTACAGCAAAGTGAATCAGTTATACATAGACATATATCTATTCCTACTCCTTTTTAGTCATTGCAGCATATTGAGTAGAGTTCCTAATGCTACAGGGTAGGTTATTAGTTATCTACTTTATATATTAGATCAGATCAGACCAGATCAGTCGCTCAGTCGTGTCCGACTCTTTGCGACCCCAAGAATCACAGCACACCAGGCCTCCCTGTCCATCACCAATTCCCGGAGTTCACTCAGACTCACATCCAACGAGTCAGTGATGCCATTCAGCCATCTTATCCTCTGTCGTCCCCTTCTCCTCCTGCCCCCAATCCCTCCGAGCATCAGAGTCTTCTCCAATGAGTCAACTCTTCACATGAGGTGGCCAAAATACTGGAGTTTCAGCTTTAGCATCATTCCTTCCAAAGAAATCCCAGGGTTGATCTCCAGAATGGACTGGTTGGATATCCTTGCAGTCCAAGGGACTCTCAAGAGTCTTCTCCAACACAACAGTTCAAAAGCATCAATTCTTCGGCGCTCAGCCTTCTTCACAGCCAGCTCTCACATCCATACATGACCACAGGAAAGACCATAGCCTTGACTAGGCGAACCTTTGTTGGCAAAGTAATGTCTCTGCTTTTGAATATGCTATCTAGGTTGGTCAGAACTTTCCTTCCAAGGAGTAAGCGTCTTTTAATTTCATGGCTGCAGTCACCATCTGCAGTGATTTTGGAGCCCAGAAAAATAAATTCTGACACTGTTTCCACTGTTTCTCCATCTATTTCCCATGTAGTGATGGGACCAGATGCCATGATCTTCGTTTTCTGAATGTTGAGCCTCAAGCCAACCTTTTCACTCTCCACTTTCACTCTCATCAAGAGGCTTTTTAGCCCCTCTTCACTTTGTGCCATAAGAGTGGTGTCATCTGCATATCTGAGTTTATTGATATTTCTCCCAGCAATCTTGATTCCAAGTTGTGTTTCTTCCAGTCCAACATGTCTCATGATGTACTCTGCATATAAGTTAAATAAACATGGTGACAATATACAGCCTTGACATACTCCTTTTCCTATTTGGAACCAGTCTGTTGTTCCATGACCAGTTCTAACTGTTGCTTCCTGACCTGCATACAGATTTCTCAAGAGGCAGATCAGGTGGTCTGGTATTCCCATCTCTTTCAGAATTTTCCACAGTTTATTGTGATTTACACAGTCAAAGGCTTTGGCATAGTCAATAAAGCAGAAATAGATGTTTTTCTGGAACTCTCTTGCTTTTTCCATGATCCAGCGGATGCTCGCAATTTGATCTCTGGTTCCTCTTCCTTTTCTAAAACCAGCTTGAACATCAGGAAGTTCACGGTTCACATATTGCTGAAGCCTGGCTTGGAGAATTTTGAGCATTACTTTACTAGCGTGTGAGATGAGTGTAATTGTGCGGTAGTTTGAGCATTCTTTGGCATTGCCTTTCTTTGGGATTGGGATGAAAACTGACATTTTCCAATCTTGTGGCCACTGCTGAGTTTTCCAAATTTGCTGGCATATTGAGTGTAGCACTTTCACAGCATCATCTTTCAGGATTTGGAACAGCTCCACTGGAATTCCATCACCTCCACTAGCTTTGTTCCTAGTGATGCTTTCTAAGGCCCACTTGACTTCACATTCCAGGATGTCTGGCTCTAGGTCAGTGATCACACCATCATGATTATCTGGGTCGTGAAGCTCTTTTTTGTAAAGTTCTTCTGTATATTCTTGCCACCTCTTCTTAATATCTTCTGATTCTGTTAGGTCCATACCATTTCTGTCCTTTATTGAGCCCATTTTTGCATGAAATATTTTACACATGTTAGTGTATATATATCAATGCTTCTTTCTCAATTCATCCCACCTTCTCCTTCCCTCATTGGGTCCACAAGTCTCTTCTGTACATCTGTATCTCCTTTTCTTCCCTGCAAGTAGATTCATTAGTATTCTAGACTCCATATATACACATTATATACAATATTTGGTTTCCTCTTTATGACGTATTTCACTCTGTATAATTGGCTCTAGGTTCATCCACCTCACTACAACACACTCAAATCCATTCTTTTTTATGGCTGAGAAATATTCCATTGTATATTGTACCACATTTTTCTTTATTCATTCGTCTTGACATGTAAGATTTCACTTTAAAATATTTTATTTTTTTAAAAAGACACCATATTGGAACAAAATTTTAAAGAGATTAACCAACTGAATATACATCTCAAAGTCTACTAGAAAAGAAAAATAATCAAACTCAGGAGTGGAAGTGAACTCTAATCTGGCAGTAGTGGGGTAGTGGTGGGTTTGTTGTGGCATACGGCTCATCTCTGAAAAACAATAACTGCTGTGAAGTTAAGTCTTTCCCCTCACAAAGAAAGTAAAAGAAAACATCTGTTCAACAACTGGATGTCTGGGAATTATGACTCTGCAAAGTGGGAAGAAAAAGACACAGGACGTGGTATGGTAGACAGGAAAGAAGTTACACTTATAACCAGCTATATAACTAAAGTGACAAATTATCTAATATTGCTGAGGAGTAAAAATCATAAATCATTATTATAGGGTCAGTGTCTTAATTGGATATGAGGGGAATCTAACAAAGTCAAATAAACAATGTACTAAACATAAATAAATAATAGAAAAAATTCAAGTCATATGCATAAGATTTAGAATCATAAACAGACACTCATCAGAGAATAGGATCTTCCTATAAATATGATAGGGTCACTTACATTTTATGCATGTATCTGATATTGCAATCTGTATCATTAACCAATACAAAAAAAAAAAATATGTTTGAATGCTTAGAGCAAAGCTGACAGTAGAAGCAGACCATGACTGCTCCATACGTTAAAGTTAGAAGTGGTTTGAAATAAGTGTAATTAATATGTCCAAGAAAATAGAGAAAAGATGGATTAAAATAATGGAATGGATAACATCAATCAAGAATTAGACTGGAAAGGGATCAAGTTCATTCTATAAATGAAAATAAATACATTAACTAAAATTAAGATTTTGATACAAGAGTAACAGTACATTCCATATAGTACAATATAGAAAAATTAAACAAGACAGCAGAGTAGCAAAAGTAATTCTAAAAAAATGTAGAACAGAGCATAAATGACCAAGGAGATGCCAAACAGTGAAGCAATATCCAAGCAACAGTGACTACTTGGCTGTTATGCTGATTTGCTACAATTCCATACATTCAACCACTAAGGAAACAATGAGCCCCTATGTATTTATACAATTAACTACTTAAAAATGACATATATATCCATCCACAGATGAATGGATAAGCAAGCTGTGGTACATATACACGATGGAGTATTACTCAGCCATTAAAAAGAATACATTTGAATCAGTTCTAATGAGGTGGATGGAACTGGAGCCTATTATACAGAGTGAAGTAAGCCAGAAAGAAAAACACAAATACAGTATACTAACGCATATATATGGAATTCAGAAAGACGGTAACAATCACCCTGCTTATGAGACAGCAAAAGAGACACTGATGTATAGAACAGACTTTTGGACTCTGGGACTGGGAGAGGGTGGGACGATTGGGGAGAATAGCATTGAAATATGTATAATATCATATCTGAAACGAGTCAGTCCAGGTACGATGCCCTATAACAGATGCCTGGGACTGGAGCATTGGGATGACCTGGAGGGATGGTGTGGGAAGGGGGGAGGGAGGAGGGTTCAGGATGGGGAACACGTGTATTCTGGTGGCGGATCCATCTCGATGTATAGTAAAAGTAATACAATATTGTAAAGATAAGAAAAATTAAAAAAATAATAATAAAAAAAAATGACATATATAAGATAAGCATGTTATCAGCTCCTCATGTCCAACTCTATGTGACCCCATGGACTGTATAGCCCATAGAATTCTGCAGGTCAGAATACTGGAGTGGCTAGCCTTTCCCTTCTCCAGGGGATTTTCCCAACCCAGAGAGATTGAATCCAGGTCTCCCACATTGCAGGCAGATTTTTTTACCAGCTGAGCCATAAAGGAAGCCCAAGAATACTGGAGAGGGTAGCCTATCTCTTCCCCAGGGGATCTTCCTGATCCAGGAATCGAACTGGAGCCTCCTTCATTGCAGGTGGATTCTTCACCAACTGAGCTATCAGGGAAGCCCCCTTGTTCCACTAAATGACTCTAAAATGAATAAGGAAGATGACAGATGGCACAAGCAATTGATTGCCTTGTAATAGAGAATACTTTCTAAGCTTCAGGTAAGAGGCTTTATAGTCTACAGCTTTATATCTAAATAGGTATAAAATGTAAAAATCCTATGCCTCACTGGAACCATGAAGGCAGATGATTAGCAGCAGGCAGCTTCCTGCAAGATAGGAAGCCATCTGAAAACTAATAAGGCAGTTGAGAAATGGCCTTGCGACAGCTCCTCACAAGACTATCATTTTATATTCCAGGAGAGGATCACATGGCGTTCTGCCAAGATCACCTGCCAAACCTATGGTTGAGCCTCCCTTCTGTATCTGGTATGAAACAAGCAAAATTTCAGAAAGCCACCATGGAGCTGTTTCTCCTCATAGCACACAAGGAAAATGTTTACATACATGCTAATGAAGTTCCAGAGAGAGGATAGGAATAATAAAGAAACAATACAGTATGTGTTATTAATTGAGAAATTCCCAAAATTGTTGTAAGTCATCAGTCAATGTCAAAAGAAACTACATATTAAAATGGGAAAAGACACATAAGAAAGCACAACTAAGCTTATTAGAGATAAATTGATACAAACCAAATATGAATAAAAAACATTAATAGCAACCAGAGAAAGAGAAATATTTCTTTCAGAAAATATGAATAAAACTGACAGCCAATATGATAAAACAATGGAAGTCAGAAGACAATGGAATGTCATGATATTAGAAGATAATCATTGTCAATGTAGAATTCTATTTCAGATTTTTAAAAAGTGATACAATTGTATAATAAAATAGACAAAGAATTTACTACTCCACATCTGCAGTAAAAATTTCTGTTTGAAAACCAATTGGGGTACTTTATGTAGTATAGAGTATAATATGTAAAAAGCAGCATAGAAATACAGGCAGGAAAAAAGCAATTAAAAGGGCCCAACATGAGCCATCATGTTGGGTATACATTACATTATACTTCATGTTAGTTATCATGTAGTATGTAGAATCAAAATGCATAAAAACAATAATACAATAGGCATCTAAGGTTCTAGTGTTTTTAAAAATGCAACAAAGTAAGTATTTATACCATTGTAGTATATCAAAAATTATGTAACATTTATGGTAGCCACTAAAAACAATAAAAAATGTGAAATTAAAATATTAAGAACAGATGAAATAACAAAAATGAGTATGTAATTATATATCAGGATCTATACAACAGAAAACAAATGATCTTGCTTAACCAATTACAGGGAAAACATTCAATTATAAATGCTGAAAATAAGTAATAAATATTGAAATAAAAAAGATCCCTGGGTTGGGAAGATCATGAGAGAAGGAAATGGCAACCCACTCCAGTACCCTTGCTTGGAAAATCCTATGGATGGAGGAGCCCGGTAGGCTACAGTCCACAGGGTCACAAAGAGTTGGACATGACTGAGTGACTTCACTTCACGTTAGAATAAAGGAATGCAATATTTGATGTATATACTATACCTATAGTATAAAATTTTATTAATATTAGTATAAACCATGCACATGAACATGTTGTGCTGAGTACTCAGTTGTGTCCGACTCTTTGTGACCCCATGGACTGTAGCCTGCCAGGCTTATCTGTCCATGGGGATTCTCCAGGCAAGAATACTGCACTGGGTTTCCAAACCCTTCTCCAGGGGCACTTCCCAACCCAGGCATTGAACCATAGTCACCTGCATTGGAAATGGATTCTTTACCACATGACTGGTACCTGTCAAATTTCAGAATTTTTCAAATTTCTTTTCTCATCTGCTACTCCTAATAGATAGAGAAAAGGAATTTGAAATAGGTCAGATGGATATACATAGAAAAACATTAAAATTTATCTTTTGTTTTTTTGTTAGATGAAAATAAAATACTAGTACTAGGCATTTCTTATTCCTTGATCTTTTTTTTTTTTTTTTAAAACGTTTTAAACGGTTTGTGTGTGTATGTGTGTGTGTGTGTGTGTGTGTGTTCCAAGCCACTTCAGTTGTGTCTATTTGTGACTCTATGGACTGTCAGGCTGCTCTCAATGGAATTTTCCAGGCAAGGGCACTCAATGGGATGCCATGCCCTTCTCCAGGAGATCTTCCTAACCCAGGAATTGAACTGACATCTTCGGTGTCTCTTGCAGGTGGATTCTTTACCACTGAGCCATCTGGGAAGCCCATAAATAGTTCAAAAAATATTTTAAAATAAACAATATTTCCATAGAATTTAATTTTTCCTATTGATTGTAAAGTTTATCAATTTAATATTGTCAATATCATCAATTAGTAAAATGAAATTGAAACATTCTATAATAAATATGCACACAAAATGTTTGATATTCCAATTTCAGAAAGGCTGAAATATGAAAAAATAAATTTGCTTAGAATCTTAGAAATGTGACAGCTAACTAATTAGTTGGCATTTATAATAGTCCCAATGGGTGAGGTATTTCTTGCTCAACAGGAATTAAAGAATAATTTATAGCTTTTCATATGAAGGTGTTTTCCATTGAGGAATATTAATTTATTTCACTATTATGTCAGTTGTCTCAGAAGAAATATTTTTACTTATCTCCTGATAATAGCTTATATTTGCACAAGGTAATCAACATCCTACATCCTCATTTTGTTGTAGGGTTGAGAAAGCTTTGCATTCTATAGTCAATACTGAAATTTATTTATTTTACAAAAAAAAAAAAAATTCAATCACTGAACAACTCCTTGGAGTCACCTATGGTTTTACAAGTAAACATTATTAACTGAGAAACGATTCCACAAGTGTACCAACAGACAGGGGGAGTCCTTGACCTGTTAAACATAGCCATGGGATTCCTCAGATAATGTATTCCACTGGTAGCAGCCCCAGGTAAATTCAAGAGACTAATTTGGTTCCTCTTCAAACTGCATTCAATCAATGATTCAGTCCATTTGGAAAATCAATATCCACAACTATCACCTTTGAAGAACCACATTATTCAGCAAAACCTAATTATCATAAATACTTGCTCTATTACAACAGCTCTCTACTATTGTGTTAAAATTATGAAGTAAGATTGTCTTGACATTTTAAATGAGTGAATCTGTAACAGCAACAGGAAATTAGCTTTCTGTACTATAATATGCTATTACTTTTTTGTATTGTGATTCTTTTTCTAGTTTGGAAATTTGTTCAAAATTAATTGAGAACTATACTAATCATCAACTCTGTTAACTTTCTAAATTTATAAAAAAAATGATTGAAAGAAAGACTGAAAATCTCCTTGCTGGTCATAAAAACTACTGAGAAACAGCTACAAATTAAAAACTAATTAAAAGCAAAATTATATACACAGCTATTTATAAGATAAATACTTTCAAATCCAAATGGAATAAGCCTGTATCAAAGAATGGAATAAATTAGAAAACAGAATTTATATGAAATTAAAAAAAAGAATCAATTAATATTGTAAATAATCTTTTATAATAGATTATAAATTTATTATAATAGATTGTTTACAGATCTATTTTCATCTGTGAATATTTCAACAGCCTCAGTGATATTCCTGGTTTGAGTAACTGCCAGAGTGGATCAAAGGAACCCTAGGTTCTCGGAAGCACAAAGGAGGTATTGTTTGACAGTGACTTACTTCAGTATAGTCAGTGTAGTATCGAGATTGAGTCAGAATTGAGGAAACTGCCCTGGAGATGGCTAATGATAAAACACACCCTGACTGGAGAGTTCAGTATATTTTACATTAGAAGCATAATTGAGAAATGAGATAGCAGCTGAAGAAGGACCATGAATCAAAGAGAATTTACATTCTTGTTCTTGTTGCTTTTTAATTTAATATTGTATGTCTTATATGGTATTTGTATGCTGATAGAAATGATCCCCAAACACAGAAGAAATAGATGATTCTGGAAGAAAAATAGTTGGTAGTAAAATGTCAACTTTGACCATAGAAAGGTTTGGCCCTTTGCGCCCAGTTCCTAGAAGGGAACCTCTTAACCCATGGAATGTCCTACCCCATAGGAGTGCTTTTGCTTACCTGGAGATTTGGGGGCGTACCAAGTAATTTATTCTGTGCACCCCATAGATGGCAGCCCACCAGGCTCCCCCATCCCTGGGATTATCCAGGCTAGAACACTGGAGTGGGTTGCCGTTTCCTTCTCCAATGCGTGAAAGTGAAAAGTGAAACTGAAGTCACTCAGTTGTGTCCAACTCTTTGAGAACCCATGGACAGCAGCCTACCAGGCTCCTCCATCCATGGGATTTTCCAGGAAAGAGTACTGGAGTGGGGTGCCATTGCCTTCTCCATCTACCATCACTACCATGTATAAAATAGACATTTAGTGGGAACTTGTTATAAAGCACAGGAAATTCAGCTCAGTGTTCTGTGATGATCTAGATGGGTGGGATGGGGTGGGGGAGGACCAAGAAGGAGAGGATCTATGTATGCATATGGCTGATTCACTTCATTGTATAGCAGAAACTAACACAATATTTTAAAGCAATTATACTCAAAAAAATTATTCTAGGAAATTATTGAGACTGAGAGCATTCTTGAGGACCTCCAGAATGAGCAGTCCAGCTCCTGGCCAAAAATCCTTGTGTGATTTTTCAGACTCAATCGTAGGCAAGTATAAAGTCTTTACCTGGCAGGCCTCATAGGGGATAACAGCTGTCTCTTCACCAGACATGATACATAGCCAGTGCATTGCACTCTCTGAAAGGGGTTACAGTTAGGCTACAGCCAAGGCTCTCTGGATGACATCCTTTTTTGTGTATCTTCATTCCCGGCCCAGACACCTCCATTTGGAAGCATATTTATAGGGAAATCTTGAAAACACTTTTTATTACTCTGAGTACCTAGTTCTTTTCCATTCCTAGTCCTGTCCCTGTTGTCTCTGCTAGCCCCTGGGTTATTAAAATTACAAGATCCTTTTATTTAAGAGTCCCTCTGCTTTGATATGACCACCATATCTCTGCTGATCCAGATCCTGTCTGCCACTTCATTCCAAGGATGAAACTGAAAAAGGAGCAAGTCGATGCTGTCTTCCATTTTAACATCTTACACTATAATGTTGTTTTAATCACTAAGTCATGTCCAACTCTTTTACCACCCCATGGACTGTAGCTTGCCAGGCTCCTCTGTCGATGAGATTTTCCAGGTAAAAATACTGGATTAGTTTGCCATTTCCTTCTGTAGGGGATTTTCCTGACTGAGGGATCAAACTTGTGTCTCCTGCATTGGCAAATGGAGTCTCTACCACTGAGCCACGTGGGAAGTCCCCAGCATATCATAGTAAGTGATTAGAGGCTTGATGATTACTTCCATTTTGGCACATTTTTTTAATTGGCTACTCTGACACTTGGCAGCTCTCTTCCACTCTACTGAGCTCTTTGTGAAGTTGCTTAGTCGTGTCTGACTCTTTGTGACCCCATGGACTGTAGCCCACCAGCTTCCTCCATCCATGGAATTTTATAGGCCAGAGTACTGGAGTGGGTTGCCATTTCTTGACCCTCCTTAATTCATAGCTCTGATGGCTATATAGAGAGAACTAACTTGGCTGAAATTAACCAAGTAGTTAGAGATTATGACATCTTAGAGTTCACTGTGATTAAACACTGTGAGGTGGCTGCTCTTTTCAAAAACTGGAGACAATATTGATAATTTTGACTCTATTAGTTTTTACTTTCTAAATGTTATCATCTTATTCTTTTTTCCCTATATCATCTAGGACTTCCAGTACAATGTTAAGTGAAACAGAGCAGAAATCTTTTAGTGAAGATACTTGTAAAACTTCATCATTAAGCATTGTTTATTGTAAGTTTTTGATAGATTCCTCATAGAATCTATCAAAATTCTATGGAATTCTCCAGGACAGAATACTGGAGTGGTAGCCTTTCCCTTCTCCAGGGGATCTTCCCAACCCAGGGATCGAACCTAGGTCTCCCACATTGCAGGAAGATCTTTACCAGCTGAGCCACCAGGGAAGCCTTGTTTTTCCATATTAGATTAGGATGTTTCTTTTACTGCCAGTTTCCTTAGGCATTTCTTTGGGGGAAAATTTTTGAATTTTGTCTAATTCCCTCAGCATTAATTAATAGATCCCATCAATTATATTCTCTACTTATAAATTACATTAACACATTTTCTAATTTGGAATCCTGCTTTCATTCTGTAGTAATGATGCATTTTCCCTTACACTGCTAGATTGTCTTTGAGGCTGCTGCTGCTAAGTCACTTCAGTCGTGTCCGACTCCGCGTGACCCCATAGACGTCAGCCCACCAGGCTCTCCTGCCCCTGGGATTCTCTAGGCAAGAAAACTGGAGTGGGTTGCCATTTCCTTCTCCAATGTATGAAAGCGAAAAAGTGAAAGTGAAGTCGCTCAGTCGTGTCCGACTCTTAGCGACCCCATGGACTGCAGCCCACCAGGCTCCTCCATCCATGGGATTTTCCAGGCAAGAGTACTGGAGTGGGGTGCCATTGTCTTTGCTAATAACTTAATATTTCTTTTGTATATTCATATTTAGCTTGTTCTATAGTTTCATTTTTTCTATTATTTCTGCCATGATTTTTGTGTCAAAATTAGATTAACTCCTAAAATTAATATGAAAACTTTCCTATTTTGATTCTCTAGCAGAATTTATATAACATTGAAACTACCTGTTAATAATAATTTGCTGTAAATCAGCTAAAAATTCACTGAGACCTAGTTACTATTTAATGATTAAAATTTTAAATATATAGTTTCTTTTGATATTGCCTTTTTATATCTGATTATGTTAGGACATGATCCTTTATTTTTTAAAATTATTGTAATAAAACTGAGCATAATGATCCCATTGTTTTTTTCAAGCTAAATAAATCAAATCATTTCATGTTCATCCATTTTGATTAAGAAAAGTGAAAAGGAAACATTTTTAGCCCATTTTCTTTCATCACTTTCATCTTTGTTAACTGTGAGTTTAGTAAAATAATCAAATATCTATTTGTGGAAAGTTTAGGGAAAACTACTTCCATGTAAAATATATGTTAGGACTCATGACTATTAAGTGATACTTCAGCCTTAAAAAATAAAATTTATGTAAAATATCAAAATTAATGAATTTTAGGTATGATATCTATGTTCAAACCATTTTAAATGTGATGATTTTAGAAAGTTTTTGCATTCTCCCTTATCCTCTATGTCACAAAGAACTACTGAACCATCTTTTGCTAAGTCTGCAATGCTTCTCTGTGGGTGGATAAACTACATTCCAGCACTTTGTTACCCATTCTGTTTTTCTGGTAGTTAATACAGTTAGCAGGTGGTGATAATTAAAATGCAGAAGTAAGCAGATGAATATCTCTGCTGAGTCCAAGTCAAGAAGATAATGAAAGATCAAGAAAAAGTTTCTTGTCATTACCTGAATTATCCCCACTTCAAATTAAAGGCATTTTATTTTTTGTGTCTTGGGTTTACAAAGACAATAAAAAAAATTTTAAATACATTAAAAATTATTTTTTCTTTTTAAATCTTCATAAATTAGCTCCCTGAGGTAACCAATTCCAGTTTCTTTATTCTTCAAAGTAAAGGAAACATTGTATAAGCAACAAATACATTGTATAATCCAAAAAAAGAGACACATTTGGAAGTCATAAAACATAGTTTTTGTTTTGTTTGTTTGTTTTGTTTTTATCTTGGCTCTTTATAAATGCTGTGTGACTTAGGTTAAGTCAGATAATTTTTCTGCCTCTCACTTACCTCCTTTAAAAATTGAGAACAGCAACATTTAAGTCACAGTGTTGTGCCTAAGTTACACTGTTGCAGGAAGTATCTAGTGAGGTAACTTCAACCCATTTATTTAACAGAAGCTGTTCTGAGTGCCTATTGTGTATTGTTTAGCTTCTAGGTTAAACAATTGCACTCATCTCACACGCTAGTAAAGTAATGCTCAAAATTCTCCAAGCCAGGCTTCAGCAATATGTGAATCGTGAACTTCCTTATGTTCAAGCTGGTTTTAGAAAAGGCAGAGGAACCAGAGATCAAATTGCCAACATCTGCTGGATCATGGAAAAAGGAAGAGAGTTCAAGAAAAACATCTATTTCTGCTTTATGGACTATGCCAAAGCCTTTGTAGATCACAATAAACTATGGAAAATTCTGAAAGAGATGGGAATACCAGACCACCTTATCTGCCTCTTGAGAAATCTGTATGCAGGTCAGGAAGCAACAGTTAGAACTGGTCATGGAAAAACAGACTGGTTCCAAATAGGAAAAGGAGTAGGTCAAGGCTGCATATTGTCACCATGTTTATTTAACTTATATGCAGAGTACATCATGAGAAATGCTGGACTGGAAGAAACACAAGTTGGAATCAAGATTGCTGGGAGAAATATCAATAACCTCAGATATGCAGATGATACCACTCTTATGGCAGAGAGTGAAGAGGAACTAAAAAGCCTCTTGATGAAAGTGAAAGCGGAGAGTGAAAAGGTTGGCTTAAAGCTCAACATTCAGAAAATGAAGATCATGGCATCTGGTCCCATCACTACATGGGAAACAGATGGGGAAACAGTGGAAACAGTGTCAGACTTTCTTTTCTGGGCTCCAAAATCACTGCAGATGGTGACTGCAGCCATGAAATTAAAAGACGCTTACTCCTTGGAAGGAAAGTTATGACCAATCTAGATAGCATATTCAAAAGCAGAGACATTACTTTACCAACAAAGGTTCGCCTAGTCAAGGCTATGGTCTTTCCTGTGGTCATGTATGGATGTGAGAGCTGGACTGTGAAGAAGGCTGAGCGCCAAAGAATTGATGCTTTTGAACTGTGGTGTTGGAGAAGACTCTTGAGAGTCCCTTGGACTGCAAGAAGATCCAACCAGTCCATTCTGAAGGAGATCAATCCTGGAATATCTTTGGAAGGAATGATGCTAAACCTGAAACTCCAGTATTTTGGCCACCTCATGCGAAGAGTTGACTCATTGGAGAAGACTCTGATGCTGGGAGGGATTGAGGGCAGGAGGAGAAGGGGACGACAGAGGATGAGATGGCTGGATGGCATCACTGACTTGATGGATGTGAGTCTGAGTGACCTCTGGGAGCTGGTGATGGACAGGGAGGTCTGGCGTGCTGCGGTTCATGGGGTCGCAAAGAGTTGGACACGACTGAGCGACTGATCTGATCTGATCTGAAATAGGACACATTCTGTTATCATGGAAAATATTTCCAATTGGTAAGACAAAATAAATAAATGATAGCCTAGATCCAGCAGTTGCTGCTGCTACTGCTGCTAAGTCGCTTCAGTCGTGTCCGACTCTGTGCCATATATGGCAGCCCACCAGGCTCCTCTGTCCCTGGGATTCTCCAGGCAAAAATACTGGAGTGGGTTGCCATTTCCTTCTCCAAGATCCTGCAGTTAGAAGTTTTATAAATCTGCTATATATATATTAAGGATTGAATTGAAAATAACTGATCCTTCTTGTGTTGTAGAAGTATATATCTCTTGCTTTTATTTTGGAACTGGCAGAGTTTTCTCTTCCCCTTTCATAAAATATGATAAACATTTAAAACACAGACATATTTTCTCATAAATCATATTAAATTTCATCACTTAGATAACTGGATACAGAATGTAAAACTATTTCAATGGGTTATCTAACTCAAAATTAATATATTACCTTCCCAAAGTACTAAAGATTTTAATAGTAAGATTAGAAGTTTAATTTAGGTCCAGAAGGAGAACTGACAGCTCTCATGAATGACATAATAATGCTGAGTGTGTTTGGCAATGTGTAAATCTCACTTGTTTAGTCTTAAATCACTGACTTGTCTGTCCTTACACTCAGTAATTAACAAACCTGTTGTTTCCTGTGGAATATATATGAATTATAGAAATAAAAGCTAAACATGAATAAAGAAAACAGCTAAAGATAACCATTTCACTGCCCTGCAAACCTCTAAACTGCTTATATATTAATAAAGGAAACTGACAAAGTATAGAGGTTGTGGAATAGGTACAGAGAATGAGTGAAATAACTAACAGTATTCTTCTTAAGGTAGAGTCACAATTAAACAAAATGCATGGGTTTGATGAGGGGTCAGCAAAAAAGTTTGTGAAGAAACTGAATATTTTGGGCCTTTGAGGGTCATCAAAGCTCTGTTGCAATTACCCAACAGTACTAGCTCTGAGGGAGGAAGTAGCCAAAAACCTTAAGTACAAAAGATTGAGTGTGGCTGTGTCCTAACAAAGCTTTATCAAAAAATAAAAATAAAAGCAGCTGTCTCTTGGCTATAGTTTGTTGAACTTTGATCCAGGTATGTCAGCTGACAAAAGATTGACCACTCAAAAAGAGAAGTGGCCTTTTGTTATTTAATGACATATCTATACATCTATCTATCTATCTATCTATACATCTTAGGAAGCATTTCTATGAACTATGGAAGCTATTGGAAGTGATGGAATTCCAGCTGAGCTATTCAAAATCCTAGAAGATGATGGTGTTAAAGTGTTGCACTCAATATGTCAGCAAATTTGGAAAACTCAGCAGTAGCCACAGGACTAGAAAATCATTCAAATCTCAAAGAAAAGGCAATACCAAAGAATACTCAAGATCAGATCAGATCAGATCAGTCGCTCAGTCGTGTCCGACTCTTTGCGACCCCATGAACCGCAGCACGCCAGGCCTCCCTATCCATCACCAGCTCTCGGAGGTCACCCAGACTCACATTCATCGAGTCAGTGATGCCATCCAGCCATCTCATCCTCTGTCGTCCCCTTCTCCTCCTGCCCTCAATCCCTCCCAGCATCAGAGTCTTCTCCAATGAGTCAACTCTTCGCATGAGGTGGCCAAAATACTGGAGTCTCAGCTTTAGCATCATTCCTTCCAAAGAAATCCCAGGTCTGATCTCCTTCAGAATGGACCGGTTGGATCTCCTTGCAGTCCAAGGGACTCTCAAGAGTCTTCTCCAACACCACAGTTCAAAAGCATCAATTCTTTGGCGCTCAGCCTTCTTCACAGTCCAGCTCTCACATCCATACATGACCACAGGAATATTCAAACTACCATACAATTGTGCTCATTTCACATGTTAGCAAGGTAATGTTCAAAATCCTTCAGGTGGGGCTTCAGCAACATGTGAACCAAGAGCATCCACATGTACATGCTGAACTTAGAAAAGACAGAGGAACTAGAAGTCAAATTGCCAGTATTCATTGGATTATAGAGAAAGCAAGGGGGTCCAGAAAAAAAAAATCCTGCTTTGTTAATTATGCTAAAACCTTTGTGTATCACAGCAAACTGTGGAAAAGTCTTAAAGAGATGGGTATACCACACCACCTCACCTCTCTCCTGAGGAGCAGCATTTAGAACCAGACAGAACAGACTGGTTCAAAGTTAGGAAAGTAGTACAAGACTATACATTGGCTACCATTATGGCAAGGATGGCACCATCGTTTTGGCAGAAATGGAGGAACTAAAGAGCCCCTTGACGAAAATGAAAGAGAAGAGTGAAAAACTTGGCTTAAAACTCAACATTCAGCAAAATAAGATCATGGCATCTGGTCCCATCACTTCATGGCAAATAGATGGAGAAACAATGGAAACAGTGACAAACTTTATATTTTGGAGTTCCAAAATCACTGCAGATGGTGACCGTAGCCAAGAAATTTTTTAAAAATGCTTGATCCCTGGAATAGACGCTGTGAGAAACCTAGTCAGGATATTAAAAAGCAGAGAAGTTACTTTGCCAACAAAGGTTCATCTAGTTAAAGCTACTGTTTTTCCAGTAGTCATGTATGGGTGTGAGAGTTGGACTATAAGAAACCTGAGTGCCAAAGAATTGATGCTTTTGAACTGTGGTGTTGGAGAAGACATTTAGGAGTCCCTTGGACTGCAAGGAGATCAAACCAGTCAATCGTAAAGGAAATCAGTCCTGAACATTTGTTGGAAGGACAGATGTTAAAGCTGAAACTCTAATACTTTGGTCATCTGATGCAAACTGACTCATTAGAAAAGAACCTGATGCTGGGAAAGATTGACTAAAGTAGGAAGGAGAAGGGGATGACAGAGGATGAGGTGGTTGGATGGCATCACCAACTCAATGGACATGAGTTTGAATAAACTCTGGGAGTTGGTGATGGACAGGGAAGCCTGGCATGCTGCAGTCCATGGGGTTGCAAAGAGTCAGACATGACTGAGCAACTCAACTGAACTGAAGTAATATATTGGCATGCTGCTTACTTAACATCTATGCAGAGCCAGTAGGGGCTTCCCTAGTGTCTCAGTTGGTAAAGAATCTGCCTGCAATGCAGGAGACCCGAGTTGGATCCTTGGGTTGGGAAGATCCCCTGGAGAAAGAAGTGGCAATCCACTCCAGTACTCTTGCCTGGAGAATTCCATGAACAGAGGAGCTCGACAGGCTAGAGTCCATGGGGTGGCAAAGAGTCAGACATGACTGTGCAATTGACTTTCACTTTCTCACTGTCATGCAAAGTACATCAGCAAAAGGCTGAGCTGGATGAATCAGAAGCTGAAATCAAGATTTCTGGGAAAAATATCAACAACCTCATTATGCAGATAATGCTGCTCTAATGGCAGAAACTGAAGAGGAACTTAAGAGCCTCTTGATGGGGATGAAAGAGGAAAGTGAAAAAGCTGCCTTAAAACTCAACATTCAAAAAACTAAGATCATGGCACCTGGTCCTATCACTTCATGGCAAATTGAAGGGAAACGAGTGGAAGAAGTGACAGACACTATTTTCTTTAGCTCCAAAATCATAGGAGATTGAGACTACAGCCACAAATTTTTAAGACACTTGCTCATTTGAAGGAAAGCTATGAAAAACCTAGACAGCATGTTAAAAAGCAGAGGCATCACTTTTCCAGTGAAGATACATAGAGTTAAAGCTATAGTTTTTCCAATAATTGTGCACAGATGTGAGAGTTGGACCATAAAGAAGAATGAATGTGTGCTAAGTTGCTTCAGTTATGTCTGACTCCTTGTGATTATTGACTACAATTGACTGCAACTTTCCAGGCTCCACTGTCCATAGGATTCTCCAGGCAAGAGTACTGGAGTGCGTTGCATGCCCTCCTCCAGGGAATCTTCCCAACCCAGTGATGTAAACGGCATCTCTTCTCTCTCCAGCATTGGCAGGCAGGTTCTTTACCACTAGTGGCCCCATGGGAAGCCCAAAGAAGGTTGAGTGCCACAGAAATGTTTTCAAATTGTGATGCTGGAAAAGACTCCTGAGAATCCCTTGGGCTGAAAGGAGATCAAACCAATCAGTCCTAGAGGAAATCAACCAGAGGAGCTTGGCGAGATAGGTCCATGAGATCATTGAGAGTCAGAAAAAAGTGAACCACAACAGCAATTTATATATATATATATATATCTCAAATTAGCAAGAATATGGCAAAAAAGGATCCAAATTAGACCAGGTTGACATTTATAAAGGCTCATTTTTTAGTTTAATTTAGAATTACAAAACAACAACAACAACAATAAAAGAAATATGTTTTGGAATAAAATATAAAATTGTTTTAATAAGATCCTTTATATTTATAATGAATTATTACAGCTTCTGTTGCACCTCATTGTTGTTGTTCAGTCATTCACTTGTGTCTGACTTTGTGATCCCATGGACTGCAGCAGGTCAGGCTTCCCTGTCCTTCACTATTTCCTGGAGTTTGTTCAAACTCATGTCCATTGAGTCAATGATGCCATCCAACCATCTCACCTCTGTTGCTCCCTTCTCCTCTTGCCCTCAATTTTTCCTAGCACCAGAGTCATTTTAAATGAGTCAGCTCTTTCTATCAGGTGGCCTACTGGAGCTTCAGCTTCAGCATCAGCCCTTTCAGTGAATATTTAGGGTTGATTTCCTTTAAGATTGACTGATTTGATCTCCTTGCAATCCAAGGGACTTCTCCAAGAGTCTTCTCTAGCACCACAGTTTGAAAGCATCATTTCTTCAGCGCTCAGTTAATCCATAAGTGACTACTAGAAAAACCATAGCTTTGACTAGATAGACCTTTGTCAGCAAAGTGATGTCTCAGCTTTTTAACATACTGTCTAGGTTGGTCATAACTTTTATTCCAAGGAGCAAGTGTCTTTTAATTTCATGGCTGCAGTTGCTGTCTGCAGTGACTTTGAAGCCCAGGAAAATAAAGTCTGGATGCCCATCACTGGATCTTAGTTTTATGAATGTTGAGCTTTTTCAACAGCTTTTTAAACCAGCTTTTTCACTCTCCTCTTTCAACATCAGTAGGAGGCTCTTTAGTTCTCTTTGCTTTCTATTATTAGGGTTGTGTTATCTGCATATCTGAGGTTACTGTTATTTCTCCCAGCAATCTTGATTTAGCTTGAACTTCATCCTGCCTGGCATTTCACATGATGTACTCTCAATATAAGTTAAATAAGCAGGGTGACAATATACAGCCTTGATGTACTCTTTTCATAAAATATGAATATTGTACTTCATATTTTATATCATGAAGGTTGAAAAGAAGAAATTATCAGGTAAGAAACTGACAAGAATATCTTCAAGGCAGAAGGCAGAATATAAACAAAGTTAGCAATAGCACAGTATGGAGGTAGCTAAAGGGACTGAGTGTTAATGAAGCTTCAACAGAGATGGAAGATGACAGATGAGATATGCCACAGAAGGTCAAGGAACTTGGATTTTATCCTGAAGTCAGACTTTAAGGAAAGTGACACAATCTGATTTACATTACACATAGATCCTCTAGGCAGAAAATGAAGTGTGAATTTTAATTGAATAAGTCTGAAGACAGGTAGAATAGCAAAGAGGAAAAAACAGATTTAAAGGAAAGATAATGCAGATCTGAACGAGGATAGTAGAGGAGGAGTGACTAAAATAATACAGAATCAATGACAAACCAAGGAAGCTGGGATAAAGAAGGACATCCTGGATTTTAATAGCAGACCAAAGGAAATGAGAGCAAGTCATTATCAGTGAATGTATTCTGAATACAAATTTAGGGAATTCTAAGTAATATGAGTATAATAACTTGGAGCAATTGAAAAAGTTATTTGATACCAACCACACCAGTTAAGTTGGATTATATAGTTACACTTTTCAGCATTTAGGATAATTTTAATAACTTATAAGTTATTAAAATCAACCAACACCCCTTAGAAGTCAATGTACCCGACTCCATATTAATTATTTACCTATAATCTATGTGTGTTCAGTAGTGACCAACTGTTTACAACCCCATAGACTATGGCCTGCCAGACTCCTCTGTCTATGGAATTTTCAGGTGAGAATACTAGATTGAGTTGCTATCTCCTTTTCCTGAGAATCTTCTCTACACAGGGATCCAATCCTGGTCTCCTGTGTTTCCTGCATTGACAGGCAGATTCCTTATCATTGTGTCACCTGGGAAGCCCCTCTTATTACACTGCTTTAAATTTTGGTATCATAAATAAAGCTATATTAAACTTTTGTATATGTAAACTTTTAAATTATTTTTATTATTTTTCTAGGAAAAAGTCACATTTGTAGTATTGCCATGACAGAAATATGAATGTGCTTAAAGGTACTATTTAATGGGAAAATGCTTTCTAGTTTCTATTTTGGTACCAACAATATATCACAGTGCCTATTTTTATACACTATTTCTTATAACTGAAAAAATACAAGAATCTTTTGTTGAAAATTAATGGCTATCAATTTAAAGTATTATTTTGTATTTTATGATGAAAAAATTATACTTATTTAAAAATTCTGATTATGTAAATTACTAGAGCATTTTCTTTAATGTTTAGCTGTTAAGCATTATTATTTTCTTACTTGTAGGAAGCCTTTATTTTTTATAAATTTTAAAATTTACTTTAGAAAATATGAAAAATACAGAAGATTATTAAGTAGAAAAGAAAAAATCACCAATAATTCCACTACCCAGAGATAATCACTGTTAAATCATGGATGTATTTACTTTCTATGCCTATAGTCTGTGTGTGTGTATATATATATATATATATATATATATATATATATATATATAATTTTAATAGAATTATGCTATACTATACATAGTTTATGGCAACCCACTCCAGTATTCTTGCCTGGAGAATCCCATGGATGGAGGAGCTTTGTGGGCTACAGTCCACGGGTAGGAAAGAGTTGGACACAACTGAGCGACTTCACTTCACTTCACTTCATACATAGTTTCATAGTCTTAATTATCCATGCAACAATATGTGTATATTTCCCCATGTTGGCAAATGTTCTTTTGGGGAAGGAGATTTAAGCATATTTTTAATTACTACTTCAAATTTTCTGACAAAACAGCTTTATATAGTTTCTTTATTGAAACATGTTTGATTTATAATTTTATATTAGTTGCAAGTATACAACAGTTATTCAATATTTTTATAGATTATACTCCTTTTAAAATTATTAAAAAATAATGACTATATTTTCCTGTGCTGCACAATATGTATTTGCTGCTTGTAGGAATTTTTAAATTAATAATAATGAACATGATTGTCATATTTGTCATGTGTCTTTTCTTTTTCTTTATGGTATCCTTTTAATATACAGTATTTTCAATAGCAATAACTTTGATATAAATTCTTGGAAGAAAGCAGATGGAAGGATCCTTGAATAAAGTAAGCTGAAAAATCTAATAGAATATTTAAAATTTTGCATTTGAAAATAAAAATGTTATAAATAAATGGAAGGAATAAAGGAAAAAATGCCAGTCAGAATGAAGCACATGAAATGTTGTGGATGAATATGACATGTTAAGAGAATCAAAGCATGAATAGTCAATTCAAGGGAATATATTTAAACTGGAAGAAGGCCACATTATAGCAGCCTTGTGAGTAAACTGAAAAGATGATATAATTAAAAGGTTCTAATGAAATAAGGAATTTATATAAATTTTTGAAATAGAAATAATTTGAAAAAAATTTATAAAAATTTGTCTTCAGAAAATAGAGGCAAGTAAACACACTCAAAAAATCTTAAGTATTTAATATGTGGACAGTCATAATTCCCTTTAATATGCTCTACTACTAAATAATCCTGACTTATTTGTATTTGTAGGGTCATCCAAACTTTAACATGCCTTTAATATAGTCTTTTGTAAAATGCCTATTTTATTCATATTTTAATATGATATTCTACATATCTTAATATATAGAAAAGATATCTTAACAAATTAGTAAACCTACCTCTAGTTTTCATTCTTACAGATGGGTGAATAGGAACATGTTGTTGATCTGAAGTTGTCGAGTGAGGTAATCTACATACATATGCAGAAAGGATGACATTTTGCTAGGCACAACTAACAGATCATTTTAATGTCAACCAAGAATGCACAGAATACAATTATACTTTCACAATATGGTTAACGAGCTAACAAGATGGATTATCTGCTTTTGTAAAATTGTACAAAAAGCTCTGCCATAATAGCACTCACAAAAACTTAGAAAATTTTAAGGTTAATGATATTTTTCAATTTATTACTAGTATCAAAAGAAATATGATACTCTCTGGTCTTTGTATCAGGAATTAAAGATGTTTAATTTTACATGAAATAAATTTAGAAGAAATATTTATCCTTGGAGAGGATAGGAGGAAGACCTTTTCCTTTTCAGTTATTCTTTAACTTATACCAACAGTATATGTGGTTAAATTTTCTCATTAACATTGAATTAATATATTGTTACACATATCGCTTCTACATGTGCATGGGCTTCTCTGGCGGCTCAATGGTAAAGCAACTGACTGCAATGTAGGAGACCTGCATTTGATCCCAGGGTCTGGAAGATCTCCTGGAGAATGGAATGGCTATCCACTTCAGTATTTTTGCCTGGAGAATTTCATGGACAAAGGAGCCTGGCAGGCTATAGTCCATGGGGTCTCAAAAAGTCAGACAGGACTGAGCAACTAACATTTTCACTTTCACACATATAGCTTATATATGTGTTATATCACACATATATCTTCTATAGAATTATAAAAATCTCTTTACTGATAACATTTTGCTTGAAAATTTGAATATACATGTATTACGCAGGTGAACATATAGTGTTTTTAAAACATTTTTATTATTGGTGTGTAATTTCTTTACAATGTTGTGTTAGTTTCTGCTGTACAACAAAGTGAATCAGCTATATGTACAAATATTTCCCCTCCCTCTCGAGCTTTCCTCCCACCCTCCTCATCCCACTCCTCTGAGTCATCACAGAGCACTGAGATGAGATCCCTGTGCTATAAAGCAGCTTCCCACCTGCTATTTTATACTTGGTAGTATATATATTTGTCAAAGCTACTCTTCCAATTCGTCCCACCCTTCCCTTCGTGCTGTGTCTACATGTCTGTTCTCTATGTCTGTGTCTCTATTCCTGTCCTGAAAGTAGGTTCATCTGTACGATTTTTTGGATTCCATATATATGTGTTAATATGATATTTTTTTTTCTCTTTGTGATTAACTCATTCACTTACATATATACAATTTTAAAATCTGATAAAACAAGAACAATGTAATGAAAGAACACAAAATCTAGCAAACTAGACAAAGGTATTTGATGATCACAAACACTAATTTTACTTGTAGCTGTTTAAAAGTGAGATATAATTGACATTTAACATGATATCTTACATTGTCATACATTCAAGTGTATAAAAAGTGATATTTGTATACATTGCAAAATTATCATTAAAATTCAGTTAGCATATCCATCATCACATATAGTTTGGAAGTTTTTTTCTTATGATGAGAACTTTTAAGATGTAGTCACTTAGCAACTTTCAAATACTCAAGAAATACTATTAAGTATAGTCACCATGCTGTATACCCCATGACTTATTTGAATTATTTATTTTATAGCTGGAAGTTTCTACCTTTTTACTACGTTCACTCACCCTGACTGCCTACCTGTGTTATTGTCGTTTAGCCCCTAGGACATATTTGAATCTCTGTGATCCCAGCGACTGCAGCACACCAGGCTTCCCTGTTCTTCACTGTCTCCCTGAGTTTGCTCAAACTCATGTGTATTGAGTAGATGATGCCATTCCACCATCTTATCCTCTGTCACCCCTTTTCTTCCTGCCCTCAATCTTTCCCAGCATCAGGGATTTTTTTCAGCGAGTTGGCTCTTCGCATCAGGTGGACAAAGTTTTGGAGCTTCAGCTCAGTCTGTCCAATGAATATTCAGGATTGATCTTCTTTTAGGATCAACTGGTTTGATGTCCTTGCTGTTCAAGGGACTCTCAAGAGTCATCCACAGCATCATACTTCGAAAACATCAATTATTTGGTGCTCAGCCTTCTTTATGGTCCAACTCTCACATCCATTTATGACTACTGGAAAAACCACAGCTTTGACTCTATGGACCTTTGTTGTCAAAGTGATGTCTCTGCTTTTTTTTTTTTTTTTAATATGCTGCATTGTCTAAGTTTATCATAGCTTCTCTTCCAAAGATCAAGCATCTTTTAATTCATGGTGGCAGCCACTGTCCGCAGTGATTTTGGAGCCCAAGAAAATAAAATGTTACTATTTTCACTTTTTCTTCATTCCTTTGCCATGAAGTGATGGGACCAGTGTGTCAGGAGCTTAGTTTTGGGGATGTTGAATTTTAAGCCAGCTTTTTCATTCTCCTTTTTCACCCTCAAAGAGGCTCTTTAGTTCCTATTCTCTTTCCACTATTAGAATGGTATAATCTGCCTATCTGAGATTGATATTTCTCTCAGAAGTCTTGATTCCAGCTCATAATTCATCCAGCCTGGCATTTTGCATCATGTACTCTGTGTGTGCGTGCTCAGTTGTATCAGTTGTGTCTGGTTCTTTGTGCCTCTATGTACTGCAGCCTTCAGGCTCTCCTGTCAGTAAGATTCTCCAGGCAAGAATACTGCAATGAGTTGCCATGTCCTTTTTCAAGGGATCTGTTTCCAACCCAGGAATAGAACCCACATCTCCTAAATTGCAGGCAGATTCTTTACCCTCTGACCCACCTGGGAAACCTAATGTATTCTTCATATAAGTTAAATGAGCAGGGGGACAATATACAACCTTGACATACTCTTTTCCCAATTTTGGACCAGTCCATTGCTCCATGTCCAGTTCCAATTTTTTGCTTCTCGATCAGTATACAGGCTTCTCAGGAAACAGGTAGGGTAGTCTGGTATTCCCATCTCTTTAGCAATTTTCCATAGTTTGTTGTGATCCACATAGTCAAAGGCTTTAGTGTAGTCAATGAAGAAGAAATAGATGTTTTACTGGAATTTCCTTTCTTTTACCATGATCCAAAGATGTTGATCTACACAGTCAAATGACACTAAAGCTGAAACTCCAGTATTTTGGCCACCTCATGCGAAGAGTTGACTCATTGGAGAAGACTCTGATGCTGGGAGGGATTGGGGACAGGAGGAGAAGGGGACGACAGAGGATGAGATGGCTGGATGGCATCACTGACTCGATGGATGTGAGTCTGAGTGACCTCCGAGAGCTGGTGTTGGATAGGGAGGCCTGGTGTGCTGCAGTTCATGGGGTTGCAAAGAGTTGGACACGACTGAGTGACTGATCTGATCTGATCTGAAAGATGTTGACACTTTGATCTCTGGTTCCTCTGCCTTGTCTAAATCTAACTTGTACATCTGGAAGTTCTCAGTTTACTCACTGTTGAAGCCTAGCTTGAAGCACTGCCCTACTAGCATGTGAAATGAACTCATCTATATAGTAGTTTGAACATTCTTTGGCATTGCATTTCTTTGGGATAAGAATGAAAACTGAACTTTTCCAGATCTATGACCACTAATGAGTTTTCCAAATTTACTGACATCTTGAGAGCAGCACTTTAACAACATCTTCTTTCAGGATTTTCAATAGCTCAGGTGGAATTCATCACCTCCACTAGCTTTGTTCATAATAATACTTCCAAAAGCCCACTTGACTTCACACTCCAGGATGTCCAGCCCTAGGTGAGGGACTACTGCATCATGGTTATCCCAGTCATTAAGACTTTTTTTTGTACAGTTCTTCTGTATATTCTTGTCACCTTTTCTTTATCTCTTCTGTTTCTGGTAGATCTGGCAACCACAAATCTGCCCTTGGTATCTACGAGTTGAGTTGTTTTGTTGTTATTGTTAGATTCCACATACTGTAAGAAATCATGCAGGATTTGTCTTTCCCTGACATTCGCTATGATTCATGGAGTCGCAAAGAGTTGGTCACGACTGAGACTGAACTGAACAGATCTGACATTTTACTTTGCATAAATTCCTTCAAGAACCAAGTTCCAAGATCAAGATCTATGTTGTCACAAATATCAAGATTTCATTTTTTGTATGGATGAATAATATTCCATTGTTTACATGTGTCTTTATGTACATATCCCATATTTTAAAAAATCTATTGATCTATCTACGTATACTTAGGCTCCTTTCATATCTTGGCTATTGTAAACAATGTTGCCATGAACATAAGGGTGCACTTATCTTTTCTAGCTTATGTTTTTGTTTTCATCGGATAAATATCTAGAAGTGGAGTCACTGGATAATATGGTAGCTCTATTTTTAATTTTTTGAGAAACCCCATACTATTTTCCATAATGGCTTCACTGGCTTATATTCTACCTAGACTGCACAAAAATTCCCTTTTGTCCACATTCTCATCAATTTCTGTTATTTCCTGACTTTTTGATAACAGCCATTCTAAATAACTTTGAGGTGATAGTTCATTGTGGTTTTGATCCACATTTCCTTGATAATTAATGATGTGGAGCACTTTTTCATATACCTACTGGATATGTTTACCCTGGAAAAATGTCTATTCAGATCCTCTGTCCATTTTTTAATCAAACTGTTTGTTTGATATTGAGTTTTATGAATTATTTATATATTTTTGATACTAACCCATTATAAGATACATGATTTGAAAATATGTCCTCCCATTCCATATGTTGCCTTTTCATTTTGTTAATGGTTTCCCTTGCTATGGAGGAGATATTTAGTTTAAAGTACTACCATTTGTTTATTTTTGGTTTTCATTGCTTTTGCTTTTGTGTCAAATTTAAAAAAAAAAAATTCTAATACCCATGACATGAATTTGCCACCTATGGTTTCTTCTAGGAGTTTAATGGTTTCAGGTCTGTAATCTAGTCTTTAATTTATTTGGAGTTAAATATTTATAACTTCTGATGCCTCATAAAGTTTGCTAATTCAGGGGCAGAATGGTTGACTATTTAAGCCACTGGACAGACTTCTAATTTCTTTGCTTTTATCTAGTAGAAAATTTCACTGAAAGATGTCAAAATCTCTTGATTCAAGGAAAATCCATGTTATACAATCCATGTTACTTACAGTGGTTTATCTCATTTCTAATCTCTTCTTTCCTCTTCTTCACACTGCCATCTCATCTTCTAAGTATTTTCTTTGGCATTTTTGCAATATTTACTATATATATATCTATATATCTATATATATATATAGATATATATATGCCTGTGTGCTTAGTCATTAAGTTGTGTTCAACTCCTTTGCAACCTCATGGACTGTAGCCTGCCAGGCTCCTCTGTCCATGGGATTTCCCAGACAAGAACACTGGAGTGTGTAGCCATTTCCTTCTCCAGAGAATCTTCCTGACCCAGGGATTGAACCTGTGTCTCCCGCACTGGCAGGCAGACTTTTTACCACTGAGCCACCAGGGAAGCCCAATATATACATACATACATACATACATACATACATACATGTGTATATATATATATATATATATATATATATATATGAAATAAATATACCATTTGAACTTTCTTAATAGATCTTTCTTTTTCCTTGATTTGTATATTTAATATTGTGTAAATATATTTAATACTGTATAAACATCTTTTGAAATAAACAGCTCTCAATAAATCTGTGGGCTTCCTTGGTAAATCAGTGGTAAAGAATCTTTCTGCCAGTGCAGAAGATGCAGGTTCAATCTGGGATCGGGAAGGTCCCTTGGAGAAGAAAATGACAACCCAATGCAGTATTCTTTCCTAGGAAATCCCACAGACATAGGAGCCTAGCAGGCGACATTTCACAAGGCTGCTAAGAGTTAGACATGACTTAGTGGCTGAACAACAAGCATAAATCTGTAATTGTAAAACTGTGAAAATTTTGAAATAAAGTTTTTCAAAGTGATTTTCTTCTAAAAATCAATAACTTCTCATCCTCACTAAAAGATTTAAATTTGTTTCTCAAGAAATGACACTAAAAGTATAATGGTCAAATCACAAACATATTATGGTTTCTCTCCCTTTAAACTAGAAGCCCAAATAAGTAAATTCCTTTCCTGGGTAGTGCTGCCATGTTATCAAATAGGTTCTGACTTGGTTAAAAAAAAAAAAAAAAAACCAAAGTGAAAACAATTCTCTTTGACTTGTCATGTAGATCAAGAAAATATTCCAGAGATTTCCAATGATGACATTATAACAAGCATCCTCCTGAGTCTCCACATCATTTTCAAAAGCATATGCCCCTTTAAGACATTTGTCCTTGAAGTGTAATATATTTTTCACCTATTGCATAATATTTATTTCAATAATAGAAAAGAGTTTGCTTCAAACATTAGTAACTCTGTATTTCATTTTGGTGCTTGTGTATTATCCTTTATTTTTGAGTTATTATTTATGTGATTTTTTTTTTCTTTCAATGGTTTCATTGTTTTCACTTTCTCATATTTCTCATATATTAACTAGGCTGAAACTAGCTACTCAAGTCATTTCTGCTTTTCAGAACAATAATTTGGATAACTGAATACTACAACCAAAGAGGTGGTAAATCATTATGTATATGTATAGTTGTTTATTCGCTAAATCATGTCCAACTCTTTTGCAACCCCCTAGACTGTAGCCCACCAGACTTCTATGTCCATGGGATTTCCCAGGCAAGAATACTGGAGTGGGTTGTCACTTCTTTCTCCAGGGATCTTCCTGACCCAGGGATTGAGCCTGTGTTCCTGCATTGGCAGGTGGATTCTTTACCACTGAGCTTCCAGGAAAGCCTCTACTATGTATGCATCTCTATCTATATATGGCATGCACATCTCAAGCTGTATCTGCAAATGGGTATCTATACATGTATCTGTATATGAGATCTCTCTATATTTATATAGTTATACATACACATTTACATAAATTATTTTACATACATCATTGACAAAGGAATTGTTACTTTTATAGCATTCAAATCACACTGGAGCATTTCTTTAAAAATTGTTTGTTGACAGAGAGATTCAAATAAAGGAAATAGAAATAACTGAATGTAATATAATATGACTATATTGCCATTATGCAGATTGTACCACAGCTCATAATAATGCTTTATTTCTACCATGCTGTAATTGGCACTTATGCATTCCTTTCTCTGAGAGCCCATTAGAAATGCAATTATGCCAAAGCATGATGATTTATTTCAGCACATGGAATTGAACTTCTGCCTTTGGCAACAGTCCCATGAGGTAAACGCAAGCTCTGTGAGCAAAATATTTATTAAGGCAAAAAGAAGTAAAAGCTCATTTTCCTATTGTGGTGTATAGTATTTGCTTCTCAACTTAAGACCAGTTTAAAAAAATAAATAAAAGGGCACAGGATGATACTTCTCCCAAGAGAAAGTGATCAGTCAGTGACTGATAAGATCATATAAGCAACAGGGGCAGGCTGCGATATTAACCAGCTTGTGATTTTATCTGCTCCAGATAATTATTTTGCACTGGAAAGCAAGCAGTAAGCAATACCATCAGTTGCTCATGATAGGAAGTGGTTGGATATTCTGCACTCACATTGATAAGTCATTCTCCTTGCACTGTTTTAGTGTCAAAGACAATCCCGATGTCATGAGTTCTGAAACTCTCCATTACACCAACTGATTCATTTACCCAAGTCACAACTCAAATAATTTGCAAACGTGAAAAGCAGATATTGGAAAAATGTTTGTGACTTTAGTTTCTAAATCAAATGTTTATAAAAGTCAACCTCATTTTTCTGAGAATTCTAGAATTTTTATGTGTGCCCTACAGTATTTTTACTATAATAATTCCTCAAATTTAAAATATGCTAAGAAACCTATAGACTTACATTATATTTAAGAAAAAGAAAGAGACTAGTATCTTACTTTAATATAAAGATATTGAAATGTGAAAAGGCTCTGGAGTGTTGGAGGGACTCATGCCTAAACTAGAACCCAGGATTTAACACCACATGAAGAATAAATTCTACCTAACCAAACTGTCCATATAAAGAGCTTACATTAGATTAACACAATTTGGACATTTTCCTGTTATATGTTAGTAATAATGGAGGAAACGGGGGAACACAGCATTTGAAAAAAAGAATCAAAGACCGTTAGACAATGCGAGACCTCTATAAAAGATTACCATGTTCTGTGAAAAGATTATTAGCAGTGATATAAAAGATGATTTAATAGTCTATAATAAATAAAGAAAAATTTTCCTCATTCCCTAGGATAGGACCTGAAATGTTGTTAGTAATAATTCAAGATAAATGTAGAGAAGCCCTTTCTGACAATGGGTTGGATTTTCATGTAGCAGATATTCAAGGGGAGGTGAGTAATGCTTCAGCAAATCTTTAATTAACTTCTTTCTAGTTAGTGTGGCTTATGTTACTGAAAACAGAGATTTACAATGTAAAAAAAAAATCGGTATCAAAACTTCCTTTGGGCCTGCTGGAAAACAGATTTTAAAAAAAGAAAGAAAGCCTTATATTGATAAGAAATAGAAATAAAAGTAAATGTAGACTTTAAGGCTGGCCTTTTTGTAACTAATTTGTAGTGAATTAATACACATGGATATCTGGCTCTAAGTGAGTGATCATACCATCATGATTATCTGGGTCATGAAGATCTTTTTTGTACAGTTTTCTGTGTATTTTTGCCACCTCTTCTTAATATCTTCTGCTTCCGTTAGGTCCATACCATTTCTATCCTATATCGAGGCCATCTTTGCATGAAATGTTCCCTTGGTATCTCTAATTTTCTTGACGAGATCTCTAGTCTTTCCCATTCTGTTTTTATCCTCTATTTCTTTGCATTGATCACTGAGGAAGGCTTTCTTATCTCTTCTTGCTATTGTTTGGAACTCTGCATTCAGATGCTTATATATTTCCTTTTCTCCTTTGCTTTTCACTTCTCTTCTTTTCACAGTGATTTGTAAGGCCTCCACAGACAGCCATTTTGCTTTTTGGCTTGTCCATGGGAATGATCTTGATCCCTGTCTCCTGTACAATGTCAGGAACCTCCAACCATAGTTCATCAGGCACTCTATCTATCAGATCTATTAAATTTATTTCTCACTTCCGCTGTATAATCATAAGGGATTTAATTTAGGACATACCAGAATGGTCTAGTGGTTTACCCTACTTTCTTCAATTTCAGTCTGAATTAGGCAATAAGGAGTTCATGATCTGAGCCACAGTCAGCTCCTGGTCTTGTTTTTGTTGACTGTATATAAGAAAGCCTTCCTCAGAGACCAATGCAAATAAATAGAGGAAAACAACAGAATGGGAAAGACTAGAGATCTCTTGAAAAAAATTAGAGATACCAAGGGAATATTTCATGCAAAGATGGACTCGATAAAGGAAGGAAATGGTATGGACCTAACAGGAGCAGAAGATATTAAGAAGAGATGGCAAAAATACACAGAACTGTACAAAAAAAGATCTTCACAACCCAGATAATCATGATGGGGTGATTACTCACCTAGAGCTA
Source organism: Tragelaphus eurycerus (assembly GCA_935064755.1). Taxonomy (NCBI): domain Eukaryota; kingdom Metazoa; phylum Chordata; class Mammalia; order Artiodactyla; family Bovidae; genus Tragelaphus; species Tragelaphus eurycerus. The sequence goes on from CAKXYN010000292.1 coordinate 564,523, forward strand.
GATATCCTGGAGTGTGAAGTCAAGTGGGCCTTAGAAAGCATCACTATAAACAAAGCTAGTGGAGGTGATGGAATTCCAGTGGAGCTATCTCAAATCCTCAAAGATGATGCTGTGAAAGTGCCTCACTTAATATGCCAGCAAATTTGGAAAACTCAGCAGTGGCCACAGGACTAGAAAAGGTCAGTTTTCATTCCAATCCCAAAGAAAGGCAATGCCAAGAATGCTCAAGCTAAGGCACAAAAGCACTCATCTCACACGCTAGTAAAGTAATGCTCAAAATTCTCCAAGCCAGGCTTCAGCATTATGTGAACTGTGAACTTCCAGATGTTCAAGCTGGTTTTAGAAAAGGCAGAGGAACCAGAGATCAAATTGCCAACATCCGCTGGATCATGGACAAAGCAAGAGAGTTCCAGAAAAACATCTATTTCTGCTTTAGTGACTATGCCAAAACCTTTGACTGTGTGGACCACAATAAATTGTGGAAAATTCTGAAAGAGATGGGAATACCAGACCACCTGATTTGCCTCTTGAGAAATTTGTATGCAGGTCAGGAAGCAACAGTTAGAACTGGTCATGGAACAACAGACTGGTTCCAAATAGGAAAAGGAGTACATCAAGGCTATATATTGTCACCCTGCTTATTTAGCTTATATGCAGAGTACATCATGAGAAACCCTGGGCTGGAAGAAGCACAAGCTAGAATCTAGATTGCTGGGAGAAATATCAATAACCTCAGATATGCAGATGGCACCACCCTTATGGCAGAAAGTAAAGAGGAACTAAAAAGCCACTTCATGAAAGTGAAAGTGGAGAGTGAAAAGGTTGGCTTAAAGCTCAACATTCAGAAAACGAAAATCATGGCATCTGGTCTGATCACTTCATGGGAAATAGATGGGGAAACAGTGGAAACAGTGTCAGACTTTATTTTTCGGGGCTCCAAAATCCCTGCAGATGGTGACTGCAGCCATGATATTAAAAGACACTTATTCCTGGGAAGAAAAGTTATGACCAACCTATATAGCATATTGAAGAGCAGAGATATTACTTTGCCAATAAAGGTCCGTCTAGTCAAGGCTATGGTCTTTCCTGTGGTCATGTATGTATGTGAGAGTTGGACTGTGAAGAAGGCTGAGCACTGATGAATTGATGCTTTTGAAGTGTGGTGTTGGAGAAGACTCTTGAGAGTCCCTTGGACTGAAAGGAGATCCAACCAGCCCATTCTGAAATAGCCTTGGGATTTCTTTGGAAGGAATGATGCTAAAGCTGAAACTCCAGTACTTTGGCTACCTCATGCGAAGAGTTGACTCATGGAAAACTCTGATGCTGGGAGGGATTGGGGGCAGGAGGAGAAGGGGACGACAGAGGATGAGATGGCTGGATGGCATCACCAACTCAACAGACTTGAGTCTGAGTGAAGTCCAGGAGTTGGTGATGGACACGGTGGCCTGGGGTGCTGCAATTAATGGGTTTGCAAAGATTCAGACATGACTGAATGACTGAATTAAACTGAATACACATGGAAAGATAGTTGATACTGAAAAAATGTATTAATAGTTAGATTAAAACAATATACAATTTCAATAATAGTTTATAGACAGTCCTGGTGTGTTGGAGAAGACTCTTGAGAGTCCCTTGGACTGCAAGGAGATCCAACCAGTCCATTCTGAAGGAGATAAGCCCTGGGATTTCTTTGGAAGGAATGATGCTACAGCTGAAACTCCAGTACTTTGGCCACCTCATGCGAAGAGTTGACTCATTGGAGAAGACTCTGATGCTGGGAGGGATTGAGGGCAAGAAGAGAAGTGGATGACAGAAGATGAGATGGCTGGTTGGCATCACTGACTAGATGGATGTGAGTCTCAGAGACCTCCGGGTGTTGGTGATGGACAGGGAGGCCTGGCATGCTGCAATTCATGGGGTCGCAAAGAGTCGGACATGAGTGAGTGACTGATCTGATCTGATAGACAGTCCTGTTAAACTATGTATAATTTTTCCTTAAAGTTACTCTTTCCTCTCTTTTAAATAGAAACAGACTATTTGCATTAATGTGAATGGTTGAACTGCTTGATTTCTCCCTGCATGAAACTACACGCTTCAATACCTCATACCTGCTGATATAATAATTTATATAATCTCAAGAGGTGTCAGGAAGGGATTTAAAGTAAAAGTATAAAAGGCATGAACTGAAATTAATGATGATCTCCCACTATTTACTGATGAATAGTAAAACAAGCTCATTTCAACACAGAGTATTTGTCTTTTATCTTAGTCTTTTCTGATGCCTAGGGGTGTGGGAGTGTGATTATAAGCTCCATCTGACAGGATGTGGTCTGCTGGAGAAAGGAATGGCAAACCACTTCAGTATTCTTGCCTTGAGAACCCCATGAACAGTATGAAAAGGCAAAATGATAGGATACTGAAAGAGAAACTCCCCAGGTCAGTAGGGGCCCAATATGCTACTGGAGATCAGTGGAGAAATAACTCCAGAAAGAATGAAGGGATGGAGACAAAGCAAAAAGAATACCCAGCTGTGGATGTGTCCGGTGATAGAAGCAAAGTCCGATGCTGAAAAGAGCAATATTGCATAGGAACCTGGAATGTCAGGTCCATGAATCAAGGCAAATTGGAAGTGGTCAAACAAGAGATGAAAAGAGTGAATGTCGACATTCTAGGAATCAGCAAACTAAAATGGACTGGAATGGGTGAATTTAACTCAGAGGACCATTATATCTACTACTGTGGGCAGGAATCCCTCAGAAGAAATGGAGTGGCCATCATGGTCAACAAAAGAGTCCGAAATGCAGTATTGGATGCAATCTCAAAAACGACAGAATGATCTCTGTTTTTTCCAAGGCAAACCATGCAATATCAGAGTAATCCAAGTCTATGCCCCAACCAGTAACGCTGAAGAAGCTGAAGTTGAATGGTTCTATGAAGACCTACAAGAACTTTTAGAATTAACACCCAAAAAAGATGTCCTTTTCATTATAGGGGACTGGAATGCAAAAGTAGGAAGTCAAGAAACACCTGGACTAACAGGCAAATTTGGCCTTGGAATATGGAATGAAGCAGGGCAAAGACTAACAGAGTTTTGCCAAGGAAATGCACTGGTCATAGCAAATACCCTCTTCCAACAACACAAGAGAAGACTCAATACATGGACATCACCAGATGGTCAACAACGAAATCAGATCGATTATATTCTTTGCAGCCAAAGATGGAGAAGCTCTACACAATCAGCAAAAACAAGACCAGGAGCTGACTGTGGCTCAGAACATGAACTCCTTATTGCCAAATTCAGACTGAAATTGAAGAAAGTAGGGAAAACCACTAGACCATTCAGGTATGACCTAAATCAAATCCCTTATGATTATACAGCGGAAGTGAGAAATAGATTTAAGGGCCTAGATCTGATAGATAGAGTGCCTGATGAACTATGGAATGAGGTTTGTGACTTTGTACAGGAGACAAGGATCAAGACCATTCCCATGGAAAAGAAATGCAAAAAAGCAAAATGGCTGTCTGGGGAGGACTTAGAAATAGCTGTGAAAAGAAGAGAAGTGAAAACCAAAGGAGAAAAGGAAAGATATAAACATCTGAATGCAGAGTTCCAAAGAATAGCAAGAAAAGATAAGAAGGCCTTCTTCAGCGATCAATGCAAAGAAATAGAGGAAAACAACAGAATGGGAAAGACTAGGGATCTCTTCAAGAAAATCAGAGATACCAAAGGAACAATTCATGCAAAGATGGGCTCGATAAAGGACAGAAATGGTATGGACCTAACAGAAGCAGAAGATATTAAGAAGAGGTGGCAAGAATACACAGAAGAACTGTACAAAAAAGATCTCCACGACCCAGATAATCATGATGGTGTGATCACTGACCTAGAGCCAGACATCCTGGAATGTGAAGTCAAGTGGGCCTTAGAAAGCAACACTACGAACAAAGCTAGTGGAGGTGATGGAATTCCAGTTGAGCTATTTCAAATCCTGAAAGATGATGCTGTGATAGTGCCTCAGTCAATATGCCAGCAAATTTGGAAAACTCAGCAGTGGCCACAGGACTGGAAAAGGTCAGTTTTCATACCAATCCCAAAGAAAGGCAATACCAAAGAATGCTCAAACTACCGCACAATTGCACTCATCTCACACGCTAGTAAAGTAATGCTCAAAATTCTCCAACCAGGCTTTAGCGATATGTGAACCGTGAACTTCTTGATGTTCAAGCTGGTTTTAGAAAAGGCAGAGGAACCAGAGATCAAATTGCCAACATCTGCTGGATCATGGAAAAAGCAAGAGAGTTCCAGAAAAACATCTATTTCTGCTTTATTGACTATGCCAAAGCCTTTGACTGTGTAAATCACAATAAACTGTGGAAAATTCTGAAAGAGATGGGAATCCCAGACCACCTGATCTGCCTCTTGAGAAATCTGTATGCAGGTCAGGAAGCAACAGTTAGAACTGGACATGGAACAACAGACTGGTTCCAAATAGGAAAAGGAGTACATCAAGGTTGTATATTGTCACCCTGTTTATTTAGCTTATATGCAGTGTACATCATGAGAAAAGCTGGACTGGAAGAAACACAAGCTGGAATCTAGATTGCAGGGAGAAATATCAATAACCTCAGATATGCAGATGATACCACCCTTATGGCAGAAAGTGAAGAGGAACTAAAAAGCCTCTTGATAAAATTGAAAGTGGAGAGTGAAAAGGTTGGCTTAAAGCTCAACATTCAGAAAACGAAGATCATGGCATCTGGTCCCATCACTGCATGGGAAATAGATGGGGATACAGTGTCAGACTTTATTTTTCTGGGCTCCAAAATCCCTGCAGATGGTGACTGCAGCCATGAAATTAAAAGATGCTTACTCCTTTGAAGGAAAGTTATGACCGACCTAGATAGCATATTCAAAAGCAGAGACATTAATTTGCCAACAAAGGTTCGCCTAGTCAAGGCTATGGTCTTTGCCGTGGTCATGTATGGATGTGAGAGCTGGACTGTGAAGAAGTCTGAGCACCGAAGAATTGATGCTTTTGAAGTGTGGTGTTGGAGAAGACTCTTGAGAGTCCCTTGGACTGCAAGGAGATCCAACCAGTCCATTCTGAAGATCAGCCCTGGGATGTCTTTGGACGGAATGATGCTAAAGCTGAAACTCCAATATTTTGGCCACCTCATGTGAAGAGTTGACTCATTGGAGAAGACTCTGATGCTGGGAGGGATTGAGGGCAGGAGGAGAAGGGGACGACAGAGGATGAGATGGCTGGATGGCATCACTGACTCAATGGATGTGAATCTGGGTGTCTTCCGGGAGTTGGTGATGGACAGGGAGGCCTGGCGTGCTGGGATTCATGGGGTCGCGAAGATTCGGACACGACTGAGCGACTGATCTGATCTGATCTTGACACTTCTGGGCAGCACTAAGAAGAATAATGCTAAATCCATCCATTAAGAAATAACAAGGCCAATCTGTTAAATAAAATAATAACTTATTTCCTTGTAGCAAACAATAATACCCAAATACATTGAATATATATGAATTAAATCATGCAGCATTCAAGAACATAGTTTATAGAAAAATGTATATTGACTGTTTAGGAACATTGTTACAAATATCAGAAAAGATATACCAACCTACACAGAGAATTAAAATTTTGGCATACTTAAAAATTTTCAAGTATTTAGCGATTGCTTTTGTTTCTCCTCACTGAAACTTTCTTCACCAAAATAATCCACCTAGCAATGAATGCCGGAGAAGTCAATGACACCCCACTCCAGTACTCTTGCCTGGAAATTCCCATGGATGGAGGAGCCTGGTAGGCTCCAGTTCATGGTGTCACTAAGAGTCGGACACGACTGGGCGACTTCACTTTCAATTTTCACTTTCACTTTTCATGCATTGGAGAAGGAAATGGCAACCCACTCCAGTATTCTTGCCTGGAGAATCCCAGGGACAGAGGAACCTGGTGTGCTGTCATCTTTGGGGTCACACAGAGTCGGACACGACTGAAGCGACTTAGCAGCAGCAGCAATGAATGTAGATGTGTGAACTGACTTCTCTTCATCACTTTAGAACAGGAGGTTTCCTTCAATGTCATAGAACAGTTCTGCCTAAAAGTCTTACACGCTTCTAATTACTTATGGAAATATGCAAAAAAAAAAAAGAAAAAAAAAAACCTACCAATACCATCTCCTGAATTGGCCGTTCCATTCCTTTTCCCTAGGGGAAACTGCATGGGTAACAGGACCCATCCTCACATTTCCATGATTGCTGCTTTTTTAAAGTAATCTCAACAATAACAGAAATGACTGTAGAATATTCACTGTGAAACTTACATCTACTGGCCATTTTGTGATATTCAAAAAATAAAAGACATTCATTAGTTGATACAATATTCACTGTACTTATTTCCAGAGTATTTGAATTTTTGAAGGTGCTAGCTGTCAAATTTGTAAGCATTAAAATCACTTAAAAATTGAAAGTAAGAAGAGCCATTATTTAAATGTTAGAGAGATACTTCTGTTGACCAAGGATTGGGCATTATGCCATCATGACAAATAGATGAGTGTCATCTCTCCCAAGTGATATGTGCATATTAAATAAGAATTCTAATGTCAGGATCAAAGAGAAAACCACTTCACTAGTGTCCCATTATGACTTGACTCCATACCAGGCTCAAACATGCCACAGACTATTATCAACCTGTCTAATTGAGTTTTAAATATTAAATAGACATTTAAATTATGCACATGAAAGGATAATTATATGTCTGATTATTTGACATAAACATATAACATGAAATAGTATATTTTAAAACTATATACTTTTCATTTTAAAACTCTAGAAACTCCCATTTAGACAGTGTCTCATTCTCAATTATTTTATAAGTCACACTAATGAAATCTTTGAGACCTTAAACAAAAACGTCTACTTGCCAGCTATCTCATTAAGTGGACTTAATGTGGGATTGAGGATGTTATTTTTCATTTTTTATATAAGCACAATTCAACTAGCTACATGATTGCAATTCACATTATTCTTTTCTTCATCTCATGTAAATGTATTCATTATACATTTTTGTGAAGTGAAAAAGAAAAGGACAGAATGACATATCATTGTCAGGATAATAAAATGGATTTCCTTAACCAATTAATATTTTCTTTTGCTTCACATTGCAAATATAATTTTAGTTGGCATCTATGTCTGAAAGTATATATATATATATATATATATATAAATGTGTGTGTGTGTCTCACTACTGAATCATGACAACAGTCACTGTTCAACTAACTCAGAAACCTATCATAAGTCCTTATCAAGTCAGTTTCTATGTGGTCATTTTTATAGTTGTATCTCATAGTTGAACGGGGGAGGGAAGCGACCCCACCCCAGTTCTTGAAAAAAACCAGGAAGGGGGGGGGGGAGGAGCCCAAAGGGGGGACAGAGGACGCCACGGCGGCACCCGAAGAAGAACATAGTTGAAATCTCATGGGTCTTGCACATTTCCAAAGCTGATAGATGACAACTAAACTTAGTTTCAAGCTCAAGTGTAGGAATTATTTTTAAATCATTAATCATCCCTTACGTTCACTATGGTATCTACCTATCAGGTCCATAGGTTCAACATACTCACCAATCCACTGGAGAGAAATTGTACTAACTTCCAGAACCTTTATTTCCCTGTCCAATGTCAGTATATCTTTCTGAAGAAATACTGATGGACACACTAAGAGACTTGGAAATGTTAATACCTCTGTAAGAATTTCTTCATTTCTATTTTATCTGTGCTTTCCTTCATAAAAGTCATCACTCAAAATACCAAAACTTTGCTAAAATATTTCTTAATATTTATTTTGATTTGGTAATTATCTTCTGCATTAAAATAGATAAAAAGCATATTATTGATACAAAGTGAATTACAGAAGTCTTAATGAGAGTTTTCCACCTGAAGCGTAGGAGTTGGCCTTGTGCTAGAACAGGGCAGTGTTGGGGTTTACAGCAAAGTCAGCTGCTCATTTAACTCTCCTTTTCCCATGGGTGTGCTTCTCAGTGCTGAGCTACCTGGGCTTAAGTCTGAGCTTAAAAACAGAGATAATGTGGATCTACCTTTCTTATACTTTTCAATGACTATTTCTGTTCTTCATTCAGGTGCTATAAATCCTCACTTGGAATCCTTAACTCTTTGTGAAAGTAATTGTGTGTGTGTGTGTGTGTGTGTGTGTGTGTGTGTGTGCAGATACTTGTTGAAATTAATGTTTTAGGGAGGGAACAGTGCTAGAAATTAAAATTTCTATAAGAATTATTATACCACCATCTTTCTGATGTCACTACATATACTCTTGTTTACTTTCTCAGTTGACTACAACCTTTTGTCCAACAGTTTTTCTTAAAATGAGAAGATTTTCTAAATGTCTTATCATGTTTGAAAGTATTTTCCTTTTGTTATTATATTTAAATGTGGTTTCACTCAGTTCAAAATTCTTTGGTCCCTCTTTCTTTCCCCAAAGACCTTTCAGTCATTGCTAATTTTCTTCTAGCTCTGAATTTGCAATTTTAATATGTGAACTCAGACAGCTTTTTTTGTTATTGTTTTTAAGTTAGGGGATAACTTTTATTCCCTGTACTTTCAAGGGATTTATTCCTCACCTTACAAACATGACACAGTTTATATTGCTTTTTAGCATTTCTTATTTGGAATAATATGTGATATATTGTGGTATATATTTTTTAATTGAAGTATAGTTAGTTTACAATGTTGTACTAGATTGAGGTATACAGAAAGATGATTTAAATACATATATATGTTTGTTCCATGTCCAGTTCTAACTGTTGCTTCCTGACCTGCACATAGGTTTCTCAACAGGCTGGTCAGGTGATCTGGTATTCCCACCTCTATCAGAATTTCCCACAGTTTATTTTGATCCACACAGTCAAGGCTTTGGCATACACAATGAAGCTGAAATAGATGTTTCTCTGGAACTCTTATGTGTTTTCAATGATTCATTGGATGTTGGCAATTTGATCTCTGGTTCCTCTGCCTTTCCTAAAACCAGCTTGAACATCTGGAAGTTCATGGTTCACGTATTGCTGAAGTCTGGCTTGGAGAATTTTGAGCATTACTTTACTAGCATGTGAGATGAGTGCAATTGTGCGGAAATTTGAGCATTCTTTGGCATTGTCTTTCTTTGGGATTGGAACGAAAACTGACCTTTTCCAGTCCTGTGGCCACTGCTGAGTTTTCCAAATTTGCTGGCAAATGGAGTGCAGCACTTTCACAGCATCATCTTTCAGGATTTGAAATCGTTCAACTGAAATAACATAACTTCCACTAGCTTTGTTCATAGTGATGCTTTCTAAGGCCCACTTGAATTCACATTCCAGGATGTCTGGCTCTAGGTGAGTGATCACACCTTCATGATTATCTAGAACTGGACATGGAACAACAGACTGGTTCCAAACAGGAAAAGGAGTATGTCAAGGCTGTATATTATCACCCTCCTTATTTAACTTGTATGCAGAGTACATCATGAGAAACGCTGGGCTGGAAGAAGCACAAGCTGGAATCCAGATTGCTGGGAGAAATGTCAATAACCTCAGATATGCAGATGACACCACCCTTATGGCAGAAAGTGAAGAGGAACTAAAAAGCCTCTTGATGAAAGTGAAGGAGGAGAGTGAAAAAGTTGGCTTAAAGCTCAACATTCAGAAAACGAAGATCATGGCATCTGGTCTGATCACTTCATGGGAAATAAATGGGGAAACAGTGGAAACAGTGTCAGACTTTATTTTGGGGGGCTTCAAAATCACTGCAGATGGTGATTGCAGCCATGAAATTAAAAGACACTTACTCCTTGGAAGGAAAGTTATGACAAACCTAGATAGCATATTGAAAAGCAGAGACATTACTTTGCCAACAAAGATCCATCTAGTCAAGGCTATGGTTTTTCCAGTAGTCGTGTATGGATGTGAGAGTTGGACTGTGAAGAAAGCTGAGCGCCAAATAATTGATGCTTTTGAACTGTGGTGTTGGAGAAGACTCTTGAGATTCCCTTGGACTGCAAGGAGATCCAACCAGTCCATCCTAAAGGAGACCAGTCCTGGGTGTTCTTTGGAAGGACTGATGCTGAGGCTGAAACTCCAATACTTTGGCCACCTCATGCAAAGAGTTGACTCATTGGAAAAGACCCTGATGCTGGGAGGGATTGGGAGCAAGAGGAGAAGGGGACAACAGAGGATGAGATGGCTGGATGGCATCACCGATTCAATGCACATGAGTTTGGGTGAACCCCGAAAGTTGGTGATGGACAGAGAGGCCTGGCATGCTGCGATTCATGTGGTCGCAAAGAGCCGGACATGACTGAGCAACAGTAATGAACTGAACTGAACTGATATGTTTGTTATATTATGAAATCTTTGTTATATTATGAATTCATTTATGTTTGGAAAATTTTTAAATTTTTCATTCTTCCTTTAAAACCACCTTATTTGGAATATATTAATGGAAATATAGAATATGCTTTACTATCATGTGCATATATCAAATATCTAATAAACAGCTTTTGCTATTACTCTTTATTTTGCTCACTTGCACTTGAGCTGATGTTTATTTTCATTAACTGTATTAAGTAAGGGCTTCCCTGACAGTTCAGTTGGTAAGGAATCCTCCTGCAGTACAGGGGACCCCAGTTTGACTCCTGGGTCGTAAGTAAAATTCATCCTCTTTTTGGAGGACTTAAAATAATTCTTTATTCTACAGTAACTTTGTATTATCTTCCTCTTCTTTTCTGAATTTTTGTAGTTTATATTCCATATTTTATAGGATTCTAAAATTTTTTTAAGAACTTTAAAATATATTTATAGTTTTATTTGTTTATGCAATTTTTAAAAGGAATCTATGAACATGAATTTAACCCAAGGCATCACAAAAATTCTGTGTGTATATTCTTCTCTGTGCTGTCTTACTGGTTATATATTATCCCTGTAGAATTTTTTATACCTGATATGATGGGTTCACTTCTATTATCACTCATTTTAAATGGAAATAATTCTTTCCCAAACCAAGTGTCATTATGGTTGTGTTCTAATCTGTGAGAAAATTTTCCTGACTCAAAGCAAATGCGTGAATACTGAAGGGGTAAGAGTGCTCTTTTTTTTTGTGCTTGTGTATGTATGTGTGTGGGTTTGTGATAGAGAAAGAGAGAGAGAGATCATTGAAATTATTCAATAAGCAATTGCATAGATGCCTATATAGTTGAACCTTCGGAGTGAGGTGTGCATTCGCGACTATACTATTGCACAGATGGGGAAAGTCACTCCACCGAAAAAAGATCAAGTTGCCCCTGAAAATTCAAATTGTATATTCAGTATCGAAAAAATAATATAATTATTATAGTAGGTGTTCTAAGTCACTTCACTCATGTCCAACTCTTTGTGACCCTATGGACTATAGCCCACCAGGCTCCTCTGTCCACGGGATACTCCAGGCAAGAACACTGGATTTGGTTGCCAGACCCTCCTCTGAGGGATCCTCCCAACTCAGGGATCGAACCTGCATCTCTTAACAATTCCTGCATTGGCTTTTTACCTGTGTTCTTTACCACTACTGCCACCTGGGAAGACCCAATTATAGTAAGACAAAGCCCTATTTTTTTAATTGTAGAGGTATATATCATGACAGAATGACTTCAGAACCCATCATAGGATTTAAAAGTTCTGTTTATTTAAATATGATTTACTTACTTAGATTTTATGCTATTTGAATATTTTTAAACAATTCAATTTAGCATTGATATATTTATATTTTAAATTTTCTTATATATAAATTCTTAAATTATTTTTTAAATTTATACTTAAAACTCATCCATGTATAATCAAGATTTTTATATAATTATTTCAATATTTTGCTATAATTGATAAGAATATAATTTCATTATGTCCCATGAGTATCCTGATATATGAGCCCAAAGATATTTTTTGTCTAATCCATAATAGTTGTAATGTTTTAATTAGTGAATAGTTTGGTAAAGGAGTAGGTATAAATTCATTAGAAGATAAAGCCCTAATTGTAAATTGAATGTATAAAACAAGCACCTTGTATTATGTATTAATAGCTTTAAAATACAAAGACAGATATACAAATGATTTGTCAATATTAGTGTCCTGATAATTCCATTATAATAATAATAAACTTCAGAACTGATGCCTGGATTATATATTTATTTTATGCTCAAAATTAGTCTGGTATGTTTATTTTTGTGTCCAGGAAGCTTACATAAATTAATATTACTGGTTCCCTCTCCCATACCTCCAGTTATATAATGATGGAAACTAAAATATTATTTTGTGCACGTGTGCTTAAATAACCATTTAAAATTCAACAGAGAAATAAATGGACATAAAATACCTTCAGATTCTGGTGTGGACCTGTGTTATTTCTCTTCAAAAATGTAAATGCTTTCAGAAATTTAAAATATCATATTTTCTTGCATTGACACTCAAGGATAAAATTTCCCAAACCTGAGCAGTCAGGAATCAATATTTTACTTTGGCCATTACAATTTCACAAAGTATTAAAAATTTGGATTCAATCATACTAGAAAATGATCACAAATGTATTATCCAATATATTGTTTTGAATTTCAGCTCAAGATTCATGTTTTAGAAATTCAAATATACATACTGTAGACCGGCCAGAATGTCATGCGCTGTGTGCCATCTTCAACTTCCATTTTAGCACCCAGTAAGTCTTGACCATGGGCTTCCCTGGTTGTTCAGATGGTGAAGAATTTGCCTGCAATGAAGGAGATCCAGGTTTGATCCCTGGGTCTGAAAAATCCCCTTGAGAAGGGAATAGCTACCCACTCCAGTATTCTTTCCTGGAGAATGCCACAGACCTAGAGTTGCCTAGTGGGCTACAGCCCACAGGGTTGCAAAGAGTTTGGCAGACTGAGTAACTAACATTTTCACTTTCAATCTTGGTAGTATGGTAGAAAAAAAGGAAACAGTGATAAAACTTTTTTTTTTTATTTAGAATGTGGCAATGTTGATTATAGATTTTCCTTTAATAATCTTTTTGCCATGAAATAACATTGAACACAGGACTTCCCTTGCTTCCCAGTGGTTAAGACTGGGCACTTCCACTGCAGGGGGTGCAGGTTTGATCCCTAGTCTGGGAAATAAGATCATGCAGGTCAGGAGAATAAAAACAAAAATAAAACATATAAACTTTAAAAAAAAAAAAAAGAAATTAATATTGAACATACAACATTTAAGGATGGATATATTTATCATCCTACTTTCTTAATATTGATTCAATGGTTACAATATGAATAAGAGTTGAAATGATTGTTTGAATTTTATAAATGATGTTGGCAAATATGTTGTGACTTAATAAAATATAGCAAATTCTTTATTTCATATTTACTTATGCCATGTAAATTTGGAGTTCTGAGTACTTAAGCATATTTTCTATATTATTGTTTTATGATGAATCAATTATTTCATTCACTAATATAATTATTTTTTTTTACATAGAGAGAAAGTATATTATAAAAGTAATTGAATTCCTAATTTCTAGACAAAAAAATCAGGTGATATAAATCTTAAAGATGGAAAAATTATAGGGAGCAGATATAATAAATACATTGAAATACCTTTAGAGGTTTTGAATTAAAGTAGAATAGTTGATACTCTGTACTAGAAAAGATAATTACTGTAAATTGTTTATATATCCCTTTCATAAATTTGAAAGCAATAAAATTCAAATAAAAGATAATATACATGAAGTGATTAAATTTTTACAAAACTAGAGTAAATTGTGTATTTGTTAAATATGAAATTATGAACAGGATCCAAAGGATACCTCTTCAATCAGGAAGTTAAACTTCCAGGTTTGATGAATATGCTTGCAACTTAAAATTATATGAAATGTGAAAGCAAAAAAATTAGAAATCATGAAAATCATTGCACATAAATCAACCTTGAAATACTACCTCTTCTATATTCCTATTTTATTCTACTTCCTTAGTGAAATATCATAGAATTGCCATTGAATAGTAAATAGCATAGGTAGAGAGAAAGAAGGATATAAGGACAAAGAAGAGACTTATTAGAACAAGTTGATAATTACCTCTTCTGAATCCAATTGAGTTAAACAGGCACACAATAGGCTCATGCTATGTATTCACTTTTCCAGGTGCTAAGTTATCCTCATGTTCAGGAGCGTTAGAGGTGAGATTCAGACAACATCAACTGACAGACAGAAAGAGAAGACAGAAAGAGAAATCTGTAAATGGTTAAGCATCTTGAATTTTTATAGTAACTGCTTCCAAAGCATTAAATTTCCCTTAAATCTGTATACATTGATGTATTTACCAGTAATGATATCTAATAACAACCTATCCATTGCTACCTCTTTCTATTGTGACCATGAGAGTCAATCTTCTTCCCTATACTCAAAAAAATAACTAAATAAATAAAATTACCAAGTAGCATGCATGAAAAGTTTTCAGAGAACAGAGACAAAAAGATCAGAATATTATTTTTTGTTCACTTGCTTATCAGAGCACAAGTAAATTATATCTTAGAAGAGAGGGGCCATGACTCTATAGGACCAGGCTCTGGAAATAGTGGAGGCAGGTTATTTCACCCAACTCTTTCCAGGTAAGATTAGAATTAAGTAAGTGAAAGTCACTCAGTTGTGTCCAACTCTTTGTGACCCCATGGAATATACTCCATGGAATTCTCCAGGCCACAATACTGGAGTGGGTAGCTATTCCCTTCTTCAGGGGATCTTCCATGGAAAATATCCAAAAGTCCATTTGGCTATCAAGATGATTATTCAAGATTTCCAGAGGAAGACTGTACAGAGGCTTGTGATATTACATGAATAATACACATGGAATGCTCTTAGAAAAAGACCTAGTATATAGTAAATACTGAATATTACTTATATCAATGACAAATTCCATTATTAAATTCCCAGGTTGTATTATTCTTTTTTCACTCCAAAATTTTATGTTGCAGTGTCAACCAGAAGAGTTTGGAGTATGTGCAAAGGAGTTTGTCAGCCAGAGGAGTTTCCAAATCCTGAATTTGGAATTCAGGATTATTTCTTCTGGGAGTGCAATCCGAGCTTTCTAATATGTTCTTCTACTACTAATAAGTATTATAAAATAACATGAAGTTAATGCATCCACACGGAGAAGGCAATGGCACCCCACTCCAGTATTCTTGCCTGGAGAATCCCAGGGATGGAGGAGCCTGGTGGGCTGCCATCTATGTGGTCGCACAGAGTCGGACATGACTGAAGCGACTTAGCAGCAGCAGCAGCAATGCATCCAAAGTTAAATTTTCAAACAGCAGTCTTAAAGGACAATTCACATATAATAAGTTATACATACATAGTGTGTACAATTTAAGTTTTGACATTTGTAAACACTTACGAAGCCCTCACTGTAAAAAGACGTTGAACATATTCATTGCTCCCTAAATTTTCTAATGCTCCTTTGTATTTCTTTCCCTCCTCCTTATTCCCTTCCTCATCTCTAGGCTTCCTCTGATCTGATTTTCTTATCTATTCTCTTTGCACATTCCAAAATTTTATAAAAATGGAATTGTATGTGGGCTGTAGCATGTATTTACTTTTATTATTGAGTAAGAGTCCAATGTATTGATATACAAGTTTGTTTATGTATCGAAACTAATGATGACCATTTGAATTAGTTCCAGATCTGAGTTATTACCAGAAAGGCTTCTATGAATATGCATGCAAAAAGTATGGGCATGTATGGGCATACAAAAACTTTTAGAACATATCTCAGGTGTGTACTGGGGAGTAAAATGATTAGATCATATCATAGGTAGCTACATCATTAAATTTAACAAAATTGTCAAACTATTTTTCTAGGTGATTCAGTGAATGAAAATTCTAGTTTCTTCACATCTTCACTAACCTTTGGTATGTTTGGACTTTTAATTGCTATTCTGTGTGCTGTGTAGTATTATTTAATTTGCTTTTTTAAAATTATATATTTGACTATTTTTCATGTGCTTCCTTATCATGTATTTATCACTTTAGTGACTATGTAAATCTCTTTTCCAGCCTAACTTTTTAAATTGAATTGAAAGGTCTTTACATATTCTGGATAAAAAATAATTTATTACATGTGTGCTTTGCCAGGATTTTCCCTAGTTTGTATACTGCTCTTTCATTTCTCTAGCAGTATCTTTTTAGAGCCAATTTTTAATTTTGATGAAATTCAATTTATAAACTTTGATTTTATTAAGCATCTTTTTAGTGTTGTATCCAATAAATCTTTGTCTAATTCATAGAAACAAAGATTTTCTTCTATGTTTTCTTCCAGAACTTTTATATTTTGGGATTTACATTTAGATCTCCAGTTTATCTTGACTTAATTTTTGTATGGTGTGAGGTATGGGTCTGAGGACATTTTTTGTGTATATGGATATCCAACTGTTATAGCACAGCATTTTTAAGTCCATCATTTCCCAATTGTCTTCCAACAATATCACTATTAACTGTCTTGTTCTATTGTTCTGTCTGTTCGAATTTATGCCATTACCACACATATTGATTGTTGAATCCTTACACTATCTTGCAAAAGGTAGTGTTGGCTTTACAAATTTATTCTTCTATTTCAAAGCTTTTTTGGGCATTATATAATTTTGCATTTATAAATTTGAAAATCAATTTTTCAATTTCTGCAAAGCATGTGTTCAGATTTTGATTAGGATTTCTTATATCTGTATATCAATTTGGACAGAAATTTTCTCTCAACAATATCAAGTCTTTGACTCATAAAAGTGGTATACTGTTTATTTATTTCAGTCTCTTTAATTTATCACACCTGTGTATTATAGTTGCACAGGTATTTCTTATATTTTTGGTAGATTTTTCTCGAAGTATGTTTCATGCTTTGACACTATTATATATGGTACTGGTTATAAATTTAATTTCCGATTATTTCTTGCTCTTATATAAGATACAATTGATTTTTATATGCTGATATTTTTCCTTCACTCACTTATTAGGTTTTGTGTTCAATTCACATATTTGTTTCAGTGAGTTTTACATATTCCATCAGAATGTTAATCACACTATTTGCAAAAAAAAATTAGAAAATCCTCAGACAAAAATATTCCTTTTTAATTTGGAGGCTTTTTCATTCTTTTTCTTATATCATTATATTGACCAGACTCTCAAGGACAATGACAGACAGAAGTGGTGGGGATAGATGACCTTGTTTTCTTCCATATCTCCAGAGTAAAAGATTAAATTTTTGCCATTAGATATGATGCTAGCTCTGGAAAAGGGCATGGCAACCCACTCCAGTATTCTTGCCTGGAGAATCCCATGGACAGAGTAACCTGGCAGGCTATGGTCCATGGGGTCATAAAGAGTTGGACATGGCTGAAGCAACTGAGCAGGACACATGAATGATGCTAGTTACAGATTTTTGTAGACATCTTTTATTAAGTTTAGGAAGTCTATATCTTAATGTTTTGATAATTTATATCACTAATGGATGTGGTGTTTTGTTAACTGTTTTATCTGCATTTATTGAGACAGTAATATGTTTTCTAAAAATTTTTAAATTCAATATGATGAACTAATTAAAAAGCAGAGACATCACTTAACCAACAGAGGTTTGTATAGTCAAAGCTATGGATTTACCAGTAGTCATGTATGGATACGAGAAATGGACCATACAGAAGGCAGAGCACTGAAGAATTAATGCTTTTGAAATGTGTTGCTGGAGAAGACCATTGAGTCCCTTGGACTGCAAGGAGATCAAACATGTCAATCCCGAAAGAAATTAAACCTAAATATTTCTCGGAAGGACTGTTGCCAAAGCTCCAATACGTTGGTCACCTGATGTAGTCAACTCAATGGAAAAGATCCTGATGCTGGGAAAGATTGAAGGCAAAAAGAGAAGTAGCCAGCAGCAATGGTTAAATACCATCACTGACTTGATGGACATGAACCTTAGCAAACTCCAGGAGATAGTGAAGTACAGGGAAGTCTGGTGTGCTGCAGTCCATGGGAAAGCAGAGTCAGATGTGACTTAGTGACTGAAAAACAATAGGTTGTAGATTCTGAAAAACCAGCGAAGATGATCTGAAATACTGGCCAGGCTGAAAACAAAAATATTTTCTTTTTCTGTTGTGTTTTATTTGCCACCTCTTTTCTCCAGATAACATACATTTCCTACTATTTGCCTTGCCTAAATATATCAACGTTTGGGTCTTGGCCATATTATGCACTGGGTGGCACAAAGAAAACAGAGAGAGGAAATTTGTGTCTACTTTGTTAATGTTTGGATATTGAGGTTAATTAACGTCTAATAAAGCTTACAGCATCAAAGTAGTTTATAGCATGATATGGGAAGGAGGATGGATGTGAATTACTGTACTGTTTATTAACATGCCATCAGAAAAACTAGGTCAAATAATTGTCCTTGAGGCCAAACTACAGTGGAAGTAATGAAAATAATGGAGACCTCCTTTGAAAGGTCCTATGCACACACTGTTTCACTCAGTGACCCCGACCCTGCAGCAGGCCACCACAAACCTACACCTCTGCTGGAGACACCTAGACACTCATGAACATGTCTAGGTCAGTCTAGTGGGGTCACTGCTCCTTTCTCCGGGGTCCTGGTGCACACAAGGTTTTGTTTGTGCTCTCCAAGAGTCTGTTTCCCCATTCTTGTGTAAGTTCTGGTGGTTCTGTGGTGTGGTTAATGGCGACCTCCTCCAAGACAGTTTATGCCATACCCAGGTCTGCTTAACCCAGAGCCCCCACCTCTGTGGCAGGCGACTGCTGACCCTGACCTCAGCAGGAGACACTCAGACACAGTTCTGGCTCAGTCACTGTGGGTTGAGCATGCGTTTTGTACCCTTCCCAGATCTGAGCAGCTCAGGTGATCAAGTGCTTGGCGAGCACACTGACCCAGGTAGGTCATGCATATTAATGACCTCCCTGGTCCTGGATGCTCAGTTTCCAGGGGCACTGCAAGAGCACTGTCTTAGATGTGCCATATGTCTCCTCTGGAGAGCTGACCTCAGGCTGCAACCCTCCTGATGGATGTCAACCATCCAGGATCTCAGGAATATATGGTTAGCAGATGAGAGCCTGTTCAAAATTTGTTGGAAGATGCCATCTCTGAGGCTGAGATAGCAGGAGCACTATGCCTTCAGGCTTTGGATGTGGCAAGCCTGACTCTGCCTCCATGTGGAGAAGTGATGGTAAGGAGACTGCTAGCTGTCCTTTGGTATTTGCTCAATCCTTGTTCTGTGAGCCATGAAGAGTTCAGTTCAGTTCAGTCGCTCAGTCGTGTCCGACTCTTTGAGACCCCATGAATTTTAAATTCACTCAGACTCCCGTTCATCGAGTCATTGATGCCATCCAGCCATCTCAGCCTCTGTTGTCCCCTTCTCCTCCTGTCCCAATCCCTCCCAGCATCAGAGTCTTTTCCAATGAGTCAACTCTTCGCACGAGGTGGCAAAAGTACTGGAGTTTCAGCTTTATAATCAGTCCGTCCAGAGAAATCCTAGGGCTGATCTCCTTCAGAATGGACTAGTTGGATCTCCTTGCAGTCAAAGAGACTCTTAAGAGTCTTCTCCAACACCACAATTCAAAAGCATCAATTCTTCAGCACTCAGGCTTCTTCACAGTCCAAGTCTCACATCCATACATGACCACAGGAAAAAACATAGGCTTGACTAGACAAACATTTGTTGGCAAAGTAATGTCTCTGCTTTTCAATATGCTATCTAGGTTGGTCATAACTTTCTTTCCAAGGAATAAGCGTCTTTTAATTTCATGGCTGCAGTCACCATCTGCAGTGATTTTGGAGCCCATAAAAATAAAGTCTGACACTGTTTCCACTGTTTCCCCATCCATTTCCAATGAAGTGATGGGACCAGAAGCCATGATCTTCGTTTTCTATTGAGCTTTAAGCCAACTTTTTCACTCTCCACTTTCACTTTCATCAAGAGGCTTTTTAGTTCCTCTTCACTTTCTGCCATAAGGGTGGTGTTATCTGCATATCTGAGGTTATTGTTATTTCTCCCAGCAATCTAGATTCCAGCTTGTGTTTCTTCTAGTCCAGCATTTCTCATGATGTACTCTGCATATAAGCTAAATAAACAGGGTGACAATACAAAATCTTGACGTACTCCTTTTCCTATTTGGAACCAGTCTGTTGTTCCATGACCAGTTCTAACTATTGCTTCCTGACCTGCATACAGATTTCTCAAGAGGCAGATCAGGTGGTCTGGTATTCCCATCTCTTTCAGAATTTTCCACAGTTTATTGTGATGTACACAGTCAAAGGCTTTGGAATAGTCAATAAAGGTGAAATAGATGTTTTTCTGGAACTCTCTTGCTTTTTCCATGATCCAGCAGATGTTGGCAATTTGATCTCTGGTTCCTCTGCCTTTTCTAAAACCAGCTTGAACATCAGGAAGTTCACGGTTCACATATTGCTGAAGCCTGGCTTGGAGAATTTTGAGCATTACTTTACTAGTGTGTGAGATGAGTGCAATTGTGCAGTAGTTTGAGCATTCTTTGGCATTGCCTTCCTTTGGGATTGGAATGAAAACTGACCTTTTCCAGTCCTGTGGCCACTGCTGAGTTTTCCAAATTGGCTGGCATATTGAGTGCAGCACTTTCACAGCATCATCTTTGAGGATTTGAAATAGCTCACCTGGAATTCCATCACCTCCACTAGTTTGTTCATAGTGAGGCTTTCTAAGGCTCACTTGCCTTCACATTCCAGGATAGCTGGCTCTAGGTGAGTGATCACACCATCGTGATTATCTGGGTCGTGAAGCTCTTTTTTGTACAGTTCTTCTGTGTATTCTTGCCACCTCTTCTTAATATCTTCTGCTTCTGTTAGGTCCATACCATTTCTGTCCTTTATTGAGCCCATCTTTGCAAGAAATTTTCCCTTCATATCTCTAGTTTTCTTAAAGAGATCTCTAGTCTTTCCCATTCTGTTGTTTTCCTCTATTTCTTTGCATTGATCGCTGAAGAAGGCTTTCTTATCTCTTCTTGCTATTCTTTGGAACTCTGCATTCAGCTGTTTATATCTTTCCTTCTCTCCTTTGCTTTTTGTTTCTCTTCTTTTCACAGCTATTTGTAAGGCCTCCCCAGACAGCCATTTTGCTTTTTTGAATTTCTTTCCCACGGGGATGGTCTTGATCCCTATCTCCTGTACAGTGTCACGAACCTCATTCCATAATTCATCAGGCACTCTATCAGATCTAGGCCCTTAAATCTATTTCTCACTTCCACTGTATAATCATAAGGGATTTGATTTAGGTCATACCTGAAAGCTCTAGTAGTTTTCCCTAATTTCTTCAATTTAAGTGTTAATTTGGCAATAAGGAGTTCATGGTCTGAGCCACAGTTAGCTCCCCGGTCTTGTTTTTCCTGACTGTATAATGCTTCTCCATCTTTGGCTGCAAAGAATATAATCGATCTGATTTCGGTGTTGACCATCTGATGATGTCCATGTGTAGAGTCTTCTCTTGTGTTGTTGGAAGAGGGTGTTTGTTATAACTAGTGAATTTTCTTGGCAAAACTCTATTAGTCTTTGCCGTGCTTCATTCCGTATTCCAAGGCCAAATTTGCCTGTTATTCCAGGTGTTTCTTGACTTCCTACTTTTGCATTCCAGTCCCCTATAATGAAAAGGACATCTTTTTTGGGTGTTAGTTCTAAAAGGTCTTATAGGTCTTCATAGAACCATTCAACTTCAGCTTCTTCAGCATTTCTCATTGGTGCATAGGCTTGGATTACCGTGACATTGAATGGTTTGCCTTGGAAACGAACAGAGATCATTCTGTCGTTTTTGAGATTGCATCCAAGTACTGCATTCTGGACTCCTTTGTTGACGAGGATGGCTACTCCATTTCTTCTAAGTGATTCCTGCCCACAGTAGTAGATATAATGGTCCTCTGAGTTAAATTCACCCATTCCAGTCCATTTTAGTTCACTGATTCCTAGAATGTTGATATTCACTCTTGCCATCTCTTGTTTGACCACTTCCAATTTGCCTTGATTCATGGACCTGACATTCCAGGTTCCTATGCAATATTGCTCTTACAGCATCAGACCTTGCTTCTGTCACCAGTCACCTCCACAGCTGGGTATTGCTTTTGCTTTGACTCCATCCCTTCATTCTTTTTGGAGTTACTTTTCCACTGATCTCCAGTAGCATATTGGGCCCCTACTGACCTGGGGAGTTCCTCTTTCAGTATCCTATCATTTTGCCATTTCATACTGTTCATGGGGTTCTCAAGGCAAGAATACTAAAGTGGTTTGCCATTCCCTTCTCCAGTGGACCACATTCTGTCAGACCTCTTCATCATGACTCGCCCATCTTGGGTTGCCCCATGGGCATGGCTTCGTTTCATTGAGTTAGACAAGGCTGTGGTCCTAGAGTGATTAGATTGACTAGTTTTCTGTGATTATGGTTTCAGTGTGTCTGCCCTCTGATGCCCTCTTGCAACACCTACCATCTTATG
The DNA here is from genome assembly GCA_935064755.1 of Tragelaphus eurycerus. Lineage (NCBI taxonomy): Eukaryota > Metazoa > Chordata > Mammalia > Artiodactyla > Bovidae > Tragelaphus > Tragelaphus eurycerus. Next base: position 587,076 of record CAKXYN010000292.1, read on the forward strand.
CCCTCTTGCAACACCTACCATCTTACTTGGGTTTCTCTTGGGCATGGAGTATCTCTTCACGGCTGCTCCAGCAAAGCGCAGCTGCTGCTCCTTACCTTGGACGAGGGGTATCTCCTCACAGACGCCCGTCGTGGCCTTCAACGTGGGATAGCTCCTCTAGGCCCTCCTGTGCCTGTGTAGCCACGGCTCCTTGGACGTGGGCTTGGTCCTCCTGGCCGCCGCCCTTGGCCTCAGGCGTTGGGTCATGGGGTAGCTTCTCCCAGCTGCCGCCCCTGGCCTCAGGCGTGAGGTTGGTCCTCCTGGCCGCTGCCCCTGGCCTCAGACACGGGGTAACTCCTCTCGTCGCCCCCCCACCCCCCAACCTCAGACGTGGGTTATCTTCTCTCAGCCGTTTCTGCGTCGTTGCAGCCTGGCACTCTTGGCCTCTGCCCCTGACCTCGGACGTGGGGTAACTCCTCTTGGCCACCGTCCTTCGGGCATGGGGTCCTCCTGGCTTCTGCCCTTCACGTCAGACATGGAGTAGCTCCTCTCGGCCGCGCTCACTGGTCGTTGCAGCCGCCTGCATTTATTGTGCAGGTCGTTGCAGCTGCCTATGCCATGAACAGTATGAAAAGGCAAAAAATGAATGACACTGAAAGATGAACTGCCCAGGTTGGTAGGTGCCCAATATGCTACTAGAGAAGAGTGGAGAAATAACTCCTGAAAGAATGAAGAGACTCAGCAAAAGCAAAAGCAATACCCAGTTTTGGATATGACAGGTGATGGAAGTAAAGTCAAATTCTGTAAAGAGCAATATTGCATAGGAATCTGGAATGTTAGGTCCATGAATCAAGGCAAATTAGAAGTGGTTAAACAGGAGATGGCAAGAGTGAACATTGGCATCTTAAGAATCAGTGAACTAAAACCAGCTGGAATGGGTAAATTTGACTCAGATTAACATTATATCTACTACTGTGGGCAAGAATCCCTTAGAAGAAATGAAGTAGCCATCATAGTCATCAAAAGAATCCAAAATGCAGCACTTGCATATAATCTCAAAAACAACAGAATGATCTCTGTTCATTTCCAAGGAAAACTATTCAGTTTAATAATAATCCAAGTCTATGTCCCAACCAGTAAAGCTGAAGAAGCTGAAGCTGAACGGTTCTATGAAGACCTACAAGAACTTCTAGAACTAACACCCCAAAAATATGTCCTTTTCATTATAGGGGACTGGAATGAAAAAGTAGGAAGGCAAGAGCTACCTGGAGTAACAGGTAAATTTGGCCTTGGAGCACAAAACGAAGCAGGGAAAAGGCTAACAGAATTTTGCCAAGAGAACACACTGGTCATGGCAAACCCTCTTCCAACAACACAAGAGAACATTCTACACATGACATCACCAGATGGTAAATACTGAAATCAGATTCTGTATGATAAATGGAATGCCTGAAGAACTATGGACAGAGGCTGGTGACATTGTACAGGAGCCAGGAATCAAGATCATCCCCCAAAAAAAGAAATGCAAAAAGGTAAAATGGATGTCTGAGGAGGACTTACAAATAGCTTGAAAATAAGAGTAGCAAAAGGCAAAGGAGAAAAGGAAAGATATACCCATTTGAATGCAGTGTTCCAAAGAATAGCAAGAAGAAATAAGAAAGGCTTCCTCAGCTACAAGTGTAAAGAAATAGAGGAAAACAACAGAATGGGAATGACTAGAGATCTCTTCAAGAAAATTACAGATGCCAAGGGAATATTTCATGCAAAGATGAGCACAAAAAATGACCAAAATGGTATGTACCTAATAGAAGGAGATATTAAGAAGAGGTGGCAAGAATACACAGAAGAATTATACAAAAAGATCTTCATGACCCAGATAACCACAATGGTGTGATCACTCACCTAGAGTCAGACATCCTGGAATGTTAAGTCAAGTGGGCCTTAGGAAGCATGACTACAAACAAAACTAGTGGAGGTGATGGAATTGCAGTTGAGCTATTTCAAATCCTAAAAGATGATGCTGTGAAAGGGCTGCAATCATTATGCCAGCAAATCTGGGAAACTCAGCAGTGGCCACAGGACTGGAAAAGGTCAGTTTTCATTCCAATCCCAAAGGCAATGCCAAAGAATGTTCAAACTACTGCACAAGTGTACTCATTTCACATACTAGAATAGTAATAATGCTAAAAATTCTCCAAATCAGGCTTCAAGATGTTCAAGCTGGATTTAGAAAAGGCAGAGGAGCCAGAGATCAAATTGTCAACATTCACTGGATCATTTAGAAAGCATGAGAGTTCCAGAAAAACATTGCCTTTTGCTTTACTGACTAGGCCCAAGCCTTTGACTATATGGATCACCATAAACTGTGGAAAATTCTGAAAGAGATGAGCATACCAGACCACCTGACATGCCTCCTGAGAAATCTGTATGCAGGTCAGGAAGATAAAAGTTAGAACTGGATATGGAACAACAGACTGGCTCCAAATTGGGAAACGAGTATTTCAAGGGTGCATATGGTCACTATGCTTATTTAACCTGTATGCAGAGTAAATCATGCAAAATGCTGGGCTGGACGAAGCACAAGCTGGAATCAATATTGTCAGGAGAAATATAAACTACATTAGATATGCAGATAACACCACCCTTATGGAAGAAAGTAAAGAAGAACTAAAGAGCCCCTTGACGAAAGTGAAAGAGGAGAGTGAAAAAGTTGGCTGAAAACTCAACATTCAGAAAACTAAGATCATGGCATGCAATCCCATCACTTCATGGCAAATAGAATGGAAACAGTGGAAACAGTGAGATACATTTGTTTTGTTTTGTTTTTTTTTTTTGGGGGGGGGATGGTCTACAATCACTGCAGATGGTGACTGCCACCATGAAATTCAAAGACGTTTCCTCCTTGGAAGAAAATCTATGACCAACCTAGACAGCATATTCAAAAGCAGAGACATTATTTTGCCAACAAAGGTCCATCTAGTCAAAGCTATGGTTTTTCCAGTAGTCATGTACAGACCTCAGAGTTGGACCATAAAGAGAACTGAGCACCGGAGAATTGATGCTTTTGAACTGTAGTGGAGAAGATTCTTGACAGTCTCTTGGACTGCATGGAGATCCAACCAGTCCATCTTAAAGTAAATCAGCCCTGAATATTCATTGGAAGGACTGATGCTGAAGCTGATATGTGAATACTTTCACCACCTGATTCAAAGAACTGACTCATTTGAAAAGACCCTGATGCTGGGAAAGATTGAAGGTGGAAGGAGAAGGGGACGACAGAGGATGAGATGGTTTGATGGCATCACCGGCTCAATGGACATGAGTTTGAATAAACTCGGTGAGTTCGTGATGGACAGGGAGGCCTGGTGTGCTGCATTCCATGGGGTCTCAAAGTGTTGGACATGACTGTGCAACTGAACTGAACTGTATTAACATGAGAAAACTGAGATACCAGGGAAACTAAATAAATCTTTAGGATCACAAGCTGGTCTGTTGTGGCTTCAGTATTGAAACCTCTTTGTTTTGTGCCTTGAGCTTGCACTAAGTTATACTTGATAAATGTATCTCTGCACTGATCATTTGACAAAATACTGGTATAAATACTATTTGCTCTAAGATGATGAGGAGAATCGAATATATATTCATTCTGTAACAAATAACTAGAAAATAAAGTTTAAACCATTTAAAGTATCATTAAGATAACCAGAATGATGCATATGGTTGAGTGAATCATTTCTTATCATCCCTTATTTTCTCACTTATATATCTAAATACTACACTCAAGACTTTCAAATTCAGAACAGTGATAGTAAAATGTGCCTCATTCTTCATTAAATGCCTTAGTTGTTTAATGTTTACTAATTAATGTTTAATGCCAAACAAATGTTTAACCTTAGTTGTTTATTACATTAATATAAGAAAAATATAATTTAAAATAAAAGTTAATCAATGCAGCAAGCTTGTAACTTTTTAAAGATGAATTTATGCAGAGATAATTATCAAATTTCTTTTTCCAAAAACATTATTTGAGATGTTATAAAGAACCAATAGAAATTTTTTTAAAAAAATCTGTTTAGATTTATAAAGAGATCAAGTGAATGTTTTCACTGGTACAATAATTTTAGTCTTTGCAAAACAGAAAATCAATATTCACATGCTTTTTAAAAGTTCATAGATATAAATATATATTTATAATTTTCCAATAATTTGTGATTATCAAAAAATGCTCTCGTGGAAGAGAACTAGATGGCAGAGGAGTAGGTGGATGTGGAGAACATCTCTATCCATAGATATATCAGGAATACACCTTCAGACACAGATGTGCATGCAGAACACAAGCTGAGAGTGGACAGGAATACCTGACCAGTGGAAAAGAATATATAGAAACACAAAAACTCAGTAGGATGAGGAACTAGGAAGAAAACCAGGAATGTTAGTAGGACTGGACCTGCCCTCGGTGGGTGGAGGAACTGAAGCAGGGGTCCAATGCCCATAGTGGGGCAACTTTCTGAGTCAGAGGAGAAACATTTAAAGCTGAGAGGGAAACAGCTGATCTGTGGCAGCCTAAATGGAATGAGAATCAGACAGTCTGCTATAGTCATACATAGCCCAGACAGGTATTCTGGTCACCTGGAAGGTACAGCAGCTGGGAGCTGGAATTTAGGGGTTGTGGAGCAATGCCAGGGTGAGGGTTGTTGTTGATGGCAGAGAGATGGATTGAGGAGATGTGAGGGAGGAGATCATGGTGGGAAATGCCAGTAGAGGAAAGCCAGGCAGCCATGGAAGCAAGGCAATACTGCTGAGTCACATGTAGAGGGTGGAGTCATCACCACAGCCTCTCTATCCCCATGCGCCAGCATTGGCAGCTGAACAACAGAGAGGCTGGCCCATCAAACACTTGACACACTGAACTACAGAGTAGGACCCCACCCATTTGATGTTCCTTTCAGTGACTGATGTGCAGAACTACAGAGTAGGACCCCTCCCAGGGTGCCCATTTAAGTGCCTGACGGGCAGATCTACAGAGTAGGACCCCAGACAGGGGTATCCTCTCAACAGAGAAGTACCTCAGGCAAGGGAGCTGTTTAATTGCCTCAACAGGTGGAACTATGGAAAAAGACTGGCCAAAGATGCCTTCCGATTGCCAGCTATAAGAGGCTCAGGAAAAGGATCTGATAGGACCATAACTCCTGTGACTGAGTCAGTCCATGCCTCTGCACACAGGGTGCTGCCAGGGTCCCCACAAGCCAAACAGCTGTGCCACCTTCATGCTCAACTATCACTGGGGCAAAGCTGCCACAGCAAAAAAAAAGTCTTGTGTCTATGCATGCAGGGTTGCTTCAACCATGTCTGACTCTTTGCAACGCTATAGACTGTGGCCTGCCAGGCTTCTCTGTCAAGGGGGTTCTCCAGGCAAGAATAATGGAGTGTATTGGAAAATACTGGTTGCCGTACCCTTCTAGACCATTATATGTTTCCTGCTTCACTAGCCACCAACCCCGCTGAGTGCCTGGTGCTGCCAGAATCCCTGCAACCCAAAAGGCTGCACCACCTCAACACTTGGCACTCACAGGGGCAAAGCTAAGCTCTTCAGGGCAGCCTCAGGAGCTAAATCCCAGTGGATGGCCCACATGTAGAGGTGGAAATAAAACCACAATTGAAACTCAGGGGCAGTGTGGCTAAGGAAGAAGACTCAAAACCTTCCCACCAGCTGTACAAGATGCAGATTAAATCCACATGATCAACTAAGCAGACTCTGTGTCAATGGAATATATATAAGGGCACTGAGAGCTCCAACAAAGGAAAACACACTAGCTCTGATAGCTGTGGACATTGGAGGCAAGAACACACAGAATTAGGACCGGATTAAAATCTAAGCTGCCCCCACAGCAGGTCCAGAGATCAGCATAGTGTTGGACGGCATCCCAGGGAGGAAAGGTGAACTGTGACTCCCAGCTAGGGAAAGGACTCTGACAGCAGTGACTCAAGAAAAACATTTATTATTCTTATTTTTTGAATTGTTCTGTAGATTCTTCTGGATTTTTTTCTTTTTTCTTTTCCTTTTTTGTCCTCCTCTGTTATAGTTGTCAATTTTACCATCTGAGCTAGAAGGTAAGCCCTTATTGACACTAAGAAATCCAATTAAACTTTTGAGCTTCTTTTTTTTTTCTTTCTAAGTCACATTTTTAAATTGTTTTCATAAACCTTTGCCTCTATGTTGGGCTTTTGCAGTTCTGTGGAGTTTTCCTATTTTTTTCTCTTTTTTTTTAATTTTAATTTTTAAAACCTATTATTATTTCTATACATTTATTCCATTGTTTTCTTTTAATACTGTTCTTTTCCCCTTGCAGTTAATCTTTAACATATATAAATCTTCTTTATCTACCTCTATTTAACTTTGTATGTCTATTCTTTCTTTCCTTTTTTCTGTCAACATATCTATTAGATTTATTTTCATTGCTTTATTCCCCAGTTGGCACCTTGATTCAGTTTTGTTTTCCAGTTTTTGCTTTAATTAGTTTTGTTCTGCTGTTGCTGCTGCTAAGTCGCTTTAGTACTGTCCGACTCTGTGCGACCCCATAGACGGCAGCCCACCAGGTTCCCCCGTCCCTGGGATTCTCCAGGCAAGAACACTGGAGTGGGTTGCCATTTCCTTCTCCAATGCATAAAAGTGAAAATGAAGTCGCTCAGTCGTGTTGGACTCTTAGTGACCCCATGGACTGCAGCCCACCAGGCTCCTCTGTCCATGGATTTTCCAGGCAAGAGTACTAGAGTGGGGTGTCATTGCCTTCTCCATAGTTTTGTTCAGGAAGATATAATTTTTGGTTTCCTTTGTTCGCAGGGTCAATCTATTGTACTTTATTATTGTTGGACGGTTCTGATTTTGTGTTTATGTGTGTGTGTGTATTCATTCACACTTTCTATTGTTGTTATAAACTTCTGCCTCTCCACTGGGTTTTTGTAGTTCTGTGGAGTTTTCCTTTTCTCCTTTTCACCCCTTTTTTCTTTCTTCTTCTGTTCCCCCCTGCCGCTTTGCTCTTTTATATATTTTTACTTTTTAAAAACGTATTATACTTTTTCTACATTTATTCCTTTGTTTGCCTTTCCTACTGTTCTTTTCCCCTTGAAGTTAATGTTTAATGTATATAAATCTTCTTCATCTACCTCTATTTAACTTTACATATCTATTCTTTTTCTTTCTCTCTTCTCTTTCTTTCCTTCCTCTCAACATATTTGTTAGTTTTGTTTTCATTGCCTTATTCTGCACTTGGCACCTTGCTTTAATTTTGTTTTCCAGTTTGTGTTTAGGTAAGTTTTTTTCTTAACTGGTAAACATAATTTTTGATTTCCTTTGTTTGCCGGGTCAATCTACTGTACCTTATTTTGTCGGACTTTTTTCACTTTGCTCGTGGGTGTATATGTGTATATTACATATTTTAATTATTATTTGCCTGATTTTGTAACTGCCATTTGTCTGGGGTTCATCTTTTGTTTCTCTTTTTGGTTATTTGTTTTGATTTCACTTAATGCCATAACAAACCATTTGTGGAATCTTCATTCCTGACCAGAGATCAACCCCTAAGCCTTTGGAGTGGCAGCCCTGACTCCAAGACCCTAGACTACCAGAGAACTAACCCTGCTGCTGCTGCTAAGACACTTCAGTCATGTCCGACTCTGTGTGACCCCATAGACGGCAGCCCACCAGGCTCCACCGTCCCTGGGATTCTCCAGGCAAGAATACTGGAGTGGATTGCCATTTCCTTCTCCAATGTATGGAAGTGAAAAGTGAAAGCGAAGTCATTCAGCCATATCCGACTCCTAGCGACCCCATGGACTGCAGCCCACCAGGCTCCTCTGTCCATGGGATTTTCCAGGCAAGAATACTGGAGTGGGGTGCCATTAACCCTAGGGAGTATCAAATAGTGAGAACTAACACAAAAGAAACCACTTGAATATAAGATCCAGCATCACCCAACCACCAGTAGCACCCTGTGCAGGACACCTCATCTAAACAACAAACAAAACAAAAATACAAACCCAATCATCAGCAGACAGGATTACCACCTCACTCAGACTTGCCCATCAGTGGATAAACAAACAAACAAAATTTCAGCACAATTCTCACCCTATAGGAAGCTCACACAAAGGAGGGCAGAAACCAAAAGGAAGAAAGAATTCAACCTTCTTCAAGGAAAGAAGTCAACTTTCCTTGAAGCCTGGGAAAAAGGAGACTGAAAACATAATAACTTAAAAAAAATAATAATGAAAAGTCTGGGAAATAGTGCGCAAATGAAGGAACAAACTAGAAACACAGAAGTCCAAATAAATGAAGAGGAAATAGGTAAACTACCTGAAAAATAAGTCAGAATAATGGTAATAAAGATTATCAAAAAACTTTGAAAACAAAATGGAGAAAATGCAAGAATCATTTAACAAAGACCTAGAAGAATTAAAGAATAAACATACAGAGGCAAAGAACACAATTACTGAAATTATAAATATGCTAAAAGGAATCAATAGCAGAATATCTTAATCAGAGGAACGAATCAGTGAGCTGGAATATAAAATGGTGGAAATAACTTCTGAAGAGCAGAATAAAGTAAAAAGAATGAAAAGAGCTGAGGACAGTATCAGAGACCTCTGGGACCATATCAAATGCATTCAAATTATAGGACTTCCAGAAGAAGAGAAAAAAGGTATAAGAAAACTTTTGAAGAGATTATAGTTGAAAATTTCCCCAACATGGAAAAGGAAACAGTCAATCAAGTCCAAGAGGCACAAAGAGTCCCATACAGGATAAAACTAGGGAGAAATATACCAAGACATACATTAATCAAACTAACAATGACTAAACAGAAAGAATATTAAAAGCAGCACGGGAGAAGAAACAAGAAGCATAAAAGGAAAACCTCATATGCTTAGCAGCTGATCTTTGAGGAGAAACTCTGCAGGCCGAAACAAATAGCAAGATATATTTAAAGTACTGAAAGGGAAAAATCTACAACCAAGATTACTGTACCCAGCAAGGATCTCATTCAAAATTGATGGGGAAATAAAAAACTTTTCAGACAAGCAAAAGTTAAGAGAATTCAGTACCACCAAACCAGCTTTACAACAAACGTTAAAGGGACTTACATAGTCAAGAAATACAACAGGAGAAAAAAGATCTACAAAATCAACCCCAAACAATTAAGACAATGGCAATAGGAACATCTATATCAATAGCTAGTTTAAATGTAAATGGATTAAATGCTCCAACCAAAAGACACAGACTGGCTGAATGAATACAAAAACAAGATCCTTAAATATGCTGTCTACAAGAAACCCACTTCATACCTCAAGACATATATAGACTGAAAGTGAGAGGATGGAAAAATATATTCCATGCAAATGGGATGCAAAAGAAAGCTGGAGTAGAAATCCTCATATCAGACAAAATAGACCTTAAAATAAAGAAGATTACAAGAGATAAGGAAGGACACTACATAATGATCAAGGGATCAACCCAAGAGGAAGACATAACAATTGTAAATATCTATGCACCCAACATAGGAGCACCTCAATACATAAGACAAACATTAAAGGATATAAAAGGGAAAATTGACAGTAATACAATAATAGTAGGAGACTTTAACATCCTTTCTCACACCAATGGACAGATCATCAAAACAGAAAATTCATAAAGAAATACAAGTCTTAAATGATACATTAGATGAGATGGATCTCATTGATATCTTCAGGACATTTCATCCAAATGCAGAATACACCTTCTTCTCAAGTGCACAGGGAACATTCTCCAGTTTAGACCACATGCTGCTGTTGCTGCTGCTGCTGCTGCTGCTAAGTCACTTCAGTTGTGTCCGACTCTGTGTGACCACATAGACGGCAGCCCACCAGGCTCCCCTGTCCCTGAGATTCTCCAGGCAAGAACACTGGAGTGGGTTGCCATTTCCTTCTCCACATCTTGGGTCACAAATCAAACCTCAGTAAATTTAAGAAAACTGAAATCATATCAAGCATCTTCTCTGATCACAATGCTATGAGACTAGATATCAATTACAAGGGGAAAAAAAGCATAAGAAACAAAAACATGGAGACTAAACAACACTTTTCTAAATAAACATTAGGTTACTGAAGCATTCAAAAGGGAAATCAAAAAATTTTCTAGCAACAAATGACAATGAAAACATGACACCTCAAAACCTATGGGATGCAGCAAAAACAGTTCTAAGAGGGAAGTTTATAGCAAAACAATCCTACCTCAAGAAACAAGAAAAACATCAAGTAGACAAGCTAACTTTACACCTAAAACAACTGGGAAAAGAAAAAAAAAATCCAAAATTAGTAGAAGGATAGAAATCATAAAGATCTGAGCAGAAATAAATGAAAAAGAAATGAAAGAAACAATAGTAAAGATTAATAAATATAAAAGCTGATTTTTTGAGAAATAAACAAAAATGACAAACTTTTAGCCAGACTTATCAAGAAAAAAAGAGAGAATTAAATCAACAAAATTAGAAATGAAAAAGGAGAGGTTACAACAGACAGTGCAGAAATATAAAGGACTGTAAGAGACTATTATGAACAACTATATGGAAATAAAATAGATAACCTGGAAGAAATGGACAGATTCTTTGAAAAGTTCAATCTTCCAAGACTGAACCAGGAAGAAATAGAAATTATGAACAAACCAATTACAAGAACTGAAATTGAAGCTGTGATTTTAAAAAAATCCCCCCCCCCCCCCCAAAAAAAAGCCCAGGGCCAGATGGCTTCACAGAATTCTATCAAACATTTAGAGAAGTGTTAATGCTTATGCTTCCAAAACTCTTTCAAAAAATTACAGAGGAAGGAGCACTTCCAAATTCATTCTACAAGGCCAACATCACCCTGATATGAAAACCAGAGAAAGACAACACAAAAAAGGAAACTACAGGCCAGTATCACTGATGAACACAGATGCAAAAATCCTCAACAAAAATTTAACAGAGTTCAGTAACACATCAAAAAAGCTCATACACCATGATAAAGTTGGGTTTATTCCAGGGATGCAAGGATTCTTTAATATATGCAAACCAGTCAATGTGATACACCATATTAACAAATTGAAAGATAAAAACCATATGACCATCTCAATAGATGCAGAAAAAGCCTTTGACAAAATCAGCATCTATTTATGATTAAAACTCTTCAAAAAACTGGGCATGGAAGTAACCTACCTCAATGTAGTAAAGACCATATACGATAAGCCTACAGCAAACATTATTGTCAATGGTGAAAAACGGAAAGCATCCCCCCTAAAATCAAGAAGAAGACAAGGTGTCCACTTTCACTACTATTATTCAAGATAATTCTGGAAGTCCTAGCTACAGCAATCAGAGAAGAAAAACAAATAAAAGGAATCCAGATTGGAAAAGAAGAAATAAAGCTCTCAATGTTTGCAGATGACATGATACTGTACATAGGAAACCCTAAAGATAGCATGAGAAACTTACTGTAGCTAATCAGTGAATGTAGAAAAGTTTCAGAATACAAAATCAATACACAGAAATCACTTGCATTTCTATATCCTAACAATGAAAAATCAAAAAAAAAAAAAAAAAAAAGGAATCAATCCCATTCACGATCTCAGCAAAAAGAATTAAGTATCTAAGAGTAAACTTACCTAAAGAGGAACTACAAAGGCTCTTAATGAAAGTGAAAGAGGAGGGTGAACAAGTTGTCTTAAAGCTCATTCAGAAAACTAAGATCATGGCATCTGGTCCCATCACTTCATGGGAAATAGATGGGGAAACAGTGGAAACAGTGTCAGATTTTATTTTGGGGGGCTCCAAAATCACTGCAGATGGTGACTGCAGCCATGAATTAAAAGACACTTACTCCTTGGAAGGAAAGTTATGACCAACCCAGATAGCATATTCAAAAGCAGAGACATTACTTTACCAACAAAGGTCCATCTAGGCAAGGCTATGGTTTTTCCAGTGGTCATGTGTGGATGTGAGAATTGGACTGTGAAGAAAGCTGAGCACCAAAGAATTGATGCTTTTGAACTGTGGTATTGGAGGAGACTCTTAAGAGTCCCTTGGACTGCAAGGAGATCCAACCAGTCCATCCTAAAGGAGCCCAGTCCTGGGTGTTCATTGGAAGGACGCATGCTAAAGCTGAAACTCCAATACTTTGGCCACCTCATGCAAAGAGCTGACTCATTGGAAAAGACTCTGATGCTGGGAGGCATTGGGGGCAGGAGGAGAAGGGGACAACAGAGGATGAGATGACTGGATGGCATCACTGACTCGATGGACATGAGTTTAAGTGAACTCCGGGAGTTGGTGATGGACAGGGAGGCCTGGCCTGCTGCGATTCATGGGGTTGCAAAGAGTCGGACATGACTGAGCGACTGATCTGATCTGATCTGAATGAAAGGAATCAAAGATGACATAAACAGATGGAGAAATATTCCATATTCCTGGGTAGGAAGAATCAATATTGTGAAAATGACTATACTACCAAATACAGTCTACAGATTGCCTGTGATCCCTTGCCGGACTACAGCTCCAGCAGCCAGGGAATCAGCCTGAAGGGGTGAGCGGAGTAGGTGGACGATGATACAGTCTCTGACTCATAGTATGGAACTACATGTTTATTTCAAGCTTCAGATTCTCTTTTATATTTTGACAAAAGCATTAGGTCAGAAGTTTGACGTGTAACTTGTGATTACATTGTAACTCATGCTATGTTTGTCAGTTTATTTCTTATCTTTCTAAATCCTGTTTGCCCCTAGCATCTTAAGATCACTATCTACTAAAAAGGCTTCTGCTACTGCTACTGCTAAGTCACTTCAGTTGTGTCCGACTCTGTGCGACCCCATAGACAGCAGCCCACCAGGCTCCACCGTCCCTTGATTTCTCCAGGCAAGAATACTGGAGTGGGTTGCCATTTCCTTCTCTAATGCGTGAAAGTGAAAAGTGAAAGTGAAGTCGCTCAGTCGTGTCTGACTCTTAGCGACCCCATGGACTGTAGCCCACCAGGCTCCTCCATCCATGGGATTTTCCAGGCAAGAGGACTGGAGTGGGGTGCCATCGCCTTCTCCGAAAAAGGCTTCTGCTGCTACTGCTGCTAAGTCACTTCAGTCGTGTCCGACTCTGTGTGACCCCATGGATGGCAGCCCACCAGGCTCCCCTGTCCCTGGGATTCTCTAGGGAAGAACACTGGAGTGGGTGAAAAAGGCTTCTAGCTGTTCTTAATTATTCCTAAACCCTAAACTCAGCAAACTTCTTTTGCCATAAATATTTCCCTCACAAACAGGTCTCAGATAATAACCTTTTGTCCTCTGAAAGGGCTTCTCTCATGGCTCAGCTAGTAAAGAATCCGCCTGCAATGCAAAAAACCCCAGTTCAATTTCTGGGTTGGGGAGACCCGCTAGAGAAGGGATCGACTACCCACTCCAGTATTTTTGAGCTTCCCTTGTGGCTTAGCTGCTAAAGAATTGGCCTGCAATGTAGAAGACCTGGGTTCATTCCCTGGGTTGGGAAGACCCCTGGAGAAGGGAAAGGCTACTCACTCCAGTATTCTGGCCTGGAGATTTCCATGGACTTCCAAGAAGTCCATGGGGTTGCAAAGATTCGGACATGACTGAGCGACTTTCACTTTCAATATTTACTGTAGAGTTGCTTATAGTACATATATATATATATGGTAAATATTACCAAATATAGTAAATATTATCTGCCACAAAGTTTTTGAAATATAATATCTATTTTGATCTAGTAGAGTAACAGTACTGAAAATATTTCTAAGAGCATGAGCATTTGCACTTTAATAGATGTTGACATACTTGATTTCTTAACAAGGTAGGAATTTCTGCCATACAGTGCATTAGAATACAACCTTGTCAGAATTAGATGTTATCATTTCCCTTCGTGCTTTATTTTATATTATCATTTGTTAAAGTCATATTTTTTCACTTTTTTACCATATCTGGAATAAGGATGTTATTTACAATGTATGATATATTAAATTTAATTTTCAAGGTGTTTTTCTTGATAGTGTACAAAACAATGCTTTGTCTTAGATTTCAATTGAAATATGGTTAGTTTGCAAAAGTTTATTCAGGAGGTATAAAATGATTCTAGACTGCGTGATATGAAACTGCTATGTAGTAGTTTAACTGACAATTTGATTTTACTTTTTGGTAACACATAAAAAATCAGCTTCCTATTATGTATAGCTGAATTGTTTTGCTATATACAAGAAGCCAACACAACATTATGAGTCAACTGTATTTGAATAATAAATAAATATATTAAATAATAAAAATATAAGCTTCATGTGAATAGTAATATCTTCAGTTCAATGGATTAAACAATATATCACTGTGTTTTACTGTGTAATTAATATCTCCAAAACATGGGATTAGAAGAAATGCTGAAATAAAAATGACTCTTCTCACTGTCATTACTGATAATCTACATGCATGATAATAAATTATTCATCCCATGCTGAAAACTGGATTAAGCATCCTAGCCCATGGGGAGCAGAGAGGAGTTATTTCTGCCAAGGGACACAGCATACAGTCCACTGAACCGGAGCTGCCACTCCCCACTGGTCACTTAGGCTATGGATCAGCAGGTAAAGGATCAAATTAATTGGCTGTCGGTGGTAATATAGCCTGATTACCATGAGAAGCTGTAATTGCTACTATACAATTGCAACAGAAAGAAAAGCATTTGGAACCTATGGGTTCACTGGACACTGATTATCATGGTGAACATATATTCTGTGATAATGGAAAAAACAATTATGATAAGAAAGGCAAAACAACTAAGACTCCAATGCCTGAAGCATAGATCTGTTTAGTCCCTAAGTTAGCCTGTTTGCACAGCTATAAAAAATTATCACAGACTGCATAATTTATGCACAACTTAAGTTTATCTCTCACAATTTTAGACACTGGGAAGTCTGTGATCAAGGCACCAGCAGATTAGATGTCTAGTGAGAGACCATGTCCTGGTTCATAAGATATTGTCTTTTCACTGTATTTTCACATGGTAGAAGAAGGAAGGGAGTTTTCTAGGGCCTCTTTTATGAAGGTATTATTTCCATTGATCAAGACTTCATCCTCATAAACTAATCACTTTCTAAAGACCCCAACTCCGAAACCATCTCATTGGTCATTAGGCTTCAACATATGAATTTCAGGGGAACAAAAATGTGAGTGGCACAGTAGACTGTACCAGACATCTCTGATTAACAATTTCAACCACAGCCTTCTCTTTCTTTTATTGTATCTGTTGCCTAGGCTCCATTATTGTATTCCTAGATCCTGATAATAATGGGACCTCATACTAATTGGATCTGAAAAATGATTTCGTTTTCCCAAGTGTATTCATTTCTGAATTGACATTAATATACATCCTTTTCTAGGCGTGAATTGTATCATGATTCAATTATATCAATAAACATTAATTTGAAAACATATTTATAAAATATATGTCAGTACTTAAAAAAGCATTTAAATATATTTGAGTAATTTGTTAATGTCATGCATTTAAATATCAGAATTGAGGGATAAATTGACAGATTGAGGTTGACTATACATACTACTATTAATATATATGAAATAGATAGCTAATAACTAATAAGGACCAAATGTATAGCACGGAGGACTTTACTCAACATTCTGTAATTTACTTGATACTCTGTAATGAGTGATATGGGAAAAGAATCTAAAAAATAGTAGATATATGTATACATATAATGGACTCACTTTGATGTACAGCAGGAATTAACACAAAATTGTAAATCAACTATAGTTCAGTAAAAATTAAAAAAAAATAAGTAGCAGAGTTGATATTTGAACTCACATTAATCTGATAACAACTTGTAAACTCTTGATTATTACTACATTCTATCTCTTAGTTTAAATATCTATAAAATAGTACTGTGAAAATTAAAGAAATCATCCTCATTAGAGATAACAAAAGCATAGTAAAATATAATTTGTCTAAATTCAAAGAATAGGCACTTTTTGGAATCTTTGTGATTCTTAAATTATGGAGAAGAAATAATACATATGCAAAACAGTTTTTAGATAGACAATAATATGAACCTTTCTCTGCCATTTATTAAAATTCTAATAATATCAACTATATTCTACAGTTATGAAATGAACAAAGAAATAAATAGAATAGAATATTGAGTTGAATTCTATTGCATAACTGATAGTAACAAATGGATTCGCCATCTTAATAACTATTCAAAACCTGTATCCATCAGCAATGTTCTCTGTAATCCAGGATATCCATTAACACACAAGCAGACTTATGGATTCTAAATGAATATATTGCTGGGAAATCCCATTTAACTCTGTCTTAACTCTAGGTTTAGGCAGTAGCAAAGCTATATTGAGGACTTCCCTGTAGCTCAAATGGTAAAGAATCTGCCTGCAATGTAGGATACCAGCATTCCATCCCTGGTTGGGAAAATCCTCTGGAGAAGAGGATGGCAATCCACTCCAGTATTCTTGCCTGGAGAATTTCAGGGACAGAGAAGCCTGGTGGTACAGTCTGTGGGGTCTCAAAGAGTCAGACACAACTGAGCGACTAACACAGACACACAAAACTAAATTGGGAAGCAAGGTCATGGTATTTTATAATGTTATTTTCCTGCCTTTGTATATGTTACATATGATTGTTTCACTCAGAAGCAAACTCATATATGGCATTTTGTTTTGTGAAGTTGATATTATTAATTCACTTGATGATTATTCTGAATAAATAAATAACATTTTGTAGAAATTTAAAATATGTGTCAGGTTGATTTTTTTCAAGTTAATGTTTCAAGACTATGTGTTAAGTTATCTACTTGAGTAATTATAAAAGTGTATTCAATGTAACTATTCATATGTCAAATTCATCTACTGCTTGTGTATAGATGAATAAAAATAAAATACAAAAAGTGAAAATATTTTAATATATAGATAATAATCAGCATATAATATTCTCAATTTCTCAATCAAAAAAATACTGTGTAAGAATAAGCTTTTCTGTTTGTTGTTAGTATGAGAGTAGAACTATTTTGCATTTTAGAGGTTAAACATTTTTGCATAATCATTTTTATAGAAGCCAGTGTATTTTTTTCTTTTTCTCTTTTTTCCTTCCCTCCTTCAATCCCTCCTTTCTTTCTTTTTTCCTTTCTTTGCCTGACTCCTTCCTCTTTCTCTTCTACTTTCTCTCCCTCCCTTCTCTTTTCCTCTTTTCTTCTTTCTTTCTTGTTTTTTCCTCTTTTCATCTGAATACATATACTTTCACATCACTGTTGTTTAATTTTCTCCTTATAAAACCAATTAATAATAATAATTTAAAAAACCCTTTTACTTGTCCAAGGGAATCACATCCCTAATATAAAGCAGACCCCTGTTTTCATGTCTGCAAAAAGAGTTTGTATTTAACTAAGTAGGCAATATATTTAGGTTTCACTCTTTTCTCCTTTCTTTGTATTTCCCTTAAGTAATTAGGAAGAACAGGGGTACTCTTTTCATAAAGCACCTGTATTTAATTGTAGGTTATTGCTTGTCCCACAGGAAGACATGAACAGCTGGATTAAAATAAACTGTAATGAAACAAGAAGAAGAAAAAAGAAAGAGAACATTCTCATTTGGAGAATAATTTCCGTTGCTTGAGGAGAAAATCCAACAAAATTAAATAGGAGATCTGAACCTAAATAATTTAGGTGTTTTGATTTTGTCAATTTTTTTAAACATTTGTACCTCTGTCTTCGTCTGACTCCATCATGTTAACACTCTGAAGTAAAGGTATTATTATCTGAAAGTCAATATCCTGAAATATATTAAAGCTTCACCTTAGAGAAAAAAACAAACTACTGTAGCTGACTGAGCTTTCAGTCTCCTGTTTATTAGTGGAAAGGTTTCCCACATAGCCTTGGCTGCTATTCAGAGTCTACATTTAAATGTGTATAATTCAATAAGATCAAAGCACTTTGTCTTTTAGGAGAGGTTTACTTAGAAGATAAATTTTAACTTAAATTAAGGTGATATTTTTCTTTTCCATCTTACTGTCTATGTAAGGTTTTCACTGGCTCTTTGTGAAAGGTTATGAAATCCAGCCGGGCAAAAGGATAGGAAAAGTATGTACCTTTTAAATTTCACTGTAACTGCTTTCTATCTTTAAAAGAGTGTTTTATGGAATATAAATTCTAACTAGAATATTACAAAGACCACTCCAAAAATGCTTTTGTGCAATACTTGTATTGAATGTTCTCCCTGGTGGCTCAGCCAGTAAAGAATCTGCCTGCAATGGGGGAGATCTGGGTTGGATCCCTGGGTCAGAAAGATCCCTTGGATAAGGAAATGGCTACCCACTCCAGTATTCTTGCCTACAGAACTTCATGGACAGAGGAGCCTGAAGAGCTCCAGCTCATGGGATTGTAAAAAGCTGGACAAGACCCAGGGACTAACACTTTAATTTTCACTTTCTTTTATGACTATACAACTATAGGTAGAGAAAAAATAATAAAAGTAGAAATGATGCCTAAACATAAACATGCTGCTGCTGCTGCTGTTAAGTCGCTACATGTAGTGTTGGGTAATATATAAACACACACACATATAAAATTTCTGGAAAGTTCATTGCAGTTCCATAGTAACATAACATGAATTTATAATACAGGACTTTGAAATCTGAAGTTGACTTCCTTGCTGTATCACACTTATTTTTGGAAATATGCATATTAACAGTCTGAAAATATTGAATTTTATAACTTGTATTCACAATATAAAAATGCAAAATACCTAAATTGTAAAATTTAGATATTATAAAATATCCAATGTAAAGAACAATAATTATAAGATGGCCTGTGATCATTTGAGCTCTGGCAAGGCAGAGAGAATTTTGTCTTTATCTTATGTGGCACTTTGAGGGCAGGCTCCTGTGCCTTCATGCAAAATGTGCTAGGATTTGGCACCCTTTCAAATCAGTATTACAATGTGACAATCTCTGCCTTTTTAGGATATGAAGAAATTAAAGCAATGTATTAATAATGGATGTCTTCTGGATATTAAGGAAATTTGATGAACTTAATGGAAATGAATTTTTAAAATTTATATGACTAAAGGCAAATTATATACTATACTAAGTCACTTTAGTCGTGTCCGACTCTGTGTGACCCCATAGACGGCAGCCCACCAGGCTTCCCCGTCCCTGGGATTCTCCAGGCAAGGCAAATTATTGACCACTAACTTAATTTTTCTCACCTATAGTTTTTATTTACCTTTTCCATGATTTCTATAATCCATATGCTGCAGAAATGACTATTGTTTTATAAATTAGTTTTATACATTGTAGTTAGCCAGTAAATAATTATCTATTAATTTTTCTCTGGATATCATTTCTATAAAATCCATCTACATCTGCTATATGATATCTATAATTTTTATTCCTCTCTATTCTGTTATTCTTGATTTTGCTTTGTCCAGGATTAAGTTTTTTATAAAGTATATATTTCCCTCTAGTGTGCACCAGTATGCATATGATATGTATGCAATCAATTTCTAAAATCCATTTACTTTATGTGTACTTTTTAAGTGCTTTTAAATTCAATTGATTTACTTATTGATACTATTGCTATGCTATGCTAAGTCACTTCAGTCGTGTCCGACTCTGTGTGACCCCATAGACGGCAGCCCACCAGGCTTCCCCGTCCCTGGGATTCTCCAGGCAAGAACACTGGAGCGGGTTGCCATTTCCTTCTCCAATGCATGAAAGTGAAAAGAGAAAGTGAAGTCGCTCAGTCATGTCCAACTCTTAGCGACCCCATGGACTGCAGCCTACCAGGCTCCTCTGTCCGTGGGATTTTCCAGGCAAGAGTACTGGAGTGGGGTGCCATTGCCTTCTCCGTATTGATACTATTAGGTGTATTTATATACTGTTTCTTATTTCTTAAAATTAATTCAATACATAAGCATCTTACTAATATTGGTCACTATTCAATCATTGTATAAATTCAAAAATATATTTATT